>CANTUS010000014.1:43095000-44295000 GCA_947683365.1 Euphorbia pulcherrima | reverse complement strand
TAATTATTAAGTCTAAAAATACTTAAAGAAAAAGACTTAATAATTAAAAGAGAAAGAAAAAGAACTTACCAGTTCAAGCATGCTTTTGCAGGACCCTCTTGCACAAGCCTCCAATCGTACGATAGCCTCTATCAGTATCCACACGAACCCCACCAACTTAAACCTCCCAAGGAGGAAGAACTAAGAAGCCTCGAGTAGTTGCTAGACCACTCTAGAAGCCCCACCCAAAATATAAACTAGCGGTGCCCGAATAAATTCAGGCTCCACAAAAATAACTTGCTCAATTACCCAAGAGATTAATTATCTCGCTTAGGATTTATGCTTTGAGCTTGGTACAATTTGAAAGGAAAGGGGACAGCCTATATATAGGCTTGGGGGAGCAAAAATGCTCCCCCTGTGGGCGATGTGGGATGGGAGTCCATTTATATACATGCACACGCTGCATGTGCCCTTTTAATGGGCTGCGCATGTGCAGCCCATTTTCATGGGCTGCCGCGAGCAATACTCGAGTGTACCGGATTACACCAAAAGGTGTGCGAGCAATGCCCAGCATTGCTCGCACACCTTTTGGTGTAATCCGGTACACTCGAGTCTTTACAATATACTTTTGTACTCTCGGTCCAATTAAACTTGCCAATTCAAAATTCTCCTTTTAATCCTTTTTTAAATATCTATTTTCTGACCCTAATAAATTAGTTACTAGTCAAAATAAATTTCTTGGTCCTACCAAAATTGATCTAATCAATTATAATTTATTTATGACTCTAATTAATTAGTTACCGGTCAAAATAAATACTTTGGTTTATCCAAAATTGATCTAATCAATTTTAACCAATCAAATAATAATCCAATTATTGTTTAAGTTATATTTTTGTAATAGAATAAATCTATTAGTTCTTTACTTAGTCCGACGAAGGTCCAATGTGTGTGACCTTATAGGATCCCGAAGTAATGAGCTGTTAAGGCTTAACCAACCCTTGTTCTAATGGAACCATTGGCTCAATGTTCTAGACCATGAATAGAACTCGATTACCTTAAACGACTGTAGTACGCCTCTAGCAAGGGTTTACCATCCCCCATTACTTGGAACGTCATTTATGCTTATGGCTTAATCCCGGTTCATGTAATAGTTATCCAGTGCGATAAATTCCTTCCATTCGTTAATATTAGTACCATCTAATTTATTGGGTTTGGTTAAAGTGTTAACCCACTAATAGCGAGGTTCCTCCAAGCTATCCCAGTTATTTACTTGTTACTGAAGTATATTGCCTTTTACCATATTATGTTTGACTAGAAACCGTTTCTATCAAACACATACTCTGATCAGAGGTTTATGGCAATCATCTCTTCAACAAGTGGCCAGGTACAACTCCTTAATATATCCAGAGCGATGGATTCTTTTTGACTACTCAGCTTACCAACGTGCTGACATCACTATACCCATAATCACCCGTAGCACCTTAAACAAATTAGTGTATAGTAATGACCCAAAGTATAGCAATAGTACCATACAAGGCAACTAGTATCTCAAGTATGAGGACATTCACAAATCTTATTGCATGAAGATAAACACTAACACATTGATATTTATACCAACTGTTTATCTTGCTGCGGTCTCCAATATATCTCCCAGATATATCCATGTGTCAAGCTTAAGGCACCACCTTCAGTCTTTAGGAGATTAACTGCTTGGACCCTTTCCAAGAAAGTTGACCACATGCTAGCCTTTCCATTTCATCAATATCCTTTCTTTATAAAACTATAACTAGGGATATTTTAGACGTAATCATAATTGAACATGAAGCAGGTTCCACCAAATATAGTCCAACTATAATTTCTCTGACTTCATGCTATGATATGTCAAGGACTTTTGTATACATACATAAATGAATATATTTTAACCAGCTATAATATATATATATATATATATATATATATATATATATATATATATATATTAGAAACACATTGATATAAACAAAAGAATAAATGCCTTTAATGATTAAATAAATTATTCGTACTATTACATAATTAAGATATATCGCCCTAATTACCTTAAGGGCATACATCATATCCAACACCAAACTGATGGGGTCCATTCCAGGTGATAAAGTCTTAGAAATTGAGAAGAAATTCTCTGACTTTGAAGAAATGCTCCATAAGTTGAAGCGCATTACAAGGCCCTCCAGCACCAAATACATAGATCCATAAAAGTTTGAGCTCTCGATCCTAGAGCCTCTACCCTCTAATTTTGTCATGCCCTACGTCCTGCCATTTGATGGCATAGGCTCCCCCAAAGCCCACATTGAGGGGTACCTACACATTATAATGAGTATGGGCATTCCTAAAGTCCATTAGGAAATAAAGGAAGAATCTCTCCGACCGTACCTTGAATCAGTATAGATGAAGGCATCCCTCTTCGGGAAATGAGAATTCTGACATGTGTTACAGGAGGAAAATTAGATGGCGAACTCACTAGCCACCTTGGCTTCCACGTGGGAAAACCCCGAAAGATAACGCATGAAATCAATAATAGTAGAAGTTGCACATGCTCCATATTACCTCGCTTCGGTCACACAAATCTCCACTAAACCCTAGTACGTTGACATATTTTGGTATCTCAAAAGGGGGACCTTCCCTACAGAAGCTACGGACGCCGATAAGATAACCCTACTGAAGCTGGCAGTCCATTTTAGCCTCATCAAGGGGCAATTATTTCGGATATCCTCCAATAGAATCCTCCTTAAATGCTTAGGACAAGCGGAAGCTAACATGGTCATGCAAGAAATACACGCAGGAACATGTGGTCCTCATATGAACGGAGTGATGCTAGCTAAAGAAGATATAATGAATGGGCTACTTCTGGCTGACCATGATAGCTGACTGCACGTGCCTAATCAAGAAGTGCCATGAATACCAAATTCATGGTAACATCTGTCACTTACCGCCTATCAAGCTGTAACACCTAGGCATGCCCTAGCCTTTCTCGGCCTGGGGCATCGATATTATAGGAGAAATTCGACCATCATCAACCAACGGCCATAAGTTCATCATAGTAGCTGTGGACTACTTCTTGAAATGGGTTAAAGCTGAGTCCTACACTAGGATCACTGCTAAGAAAATGGCAAAATTTATTCAAAAGCACATCTTTACTCGATACAACATACCTCATCATATAGTATCTGATAATGGAGTACAATTTCAGGGGCAAACTGCAGACTTACTAGAACGACGTGACATCGAGCATCATCGATCATCGCCACACCGCCCTCAAGCCAATGGAGCAGTGGAAGTGGCCAATAAAGTTATAAAGAAGATTCTGTCTAAAATGGTGGTTACCCATCGAGATTGGGCCAATATCTCCCTTACGCCCTCTAAGGCTATCAAACTAGCATCAAAACCCCAATAGGAAAAACGCCATTCTCTTTGTATATGGGATGGAAGTAGTTCTTCCAATAGAAATCGAAGTCAAGTCACTCCATGTGGCACTCGAGCCAAAATTGCATGAAGACAAGTGGGCAAGATTGCGTTACAAAATGATTAACACCATCGATGAAAGATGCCTACAAGCCCTTGATAGTTTGGGAATGTACCAGCAACAAATGGCCCGGGCCTACAATAATCGGTTAAGAAGGGTTAATACGTCCTGTAAGACAGGCGACCTCATGTTGAAACAGGCCAAAGCCACCCATACCGACCCAGAGGTAAATTTCGCCCAAACTGGGAGGGTCCATACGTGGTAAAACGAGTTCTTAGTAAAGGAGCCATAAAGATCATGGATATGGATGGAAACAAGTTCACAACACCTATCAATCGAAACAAGCTCTAGGCATATTACATTTAGAAGACCAATTCGAAACAAAGGAAAATCATATTGAAAAGCCATCATCTTCATAAAGTCATGAACATTAGGGGTAGAAGTTACAAAACAAAATAAAGTACATTAAATGAGAACACACATACATAGCACTTATGCCCAAAACAAAGTCAAGGCTTTATTGCAAAAACTCAAAGATATGACTCAGTGGCTAGGGCCTGCCATAGGATGACTGTAACGGTGAGAAATTACCAGCCTATCCGCTCCAATAGGCGCTACCTTGATGGTAGAGAGCCACTCCAAATGATTCTCATCGAGCGACTTGTTAAATGATAGATCGTAGTTCATGATGACCAACATGCAATTCTCCCACTTAGTACAAATATGGGCTGGCAACAAAGGGCCCCACGGTCTCGCAGGCGGGGCATGAATATATTCAGGCATATACTGAGGAGGCCATATTATCACCTTGCACGTTCTAGAAAGTAGTACGATATCTTCTCCAGGCCTAGCAATTGAACACCTTGGGGAATGGTCTGAGTAGTCAGCTCATATATTTTTCACCAGGGGCAAGTCCACCTAATGTCCCTCTTAGTTAGCCTCTATAGGAAATACACCCATTCGCGCAAGTGTTGATTCATACGATACCTAGGTTACATTCCTCGACCCTAGAAGTCCTTAGGGGCATAGGAATCTATCACTCTAGCTGGTACTCTGATGACCCTTAGACGCTTCATCAGCCATGCCTATTATAATGCAAACCTGTCTGCAAGCCACTACCAATAAAAGTTAGTGATAATAATAATGAAATCTACTAGAAGGAGGAGCCTGCTCCCTCTCACCATCACATCGTCTTCTTGATGAATGGAGTCCATGTAGATGAAGGTCTCAGCTAGGATCACAACCTTGGGTGATGACCCCTCTAGAGTTGTTTAGATCACAGACACCAACTGAGGACTATACACCCCATTATTAGATTCATACAGGAAACCTCCCATCAGCAGTACGTCCATGAGAGGTACCTAGCTTTGGTGACTGGTAGGAATGGAAGAGCATATTTCTAAAGCCACCCCCAAAATCAATTCAAGTTACTCAGGGTTAGTGGACATGATTCTGTTCCTCTGATAATCAGGAAGCCTCAGGAAGTCCACATCATACTCTATAGCGACATCGTAATCAGGCACTACGACATCCTAATTGCAAAAAAGTCCATTATGGCACATAACTCTTCATAAAGCGGCATAACTCTTGATTGTTGAACTGGAACACGTGGTCGAGAGGATCCTACAAACTTATTGCACCTTGCAGAAATGGGTCATCTTGAATGACATTATAGTAATGCCGCATGTTGAAAAGACATCCATCCTGGAGCTGACTCCAATCAGCCAAACTCAAAATTTAGAGATAGTCTATCAATTGGGTCTTGAACCTATCCATGCCGATTTGATCATCGCTCAACAAAGGCGATGATGGATCATAAGATCAGTACTAACTGTATAAGAAGAGGATCATCTTTAGAAAGAGGACATCAGAATAATGAAACTAGCATGCCACAACGATAAAATAAATCATCCATCCTAAAAATAAATAGGGCCTCGAAGGACCCACCAATCTACGAGAAGAAAACAATAGAGGGACAAAAACATGCCCAATCCAACCATTAAATGTACTGGATAAAATTGCTAAGCAGGGCCCACACAAAAAAATGTATGCTAAGCTAAAGACCTAAGTATCATATCCTAAATTGCCCGAATAAACAGGAGTCTCTAGGTCTGCCTGCGGTACCTCACTGCTGTCTCTAATTTCCTCTTGGCCCCCTAGGCCCAGCAAGGTCTGAAGCGGCTGTATGAACAAAGGGACATGTGCAGATGATGGAGCTGATGGAAACTAAGAAGGCATCCCTACAAAACCAGCCTAGGCTGAATAGTGCTATGCTCCATAGCGAGGGGAATGTTGCGCATATGCCGCCATAGGAACCTGCCCATAATGGCTATAGCTGGAAGGCCCCATCAGCGAAGGCTCCTTGTAGCCGGCTCTAAGTTAGTCCACCTCCGTGTTCAGTCCCTGAATCCTACCCTGTAAATATTTCACACACCCATGAGCATCCGTCCATGCATATTTACTAAGGAAAGGGAAAAGGGGAATAAATAAGATATGACCGGTCTTACCGCCATCACAAAGTTATTCCCCAGTATATATTCTAGAAATCAAAGTGCACACGTCCATCCCTTTCACTATCTTCTCTTGGCACCTGATAAGAAGAGCAAATTGCATTAGCACAAGCCAAGAATATTAGCAAAATGCACAATAAACTCACATGAATTTCGTGGGAAGGCAAAAAAGTCATGTCCACCCTAGTTGAGTCGTCCGCGCCAAAAGGGGGAAAATAGATGGACAGGTTGGGCTAGTAGATGTGCAACCTCATAGGAACCTGGTAGTCCCGGTGCCTTATGACATGAGAAGTGGCCTCGCCCGACATATGTGGACCCCTCATCCTTTTGCCCTGCAAAATGAGACAAAATTAGCACCCAAAAAAGGCATAAGAGGACGGACATTAAAAGGCAGAGGTATACCCCCTGTGATGCGACTTGATCCTCCGATGGCCAGCCAAGTAAACACTTGGTCTCAAAATTAGGATAGTAGCCGGCCTCACCATACAACTCCGCCATCTCACCCTCTTCCTTCAAGATATCGAGAGCCTCCTTAGCCAGCACTGGCCAGAATAACCACCTCGGAAGCTCGAGTGGCACCAGTCTCTCCTCTAGAGACTTGTCACACTGCACCACCCGTTCCCTAAGTACCACTCAAGGGAAGAAGGGCTCTCCAAGATTAGTCATTTTGGCACCATCTCCCCGACAGCCATCATAAGTCTACTCCAGCCAGAAGGGTTCCCCTACGGAGCATGAGTAACCTGCAAACAAGTGTTATTAGAAGATAGTAAAGTAATATAGGGAAGTACACACAAAAGCTCACCTCATTAAAGGTAAGATTCTTGATGCACTTTTCAGCCTCTGCAGAATCCAGGTTCCCCTAGGTAACCAACCAGGAGGGAAGACGAGGAAAGTGAGCAATGTCTCTGCGGACCTTGGCCTTCTTCGGCCAGGGAAGGATTCCCTTGTCAAAACCCCAAATCTATAAAAGGAGAAAATGTTAGTCAATCCACAACACAAAAACATGTATATAATAAATTTCCCAAAAAGTTACCTCGAGAATAAGCTTCAAGGATTTTAGCTCCAAAGTGTGCTTTCTCGCACAATGATCCAGGGCCAAATATAGTTGCCCCAGCGTAGACCTACCCCAAGCCATTCCCTTGAACTTTCTCAAATCCACCAGAGAACCCAAGAGGTTTAAATTGAGGGCCGAATTGCCAACAGGGAACAGAGTGTTGGTCAAGGCATATAGCATAAAAGAACGAGCACATTGTTCTCAAGCCTCAGCATTAGCAGGGGCCCTGTTTCCTGGGGCTGACCAGAAAGTGTATAAATCATTGGCAGGAATTTCCTTACTAGCACTAGAAAATCCCAACAATTTATGCACAAGTATGGGATCATAATTGCCTATGTTTATGGCATAATTGAAGTGAATAATCTCCCCATCAAAGTGCAAACTGGCGATGGCGGAAAAATCCAATGATGTAATGGTATACTCCCCACACAGCAAATGAAAGGTATGGGTCGAGTCCAACCACCTCCTCAAAATTAACTGTAAGACCGCACGAGAGTACCAAACCAGCTTTACCAGAATGAATATTTCCATAAATGCACTAAAGCATGCGTCCTCCAGAATCCTCTTCACTTAAGGAGAAAGGACACCCCACCAAGTGACAAGATCTAAGAAGTTGCGTGCACCTCGATGTTCGACTTTCTACAAAATAGACTCAACCAAATCAAAAATTACGTATAATGATTAAGCATTTAAGAATCTTTCACCTAAGGTCACGCTTATAGTCATTAAGCACAAGTCACCAAATTCACAAAAAAATACCCGCTTATAGTCATTAAGCAAAAATTCATACAGCTATATAAGAATTAGGCCTTATAGCTATTAAGGATGAAGTCATCATCGAAATCACTAAGACAAGCTTATAGTTACTAAGCTATGATCAAATATGGGAATTCCAAGGCGTCACAAGGCTTATAGTCATTAACTTATCCTAAAAAGTTCCCGAATTTCGCAAAAATAGCAGCAACATATGTACAACATGGCATCACAAATTACTTCATAGACTACAGAAGGCTTCAGAATTACAAAAAAAACAAGCTTCCAAAAATCAAAGTGTCGATTGACCTAAAGGAGTGTCGATTGACACATCCTGAAGAACCAGAAGCGTCGATCGATACTAAGGCCAAAATCCCAAAATTACAAAATGTCGTACAGGCATTTTGCAGTGAAACTAGAACAACAGCTCATTCAACAGAACATGTATCATCAAAAAAGTTCCTAAGAGCATGCCAATTCGAGAAAAATTGAAAAAGAGAGATAGGAATTTACCAGGATGTGAGAGAGGTGTCATTTAGGTTTGAGAACAAGTGGGATAGCATTGCCTCGATCCACGTCGTGAAAAATCTTCCTCTTAGGAAGCCCATAGTTGTCCTCCATTGCAATGAATGGAATTTGGACTACTTCGCCATGAATGGTTACCTCTAACACTAAAGCAGGGGTGCGAGTTCAGTCTCGGGATGTGACAATTTTTGTCCACATTATAACGGATAAAAACTGAATGATGATCGGAAGGAAAGAGAGTGCAAAAAGCCCCAACATAGCTTCTGTTGTTGAAAGAAAGCACAAGAGGATAGAGTTTCTGTGTGGAAAGTTTTCTGTCTATAGAAGAACAACGAAATTCGTAAGGTTTTTGATTGTATCGATCAACATAATGCATATGTGTCGATCGACGCAATCCTCGACACACTTTTTAATGTATTCAATTGCTAGAATTCAAAACGTTTGAAATTTAATGAGTTGCGTCTATCGATGCAACCCCTATGCGTCGATCGACGCATGTTAAAAAATGACCATTTTCAGTCTTTTTAGGAAAAAATTGGAGTGCCAATTGAGTCCTAGTTTTGAAAATTGCATTTTCTAGCATGAAAATTATTTTCCAAAATACTGGTGGACTAGTTATTTTCAAACAAACACTGCGAGAATCCCAAATGATTTTCCTTAAAGGTTTTCAAAACTCATCAAACATTAATTGATCAAAGGGGTAAAAATATTTTTTTTCAAACATTTAGTCGATCAAATAATGTTGACTAAAATTCTTGCAGAATCACGTGCACCTTTTTTACTCACCGTGCTCACTTCGCGTATGCACAAAACTTTACCTCCACGATATAAGTTGTTATACGCGAGGGGCAGCCTATAAGCATGGTCCGTCCCAGGCCTGATGATGTCCAAGATCTTTTCAGGAGATGGCAAGCCAATACTGACACAGGACCACATTTTACCCAAACTACAAACCCCTCTAAGGAACAAGATTCTGACATCCTAAGCCTGAGTGTCGATCAACACCGATTACACCCCACATTGCGTCGATCGACGCTATGCATTGTGATGATCGATACTACCACGAATCGATTCCTCTGCTAACTCATCAAACCTACAAACATGACTCATCAAAGCTATCACAGCTCAAGTTGCATCGATCGACACTTCCCTATTGCGTCGATTGACGCTCATAGGGGAATCTAGACCTGATGACTCAGCAAAGCTATTCTGACATCTATTGCATCGATCGATGCTATCATATGTGTTGATCGATGCTCCCAAAATTTCTATAAAAGGAAATCACTCCTAACATTTCCCGGAGGGGCAAATAAACAAAAATAGCAAGCAATAGCAAAGTTTGAGTAGTCCTCTCTTTAAAATCCCTGCAGTATTGAGTCTATACCAAGACTATCCCAAAATATACCAAGGGATAGAAACCCTTCCTTGAAATAGCCTTGAGCTAAAAAGCTATCTGCTCATTCCTAAACACTCAAACAAACCCACTACACAATTCCTTGAGGTTATCTCTACAGAAATCTTGAAGAAATCTAAAGCAAAACGCGGTCCTAGTCAGTACCTGGCCTTCCAATCATCCTGCAACAAACAAAAGGTAACTGAGGGTTGAATGGTTATTTTTAATCATGCATTCTTAACCCCCTATGAGGTAATCTAATCACGCCAGGCCCACGCTTTAAGGGATAGGCCCGTAAAGGTCTTATCTCTCAACTCATTTCTTTTGCCTATTAAAATAACAAAGGGTTTTCAAAATATGCTTTATCCAAATTCAAATGGCAAGCAACTATTTAATCCGAAACTAGAATCTCTCTTTTATCGATATAGGAATCCTACCCGGATCAGTTATACCACCAATTTCTGAAAAGAGCTGATCCAGGTGGCGATTCTAATATTGTATAAAACAGGGACCCTGCTCCTGCAATAAAAAGGCTAATCCCCAAAGGAGTCCTCGACCCCTTTATCTAGTTGGAAATGCTAAGTATGCTCACACATATGATGAGCCCCGCGCTCTAGCAGTGTCTCCCTGCATTAAAACCTGGGAGTCCCGCGTTGGCCGTGCCAATCCAACCGATGATCCGAAAGGGTCCGGCCATCGAAAATTTTACCCGCTCACACCCGGTATATCTCTGTACTTACTTGTATTTTCTTTACTTATTTTATTTCAGGAAGTCATGTATGACATTAAATCTACTAATGCAAAAACAATCATACCCAGGCAGTGGTTATGGGTTGAGCTAAGAGAAGTAGGCTGAGTTTCAAAGGTCCAGTAAGTAGGTAGCTGTGATGCTTCTAGATTTGTCTTTATGTGCTGGATGCGCGAGTCTCTCATCCTAAGGTATACTTATGTTTTTCTTTGCCCTTTTATTAGCTTTGGTCTAAATATTCTTATTTGCAAATTACTCCATCTAGTCAAAAGACGGGTGTTAGCACGGTCTGTTCAGCCTGATGATGATTTATACCATTTCGCTAAAGGTTTAGGTAAAAACGGTAATGGTACCGAGTAGTCTCCTATAAACACTCAAGATTCCAAAAATCCACAGCCATGCCTGACCACGTCATGGTTTAAAATTCACAAATTCCAAATTTCACATTCCGCAAAACGTTCAAAATTCTAAAATTTCCAAAATAGGAGAAAATTGTCAGTTGACTAGAACCTATCGATCGACTATCTCTTGCCATATGGCAACCCCGGTAAAAAATAAAGTACAGTAAAAGATATTTACTAGAGAGACAGTCACTCAACTATTCCTTTCTGTCGATCGATAGATTACTCAATAAAATATGATTCGCTATCCAACCTGGTGTTAGAAAATTTCTAAAAACTGCCGATCGACAGTTTCCTCAGATATTTATAATCATTGTGAATATGACAAATTTTTTGCCAGATCTCATAGACCTTGTCGATTGACCCTTCCCCCTAGGAAATTGTAGATCGACAGTTTCCCCCAGTCTATAAATATAAAGTCACCCCCACAGATGAGGCAGAGTTGCATAATCTCAGCCAAAAGCAGAACTTTTCTGTTCTAAAAAAGTTTCCAAAAAAGAACAAAACACTTGATTCCTTTACAAGTTGAACCAAGCCACTACACTACAAACACCCTCTCATCTTTTTCAACTTCAAATTATAATCCAAACTCAATTCAAGTTACTTTTCATCACTTTTTACCACATCGATTCGGGTTTCCTTTGGTCCATTCGGGGTCTCCCAGTCAAAACAATCAACTTTCCCTAAAAGTTCCGGTTCCAAAAGCAGCCCTTTACCAATCATGGACAACAGAAAAGGTAAATTGAGGGTAAATTGGATCTAAATCCCAACTTTATCATATTTTATTACTTGTTTATTACCTTTCATTTTCTTGCAATTTTCATCATTTTTATGATTATTTGGCATATTTCATCCATGAATCGCATTAACCGGTTAAATTAAACTTGCAGGAATTGAACATGGAATAGATTTGTGGTAGATCTGGAGATTTAAAATTTTGCCATATTATTTCTGACTAACTAATTGTTTTCCCGATAAAAGCCCCACGTTTCTAAAATTGAGTTTGATTTCTAGAAATTGAATGTAATTCAATTTTGAATTTTGTTTGGCTTTTGGAATATTTCGGTAACTTTACCATTATATCTGAAATGTACAAATTCCATTTTTAACAGGTTTTATGCTTTATGGAACATAATAAAATATAAAACATGATAAAACAACCATTTGGCTTGATTTTCCTTAAAACTGATATTTTTAACCCACTTAATTTTTCAACAAAATTAATTTATGGATTATAATTGTTATTGTCTGTGGTTCTTAATCCCTGACTAACCTGCTAACTATTTATTTTTAACCCCTGGTTATTGTAATAATTATTGTAATAACTTGACTTTTCAGCAGTTTACTTTTCCTGCAATTTTATTTCCCGTAATTTATTTTTCTGTTATTCTTATAACTGAAAATGGATTTAGGATTAAATTAGCAACCGACAAATCATCAAGCATAAAATCAACCCAGTTGAATCAAATGTAACACTTAACTATTTTGACCGAACTCAAGAATCTCATTTTTATCGGTATGAAATCCTGTGCAGATCAGCATACCACACTTTCCCAGTGGAGCTGAACCGGGTTGCGACTCTCATTTCTATAAAAATAGGGTTCTTGACTCTATTTTTATTCATTTAATATATTCTCTTTCAACAAGATAACATTTATACATTCTGATTAAATCAATCTCTAGCGCAGTCCCAATACTAAAGTTAAATCAACAAAAATGTCTCATCGCATAAAAACCCAGGAGCTCATTCAATGGAATCATACCAAATATAAACATGATAAACTAAAATGTTGGAAATCCATCATCCGGATGACTTAGAAAAAACCTCAAGACAAGCACCCAGATCAAGGTTTTAAAGAAAACAAAAGCCACAAGTCCAAGAAGACCTCATCCGATTCAAGATAGAAGAAAACAATTCCTATAGAAGCATTTGGTTAAAGCTTGAAAGGAAACAAACTACTAAGTATAAAGAAAAAAGCATCCAAACTAAGTAATGAAGGAAATAAATCACTAAGTCTAAGAACACCTCATTCAATTCGAGATAGAAAAATACAAGAAGAAAGCATCCGGTTAGAGTTTGAAAAGAAAACAAACCTCTAATCCTTAGAAGACAACATCTAGAGAAGATCATAACTGGAATAGGATCCGGCAAAGAATGAGTCTGAAAACATCCGGAAGACTCATATCTCAATCCAAATGGAAAATTTAAATATTTAATTTCCATACAATATTGGACTAAAGTCAAATTTGCTTTTTTCCTTGAAGAATGAAAAAGTAAAAGCTTGCACGATTTTAGGATAAGGACGAAAAGGCTGACAACGGAAAGAGAAAAAGGAAACTACCTTTTTCACCTAGACCAATAGCAAGGCGCGTAGAGTTCAAATAAAAGACAAATGTGCATAAAAGTTGGCAGTGCACAAAAATCCAAATAAATGCCAACTGACAACTTTATTACATAAATCCCAACATATTTAAATGAGACATTTACTGAGTCTAACAGATAGATCAACGGCTATAGAAGCGCCATCTCTTATCTAATCATTGGTGAAGATTCAAGATCTAACAACTGCTACATTTATGATCGATACCAATAAAAGGGAAGCTTCATAAGTTGAGAAGATGCTGACTGTTTTACAAATAGCCATTACATTAAGATATTTGCTATACAATCAGTGATTCAATCCCTCCACGAATGAAACACTCAAATCAGTTTGTAAGAATTCTCAAGTGAAATTATAGGCTTGAAGAATCCAAAGCTTAACCCTTGAAAAATAAGAATTGTAAAATCTCATACTTGGGTGAGTATTGTGATCGAGACTTGGCTTAAACTAGGAAAGTATAAGTGGTGTAACCCTATGGGACTTAGCTTAAACTTGGGTAGAGTTTGAGTGGTATATCCTGTAAAAGAAGAGGACTCAGCCAAGCTCGGTGGTTTGGTGGTATATCTTACATCCAGAAGAAGAGAGATTCTATGGAGACAAGATGTAAAGGACTTCACCAGGCTAGGGATCAGTTTGATGGTATATCCTACATCCAGAGAAGAAGAAATCTTCGAAGACAATTGTGAAGGCTTGATTTTTGCCCCTGAAAGAAATCTCACTAGTGAATTAAGCTCAGAGGAGGATGTGCTTATGTATTTAAGGTCAAAGGGGGGGGTGAATGATCCTTTTTACAGAATTTATAGACTTTTAAAAGTCTTGTGTAGCATGTTTGATTTTAGTCTGGAGTTAATGAATCTGGATGATGCAGATAAGAAATATAATGCAATAAAGTAAAAGATTAAAGAAAATCAAACACAAAGAGTTTGTACTGGTTCGGCCCTGCCTACGTCCAGTCCCCTGAGTTTCCTCCTCCAAGCTTAAGTCCACTAGCGGAATTCCTTTAAATGCAGGAATTCAAGCCTTTACAATTGTCTCTAGAGATGTTTTCTCCTCCAAATGTAGGATATACCACCAAAGACACTAATCTTCAGCTGAGTCCTTTCTCGTTTTCTTCGGATGATGACCTCTCTTTCGAATGTAGGATATACCACCAAAAGCACTACTTTCTATCTGAGTCCTCTTCTTTATTAGGATGTACCACTCAAAATCTACCCAAGTTCAAGCTAAGATCCACAAGGATATACCACTTAAACCTTTCCTAGTTTAAGCTAAGTCCCAATCTCAATACTCACCCAAGTATGAGATTTTACAAATATCTTTTTCAAAGAGGGTTTTTGAAATTTTCAAGTTTATATTTTCACTTGAGAGTTCTTACAAACAAATTTCTTGTTGTTTGGTTCTTGGAGGGGTTTTCATAACTGATTGAATAACGAATTTCTTAATGGAATGCTTTTTTAAAATCAACCAGCATTTCTCAACTTGTGAAGGTTCCCTTATATAGAATTTGGATCATAAATGTAGCCGTTCAGTGTCGTTGATATGATCTTGAATCTTTACCATTGATCAAATATGAAGTGGCACTTCTGGAGCCATTGATTTGTCCATCAGACTGATAATTGACCCATTTGAATTTTTAGGATTGGTGAGATAAAGTTATCAGTTGGCGTTTATTTGGCTTTTTGTGCACTACTGACTTTTATGTGAATTTGTCTTTTATTTAGGTTCCATGCGCTATACCATTGGTCTAGGTTAAAAGGTTGTTACCTTTTTCTCTTTCCAAGTCAGACCTTTTGTCCTTTTATGAAATGTGTGCAAGTTGTCACTTTTTCATTCCTTAAGGCAGAAAGGGTTTTTTGACTTGAGACCAATGTTTGGAGGGAATTTGAATATTTAAAATATTCCCTTTATCTTTAGATACATCTTCCAGATGTCTTCAGACTTAAACTATATCCGGATGCTCTTCCAATCAGTTACTTTCTCTGGATGCTATTTTTAAGGGGTTATGAGTTTGCTTCCTTTTTAAACTTAGACCAGATGCTTTCTTGACTTAGTTGTCTTCCATGTTATGTCTTGATGCGTTCTTCTAGGACTTAGGAATTTTGTTTACTTTAAACACTTGATTCGGGTGGTTGACCTTGGGTTTTCATTTTTTGGATCATTATTTCCCAACAACCTCCCCCGTTTGATGGAAACAAAAACCTAAGTACAATGAGTATGTGAATATGGGATATGAGCTAAGTATGATTCTTAGTACTTAGTCATTAATAATTTTCTCCCCCATACTTCTAGCATCCTAACTCCCCCATTATTTTTGCATTCTAGCTTCTAAGTTTTTGAAGTACAATTGATGGTTGTACTTAGAAGCAGTTTTTAATAAGTATTTTCACTATATATTACTTCTGCTATTAATAATAGTTAACATCAATGAAGGTCATGATTGCAAATACAAAAGTATATAAGTGAAAAAGTATCAGAGCTAGCTATTACAGATTTTTACAATAAAATATCTATTCTAAGTATATGTACTACTCTATCTCCTTTCCTGATGCTCCTCCCTCCTTGTCTTTCCCTTTCTCCCCCTTTATTTTGCATCTACTGGGGGGTCTATAACCATGTATAATTGCTAATCCCATTTCTTTTCAGAAGCTCTAAATAGAATTGAGTAATCTACATTCCCTGCTAGATATTGGTCAATGATTTTATCTACAGTTGCAGGGATGAGATGGAGTGGTTTTATAATATTCTGGAGTTATGCATATGATTTGGCAAGGTTTGGGTGCATAGTAAAAGCATGTTGTCTATCTTCTTCCTCGAAGAATGGAAACATGGCTTTGAGTAGAGTAAGGGAGCATTTGTATCTGAAGAAGCCTATGTCGCCAATGTGTTAAACCAAGTCTTGGAGGATTGGTAGGAGTAGGCTCTCCTGAATAGCAGATGAAGTTCCGTAAGAAGAAGAAGAAGCAGCTAGGCTTAAATTAGTCATACCAGGGCAGAGCTTTTGAACCTCCTCAATAACTAGTTTTTTTTCCATTGTGGATGTTCTCATTGATGTGCCGGAGTTCAATATCAAAAGTCTCCTTCTAGGTTATAATCAACTTTTCAGCGTCGGAGAGTTGAGTTTGACAATCACTGATCATGTCATCCATATCTTTCTCAAAGGATTTTTTGTAATTCATCATTGAAAAACTTGGAGAGCTGACCCTTGAAGGCTTGTTGTACTTTAATGAAGGCTGTTATTTCAGAGGAGATGTCTTTGGATGATTCGGTGAGAGCATTGGGAATGAATTTTTGCAAGTTTTCAAACTTGGTATCTAAGTACTCCTTCGTCTTTGTTTTAAGTTCAGTGAAGGTAGAGGTAATGTGTCCCATGATGGTAGCACAATTATTTTTTACTTCAGTAGCAGCCTGAATTGTTGATCTATTAGCTGTTGTGATAGCAGACGTGAGTTGGGTTAGGGTAGGAGTGATCTTTGAAAGTGACGTTTCTGCAACTTGATTAGCATTGGGTAATCGATTCACCCTCTTCTCAATATTTTCCACTATTTTCTTTATACCTCCCAACTCAGCTTTCAGATCCAGAGCCATGGATTTTTCTTTCATTAGCTTCTCTACTGAGATCAATTTTATGCATATTTCCCGGAGCATGGGCTTAAACTCATCATCCCTTTGCCCTTTCAAAATGGCTTGCTCCAACAAATTGAGTGCCATTCATACTTTTTTTTTAGCTCTAGAGGGTTTAGGATTATTTATTTTCCTCCTTTTTTCACTCTTAGTTGAGGAGTCTTCTTCAGATCTGGAGCTACTTTCGCTTTCGGTTTTCGCTGATCTAGATGATTTTATTTGTTAAGGCTTATTATTCTCTTCTACCCTTTTCTCCACCCTAACCTTTGGAGTGGCCTTGCCCTGTGAGTCCACTGTATTAGTGCGCTAAATGGGTCTTAGACCTTCTCCCTTCTTTGGTGAATTTAGCACCAGGTTAGGCTCAACTACCTTAGATGCACTTAGAGTGTTAGTGGCATCCAAGTTACCTTGATTTTCAGTGGCATCAACAGTCATAGCAGCAACAATATTATAGTTAAGATGAAGAGTTACCTCAGTGTTCAGTGGTTCTATAGGCTCTACTACTTCTTCAATTTCCTTGTCCACTTCAACTTCGGGAAGATTAGTAGTGTCCTCAATCTCCCCTACTTATGCCTTTTCATGACTTTTTATTCCGACTTCTACTGTCTCACCCTTCTAAATCAGAAGGGAATCTGGGAGAGGTTCTATGTGGGCTTTGAAGATGAATAAATCTTCTTCACTATTTCCCTCTCGCAGTACTTAAAGATCGAAAGAAGATATGAGGATTAATGGAGAGGGAATGATCAGAGGAGTGGCTTGCTTGATTGCTCCGGATGAGCTTCTAGGTCCCTCTATAGTGGGGATAGGCTTGTTTGCTTTCAGGCTTTCTTGGATGGCTAGCATCATATTATCATGCTCTAGATCATTTGAATGAATAGTTTGGGCATTTATCTCTATGTATTTTCCCTTATTGCTCCGGCTTTTAGCTATAGGTTCTGCTTGAGTGAGTTATGGAGTAGGTTCCTTGAATGTTATGCCCGTCATTAGCCTTGTAGGAGTGAGTTTAGCCTTTTTAGCCCTTAGAGCTTGAGTGAAAGTAGGCCCTTTCTTAAACAGTTGCTTTATCTTAGGAATAATTTCTTCTTGACTACTTGCAGGACTCTATTGCTCTATAATCTCCTAAAAAGATTTATCCGCACCACTTTTTTCTTCCAACTCTAATAGTAGCAGCATCCACTACTATAGTCTTAGTTGCTTCCAAATAACCATTTTTTCCTTTCTTGGCCATAACCTTTACAAGCCTTCTTCTAGGCATCCCTGGAGACTTCTATTTCATGATTTGAGTGAGGGTCATAGTATCCTTATCAATTTCCTTTATAGCTTCTTCATCCAGATGCTCCAAATTTATCTTCTTTTGGGCCTTGGGTTTTATAGTTCTTGGCTTTTTGGGTACCGGAGCCTTCTCCACGGTGCTTCCAGCCTTTCGAACCCTACTTTTCTCCTACTTTTCTTTCCTCTACCCCAGGGCCTTCTCCTCATCCCAAGTCTCACCAAAAGTCAACTTCCAGAAGTTCTTCTCTAGAATCGCCTTCCTTTTCACTAACTCTTCTTCAGTCAAGTTTACCCCATTTTCAACTAAAATTTTGGTGATGATGCCCCCTGAGAGTATTTATGTTGTCTCATATAATGGATGAGCAGTACTGGCATATTTAGAACTCTTCTTTTCACCTAGTGTTGAAGAACACAATACTAGAAAGAGGAAGTAGTGTTGAGAGAGCATCTTCGGATCAAAACAAATTTTGCTAATACAAACTGAAGTAGTCTTAGAATCTCTAGCCATTGGGTTGAGCACTTATCCCCAAGGAATCTCTCTAAAAGCTAGAGATTGGGGTTGTACTTGACTGTTTGCTCATCTCCATCAGTGCACATGATTACCTCATCATTTTTCATGTTGTAGTGCATCACAAACAACTCTGGAGAAAGAGTGATCACTTTTTCTTGCACTATATTTTCAGAGTGCGTCATAATCGGTATGAGTTCTGAGATTATCATAGAACTCCATCACGAGAGTAGGATAGGTTGGGTTCTTTAATTGGAGGAAGACTTTGAGATATTGGTCTTTGAGTAGTTGGGCATAGGGCTTGGTGGAGAATAAGAAATTATCACCAAGACAATCAGAGGGGATGATTATGTCTGAGCTTACTTCCTAGACAAGAATGAAATCAGTGTCAAGGAGATCTTCCACCTTGAAGATGTTTTTAGAAGGAGGTGTAGTTTTGGTTTGAGTGTTTTCCATTTGAGTGGTTTAGAAAGAAGGATTTGTGAATTTAGGGTTCTAGGGATTATTTTGCAGAGGAATAGTAGATGAATTACTTGCGTGAGGAAGATGATGGATATATGGGGCTTTTATAGAGTTTTCAAGGTGAGGGTAGTTTGGTAATGCGGAAGCGGTTAAAGTTAACTGGATCGGTGACTTGGTAGTTAACTTTGATGAGAGAAGTTAATGACATTTAAACCGGAGAATGGGAACGGTTTTATTCTTTTGACTATTGTGAACTGACAGTCACTTTGAACATGCATAACACACATGTCGGAAATTCAAAATTTTGTCCCTTGTCCCTAGGAACTCCTATTAGTTTTATATAAATTAATTAAAGCCTGAACTAAATTAATTCTCTACTCAGGTTAGCATGCATAGGCTAGTCGTACCATAATTCTAAATTATATCCTAGGATAAAAATATTTTATTTTAAACATTCTATAACTCTAAGTTATAGTCTAAGTATAAAATAAAATAAGCATGCAAAACAACCTAAGCGTAATAATTATTAAGTCTTAAAATGCTTAAAGAAAAGGACTTAATAATCAAAAGAGAATTAGAAGACTTACCAGTTGAAGCATGCTCTAGCAGAACCTTCTTACACAAGCCTCCAAGTATTGGATAGCCTCTATGAGTATCCACACGAACCCCACCAACCGAAACCTCCCAACAAGGAAGAACCGCAGAGCTTTGAGTATCTACTAGACCACTCCAAAACCCACATGAAAATAAAAATATTTGCTCTTGAGTTGACTTAAGAGATATCGCATTGGCATCTCAAATCAAGACTCGAATGAGCTTGTGGTGCATTTGAGAAAGGACAAGAATGGGGCTTTATGTAGGGAGAAGGGAGAGCTCCCCTCATAAATGTGGGATGGGTAAAATACCCATCCCACCCTCTATTTGGGCGGCAAGCATAAGCATGGCTTGTCGCCCATGCTTGTCTCAAGGCAAGCAGCAAGCCCAGCTTAAGGGAAGCCCCTATGGGCTAGCCCTTTTGCATATATGTACCATATGAATAAATTCATAGGTTCATGGAAAAATTGACTTTAATCCTCCTTTCATTTAAGTTATTTATGACCCCTAATAAAATTAGTTACCGGCTAAAATAAATTTCTAGTTTAACAAAAAAATAAATTACTTATTTTTTGACCCTAATAAAATTAGTTGCTGGTCAAAATAAATTCCTGGCTTAGCAAAAAAAGTGATTTAATCATTTCAATCAACACTTTACTTTATTTATGACCCTAATAAAATTAGTTACCAGTCAAAATAAATTCTTGGTCTAACTAAATAATAATCCAATAATTATTATATTATATTTTTGTAATATAATAAATCTATTAATTCTTTACTTAGTTTGATGAAGGTCTAATGTGTGTGACCTTATAGGATCCCGAAGTATTGAGCTGTTAAGGCTTAACTAATCCTTATTCTATAGGAACTATTGGCTTGATGTTGTAGACCATGAATAGAACTTGATTACCTTAAACGACTGTAGTACGCCTCTGGCAAGGGTCCACCATCCCGCATTACTCAGAACATCATTTGTGCTTATGACTTAGTCCCGGTTTATGTAATAGTTGTCCAATGCGATGAACTCCTTCCGTTCTTTAATATTAGCACCATCGTGTTTATTGGGGTTTGATTAAAGTGTTAACCCACCAATAGCGAGGTTGCTCCAAGCTATCCCATTTATTTGCGTGTTACCGAAGTATATTACTTTTTACCATAATGTGCTTTGACTAGAAACTATTTCTATCAATCACATACTCTGATCAGAGGTTTATAGTAATCATCACTTCAACAAGTGGCAAGGTATAACTCCTTAATATATTCGGAGCGATGGATTCGTTTTGACTACATAGCTTACCAAAGTGCTGTCATAACTATACATGTAATAACTGTGGCACCCTAAATTAATGAGTGAATATGTATGACCCAAAGTATAGCGACAATACCACATAAGGTAACTAGCATCTCAAGTATAAGGATATTCGCAAAGCTACTGTATGAAGATAAACACCAACACATTGATATAAATACCAAGTGTTTAACTTACTACGATCTCCAATATATCTTCCAGATATATCCACGTGTCAAACTTAAGGCACCATCTTCAGTCTTAGGAGGTTAACTGCTTGGACCCTTTCCAAGAGAGTTGACCACATGCTAGTCTTACTATTCAACCAATATCATTTCTTGATGAAACTATGACTAGGGATAGTTTAGATATAATCATAATTGCACATGAAGTAGGTCTCACCAAACATAGTCCAACTATAATATCTCTCACTTCATGCTATATATCATGTCAAGGACCTTTGTACAAAGATATCAATGAATATATTTTAACCAGTCACAATATATATGAACACATCGATATAAACAAAAGATTAAATGCATTTATTAATTAAACAAATAATTCATACCAATACTTAATTAAGATATATCGCCCTAATTGCCTGGAGGGCATACATCATATCTAACAAACTCCCACATGCACTAAGACCAATAATCCATATGTCTTACTCCATATGCTTTCACATGCTAGTCATGTTTAACTTGCGTCAATGGCTATGTTAGACCATCCGCGAGATTTTGATCAGTGGGGACATATTCTAATCTTGTCATTTTAGTATTAACATTCTCCCTAATTATATGATATTTTCTAAGTACATGTCTATTTTTCTAGTGAGACTGTGGTTCCTTGGCTTGAGCTATAGCACCATTGTTATCACAATACAAAGTAATTGGATCAACAATCTCAGGCATCATATCAAGATCACCAATTAATCCCTTTAACTAGACAGCTTCTTTCGCTGCTTCATAGGCAATAATGTACTCAAACTTTGTGGTTAAATCAGTAGTAGTTTCCTACTTAGAACTTTTCCAGCATACTGAACCTCCATTAAGCACATATATAAAACCTGACCGCGACTTAAAGTCATCCTTGTTAGATTGAGAACTCGCATCAGTGTAACCACTAATTGTGAGGTCACCATCTCCATACATCAAGAACTCATCATTAGTCTTGTTCATGTACTTAAGAATTGCCTTGACAGCCATCCAGTGCTGTTCATCGATTGATATCTGCTCGTAAAGCTCAAGGCTTGAGATACATATGTCCTTGTACATATCATAGCATACATGATGGATCCTATCGCGGATGCATAAGGTATATCCTTCATGCGCATTAATTGGAGATCGCAATATGATAAACACTTGGTATATATATAAATGTGTTGGTGTTTATCTTCATGCAGTAGCTTTCCGAATATCCTCATACTTGAGATGCTAGTTACCTTATGTGGTAATCGAATGCTCAAGGCTGAACCTATTCAGTACCTTGTCTATATATGTACTTTGAGAAAGACCTAATAGCTTCTTGGATCTATCTCTGTAGATCTTTATACCTAGTGTAAATGCTGCTTCTCCAAGGTCTTTCATGGAGAACTTTCTCGACAACCATATTTTAATACTTTGAAGAAGAGAAATGTCATTTCCTATTAGCAGAATGTCATCAACATACAATACTACGAAAATGACTGCACTCCCACTAACCTTCTTGTAAACACAAGGCTCATTAATGTTTGGATAGAAATCCAGTTCACGGATTATCTGATTAAACCTATTATTCCAACTCCTAGATGCTTGCTTAAGTCCACAAATGAACCATTACAGTTTGCATACCTTCGAGCCATTCTGAGATCTAAAACCCTTACGCTATGTCATATACACATCCCAATCCAAATCCTCATTAAGGAATGTTGTTTTAACATCCATATGCCAGATCTCATAATTATGATAAGCAGCAATGGCGAGGAGTGTTCTGATGGCTTTAAGCGTGGATACCGATGAGAAAATTTCATGATAGTCAATCCCTTCACGTTGACTATAACCTTTCGCAGCCAACCTTGCCTTATAGGTAATTGTATTACCGTCTATGTCAGTCTTCTTCTTGAAGACCCATTTGCATCCAATGGGCTTAAAATCTTCTGGTGCATCGACCAATTTCCAAACTTGGTTTCATACATGGAATCCATTTTTTATTTCATAGCTTCAAGCCACTTATCAGAATTTAAGCTTTTCATTGCTTCATCAAAGGTTCCTGGTTCATTATCTTCCATGAGATATAGTTCCCTAACATTCGTGATGATAAAACCATATCTTTTAGGACCCTTACGAACATGACCTAATCTTCGTAAAGATTATGTTTCGATAGGTTGTTCTTAGATCACACCTTCTTGTGTATCTAAAATGAGGTCACTCAGTTGATTGTCTGTTTCTTCCTCTTGAACTTGCAGTTCAATATTGTTCCATGATAAGAGTAATTTATAGCATGAAAACACTAGTAATTTAGCACTAAAAGTACCCATTTTTGTGAGGAAATCATGTGATTAATTAGCATTTTATGTATAAATTTAGGGATTCCATAGAAACACTCTTGCTTGCCTTGAAAGAGCTAGAAATTGGACTGAGCAAACATGAAATTGAGCAGGGAAAGCATAAAATAGACTAGAGCAAGCACGTGGAGAAGGGCAAGCATAAAGCGGAGCAAAGCGAGAACGAGACTAGCTAGAGCAATCATTAAAGTGGACTGGACCTTGAGAAAGAAGCCCAAACCTAAGGAAAAGGGGAAGAGAAGCCAAAAATATAAGAGCTTCTAGAAAGATGCCTTGCTTGAACCTGTGGAACACCTCCAAGTTTTTGGGTGGTGCATTTTGTCTTTTTGTGATAGTTGTCTAAGCAAGTGGTGTACATCCCTTGCAAGTTAGAACTAAAAATTCTATTTTGATTGGCTAATTTACTGAACTTATCATCGTTTTGGGCAAGTGGCATCTCTAGAAAAATCTACTTGCCACTATATATTAGGATCAAGTCTCATATTCGAATCATGCTTTTGATCGGTTACTTTTTCACCACTTTTCTCTGTAAAAACTCTTTGAATATCTATCCACACCATGTTCATCATTTCTAGAAATTCTTTGAGTTTTATCTTTGTTAATATGAGCAACTAAAGCCGATGCAAGCACGGCTAACAAGCAAGAGAGGGTAAACATGGTATGATTGCTCCTATTCTTTTATTCTTTACTTTTGTAATAATTGATTGTTTTATGTTTGAGCTTTGAGTCTTATAAGTCTGATAAACTTATGCTTAGTGTAACAAGAAGAACTGAGATGGAGAATTGTAACAAAGACTTAAAACATAAAACACACTTATCCTAATGAACCGAGAGGTGCCTGGATAGTGGTAGGGGTTTCTATTTAATTAGAATGCTTGTCTAGTCTTAATGCTTAAAGGGGACACTTGCGAAGGGAAACCTCTAAGTTAGCCTTTAAATAAACTAAACATGAGGCAAGAGCCAGGTTTGGTACATGAGGGACAAGAAACCTAGATCAAAAAGCTCAAAATATGTTAAGATAAAAGAAGGGAGTGATTAACCATGCTTGACTGCTTGTTGGCTATGCTTGCCCCATTATTTATCATTAGGAGCAACCATTTAGAGTAATCACTTTATTTTCTCTAATAATTTTACTTTCTAGCACTTCACCAAAATTAACTTGTTCAATATTGAGACTCACTAGTTTACATCTTGGTTTAAATTATTTCCCTTGCTCCCTGAGGAATACAACCTTATGCTTGCCCGTACTACAAACCACGACCGAGTGCACCTAGATCATTTAGGCAACCAACAATTTTTTGGCACCGTTGCTAGGGAGCAACATGTAAAAATATTTAATTTTTTTCTTGTAAATTGGTACGTTTAATCTGTTTGTTTCCATTTGTGAAGGAAATCTTGCATTAGTAGCAATCAATGTTGTATGCGTAGAGCTGGTCGCCCACTAGTACCAGTATATCCAGAAATTGAAAGGACTTGCTGTAGGCTTAGTGGAGCAGCTAGAAGAAGGCATAGACAACAAAGGATGGCTGATGCAACCATTCCCCAAATTGGTAATGGACCCTAGAAGGAGAAGGCGAGGTTAACTTGTCCCCACCAAGGCAACCACTCAATGAGTACAGTAGACCTTCAATTGAGGGACACTCATCTTCCATTATGATACCTAATGAGGGGAATAATCTCTCTGAGATCAAAGCCTTTATGATCTAGATGCTCCAAGCATCTGTTCAATTTGGAGGCCCTACTAGGAGAAGATCCTAATGCTCACATCCAAGAATTTATAACTATATGTGATACTTTTCGTACAAATAGAGCAATCTTGAATGATGTCATCAGACTCAAGCTTTTCCCTTTCTCTTTGAGGGATAAAGCTAAAAATTGGTTGAGAAATCTTCAGCTCGAATCCATAAGAACATGGGATCAGATGGCACAAGCATTCCTCACCAAATACTTCCCTTCGAGGCAAGAAATCAAACTCAGAAATGAGGTAACTCATTTCCTGCAGCAACTAGACGAATCCCTTACCGAAGCACAGGAAAGATACAAAGAACTATTAAGAAGACTACCAAACCATCAATTCCACTCTGGATACGAATGCAAAACTTCTCTAACGGATTGCATGATCAACACAAAATCCAGATTGAATCAATAGCAAATGGTGACCCTAAAGACCTTGCCCCTGAAGAACTTTATGAACTCATTGAAAGGTTGTTAACACCAGCTACAAATGGCACTTAGTCAGGGAAAAAGGATTCAGAATCTGTCTCAAAGCTCTAAAAAGATAGACCTGATTTTGAAACAGCTTGCCAAGCAAAATGTCTCGGCAATCTTAAATATGCAAGCAGTTTGTCATTTATGTGGTCGCAACCATAGATATATTGATTGTGATACTCCTCTATCTCAAGAACAGTGTGATTATATGGGGAACAATCAGAGGAACAATCCTTTCTCAAACACTTACAATCCAGGCTGGCGCAACCATCCAAATTTCTCCTGGAGCAACCAAAATTAACAAGTTCCCTACCAATAACCACAAAACAGTTTTCCTCAGTAACCACAACAGAATATACAGCAAGCAGGGCCATCTCAACAAACTTAGAAATCAGAAATTGAGGAAATGAAGGAGATGATGATGCAGTTCATGAAGCAAACAAGAGCCTCCATTAAGAGCTTGGAAACAAAATTCCAGTAACTCACCACCATTGTCACTCCTAAAAATAAAGCAGCAATGCCCAAGAATATAGACCTTAATCCAAGAGAAGAGTGCAAAGCTGTCACCTTAAGAAATGGTAAGAATAGTGAAATTTCTAACCCCAATGGTTGTTTGAAATAAACTTGTAGGTAAAAAGGAGAATGTGATCCAACCTCAAGAAGAACAAGTGGAGACCAATGAATGTACCAATGATGAGGAGCAAGCACAGCCCAACCAGGAGCAATCACAGATAGATTCAGAGCAATCACAACAAGATCAACCTGTGACTACCCCAAAGGAACCCATTCCTGAAAAATAGCTAGTACCAACCTACCAACCCAGGATTCCTTACCCTCAAAGAGTAAAATAACATGAAATGGCTAAGCAATTTGATAAGTTCTTAGAAGTCTTTAAGAAACTTCACATTAACATTCCTTTTATAGAAGCACTTACACAGTTGCCTATATATGTAAAATTCTTGAAGGACTTGCTGGCAAACAAGAAGAAACTGGAAAATGTGATAGTGCAATTAAATAGAGATTGCTCCTCAATTCTCCAAAGTAAACAGCCTTTGCCTCAGAAACTAAAAGATCCAGGGAGTTTTTCTATTCCTTGCTCTATTGGTAACTTGAATATTAATAATGCACTTTGTGACCTAGGAGCAAGCATAAATCTGATGCCATATTACATTTATAAGCAACTAGGCTTAGGAGAACCATAACCAACTAAAGTATCTATACTACTTGTTGGTATAATTGTTAGGTACCCTAGAGGCATTGTAGAAGATGTTTTAGTAAAGGTCGGGAAGTTTATCTTGCCTATTGACTTCATTATCATAGATATGGATGAAGATTTTCATGTTCCCATTATTCTAGGTAGACCATTCCTTGCTAATGGAAGAGCTTTAATTAATGTGCATAATGGTAAACTAATTTTGAAAGTGCATGATGAAGAAGTGATATTTAAAATGAATGAAGCAATGAAATGACCTTCTTCTCTTGATGATCAATGCTATTTTTTGGATACCATAGATTTGCACTTAAATCCTTTGATTTTATAGGAACTCAAGAAGATGGGTCATGAAGAACAAGTGGAGATTGTACCAGAGCAAGCATAAGAGATTGCCCCTGAAGAAATTATGCAAGAGCAACCACACTCAGCAGAAGAGCAATCAAATCAATTATAGGAGAAACCACTCTATCTTCCAACCTAATACAGAAAACCTCCTATTGAACCCTTAAACCACACACCAAATTTGTTCCCCAACCAAAGCTTGAATTAAAACCCTTACCTCCTCACCGAGAATATGCATTCCATGATCCCCCGAACAAATTGCCCATAATAATCTCCTCCAAACTTACCCAAAGCTAAAAAGCTCAATTAATTGAGGTCTTGAGGGAGATTAAAGAGGCATTGGCATGGACAATTGCTGACATTAAGGCCATAAGTGCATCCATTTGTGTTCACAGAATTTTGATGGAGGACAATCATAAGCCTGTGGTGTAACCATAATGGAGACTTAATCCCAACATGAAAGAGATGGTCAAGAAAGAGGTGATCAAGCTACTTAATGCTAGAATCATTTATCCTATCTCAAACCGTATTTGGACCAGTCCAGTCCAAGTGGTTCCAAAGAAAGGAGGGATGATAGTGTTGTAAAATGAGAAAAATGAGCTCATTCCAATAAGAACAGTAATTGGATAGAGGGTTTGCATTGATTATCATAAACTTAATGATGCTACCAGAAAGGATCATTTCCCACTTCCTTTCATTGGTTAAATGTTGTAGAGATTGGCTGGCTACAAGTTTTATTGTTTCCTTGATGGTTGCTCAGGGTATAATCAGATTGTGATCCACCTATTGGATCAAGAGAAAACAACATTTACTTGCCCCTATGGTGTTTTTGCATATATAAGAATGCCATTTAGATTCCTCTATGGAAAAGCTTGCCATTTACCTGTTGAGCTTAAATTCAAAGCATTATGGGTACTCACTCTACTTAATTTTAACAGGAATGCAGTAGGTGAACAAAGAAGGCTGCAACTTAATGAGCTAGAAGAATTCAGGCTATCTAGCTATGAGAATGCCCTGAATTACAAAGAAAAAACCAAGAAATGGCATGATCAGAGGATCCAAAGGAAGGACTTTCAACCCGAGCAACAAGGGCTACTTTATGAATCTAGGTAGAGGTTATTTCCTCAAAAATTAAAATCAAGGTGGACTAGCCCTTACACAATTCACAAGGTTTTCCCCCACAGAGTTGTGGAATTATGCAGTCATAAGGGGAAACAATTTAAGGTCATTGGTCAAAGACTGAAGCCTTATCTATCCAATGACCAAGCAATAGTTGCTGAAATTCAGCAACTGTAACCACCCTAGAGCTACCAAACAAGCACTGGTGTCCGCTTCGAACACCAATTGGAGTAAAACTTTGAGCCAAATATCTCAAATTCTGAACTTTTGTGTATACTTCTTTCCTTTTTCCGTTTATATCTTATTTAATCTTGTCTTTTTGTGATTTGGCAGGATTCAATGAACAAAGTATGGAGATGCAACAAGCAAGTGACTCATCTATTTCCTTTTTGTTGTTCCTCATACTTTAGTAGTTCTTTTTGCACCCCATCGTTTCAAATTAATCATTTTTAACTCCAAGGGCAAGCTAGTATTTGAAGGAGGATGCAATTTTCAGAATGCTTGCCCCAAAATGTTCACCTCATCCATTCTCTCTCCACCTAAAATTACTTTTATTCTCTAAATAATTTCTGTTAATTTAAATTTTTGTTTTGAAAAATCCCTCAATATGCAAGTAGGTAGCGTGTAATATGGAGGATTTGGCATTTGAGGAGACAAAACCTACTCATCACTTTTCTACCTTTTACATGCATGAATTTCTATTGGACCAAATACATTTGACTTAATTAAATAAAATTTTGTCCAAAATTAATCCCCTAAAATGGTTTTGAGATAGGATTTCGAACTTCATTTTCAACTTCCACACCTCCTGATTTTCACTCTCTCAACTCCCCCTACCGTTCATCTTCTTCAACCTTCCTCTTTTGTAAAAAACTTCCCTCAACCAACCATGGTCTCGACCTGTAAGCAAAAAGCTTCGGCTTCTAAATGAGCAGGATCCACTACCCCCATTTTCATGTCAATTTCTGATGATCCCATTAAAGTCATTCTAGATCATATAAAATATGGGGGAAGTTGACGGTAAATATAAGGAGAAGCGCTACCTGGCCTTCAAAGATTGAGAAATCATTCTTCTCACACCTTTAATTGGGACTCTCTCAAAACCCTAGTGCTGGACAAATTGATTTCTGATCATCTCAAAGGAGGTGGTTTTGAGGAATTTGTAGTAAATGAAGACCCCGCTTATAGAGAATTAACCTTAGAATTCTAGGTCTCCTTCTCCAAAAACACCTCTGTGCAAAAATCTGATGACCCAGGGAGGTTTGTATTTAGGCTGTTTGGGCAAAAAAGGGTTTATCAATTGATGATATGAACAAATACTTGGGAATTCCTGAAGATGTATTATTAACCCAAGACTACAAGGATGCTCACAAATCAATTCCAAAGGATTACGACAAGGATGCCTTTTAGAAGGAACTCACTGGAAAATCAAACTACAAGGACAATGGTACAATCCACCTCATTGAATACAAGCACAAGATTGTTCATAATTTTTGGTAAGTACCATATTTGGAAGATCCAACTAGTCTAATGTCTCTGAAGATGATTTGTTTGCCTTGTATTACATGGGAAGAAAGGAGAAGCTGAATATGGGGAGTTTTCTAGCAAAATTTCTCCTGGGATCACCAAAGAAGACTGAAAAGTATATCTTGTAGGTTCTTATGTCACTAAGATTGCAAGGAGCATGGTCACACCATTTTCTCCATATAGCTTGACCTTCGTTTGCTATCCTGAACCTATGGAATTCAACAACATGAACAAGTTTGACATCTGTAAGAAGGTAGGAAATTAGTGGTATTTGTGGCATATTGCACTAGAATTGGAAGCAAAGAAAAATAAGAGAACGATGAAGGAAGAGGTAACAAGCACTATTGCTTCAAAGAAGAGAAAGCTAACCACCAAAATTTTAGTCTCGAATCTGGGGAAGAGACTAGCTGAGGAGGACAAGGTGGCTTTCTTTGAAAAATGTGCTGGATCATCTATATTGGAAGTATGGATAGCCATTAAGGGATTATTAGAGGAGAGAAATGCTTACCACACTTGGAGACGTGAAATGGAGAGAAGATCTAGGAGACTAGAGGATGATGCTCTGTGTTCTTTCCTTGACATTGTGAAAAGCACTCCCATTGATGAGCTTCAAGCAAGGGTCGATGACCCTATGATTTCTGCTTCTTCAAGAAAGGATGACCCCAGTGATAGTAAGGAAGTACAAGAAGAGGTGATACAACCAATTTCTCCCATGCCCATTGAGTAAACTTCCTACACTTTTCTCATTTCAATTTCTATCTATTCTATGAAAGGTATTATCCTTGGACACTTGCCTTGGTTGCTTTGTCTTGCATATTATCTCTTTTATATGTTGGGGATAAAGCAGGTGGTAAGTGTGGGGAAGGGTAACTTAGAATTTTGTATGCTTTTTCTATATTACTGTGTTTGCCCTAGTTAGATTACTTTTATAATTGCCCCTGCTTTGATTGATTGTCTTGATTTCAAGTACAAGTTATTTTGCTTTATGATCTATTTTGTGTTCTATTTTCAACCATTTTGTTTTAAGTAGCTTCACTTCTCTTTTGAATTTTGTAAATATTTTAACCTTTTCAAGTATGTTTTATGTTTTGGCAAGTGGCAAAAGAGATTGACCTTTTTGAACAAATTAGTCTAGCTAAAATACTTAGGGTATGATTAGTTATGATAAACTACATTAGCATGTTAACAGAATTAATAAAGCATGATAGACCATAATTTGGAACTATTTTTAAATAATTGAGGCTATATTAACTAACTAAAAATTAAACCCAACTTGTAGTGAGGATTTGAGCCTAAACTTGTTAAACAACCATCATTAAATCTCACTTCTCTATATCTATGATCTAAAATTCAAATATCTTTTGATACATTAAGTACTTAACTTCCAAATCATTCTTTTTCTGAAATCAGTCTATGCTCTTAAACAAATTTACCAATTTTCTTGTGAGAGGACTTGCACAGTAGATTAAGGCTAGAACTTGATTAGGAGATACTTATTAAGACCATATTACTGATCACTACATGAAATGATTAAGGCACTAGGATTGTACTTCTTTAACCAAAAAGCCACCCTTACATGAGTATCACGTAGTTAGCCCCTTTGAGCCTTAACTTGTTTCTTTCATAACACACACAACAATTTAAACCAATAACCTTTTTCGTTTTACTACTTTCTACCCTTGATTTTACCAAGAACTTCTCAAACAGCAAAAATTGAGCTGCTAATTTTTACTGACTTGTTCCCTCAAAAGAAAATCTCATTGAGCTCTCTTAAGAAATGAATTCTAGTCCTTATACAAAAACAGAGCAAAATATGATAAAGAAAAAAACAGAGAGAAATAGAAAGAAAAAGAAACAGAAAATCACTTAGCTTCTGAAACAAAATACCAATCTCTTGAATGCTGAAAGAGCAAATCAAAACTATCATGATTTCTTAAGAGCTTTCTATGGGTAGTTTCTTGAAATTTTTGCTCAAATGATCATCCTTTCTATTGTGTGATTGCTCTTACTGATAATTGTTACTCCTTGAGGTTGCACTTTAATTTCTATCTACGCAAGTTAGTAACCATACTTTCTGCTAAATATCATTGCTTAGTTGGAAAAATCAGTTCACACACAAAAAGCATTTCACTTGACCTACCCAACCCTAAGCCAACATTATAACCCATGAAAAGACCTTTTGATTGTGTTAGTGTTCAGTACTCTAAGTGGTGGAGATAGGATTCCTAATCAAGCATATAGACTTATGTTTATTGTGTGTAGCTGAGGAGTGATTTCACAAAAACTTACCCGAAACACTTTGAGTGAATGGAGTGGAACCCTTGGTGAGGATGTTGGTTTCATCTCTAAAATAGTTATTGGCAAACTAGTTCTAAATTGTTGTCTTGATATATTTTTGAGATTTAGTTGCATGCTAAGTGTGGGGGTATTCATCCCTAATCCTAAACTTTGTATTCTGAGTAGACTAATCTGTTTTCTAAGCTAAGGATCAATTGTTGATTGCCAATTTTGTTTTCTTTTTTCTTATTTTCGTTTCTTCTCTTTTTATGTCAGCTTATTTTTCTTTTACTAATGTTCTCTTTTCCAGTCCTTATGTTACTTTGTTTTGCTTGAGGACAAGCAACAATCTAAGTGTGAGGGAATTTGATAAGAGTAATTTATACCATGAAAACACTTGTAATTTAGCACTAAAAGTACCCATTTATGTGAGGAAATCATGTGATTAATTATCATTTTGTGTATAAATTCAGGGATTCCATAGAAACACTCTTGCTTGCCTTAAAAGATCAAGAAACTAGACTAAGCAAGGATGAAATTGAGCAGGGAAAGCATAAAATAGACCAGAGTAAGCACGCGGAGTAGGGCAAGCACGAAGTGGAGCAAAGCGAGCATGAGACTAGCCAGAGCAAGCATTAAAGTAGACCAGACCTTGAGAAAGTAGCCCAAACCCAAGGAAAAAGGGAAGAGAAGCTAGAAATATAAGAGCTTCTAGAAAGATGCCTTGCTTGAACCGGTGGAAGGCCTCCAAGTTGTTGGGCCGTGCATTTTTTCTTTTTATGATAGTTGTCTAAGCAAGTGGTGTACATCCCTTACAAGTTAGAATTGAAAATTCTATTTTGATTGGATAATTTACTGAACTGATCATCATTTTGGGCAAGTGGTATCTCTAAAAAGATCCACTTGCCACATATATTAGGATCAAGTCTCATATGCGAGACATGCTTTTGATTGGTTACTTTTTCACCACTTTTCTCTGTAAAAACTCTTTGAATATCTATCTACATCATGTTAAGCATTTCCAGAAATTCTTTGAGTTTTATCTTTATTAATATGAGCAACTAAAGTTGATGCAAGCACGACCACCAAGAATGAGAGGCTAAACATGGTATGATGGCTCCTATTCTTTTATTCTTTACTTTTGTAATAATTGATTGTTTTATGTTTGAGCTTTAAGTCTCATAAGTCTGATGAACTTATGCCTAGTGTAATAAGAATAACCGGGATGGAGAATTGTAACATGGATTATAAATATAAAACACACTTATCCTAACGAACCGAGAGGTGCCTGGATAGTGTTAGGGGTTTCTATTTAATTAGAATGCTTGTCTAGTCTTAATGCTTAAAGGGGACACTTGCGAAGGGAAACCTATAAGTTAGCTTATAAAGGAACTAAACAAGAGGCGAGAGCCACGTTTAGTGCATGAGAGATAAGAAACCTAGATCAAAATGCTTAAAATATGTTAAGATAAAAGGAGGGAGTGATTAACCATGCTTGACTACTTGTTGGCTATGCTTTCCCCATTATTTATCATTAGGAGCAACCATTCAAATCAATCATTTTACTTTCAAGCACATTACCCAAATTAACTTGTTCAATATTGAGACTCACTAGTTTACATCTTGGTTTAAATTATTTCCCTTGCTCCTTAAGGAATACGACCTTGTGCTTGCCCCGTACTATAAACCATGTCCTAATGCACTTGCTAGATCATTTAGGCAACCATCACTCCAACTGACTTTTGCAAGTAAGTGTTCCTTTTCCAAAAAAGTGAGCACTCTTAGACACAAATACCTTCTATGCTTTGGGTCGGTAAAATAAATATCCAATAGTTTCCTTTGGATATCCAATGAATAGACACTTGTCAGATTTAGAGTCCAGCTTATCTGATGCTATCCTCTTTACCATAGCAGTACAGCCCCATACTCTTAGGTGACTCAGAGATGGTCTTTTATTACACCACCTTTCATAAGGCATAAAGTCAACTAATTTAGAGGGCACTCTATTTAATACATAAACTATGCTCTCTAGTGCATATCCCTGAAAGGATTTACTGAGATCTGCTTTCCTCATCATTGACCGAACCATATCTAATAAATTCCAATTCCTCCTTTTAGACACTCCATTGTGTTGTGGTGTAGGGTCCACTAGGAACTATCCCATTTTCCTTTAGATAATCCTGAAACTCTTGACTTAAGTATTCTTCACCTCGATCAGATTGAAGTGCTTTAATACTTTTCTCAAGCTGTTTCTCTACTTCATTTCTGAATATTTTTAACTTCTCAAAACTTTCACACTTGTGCTTCATTAAGTATAGAAAACCATATCGTTAATAATCATCAATAAAGGTTATGAAGTAGGAGTATCCTCCTAGTGCCTTAACACTCATTGGACCACACACATCTGCGTGTATAATTTCCAACGTACTAGTGGCTCCTTCACCCTTTCCTATAAAGGGTAACTTCATCATTTTTCTTTTTAAATAAGGTTCATAATCACCATACACGTCTATTGGGCCTAAGTCTCCACACTTGTATAACTTAGTTAAGCGATCTTTGTTTATATGGCCTAAACGATAATTCAATAAGTAGAAAGATTTCTCATTATCTAATTTTCTCTTAGTAATGTTTATATTTGAGAATATGATTTTGTAATTACAAAATATCATTTGTCATATTACAATAAAATATCATTCATAACTTTGATAATACCGTTTATCAAATTAGAATAAAATTCCATATGTTGAGAAGTAGGAAATAATATTTTATAATTACAATTGAATACCTTTTCGTCAGATTACAAATTTAGTCAAATGGAGATTTTAAGTTCCTACATCATTAGTAGCCAGCAAGCCCTAATGATTTTCCGTAGGTACAACTCTCCTTTTGCCAAACCTTTACTTCTTAACAGTATCTATACCTTTGTATAGATATGTTATTATAAATAGATATTCCATACCAATTTAGAATTCCCTGGAGATGTGAAAATTCTCAATATCAAACATCTTGTAGTGGAAGCTTAAGGCCTCCTCTTCTCATGCTATGAGACTTTCGCCATTTTGATCTTATTTCCAATAACCCATATTGAAATGAAGATCTTGTTTCCAATATTTCATATTGAAAACAACCATCTTGTCTCCTAGACAAAATTCTCAGTGTTCTTTTTATTTTTCTCTTCACTCTACTCTAACCTGCTTCAAAACTAGACACTATGTGTCCCTTTACTTCTTTGAGATATGAACCGTTTAAATTTCTGACTAATTCATCCATCAATTTTCCATCAAAATATTTTGGTTCAAATTTTCCACCATAGGAAATCCTTTCTCTAAGATGTAAAGACATAGACTTTCAAGTCCATGATTTTATGATGCCCTTGTCGCTAAGGTAACATGGATCCTAACATCTGACTTGATGTTTATTCTTGTCTCCTAGCAGCTACTTACATAAGGTAACATGGATGTTAACAAGGTCCAATGTGTTGTATCCTAGTTTCCTTCAAGCATTACCAACATTCTTACACAAAGTAGAAGTGGTTGCATCATGTTGTTTAGTGTTGGGCTCATACAGTGTTTGGGCCAAGCCTTATTCTTTGAGAAAGATCCTCACATTTCTAAACAAAACCTTGAAGCTAGAGCTGATCAAAATTAGTCATCAACTCGAATGTTATATTTAAATAAAGATTTCAACCAAGATATAAAAAAAGAAAAATTTGTTCAGACTTTAGTATATAGTACATGTATTTAATATGAGGGCTTTAAATTAAATGCTTTTATCCTACTATTTTTTGAAATTTATAATAGCCCATTCTATTGAATTCGGGAAGTCCAGCTTAGCTAAATTTCCAAGTAGGTAGCATCTATAACTAGTCTAATAAGACCCCTAATTTTATGAGTCAAGCCTTATTAGTAAGTTGCAGTTGGAATACCATTCCATTTGCATCATATGCAATTGCTAATTTGTTCAAGTTCCCTAATTCCAAGGGTCGTGTGCTCTTATATTAGCATCTCCTTGAATGTGTCTCAATCCTGTGGCTAGCCCCCAATTTTATGGTAGAATACCCACTCCTGTTAAGACAGACCCTATCACAATTTTTATAACCGGTCGATGTGGACGAAAGGAGCGCATTACACAACACTTTATAGCTGAAAAAGATCGTATCATAAATTTGAGTAAGCAAGACTTATAACTTGACTTAATATATTTACTTTAGAATTTTATTGGTGTTAAACGTCTCACCCAATCTAGGATTTATTAGATGGACATATTTATAATAATTTATATCAATTCAGGGAATTTTAGAATTAATTTATAAGGTCTAACCTTAGGTGGGTTCAAGGTCTTTATCATAATTATTACATCAACCTAGATTATATGCAAAATAATTAACATTTTATTTGTTATATTTATATTGCATTTCCTTTAAGCTTTTATTCAATAATTTAATATATACTTTGTCATAGAAACATATATAAGAACTATCTTATATACTAGAAATAAATCAGTCCATATTTAATCCCCTCTTTGTTACCTCAAGCTGCACCGATATATATTCCGAGGTAGGAGATGTGCCCAATGAGGAGTAGACACCTTGTCCTATCCTTACCAGAACATATACAGGCGCAAGCCTGAAAAAACATGGATTCTGTTGGACTAATAAATTTCGTTCTTTTAATTCATGTAAATTGAAAGCTTCTAAACTCATGTAATTTATATAATTTATTGAGTCTTTGATAAGTTTGAGTAAGTTGAGCAGGCTTATTTGAAATTATCTATATCCATTTTCTAACCTTGAAATAAAAGCCTAAGTTTATCTATTGTTCCAAACAATTTAATAAACTTTAAATAATTTCATATAAAAAATAAAATTCAATTCGCTTCTAACTTAATTATGCACCAAATAGGCAGACTTTGATACCACTATTGAGAACTGACAGTCACTTTGAACATGTATAATAGGCATGGCGGAAATTTAAAATTTTGTCCCTTATCCCTAGGAACTCTTATTAGTTGCATATAAATTAATTAAAGCCTTAACTAAATTAATTCTCTACTTAGGTTAGCATGCACAGGCTAGACATACCATAATTCTAAATTATATCCTAGCATAAAAATATTTTATTTTAAACATGTTATAACTCTAAGTTATAGTCTAAGTATAAAATAAACTAAGCAATTATTAATCTTAAAACGCTTAAAGAAAACGACTTCATAATTAAAAGAGAATTAGAAGACTTATATGTTGAAGTGTGCTTTAGCAGAACCTTCTTACATAAGCCTCCAAGTATAGGATAGCCTTTATGAGTATCCACACGAACCCCACAAACCGAAACCTCCCAATGAGGAAGAACGCAAAGCTTTGAGTAGCTGCTAGACCACTCCAAAACCCATAAGAAAATAAAAATATTTGCTCTTGAGTTGACTTGAGAGATATCACATTGGCATCTAAAATCATGACTCGAATGAGCTTGTGGTGCATTTGAGAAAGGAGAAGAATGGGGCTTTATATAGGGAGAGGGGAGAGCTCTCCTCGTAAATGTGGGATGGGTAAAATACCCATCCATCCCTCCATTTTGGCGACAAGCACAAGCATGGCTTGTCTCAAGGCAAGATCTAATGGGCTTGGCTTGGCCGCAAGCTTGGGCTTATGGCTCATGCCGCAGGCCCAGCTTGCGGCTAGCCCCTATAGGCTGGCCCTTTTGCATATATGGACCCTATGAATAAATTCAAAGGTCCATGGCAAAATTTCCTTTAATCCTCCTTTCATTTAATTTATTTATGACCATAATAAAATTATTTACTAGCCAAAATAAATTACTAGTTTAAAAAAAATAATTTAATTATTTTCATTTATTTATGACACTAATAAAATTTGTTGCAGGTCAAAATAAATTCCTGGCTTAACCAAAAAAATGATTCAATAATTTTAATCAACACTTTAATTTATTTATGACCCTGATAGAATTTGTTACCGGTCAAAATAAATTCTCGGTCTAACCAAATAATAATCCAATAGTTATTATATTATATTTTCATAATATAATGAATCTATTAATTCATTACTCAGTTTGATGAAGGTCCAATGTGTGTGACCTTATAGAATCCCGAAGTATTGAGTTGTTAAGGCTTAACTATTCCTTGTTCTATAGGAACTATTAGCTCGATGTTCTCGACTGTGAATAGAACTCGATTAACTTAAACGATTGAAGTATGCCTTTGGCAAGGGTCCACTATCCCCCATTACTCGGAACGTCATTTGTGCTTATGACTTAATCCCGGTTTATGCAATAGTTATCTAATGCGATGAACTCCTTCCATTCTTTAATATTAGCACCATCTTGTTTATTGGGGTTTGATTAAAGTGTTAACCCACTAATAGCGAGGTTGCTCCAAGCTATCCCATTTATTTACTTGTTACCGAAGTATATTACTTTTTACCATAATGTGCTTTAACTAGATACTATTTTTATCAATCACATACTCTGATCAGAGGTTTATAGTAATCATCACTTCAACAAGTGACCAGGTATAACTCCTTAATGTATCCGGAGAGATGGATTCTTTCCAACTACATAGCTTACCAACATGTTGTCATCACTATACCTCTAATCACCCGTGGTACCCTAAATTAATGAGTGAATATGTGTGACCCAAAGTATAGCGACAATACCACACAAGGTAACTAGCATCTCAAGTATGAGGATATATATATATATATATATATATATATATATATATATATATATATATATATATATATATATATATATATATATATACACCAAGTGTTTATCTTACTGCGATCTTTAATATATCTTCTAGATATATCCATGTGTCAAACTCAAGGCACCACCTTCAGTCTTAGGAGATTAACTACTTGGACCATATCCAAGAGAGTTGACCACGTGCTAGTCTTACTGTTCTACCAATATCCTTTCTTGATGAAACTATGACTAGGGATAGTTTAGACATAATAATAATTGCACATGAAGCAGGTCTTACCAAACATAGTCCCACTATGATATATCTCTCTTCATGCTATGTATTATGTCATGGACCTTTGTACAAAGATATCAATGAATATATTTTAACCAATCACAATAAATATGAACACATCGATATAAATAGAAGATTAAATTCCTTTATTAATTAAACAAATAATTCATACCAATACATAATTAAGATATATCGCCCTAATTGCCTTGAGGGAATACATCTTATCTAACATTGACAGTTGTAATTTTTACTTCATGTGGCTTCACCAATAAATGTTTGAAATTCAAAACGAGTATAATTATTTTTCGCGCTTTTAATGCCATATGTCACTCCTTGTTTGCTGAGCATGCAATATTCATTCCAGATTCAGAGTTAAATAACTTTTCTTTTCTTCCTTGATTCATTAATTTGTAGAAAGTTGAAACAACTGTTATTTATCTTCCGGATCCTTCTTCAAATTGGATTTGGCATTTCAATTGCCTCTCTGAACTTGTTGAATTGACCTTTACTTAGTGGTTTAGTAAAGATATCTGCCCTTTGCTCATTTGTTGGAATATAGACCAAAACTACATCCTTCTTTATGACATAATTTCTAATGAAATAGTGCCTGATGTAACATACTTCATCCTGCTATGTAGCACTAGGTTCTTTGACACATCAATTGCACTTTTATTATCACACATAACATCAACACATCCTGCTTGGACACCATGATCTTCTAGTTGCTGTTTGATCCATAGAAGTTGAGCAGCACAGCTTCTAGCAGCCATATAATAAGCTTCTATGGTTGATAAGGCTACTGAAGTTTGCTTCTTGCTATACCATGACACCAAGCAATCTCCAAGAAAATGACAGCCTCCAGATGCGCTTTTTCTCTCAAGTATATCTCCGCCATAATCTTCATCAGTGTACCCTTGCAATGTGAAATTGCCATTACTAGGATACCATAGACCAACTTCAATAGTTCCTAGCAGATATCTAAGAACCCTTTTTTATAGCTTTGAGATGTGAATCCTTTGGATTGGCTTGATACCTTGCACCGTAGCAAACTGCATAATGTATGTCAGGTCTAATAGTAGTTATATATAGAAGTGATCCAATCATCCCTCTATAAAGTTTTTGATCTACATGTTCTCCTTCACAATCCTTAGATAGAACTGTGTTTGATCCCATAGGTGTGGACATTGGCTTGCTCTTGTTCGTCTTAAACCTTTTCAATATCTCCTAGGTATATTTAGACTGCTATATAAAGATCCCATCCGGACTTTGCTTAATCTGAAGACCAAGGAAGAAGTTGAGATCTCCCATCATTAACATCTAAAATTCCTTCTACATTTGAGTGTTGAATTCCTTACACATATGTGAGCACTGGATTTTAATGATCCTTCTCATAAAACGATGATGAGAGCTATATGATGCATTTATCTATAGGTGTTACATACTCGGAGTGATTTCAATGCAGTTTGGTCAAGCTTTGTCAAACCTAAACCTCAAAAACTAGTACTTAAGCCCTAAAAGAGCTAAAATGGTCAAAGCAAGTCAAAACCAGTCAAACCCCAATCGACTTTAGGCAGTTTCAGGCATTTTTGGTCAAAATTGGTCGGACCGGTTCATACGGATCCGTATGGTTCGACCCGAATCCATATGGTATAGATACATACCGGTCCGTATGGGTCGATCTGGACCCGTATGGGTCCACCCGACCCATATGGGTCCAACCAGTCTGGTATGACCTTAAAATGCCCATTTTGGTCCAAACGGGACTCGTACGGGTCCAGGCCACCCGGACCAGTCCCCTAAACGCCCAACAGTCAGTTTTAATGCCCAAATCAACCATACACAAATAAAAACTACCATAAATGAATAAAATCTGCAATAAATGAATAAAAGCAGCCATAAATGAATAAAATCAACCATAAACAAATAAAATCAGTCATAAATGCATAAAATCAGCCATTTAATGCATTCAGACCTAGTTTCCCCCTATAAATAGAGGCCTTTTACCTCATTTCAAAGGGAGAACAATTGAGAAAACATAAGAGAAAGCAAATACTACTATAGGGAAATAACTCTAGTAAGTTCTTGAGGTTATAACAAAGATATAGAAGAGGTATAAAAGTTATAAAATAGGGGGAAAACCATTCCACACTGGTTTTGCCCACATTTTATTTCTTTCTAACTTCATATTTAGGATTAGGGGAGGTTTTGTCCATACCAACACTCACCTAAACTGTCCTAAATCCATCATTTCACCATCTACTTTGACAAAGTTTCCATTCGGCATTGGAATCGCACTAAAGTGGATTCACAGCTTAAAGGTAACGCTCCTAAGTTTCAAAGAGACTCACATCTTAATTATTTATTTATTGCTCTCCATCTATTCAATTCCGTCTGTTCTTTTATTCCTATTTTAGGTCTGGTCCTAACCCATAAGAGCCGTGTTGGCACCTTATGTCCTTAGGGATATTAAACTGGTGTGCCATACTTATACGAAAGGAAATCCCATTTTTATATCATTAATTCTCCATAAATCTACTTATTAACTGAACTAAGTTTTTGCCCGGAACCAGATAGGATCCGTACGGGTCCCTTATACCCTATACTAGTCCTCTTTAGTAGCCGTACGGGTCTCACCCCACTTGTATAGGTACTAGCCCCTTGGTAGAACCTAAAGTTGTCTTTTAACTAGTAAAAATCAATCAAAACTCACCATTTGCCATGCGATCATTTTCATTAATAATCTGGTAAATCAACTAACAAAAGTTAAAATGTATTTTCATAACAAAATACGTTGATGACTCGTTATTTCTCTCCGATCCTAGAAGCCGCCGGGGCACTATCGATCGCAAAACCGCCATGCTAAGATAATCACATTGTTTCTAACAAAATGCTAACTTTTGATGTGCCATACTCTGTGCTAATCTTTGTGGATGTAGGGGAATTTATTTCATTTTGTTTTATAACTTAGAACAAATGTATAGGTTCTTTCGCAATTCCCCCATTTTCCCCTGGTTGTAATTTTTATTCCCCCATTTATTGCTTGTGCTTTATTATAAACTGTAAAAGCATGTAACGAGTGTGAAAGAGTGTAGAAAAATGGGATTTCTGTGATAATTCCTCAAATTATGAAAACTAAACGGTTTTACGCGGCGAATATAATTTTGAATAAACTAAATGAGAAATAAGTGACTCATCCGATACCCGAATCTCTAATCCAAAAGGTATGACTCTACCGCCCAATGGGTACCATAACAAAACCATTTCCCAAGTAGACAACTTGGGTGGTGACTCTATCATTTGTATCGAGATTTGGGTCTCGATTCTTTTATTCATTAAAATTGGCTAAAATGAGCAATCCTGAACTAAATGGTTTCATCACGCCTAAATCCAATCAACCCCCAGTGGGCCTCGCCTCTCACGAAGGCACCAAGGGAGACCCATACGGCATTGACACCTCACTGTGGTGACTCTGCTGGGGATAATAATCTTTTAACTTGCAAAATTTTGGTTTGATTTTGAAAAGCTTAAAAGATTAAGATGAGCACCAAAAATCATTTAGTTAATTCAAACCGCTTTCTTTTTCATCATTTAGGAAATTTATTACACTCTATCTTAGATGCGCTCTATCTTTGTATCTTAACATCACCATAAAGCATTGTACATGCCTCATGCATAATCAAACCCATGCATGTATTGATCGTTTGGTTCTCACCTGAGCAAAAATCAAAGCTTGGCAGCCATCTCAAGTTTATTTGGTCCGCATTCCAATTTCTATACAACTAAACTTAGTTCAGTTGAGGGTTGAATCTCCGCCTCCATCTCCTAGTAATCCATCATCCAGTTAGTTCGGACAGTTAGGTTCAGTTGGTCTATATGGTTAATTTCACAATCCTTTTTAGTCAGTGGGTACAACAGTTTCGCCATCCGTTAGTCAGTATATTCAGCCTAGCCAAGGATTCATGCTATTAGTGTTTTAGTTTGGGGATGTAACCAAGGTCCCAACTGCATAGCCATACCAAAGGGGACAACCTTCCAACATCCAATAGGTCTACCCTTTGGTATGACTAAAAATGCTCAACAACCTTCACCTCTGGTCTAAGCCATAAGAGAGGAAGATTGGATCCCTGAAGAGGCTGAAAAGTGGGAAATATTTGAGGAGTTAGAGTACATTGATGAAGCAGAAAGAGGACTAGTGCCAATAAAAGTAAAAGCTCAAGATTGGGAGACTACCGATTCACCGATGGATCCTACCGAGATTAAAGATGAAGACCTTCCACAATAGGAGGATGATTTTGAGGATGAGGTAACCTTTTAACGTTGCTAGTGTTTTGATGTAACACAATGCCACTTATAAAGCATATCACGAATAAATTGATGCATTCACATTATGTTTGAGCATTTCATTCTCAAAGATATCGTGCACCCATAAAATTAACATTTTTAAAAATTTCATCATGTTTATCAAAGAAATTGAATTTGAGTACATCGCAATGGCATAAGGTTCCAATGGTTAAAACTAACCACAAAAAAAGAGAAATGAAAAGTGCTTAGCAAACATGATAGCCTTGGATCTTTGCTCACATTTTTCCATGAGAGGGGAGGAAGATACACCTCACTAAGAAAGAAAACCAAGAGCCTAAAAAAAAGAGGAAGACATACTCCAAATCAAAAACGCCATTGAAGGAAAAGATCTTACAACACAAATCTGAAATCAAGGCAAGCTTGAATCCAATGCTCTTCCAAAACCTTCAAACGGGTAAACCATCACATCCAACAAATGGGAATTTCTTATCTATGGGGGTCCCTCCCTTGGACTTATATTCCCATCCAAATATCCTTCCAAAAATGCTTTCTCTATTTGTTTAAAAGAAAGAAGACCCCTCACCCTACATAAAGACCCCTCACCTCCATAATAACATGATCTCCTTCTTTCACAAGAAGGAGAACCTTCCCCACAATAACATGACCTCTTTCTTTCACAAAAGAGAGGAACCTATTCATTCCAACACTAAATGTCCTAAGCTTGCCCAAAGTAACCCTTCAAGGAGGGTGGTCTAGTTCTCAAACAGCTACGCCAAGTCAACACTGATGCTAGGGGCAAGTTCGTGCCTAATTAGGAAGGACCATTCATGGTTAAGCAAATCCTCGGTAGGGGAGGAAGTAAGCTCATAGACATGGAAGGAAATGAGTTCTTAAATCTAGTGAATCAATACAGGCTTAAGCGCTATCATGTATAGGTTAAAGGAAATAAATCACAAAAAATGGCACACCACAAAAAGATGGAGATAAAAAAATAAAAAATAGATCACCCAGCGAGTGTTCTTCTACTGCTCGGGAAAAATTTAGGGTGAAACTCGCTGATTAGTATTCCATAAACTGGTCAGGCAAAAGTTAGGGTACCCCAACATAAAAATAAAGCCCGCTAAGTTGAAAACTCGAAAAGGGCGACTTAGGTAAAAGTTAAGGCATCGAGAGAAAAATGTCACTTGCTTTCTGGAATATGTAAAAGGACCAAAAACAAGTTAGGGTTAACCATTGGAAACTATTACATTGCCTATGCACTCAAATTTAATTTTATCGATGAGCACGTTATGATTAGCTAAGAATCCTGGTCTTATGAATGCATACATGTCTTTAGATGAAATGATCTCAAGTATGTGAAATCAGTTTTTTCTACATACTGTACTCTTTATTGTTATAATTACTATGTATGTGTTATTCAACAAAAGACAAAAGCACTGATTAACCACAAAAGAAATAAGGTTCATACAAAATTCAGAAAAGTCTGCTGGATTGAGCCGCCAACGACAATTCAGGCGAAAGTTAAGACAAAAGAAAAGAAAGAAAGAGTGCTGGATTGAGCCGCAAAGGATAATTCAGGGAAAAGTTAAGACAAAAGAAAGAAAATACAAAAATCAATTTGATAGATCGCATAACATCAAGCGGTCTATGCAAAAGTTAGAACTCAATTAAAAAATGCTAGTATCTTGCACTTGCTTTTGTTCTTCAAGCATCATTTGTAATTGCAATGTTTCACAGTTGGGATCCCTCAAGTTCAGTTTTCCCACTCTGAAGCTACTCGATAGCACACATCATCCGAAGTGCCAAGTGCTTCCTTTAGCATCATCCAACTTGCACCATGTTATAGTGTGGATACCACTAAGATGCAAAAAGGATGAAAGTCTGCTGGATTGAGCCGCCAAGGACAATTTAGGCAAAAGTTAAGACAAAAGGAAGAAAAATATAGAAATCAGTTCGATAGGTCGCATCACATCAAGTGATCTATGCAAAAGTTAGATCTCAAACTAAAAGCACCAAGTGCTTCCACTAGCATCATCCAGGTTGCACCATGTTATAGTTTGGACACCTGAAGGACACATTCCCCTAATGTTCAAAGAATGAACCTCATGCAATCAAATCGCCAGTGCAAAGAAATATAGGCATCCATATAAACCTATATGAGTCTATAAAAGGTGTACGGATCCTCTTTTCAGATTCAAGACAAGGTTCACTAGAGAGAGGCATAACAACACTATAAAAGCCTTTATAGGGGTAATCCATTCAGACTTAGGTTCAACTTAAGCCTAGTCCTAAACCAAATGGGTCCCTAACCGGCATACGGATCTCATCTTAATCTTTATAGTACTTGTCAGCCTCAGTCGGGCTAGTCTTTTAGTAATCTAGAGCTTCAAAAGTTTGGTTACTAGTTACCAGCAATTTAAGCCTTTATCAAAGAATGATAATTCAACAAAATTCTCGAGGCAAAGGATCAATCAAGACCCAGACAAGTGAAAAAAGTGCAACCTAATCTAAGCTACTTGGGGGTCTTGTCCCTAGTGCTCATCCTAAGTCTGGTCCTGTGCATCTGCCAGTAGGGCATCCCTATCTATCATCTCATAATCCTTTGCCCCACCAGCATCCAAAGTATGTAGATCAGGAACCCTGGTCTCCAAAGCTCTTGCTATACTCCCATCGACAATATTGATCTCATCTACTCGCTACTCTACCTCTTATCAGCTCCCCCCACCTAAGTGGCCATCGGCACCACCCAACAAGCCAAATCATCCTCCTCTAAAGAAGAATCAGATGGCTCAAGTATCTGCTTACCCTAGGCCATCTGGGCTAGCTGGCCCTACAACACATCATCCTCGGCCCTTGCCTGAGTAGTCTTTGCTCTAGCCCTCTCCAACTCCTCCTCCAGTGGCCTGACCCGATCCTGACTCGCTCCTCATAGGCATCCAGATCCTGGGCGGACCTTTCATGCTCTATAGCTAATAGGGTCTAAAATGAAAATCATAAGATCAAAACACATATATAAATGTCATGGCATGCACAGTTTGTTAAATTTTGTAGGTAAAAGAAACTTACTGAGGCTAGTGTGTCCCGAGCTAGCAGCAGGTCCCAGATGAGGAAGAAACCCCTAGCGATCCTCTCTACCTTAGGTACGGTCACCTGAGAGGGAAAACCATATCAGAATGGGATATTCCAAGCAGTTATTATGAGGGCAAAATTAAAGCAGAGAATTACTTACATGAGTGGAGCTAGAGGGAGTAAAGCCTATGATGTGGACTGACTCCTCGAGCTTCCTAACAGCTCTCCTCCCTAAATGGTCGAGGAATCGAAAGGAAGTGTCCACATCTGTCCGGAGGACCCCCTATCTCATACCCCCTAAATCATGAGACTAGTTCATCGGTGGCTCTGGGTCAGCAGGTGTAGTAGCAGTAGGCCTCTTCCATATAGAGGTAGGAGGCTACAACAATGAATAATTACATTTAGGTTCGCATTCAATTTCAGGAAAGTAACAAAAGAATTCATAAAGGCAAAGTGAAGGAAATTCCTGAAAAGAAGGAGTAACAGACCTATCTGGGCCCTCAGTACTCTGAACCATGAAAGGACCCCGCGGTCACCTCTCAGTCCACCCTCATCATCATCATCGACATCATCACCATCACTATAGCTCTTGTAAAACTCAAGGGGGATGTCCTTAAAATAGATCCTCTCGTAAGGGGGAAGCAACAAAGAGTCGATGAGCACAGCATAGGAGCCCCCACCGATATCACTTAGGCCCCCTCACCCAACAGATATAGCCCTTGATCCATCTCAAGCATCAAATGTGGCCAGAAGGCCCCTACTGGGATAGAGGGAGGGATCGCTCTCTCTATAACAACACTAGTCCTCAAATCTTGGACCCTCTTGCCAAAGCACAACTCTAGGGAGAGTGGAGACTCTAGCATAAAGTAGCAATCATCCACGCCTGCCCGCATCCGCTCAATGTCCCCATATATATCCATCCTCTACCACGGGTCTCGAATAACCTACACAAAGTAAATGGACTATAAGTATCATAACTTTGTAAATACAATTTCTGCTAATGGTTGTAAAAATGTGAAATACATATTCAGCAGTAAAGAAGTTTACCCGATCAGAGTGCAGCTGGAGAAGGAACTCCCTATACTGTGCTGTAGTCAGGGCCTGACCCTACCAAGGCCTCATTAATTTAGAAATAATGTGAGGTGTCTCGAGCCGCTACCTAGGGATCAGTCGATGCTCGAAGGCCTAAATCTACAATACAAAGTAAAGATTAGCTATAATATAGTTCAAATAAAAAGTTAAAGCATAAGAGATCAGTTCGGGAATTACAGTACGATCAGATGGAAGATCTTGAGATCAGACTACTAGCCTCAAACTCCGACATCTAGCCTATAGTACAACTGTGCTAGGATGGCCCAAAATCAATTCTTGCCTGGCACAACGACAAGATCCTCAATAGTTGAGAGCAAATCGTCGTTGAGTAGATCGAGAAGAAGATAGTGGTAAGGAATGTCAGCAAGAAAGACCGGGCATACTGATTTCTCCTCTTCATAGCAACAGGGCACGACTGCCCGATCTAGTAATCATGTAAGTCCCTGTCCTTGAGCTTGTCCATTCCTTTAGGATGGAGCCCAAGTAATCTCTCTATATAGGCCTTCACCTCAGGCCGACAATGCCATCTATCAACGTAGACATTAAAATGGATGATGTCCTTGCTCTAGTCTAATCCTATCAATGCACACATGTCTGAGGAAGTGACTGTGACCTCCCCAATAGGCAAGTGGAAATTGTGCATCGTCCCAGACCATCTCTCTGTTAGGGTCAATATAGCAGTAGGAGCCAGTGTCTTTAGGGCATGGGGAATGGCCCTGATGATATTAGTGAACCCGAATAAGTCAATACAAGCCAGTAACTTTGTATCCCCAGCAGCTCGAACTTACTCATGCCACTTTCTACAAAAGCTCAGGGCTTCCACAATCTTATACGGGAAGTGCAAAGGCGAAACAATAGTTTAACAAGGTTCATTCAAAGTGAGGATCCTTACGCGGTCAGAATATCAAGGAGAAATCCCCACAAGACAAGAGATTCTTACCCGAGCCAAGGAAATGTTATCCTAGAAGAAATCCCCAGTAGAAAAATCATCTAGGAAAACACCTCCTAGCAAAGAAGTCAATCGAGGGACATCCCTCCATTACCCAGTAGTGGAATTAGTCAAGGGGCATCCCCTCATCTTCAAACACCCTAGGGGCACTCCCCAGCAGTGCTAGCCTGTAGAAGGGGCATACCAGGGGAACCCTGGTTCGAGTTAGGACCAACCCAACATCACTAAACTCAGTATTTTCTTTTAATTAGCGCAAGTCCTGACCCTCGTGTCTTAAAGTTTTACTGACCAGTCTCTTTATCATGAGCAGCAACCCAAGGAGAGGTATCCATGGGAAAAGAAGGAATCCCCCCAGCCACACTACCACCCAAGTGGCATCATTCAAAGGACATACCCAACAAAGGTTCCATCTGAGGGGCACCAGCCAAGGGGTATCTTCCCAAGAAGTATTCCCAGCAACTACACTGTTAGAGGGATCATTTACCCAGCAAGTGAACCACCTAAGGGGGTCCCCCCTAATCGGTCAAGCCACCCAAGGAAATTTCCAGGGGCCCCCCCGATAGCTTCTTTTTCTATGGGGCACCCCCTAGCAATCCAAGTCATCTAGAAGACTTGCTCCCAAGCAGTTAAGCAACTTATAGGCTATTTTCCCCTAGTAGTGAGGCCACTCCAGGGGCATACAAAAATAAGATTGGGACCAACCCAACATCTCGTCACTCCATCTTTACAGTTAATTAGGGGCAGAACCCTAGTACATTTTAATACTTGATTGAAGGGGCAAAAATTTTTGCTCATCACAAAGTTAATCAATAATTAAGATGTACCATTTCAGGTCATATCCTAATAAAAATTGTTTTCCCCTGCAGGTTAGACAAGATAAAACCTGAATGCCAACAGAAGGGACACTTTTCTCCAGTAGAGCGATTGCATCAGAATAGTTCATTCCCCAACAAACAAAACATCCAAGGAGCATTCCCCCTATCCCCATGAAGAATCAATCCCTATCCTCGATGGCTAGGCGGTTAGAGGAACCATTCCCCCAAAATACCTGAGGGGCATCGACCCCAAAGCCTCGTAAGGGAAAATTTCTAGGGGCATCCCCCAACTAGTCAAGCTTTCACAAGATGGTTTCCAAGGATACTCCCTAGCAGCTAGGATGTCCCTGGAACACCTTCTTCTAAACAAGTGAAATTGCCCCTGAGCAGTTTCTCCCTAGCGATCCAAATGGACTAGCCATTCCACTACTATATCCTCAGTAGTCAGCTCCCTTAGGGGAAAGCTCCAAGGGGCATTCAGCCTTAAAATAGTTAGGCCAAACCCAACATATCTAAACTTAGTTTACCATTCATCAGGGACTAATCCTGGTCCACACATCTTCATTCTTGATTGAAGGGGCAAAAATTTTTGTTCACCACAAAGTCAATGAAGAATTAAGACGTATCATCTCAAGCAATAACTAACTCAACTTTTTTATTGTCTCTTAATAGATTATTCAAATACACCAATAGGAGAGTCATCTATCTTAGGAAAGGGATACATTATCACCAACAGGAGAGTAATCCGCCTTAGGAAAGGGATACATCATCATTAGCAGGAGAGTCATCCACCTTAGGAAAGGTATATGTCATCACTAGTAGGAGAGTCATCTGCCTTAGGAAAGGATACATCATCATTAGTAGGAGTGTCATCCACCTTAGGAATATGATACATCATCATAAGGAGGAGAGTCGATCCTCCTTAAGAAAGGGATACAAGGAGAAGTCATCCGCCTTAGGAAAGAGATACACTAGCATTAGTTAAAGGAAAGTCACCTGCCTTAAGAAAGAGATACGCACAGCGAAGGAGAGATGTTGGCCCTAAGAAAAGAAAACTAAGGAAAGGAGTTTACCTCAAGAAAGGAGCTCACCCGCATCACAACATTATAAAAACCTTTACAGGGGCAAACTAGCAAGACTCAGGCTCAACTCAAGCCCATCCCTAGCAAGCGTATGAGCACTGACTTCCATTTTCAAGCTGGATTTCTTACCAAGAGGGAGTGCTAGCTAGTAAAAGGGGCACACCAGGGGCACCTCCAGTCCAGCCTTAGGGCCAACCCCACTTCTTATGAACTCTAAATTTCAAGTAAATCAGGGGCAAAACCCCTAGCTCACCTTGATCCTTGATTGAAGCATGAAAAACTTGTTTCACAAAGTCAATCAAGAATCAAGGTAAGCATTTTTAAATTGACCACTAAGAGGGATAATTTTATGCAACTCTACCAAAATATGGAAAATTTTCCCCAACAAATGAGCCTGGCAAGGAGATGCTTCCCTAGTATAAAAGAGTTCACCAAAGGACATTACTCTATTCCCCAACCATGGAATCAAACAAGCTAGGGGCATCCCCTTGTTCCCCAGCAGCAGAATTAGCTAATTGAGGGGCATCCCCCCATTCCCCAGCAGTGGAATCAGTCAAGGGGCATACCCTCATCATTAAATACCCTAGGGGCACTCAACCTTGAGGCATCCTCAGCAGTAGAACCAATCAAGGGGCACTCCCCCAAGAGGAACCCTCTAAGGGGCATTCCATCCCTAAAGTAATCAGGCCAAACCCAACATTTCTCACACTTAGTTTACAGCTTATTTAGGGGCCAACCCCCTATCCACGCATCTTTACTATTGATTGAAGGGGTAAAAGTTTTTGTTCATCATAAAGTCAATCAAGAATTAATATGTGTCTACTTAGATAATAACTAACTCAGTGTTTTATTATTGTCTCTCTACAGGACATTCAAAATCCCCACCAAGAGAGTCATCCGCCTTAGGAAAGAGATACACCAATTAGGAAAGTCAATCCGCCTTAGGAAAGGGATACATTAGCCAGGAAAGTCATCTACCTCAAGAAAGAGATACAAGGAGAAATCCATCCACCTTAAGAAAATGATGCACACAATAAAAGTCACACCTTCCCCAGTAGAGTCACTAGGAATGCACAATAGCAAAAGAAAGTCATCTACCTCAAGAAAGGGATACACATTGGCAAAGAAGAGTCATCTGCCTCAAGAAATGGATATGCATCAGCAAAGGAAAGTCATCCTCCTTAAGGAAGGGATACACATCAGCAAAGGAAAGTTGTCCACCTCAAGAAAGGGACACCTGGGAAAGGAGTTCACCTCAAGGAAGGAACTCGCCCATGTCATCACCTCATGTATAATTTCTAAACCCTCACTCATATCATAAGATCATACAGATCTGTATCTGTAATGGTCCTATGAGGGGCAGTCTGTGAGCACTAGATTTTAAGAATCATTCTCACGAAACGATAATGAGAGATATATGATACATTTATCTGCAGGTGTTATCTACTTGAAGTGATTTCAATGTAGTTTGGTCAAGCTTTCTCAAACCTAAACCTCAGAATACTAGTACCTAAGCCCTAAAAGGTCTAAAATGGTCAAAGCAGGTTAAAATCGGTCAATTTCAGGCAATTTCAAGCATTTTCAGGCAAAATCGGTTGGACCGGTCCTTACAGATCCATATAGGTCGACCTGAATCTGTACCTATCTGTACGGATCCGTACAGGTTGACCCAAAACTGTACAGGTCCACCCAACCCATACGAGTCCAACTGGTCCGTACCGGTGTGGTATGACTTAAAAATGCCCATTCTTGTCCTAACAGGGACCCGTATAGGTCTAGGCCACCCTTACCGGTCCCCCAAACACCCAAACTGTCAGTTTTAAAGCCCTAAATCATCCATAAATGAATAAAATCTTCCATAAATGAATAAAATCAGCCATAAAAGAATAAAATTAGCCATAAATGCATAAAATCAGCCATTTAATGTGTTTAGACCAAATTTCCCATATAAATAGAGGCCTTTTACCTCATTTTAAAGGGAGAACAATTGAGAAAACATAAGAGAAAGCAAATACTACTATAGTGAAATAATTCTAGCAAGTTCTTGAGGTTGTAGCAAAGATATAGAAGAGGTATAGAAGTTATAAAATAGGGGGAAAACCATTCCACATTAGTTTTTCCCACATTTTATTCCTTTCCAACTTCATATTTAGGATTACGGGAGGTTCTTTCCATATAAACACTCACCTAAACAGTCCTAAATCCATCATTTCACCATCTACTTTGACAAAGTTTCCATTCGGCATTGGAATCGTCCTAAAGTGGATTCACAGCGTAAAGGTAATGCTCTTGAGTTTCAAGGAGACTCACATCTCAAATATTTATCTATCGCTCTCCATCTATTCAATTCTGTCTATTCTTTTATTCCTATTTTGGGTCAGGTCCTAACCCATATGAGCTTTGTTGGCACCTTATGTCCTTAGGGATATTAAACTGGTGTGCCATACTCATACCGAAGGAAATCCCATTTTTATTTCATTTCATCTCCTTAAATCTGCTTGTTAACTAAACTGAGTTTCTGCCTGAAACCAAATAGGACCCGTACGGGTCCCCCATACCTGTACCGGTCTTCCCCAGTAGCCGTACTTGGCTCACCCCGCCCGTACGGGTACTGGCCCCCTGGTAGAACCTAAAGTTCTCTTTTAACTAGTAAAAATCAATAAAAACTCCCCATTTTCCATGCGATCATTTTCATTAATAATCCAGTAAATCAATCCATAAAAGTTAAAATGTGTTTTCATAACAAAATACGTTGAAGACTCGTTATTTCTCACCGATCCTAGAAGTCGCCCGGGCACTATCGATCGCAAAACCGCCACGCTAACATAATCACATTTTCTCTAACAAAATGCTGATTGATGATGTGCCATAAACTATGCTAATCTTTATGGATGCAGGGGTATTTATTTCTTTTTGTTTTATAACTTATAACAAATGTATAGGTTCTTTTGCGATTCCTCTATTTTCCCCCGGTTGTAATTTTTACTCCCCCAATTGCTTGTACTTTATTATAAACTATAAACGTATGTAACAAGTGTGAAAGAGTGCAGAAAAATAGGATTTCTATGATAATTCCCTAAATGATGAAAACAAAATGGTTTTACGAAGCGAATGTAATTTTTAATTAACTAAATGAGAAATAAGTGACTCATCCAATACCCGAATCTCTGATCTAAAAGGTATGAGTCTCCAGCCCAATGGGAACTGTACTAAAACTCTTTCCCAAGTAGACAACTTGGGTGACAACTCTATCATTTATCTCGAGATTTGGGTCTCGATTCTTTTATTCATTAAAATTGGCTAAAATGTGCAAACCTGAACCAAATGGTTTCATCACGCCTAAATCCAACCAACCCCTAGTGGGCCCCACCACTCACCAAGGTGCCAAGGGAGACCCAAATGTCATCGAAACCTCACAACATCCTTTCATCAGTTGCTCTAAAGATGATGTCATCCATATAGATTTGAACAAGAATGATATCACCCTTTTTCTTTTTGACGAATAGGATTGTGTCTGCTTTCCCCTGATGTAACCTTTGTATATGAGAAATGAAGTCAGTCTCTCATACCAAGCTCTTGGTTCTTGCTTCTGTCTAAAGAGGGCCTTCTTTAACTTATATACATGCTCTGGATGCTTTGAATCTTCAAATCCAGGCGGTTGCTTGACATAGACTTCCTCCTAAATGACTCCATTTAGAAAGGCACTTTTTACATCCATTTGGAACAAGGTGGGTCCCATGAATGATGTAAATGCACATAGAATCCTGATTGCCTCCAATCTTGTTACTAGGGTAAATGTTTCTTCAAAATCAATGCCTTCTTGCTGATTGTAGCCTTGAGCAACCAATCTTGCTTTATTTCTCACCAGAACTCTGGATTTATCTAGCTTGTTCCATGATACCCATTTAGTGACAATAATTGAATTTTCTTCTAAAGGTTGTACTAGATCCTATACATAATTTCTCATGAATTGATCCAACTCTTCTTGCATAGCCATCATCTAGCTTTCATCTCCTACTACTTCTTGAAATTTCTTTAGCTCGATAAGGGAGACAAAGGCAGCATGGCTTATCATCCTATTGAGTTGTCCTCTAGTTCTAACTGGATTTTGGACATTGTCCAAAGTAGCTTCAATTAGATGGTCTCTGTAAATCTGGATCTCCTTCTGAAGTTCTTCATAAAGCTATGGACATGTTCATCATTTACATCGACTCCTTCTTCTAGTGCTTTTCCATCATTAAAGTTAATTTCTTCATCATGGAGATTTTCTAATGGTGGATCATTGTTTACTTTGTACTTCTTTATCTGAAAAGGATCTTAAGCCTTTGCTGGTTCTGCTTCATTTGGAACTATATCATCCAAATCTTGACTTTTCTTTCCTACATGGTTAGTCTCATCAAAATCTACATGTATTGACTCTACCACTGGTTGAGTTCTTTTGTTATATACTCTGTAAGCTTTGCTATGTACTGAGTAGCCAAGGAAAATTACTTCATCAGATTTAGGATCAAATTTTCCTAGTTGCTCTCTATCATTTAGAATGTAGCATTTACATCCAAAGGCTTTGAAGTACCCAATTTTGGGTTTCTTCCCCTTCTAGATTTCATATGGGGTTTTATTTATGGTCTTTCTAATGAGAACTCTATTTAGAATATAGCATTAAGCAATCTATTCTCATTTAACATTGTTCAGGCCATTTTAACCATGGGTTTGTTTTTCCTTTCTACAACCCGATTTTGTTAAGGTGTATGAGGAGTAGAAGAGTTATGCTCAATGCCTTTGGATTCACAGAATTCAGCAGAATGCTTATTTTTAAATTCTCCTCCATTATCACTCCGGATGCGTGCAATGCTTACGACCTGTTCTAATTCTATCCGGATAAATATTTTAGAGAAGTGGTCATAGGCTTTATCTTTGCTAGTTAGCAAGGCAACCTAAGTATAGTGAGAATAATCATCCACCATAACCATAGTGTATTCTCTTCTACCTAAACTCATTGGCTTTATTGGGCCAAAGAGATCAATGTGCAAGAGTTCAAGAACTCTTTTGGAAGGTATATAGGAGATGGAAGGGAAACTTTTTCTAGTTTATTTACCTAACTGACATGCAATGCAAATATGATTCTTGTCAAAAGCAACCTTAGGAAAACCCACAACCAATTCCTTTTTAGCTAGTTTGGATTGGAGGTTCATGCTTACATGTCCCAACCTCTGGTGCCAAAGTCATGATTCTTATTCTTTAGACACCAACCATATATTCTTTTTCTCATTTTTAATATTAACAGAATACACATTATTTATTCTAGGTGCATAAAGTTGGAGTTGATTTGACTTACTATCGATGCCTGAGTAGCCTCAAAAGTCAAAGGTGACTTTTCTCCCTTTGTCACAAAGTTGTGCTACACTAAGCAAATTGAACTTCAGTCCTTCAACAAGTGAGACATCTTGTATTTTTAATTCAAATCCAATGGTTCCATGCCCAACGATTTGTCCCTTTTGATTATCTCCAAAGCTTACTTTTACACCTTTCTTTCAGATTAAAGAGATGAAGGCTTTCTCATCACCAGTCTTATGCCTTGAGCATCGACTATCAATGTACCATGTTTGTTGATCTTCAGTGGACTTAAGGCATACTTGTAAAACAGATCAAGTGGGTTTGGGTACCCAATCAAATTTGGATCCTCTCGGGTTATAAACCATTTTCGGCCATGGATTAACATCATAATAGCCAATTTTAAATCTACACATTTTGGTCATATGGTTATTTCTACTACAAAACCTGCATCCAGAGATTGGCTTGTTCTGTTCTAACTTCTTCTCAATCTTCTTGAGTTCTTCCTTTCTATAGTCTCTGAAGTACCCAGCCTTAGACAATGATGATTCTCCTTATTCTTTTTGAATCTGATAGTTTGATAGAGAAGCTATTTCCACTCTACGATTCTTTCTTTATTTTAGTGGTTGCTGATCATAGATTGCTACAGCTTTTCCTTTTTAAGCAGTTATAGATTTTTGAGCTTGAGTTCTTCTATTTAGAGGCGTTAGGTTCTTTTGTGCTTGAGGTTATCTCCAGATCTTACTTGTCTTTGAAGGTTCCAGATTCCCTCTTTGATTTGATGATACCAGCTTTCTTCCATGAGTTGGCTTTGAGTTTCTTTCGGTAGCTTCCTTTATCAAGGTTAGCTCTCTATCTAACCCAAACGCATTTGCACTTAGTATCTAGACCTAATTCTTTATCAAGTTCTCTTCAATAGTGTACATATGCTTTATGCCTCTTATGATATTGATATCTTGACCCATTGCTTCAGCATCTTCAGCAAGCTCCATCACTTGTCTTTGAAGGGATTTTATGGCTTTTACATTTTTCTTTATGTTGTTGATCACAATCCCTAAAGCTCTAGTAAGATCAAGGTTAGATATAGAATTAGAGTGAGAATTTACCTCAGTGTTGGCAGTCTCAGAATCTAATTCTTCAATTTGCACAGTGACTTTCTTGGAGGCTTTTCTTCCAGAGTGCTCTGTCTCTAGAACAGATATTGCCATGAATGCACAATTTGCAATCTCTTCTTCTTCTATGGAGGATAAAGTACTGCTTTCCTCGCTGTCGCTCCATGTAGCCAGCATTTCCATTTCCTTTTTTCTTGTATCTTTTGTGCTTTTTAAGTTTAGGACACTTTAATTTAAGATGTCCTTTCCCTCCGCATTTGAAGCAAGCTGCTTCTTTCTCCAGATGTTTCTTTTCTTCCGGTGCCTTTCTGAACTTATCCTTTCTAAAGGAACTTTCCTTCTTTCTTCTAGAATTAAATTTTCTAGATCTTTTCCTTCCTTCCTTTCTCAGGAATCGATTGAACTGTTTGACTAGCATAGCTCTTTCTTCTTTGTTATAGTAAGATTCCCTTCAATGCTTTTCTAGTCTGAGGAAGCTGATATGGAGGAATCTACTTTGAGAGCAATTCCCTTCTTTTTCTCTTAAGGCTTTTTCTCTTGCTGGTTATATCTCTCCAGGGATATTTCTTGAGTTAAGAGATTTCCAATGAGCTCATTATAGCTGTAGAACTTAAGATCATAGGCTTCTTCAATCGCAATATTCTTATTATCCCATTCTTTTGTGAGGCTCCGGAGGATCTTTTTCACCATTTCTTTCTCAGTGATTTCCTTTCCTAGCCTCTTCATTTCATTTACTAGATTTGTATAGCTAGTGTTCATGCTACTAATTGACTCATTTGGTTCTAACTTGAAGGTTTCCAATTTTTGCTGTAGGAGATCATTCCTTTCTTCCGTGACCTTGTTGGTTCCTTCATAGGTCACTTCAAGCTTCTACCAGATTTCTTGTGCTGTTTCACATCCTAATATCCTATTAAATTCTGCTACACTAAGAGCATAATGAAGCATGTTAATAGCATTTGCATTTTCATGCAATTTCTTGTAATCATTTTTATCTCACTAATTAGAGGGTTTCCTAGAGGTGATACCGTCAACTTTATAGGTAGGGACATATTGGCCATCTTTAATGGCCATCCATGCTAGCATGCTCTAAGCTTGAATGAAATTCTTCATCCCTGTTCATCGGAGAAGAGTGAAGGACGGGTAATTGACATACCCTCTGGAAGAAGCTGAGAGTTATTGAAACTCACGTTGCTTTTTAGGGATTAAAATCGTCCTTTAGCTCGAGATTGTTAAGTCTCTAGTTGTGAGCACTTTCTTTGATACCACTTGTTATGTATTTAGGGTCAGAGGGGGGGGGGGGTTGAATGACCCTTTTTGTGGAATTTATAGACTTATAAAAGTCTTGTGTAGCGTGTTTGATTTTAGTTTGGAGTTAATAAATCCGGATGATGCAGATTGAAATATAACGTAATAAAGTAAAAGATCAAAGAAAATCAAACACTAGGAGTTTATACTAGTTCGGCCCTAGAGTTTCCTCCTTGGAGCTTAAGTCCACTAGTGAATTCCTTTCAATGGCAGGAATTCAAGCCTTTACAGTTGTCTCCGGAGATGTTTTCTCTGAATATAGGATGATGACCTCTCTTCTAGATGTAGGATATACAAACAAAACCACCAACTTCTAGCTAAGTCCTCTTCTTTAGTAGGATGTACCACTCAAACTCTACCCAAGTTCAAGCCAAGTCCTATAGGGATATACCACTTAAACCTTTCCTAGTTTAAGCTAAGTTAGAATCTCAATACTCACCCAAGTATGATATTTCATAAATATCTTTTTCAAAGAGGGTTTTTAAACTTTTCAAGTTTATATTTTCACATGAGAGTTCTCACAAAAAGATTTCTTATTGTTTGGTTCTTGGAGGGGTTTTAACAGCTAATTGAATAGCAAATTTCTTAATAGATTGCTTTTTTAAAATCCACCAGCATCTTCTCAACTTGTGAAGGTTCCCTTATATAGGCTTTGAATTATGAATGTAGCCTTTGAGTTCCATTAATATGATCTTGACTCTGTATCATTGATTAGATATGAAGTCGTGCTTTTAGAGCCGTTGATTTGTCCATTAGAGTGATAACTGACCCGTTTGAATTTTTTGCATTGGTGAGAATAAGTTATCAGTTGGCATTTATTTGGCTTTTTATGCACTGTAAAATTTTATGCGAATTTGTCTTTTATTTGGACTCCACGTGCTATACCATTAGTCTAGGTTAAAAAGGTTGTTAACTTTTTCTCTTTCCAAGTCAGACCTTTTATCCTTTTATGAAATGCGTTTAAGCTGTAACTTTTTCATTCTTCAAGGCAGAAAGAGTTATTTGACTTGAGACCTTGGAGGGCATTTGAATATTTGAAATTTTCCCTTTGTCTTGAGATGAGTCTTCCGGATGTCGTTAGACTTAAATTGAATTCGGATGCTCTTCCAATCAGTTACTTTCTCCAGACACTATTTTTAAGGGGTTATGAATTTGTTTCCTTTTCAAACTTACACCAGATGGTTTCTTGACTTAGTTATCTTCCATGTTGTGTCCGGATGCATTCTTCTAGGACTTAGGATTTTTGTTTACTTCAAACACTTGATTTGGATGGTTGTCTTTGGGTTTTCTTTTTCCGGATCATTGTTTCCCAATAGGCCGAACCTGTATAAATCTGTGTTTGATCTCTTTTTACTTTAGAGTTTTCATTCATATTGCACATTATTTCATACATACATCCTACAAATATACTTACTCTAGATCTAATCAAACACACTACACAAAAACTATTTATGGTCTAAATATTCGGCAAAAAGGGTCATTCACCCCTCTCTAACCCGTATTATACTCACAATGGGACCAACAAGTGGTATCAAAGCAAGTGCTCAAAACTAGAGACTTAATAATCTCGAGCTAAAGGTCCTAACTCACTGCTTCTCCCGGAGGGTATGTCTATTACCCGTCCTCCACTCTTCACTAGTGAACACTATACATTCTAGAAAAACTAGATAAAGAATTTCATTCAGGCCTAAAGCATGCTAGCATGGATGGCCATTAAAAATGACCCATATATTGCGAACTATGAAATTAAGGGTATCACCATAGGAAACCCTCTAATCAATGAGATGAAAATGATAATAAGAAATTGCGAGAAAATGCGAATGTTATTAACATGCTTCATTGTGCCTTAAGTGCACCTGAATTTAACAGGATGTCAGGCTGCGAAACAACTCACAAAATAGGGAAAAAACTTGAAGTGGCCTATGAAGGGACACATAAGGTCAAAGAAGCCAAGATTGATCTCATCCAACAAAAGCTTGAAAACTTCATGATGGAGCCCAAGGAATCCATCTGTAGCATGAACACTAGATACACAAATCTAGTAAATGAGATGAAGAGGCTGGGAAAGGAAATCACTACGGAGGAGATGGTAAAGAAAATTCTCCGGAGTCTCACAAAGGAGTGGGATAACAAGAAGATAGCCATTGAGGAAGCTCATGACCTAAAGTTTTATGGTTATGATGAGCTCATTGGAAATTTGTTGACCCAAGAATTATCCTTGGAAAGATACAACCAACAAGAGAAGAAGCTGGAAGAGAAGAAGAAAGAAATTGCTCTAAAGGCAGACTTAGCCGGAGCAAAATTCTCCGGAATAGAAAAACAGTCAAGGGAATCTCCCCATAAAAAAAGAAGAAATGGTTATGGTAGCTAGACAATTCGACAGATTCCTGAGGAAAGGAGAAAGAGGATCAAGCAGAAGCTCCAGTAGATTTAACTCCAAGAAAAGGAGAGAAAGTAGCTTCAAGAAGGATGAGTAGAGCAAATATCCGGATAAAAAGAAGGATCAAGAAACGGAAATGGGCTGCTTTGAATGTGCAGAGAAAGGACATTTTAAATCAAAGTTTCCCAAGCTAAAGAAGGAAAAGAGGTACAATAAGAAGGCAATGGTGGAAACATGGAGCAGTAGCGAGGAAAGCAGTAGTTCATCATCTTCAGAAGAAGATGATACTAACAACTGTGCCTTTGTGGCACTTACTGAGGCAGAGTCAGAACTTTTAAGAAGAAGAAAAAATCAGCAGATCACTGAGCAAATTGATGAGTCAAAGTCTGAGTCAGCTAGTATAGAGGTGAACTCTCACTCTAAGTTTATTTCTAATAGTGATCTTGCTAGAGCTCTAGAGATTGTAATCAACAATCTAACAAAGAATAACAAAGCCATCAAACTCCTCCAAAGACAAGTAATGGAGCTAACTGAGTATGCTGAAGCAATAGGACAAGACATTAATCTCAGAAGGGCCATAAAGCTGTAAGAATGTTGAAGATAATTCCTTAAGATACTAAGTCTAAATTATTAGTGCCAATCTCTTTAGGCTTGATAGGGAACTAACAATGGGGACATATTCTAATCTAATCACCTTAGTATCAATCATCTCCCCGATTATGTGATACTTTCTAAATACATGTCTATTTTTATGGTGAGACCATGGTTCCTTTGCCTAAGCTATAGCACCATTATTATCACAATATAAAGTAATTGGATCAACAGTCTCGGGCACCACACCGAGATCACTAATAAATCCCTTTAACTAGATAGCTTCTTTTCTACTTTGCATGCAATAATGTATTGAGATTCCATGGTTGAATCATCAGTAGTTTCTTGCTTGGAACTCTTCCAGCATACTGCCCCTCTATTTAACATATACACAAAACCCGACTGAGACTTAAAGTCATGCTTGTCAGATTGAAAACTTGCATTAGTGTAACCTCTAATTGTGAGGTCACCATCTCCATATATCAAGAACTCATCTTTAGTCCTTCTCAAGTACATAAGAATTGCCTTGACGGCCATGCAGTGCTTTTCACGTGGATCCGATTGATATCCACTAGAAAATCTCATAGCCTGAGAGACATCAGGCCTAATACAAATCATAGCATACATGATGGATCCTATCGCAAATGCATAGGGAATATCCTTCATGCACATTCTTTCCTGAGCTCTTTGCAGACACTTAGCCTTAAATAGGTTAATTCCCTTTGTCATCTAGAGATAACCTTTCTTCGAATGCTCAAGGTTGAACCTATTCAATACCTTGTCTATATATTTGTAATTTGAGAAAGACCGAGCAACCTCTTAGATCTATCCCTAAGATCTTTATACCTAGTATAAATGCTGCTTCACCAAGGTCTTTCACGGAGAACTTCCTTGACAACCATATTTTAATATTTTTAAGAAGAGAAATATTGTTTTAAATTAGTAGAATGTCATCAATATAGAATACTAAGAAAATGACTGCACTCTCACTAACCTTCTTGTAAACACAAGGCTCATTAATGTTTGGACCGAAATCTAGTTCAATGATTGTCTGATCAAACCTTATATTCCAACTCTTGGATGCCTGCTTAAGTCCAAAAATTGATCTTTGTATCTTGCATACCTTTGAGCCATTCTAAGATGTAAACCCCTCAAGATGTGTCATATACATATCCCGATCTAAATCCCTATTCAGGAATGTTATTTTCACATCCATCTTTCATATCTCATAATTATAATGAGCATCAATTGTGAGTAATATCCTTATGGATTTAAGCTACCGGTGAGAAAGTTTCATCATAGTCAATGACTTCACGTTAACTATAACCTTTAACAACTAACCTTGCCTTATAGGTAATCACATTACCATACGCATTTACACCCGATTGGTCTGACCTCTTGTGGTGCATCTACCAAATTCTAAACTTGGTTCTCATACATGGAATCCATTTTTGATTTCATGGCTTTTAGCCATTTATCAGAATCTTAGCTTTTCATTATTTCATCATAGATTCTTGGTTGATCATCCTCTATGAGATATAGTTCCTTATCATCAGTGATGACAAAACCATATCATAAATACGACCTGATCTTCATAATGTTTGTGTTTCCATAGGTTGTTCTTAGATCACACTTTCTTGTGTATCTAGAATGGGGTTAATTAGTTGATTATATGTTTCCGCCTCTTGAACCTCCAGTTCAATATTGCTCCCACTGACTTTTACAAGGAAGTGTTACTTTTCCAAAAAGTGTGCACTTTGAGACACAAATACCTTATGTGCTTCGGGTTGGTAAAATAAATATCCAATAGTTTCCTTTGGATATCCAATGAACAGAAACTTGTCAGATTTGGTGCTTAGCTTATCAGATACTATCTTCTTTACCATGGAAGGACAGCCCCATACTCTAAGGTGACTTAGAGATGGCCTTTTATTACACCATCTGATTTTATGGCTTTTAGCCATTTATCCATCTTTTGTAAGCTGTAAAATCAACAGATTTAAAGGTCACTCTATTAAATACATAAGCCGCGCTCTCTAGTGCATATCCCTAAAAGGACTTACTGAGCTCTGTTTAGCTCATCATGGACCGAACCATATCTAGTAAAGTCTGATTCCTCCTTTCAGACACTCTATTGTGTTAGGGTGTATAAAGAGGGGTCCATTGGGGAACTATCCCATTTTCCTTTAGATAATCCTGAAACTCCTAACTTAAGTATTCTCCTCCTCTATCAGATCAAAGTGCTTTAATACTTTTCTCAAGTTATTTCTCTACTTCATTTCTAAATAGTTTGAAATTTTCAATACTTTTAGACTTGTGCTTCATTAAGTACAAATAACTATATCATGAATAATCATCCATAAAGGTTATGAAGTAGGAGTATCCTCCTAGTGCCTTAACACTCATTGAATCACACACATCCGTATGTATTAGTTCCAATGTACTTATGGTTCGTTCACCTTTTCCCTTAAAGGGTAACTTTGTCATTTTTCCTTTTAAAAATTGTTTGCAATCACCATAAGACTCCAAGTCTATTGGGCCTAAGTCTCCACGCTTATGAAACTTGGTTAAGCGATCTTTATTTATATGGCCTAAATGACAATTCCATAAGTAGAAAGATTTCTCATTATATAAATTTCTCTCTCAGCAATGTTTATATTTGAGAATATGTTTTGTAAATACAAAATATTATTTGTCATATTACAATTAAATATCATTCATAGCTTTGATAATACCTTTTATCAAATTAGAATAAAATTCCATCTGCTGTGAAGCAGGAGACAATATTTTATAATGACAATCGAATTTCGTCCTTTTACAAATTTTAGCAAAATGGAAATTTTAAGTTCCTACATCAATATTAGCCATCAAGCTCTAATGATTTTCCATAGGTACAACTCTCCTTTTTTCCAAAACTCTACTTCACAACAATATCTATACTATTGTATGGATATATGATTCTAATTAGGTATTCCATACCAATTTAGAATTTTCTTGAGATGTAGAAAATCTCAATATTAAACATCTTAAAATGGAAGCTTTAAGCCTTATCTTCTCATGCTGTGAGACTTTAGCCATTTTGATCTTATTTCCAATATCCCATATTGAAATGAAGATCTTGTTTCCAATATTTCATATTGAAAATTATCATTTGGTCTCATAGACAAAATTCTCAGTACTCCTTTTACTTTTCTCTTCAGTCTGCTCTATCCTGCTTCAAAACTAGACACCGTGTGTGTCCTATTACCTCTTTGAGATATGAACCATTTAATTTTCTAACTAATAGGTCCTACCAATTTCTATCAAATATTTTTGCTCAAATTTTCAACCATTGAAAATCCTTTTTCTAATATGTAAAGACATAGACTTTCAAGTCCATGATTTTATGATGCCCTTGAAGCTAAGGTAACATGGATCCTAACATCTGTCTTGATGTTTAACCTTGTCTCCTGCTAGATACTTACATAAGGTAATAGGGATGTTAACAACCTCCAAGGTGTTGTATCCTAGTTTCCTTCATGTATTTCGTGCATATATGTTTTAACCAGAATTGCTTGCATCATGTTGTTTAGATTCGGGCTTATACAATGTACATGCCAAGCCCAAGGCTTTGAGGACTATCCTCACATTTCTAAACAAACCTTTTAAACCTAGAGCCAATCAAAATTAGTTATCAATTCGACGTTTAGATTAAAATAAAGATTTCAACCAAGATGTAAGAAAATAATTATTGTTCAGATATTATTTTTAGTACATGTATTTAATATAAGGTCTTTTAATTAAATACATTTGTCCTACTATTTTCTACAAAATTTACAATAGCTCATTCCATTGAATTCGAGAATTTTGGCCCAGCTAAATTTCCTAGTAGATAGCATCTATAACTAGTCTATTATGACTCCCAATTTTATGAGTCAAGTCATATTAGTAAGTTATAGTTGGAATCTCATTCCATTTTGATCTTATGCAATTGCTAATACATTTAAGTTCCCTAATCCCAAGGGACATGTGCTCTTATTTTAGCATCTCCTTGAATATGTCTTAGTCCTGCAGCTAGCCCCCAATTTTATGGTGGACTACCTCAGTCCCGTTAAGGCAGACCCTATCTCAATTTTTATAACCGATAAATGTGGACGAAAAGGAATGCTTTGTGCAACACTTTTGTAGCCGAAATAGATCGTATTATAAATTTGGGTAAGGAAGACAATAACTAGCCTTAATATCTTTACTTTGGGATTTTATTGGTGTTAAACGTGTCATCCAATCTAGGATTTTATCAGATGGACATATTTATAATAATTTATATTAATTCAGGGAATTTTAGAATTAATTTATAAGGTTAAACCTTAGGTGGGTTCAAGCTCTTTATTATAATTATTCCATCAACCTAGATTATATGCAAAATAATCGACACTTTTATTTGTTACATTTGTATTGCATTTCTTTTAAGCTTTTATTCGATAAATTTAATTTTTACTTCGTTATAGAAACATATATAAGAACCATCTTATATACTAGAAATAAATTAATCCATATTTAATCCCCTTTGGTCAATTAAAGCTGCACCGGTATAGGTTCTCAGGTAGGAGAGGTGCCCTAGGAGAAGTAGACACCAAGTCCAATCCTTAGCCAGAACAAATACGGGCACAAAATCGAAGACCAATGGATCCTCTTGAACTACTAAATTTTGTTCTTTCAATATGTAAATTTGAAGCATATATAACCCATGTAACTTATATAATCTATTGAGTCTTTAATAATTTTGAGTAAGTTGAGCAGGCTTATTCAAAAAGAATCTACAACCAATTTCTAACCTTAAAATGAAAACCCAAGTTCATCTATTGTTCCAAACAATTTAATGAACTTTAAAATATTTTATACAGAAAATAAAATTTAGTTCGCTTCTAACTTAACTATGCACTAAATAGGCAGGCTCTGATGCCATTGTTGGGAACTGACAGTCCCTTTGAACATGCATAACAGGCATGGCGAAAATACAAAATTTTGTCCCTCATCCCCAGGAACTCCTTTAGTTTCATATTAAATAAAGCCTTAACTAAATAATTTTCTACTTAGGTTAGCATGCATATGCTAGGCATACCATAATTCTAAATTATATCATAGCATAAATATTTTATTCTAAGCATGTTTTAACTCTAAGCTATAACCTAAGCATGAAATAAACTAAGCATGCAAAACAACCTAAGCATATTAAGTCTAAAAACGCTTAAAGAAAAAGACAAAATAATTAGAATAGCCTCCTTGCACAAGCCTCCAAGTGTAGGATAGACTCTATGAGTATCCACACATGAGTATCCACACGAACCCCACCAACCCAAACCTCCCCGAGTGGAAGAATTGTAGAGCTTTAAGTTGCTGCTAGACCACTTCAAAAGCCCATCCAAAAATATAAACTAGAGGTCCCCAAATTAAAATATAATTTGGGATCCTCAAACTATAATCCGTGAGGATCAAAAAGTTCTACTTTGACGGCTCGAGAATCCTCACTGAAGACTCTCAAAAAATACCACAAAGACGTGAACTTAAAGTGTGTTGAGCAGAGGAGGAGAAGGCCTCCTTTTACAGGAGGAGAGCGAAATTGCTCTCCATTTGGCAATGTGGGATAGGAAAAATTCCTTTTATTATATATATATATATATATATATATTTCTTTTAATTTATTCAGGACCCTAATAAAATTAGTTATCGGTCAAAATAAATTCCTTGCTTAACAAAAAACGATCTAATCATTTTAATTTATTTTATGACCCTAATAAAATTAGTTACTGGTCAAAATAAATTCTTAGCTGAACCAAAAAATGATCTAATCATTCTAATCAACACTTTAATTTATTTGTGACCCTAATAAATTAGTTATCGGTCAAAAATAAATTCTTTGGCTTAGCCAAAATGATCTAATCATTTTAACCAATTAAATAATAATCCAATTATTATTATGTTATATTTTCGTTATAGAATAAATCTATTAATTCTTTACTCAGTCCGATGAAGGTCCGATGTGTGTGACCTTATAGGATCCCGAAGTATTGAGCTGTTAAGGCTTAACCAACCATTGTTCTATTGGAACCATTGGCTCGAGCTTCTAGACCATGAATAGAAATCGATTACTTTAAATGACTGTAGTATGCCTCTAGCAAGGGTCTACCATCCCCCATTACTCGGAACATCATCTACGCTTATAACTTAAACCCAGTTAATACAATAGTTATCCAATTCGATGAACTCCTTCCATTCTTTAATATTACTACCATCTGGTTTATAGGGTTTGGTTAAAGTGTTAACCCACTAATAGCAAGGTTGTAATAAGCTATCCCAGTTATTAACTTATTACAAAAGTATATTGCCTTTTACCATAGTGTATTTGACTAGAAACTATTTCTATCAAACACATACTCTGATTAGAGGTTTATACCAATCATCACTTCAACAAGCAGCCAGGTACAACTCCTTAATATATCCGAAGCGATGGATTCTTTTCAACTACATAGCATACCAACGTGTTGTCATCACTATACCTACAACCACCCGTGACACCCTAAATTAATGAGTGTATGCGAATGACCCAAAGTATAGAAATGGTACCACATAAGGTAACTAGCATCTTAAGTATGAGGATATTTGCAAAGCTTATCGCATGAAGATAAACACTAACACATTGATATATACACCAAGTGTTTACCTTACTGCGGTCTCCAATATATCTACCAGATGTATCCATGTGTCAAACTTAAGGCACCGCCTTCAGTCCTTAGGAGATTGACTGCTTAGACCCTTTCCAAGAAAGTTGACCACATGCTAGTCTTACCGCTTCATCAATATCCTTTCTTGATGAAACTATGACTAGGGATACTTTAGACATAATCATAATTGGACATGAAGCAGGTCTCACTAAGTATAGTCCAACTATACTTTCTCTGACTTCATGCTATGATACGTCAAGGGCTTTCGTATACATACATCAATAAATATATATTAACCAGTCATAATATATTTATAAGCACATTGATATAAATAAAAGATTAAATGCCTTTATTAATTAAACAAAATATTTGTACCATTACGTAATTAAGATGTATCACCGCAATTGCCTTAAGGACATACATCATATCCAACAAACTGTATGGGTCCCTTTTATGTACGTTTAGAGAAACTAGACCCGTACGGGTGAGGTGGACTCGTACGAGGCCCATTTTCTAGGACAGAATGTTGAAATCACCATTTTCTGCAACTTTTTTCTAATTTTTTGATTTATTCACTGCATTCTAACCCTATTGTACTGCTATTTTGTCTTTATAGTTCCCTTTCTAGACCATTGAAGCTTTGAGCTTATATCAGAAGTGGTACGAGGCGATACATTCTGTGAGGGATACTTAGTTATTGACCCGCATCGATGCTTTGGCCTTCACTAACATTGTTCGGGCCATTCCCATGAGCCTGAAGAATCTTGCCCTTGCTATCTTTACTGCTCTAGCTGAGTGATGGTCAGAGATAATGCATACATTCCCCTTTTCCATCTGGGAGGTTGCCCCTCATCCTCAGATATGTGCGTGCTAACAGGGTTGGCTTGGGATGGAGAGATCATCCACTTTGGCATGTATGCCAACCGTTTGCATTCATGGGATGAGGTGAAAGACTATATAAAAGCGACTCCACGGGCTTTGTCCTAGCTGGAAGGACAAGCTCATGTACGAGGATCTACACACTTACTAGAGGGTGCAGCCAAGCCTGATTGCTGTGGGTAGGAGAGATCAATATGTGAGGTCTTTCCTCTTGAGCCTACTGTCGACCATCTTTTTCCCAACTTATTTGAGTAGTGTCAACTATGGGCTGCTATCTGTTGTGAAAGTTCTTGCTAGTGTGCATGGCAAGAACTGGTGTTTGCCTATTCTGGCTCAATTGTACTATGGCCTGGATGTTGGTGTTTAGGGTCAATAGTTTGAGCTAAAGATTTGCCATTTTCTCATTCTAGTAAATTCTAAACCTATCTTTATGTTTCCCAATTTGATTTTACTTTTCAGCCATTGACCTTAGTTTCCTTTTACATATGTGGGCATTCAAGCATTGCTCTATCCCCATGCCTAGTCTGGCTGGTCAGCCTAAGATGCCTTATATTATATCGAGGTGGATGGGTCCAATACAGTAGAAGGCTGTGACCATATCTGAGTATTGGGAGTACATCCACTAGTTGCGCTACGACCGAGTAATCTTTTTAAACCTAAACCTACATTTTCAATTCAATAAACTGTTAGTAGAAAATTGTATTTAAAAAGTTAGGGTTCTTAGAGTGCACTTTTGGCTATGCCGGTTGTTCGCGATCCCTGGACTTATGTGCTCATCTACGATGAGATTTAAGAGATACGAAGGGGCGTGGATGATCGTTGGTTTGTGTTGGAGTCACCACTCTCACTCGAGTGGTATTTACGCTAGCGGGTGTTGGATATGATGTACGCCCTTAGGGCAATTAGGGCGATATATCTTAATTAGGTAATGGTACAAATAATTTATTTAATTAATAAAGGCATTTAATCTTTAGTTTATATTGATGTGCTTATAAATATATTATGGCTGGTTAAAATATATTCATTGATGTATGTATATGAAAGTCCTTGATGTATCATTGCATGAAGTCAAAGAAATTATAGTTGGACTATATTTAGTGATACCTCCTTCATGTGCAATTATGATTATGTTTAAACTATCCCAACTCATAGTTTCATCAAGAGAGGATATTGATGAAGTAGTAAGACTAGCATGTGGTCAACCTGCTTTTAAAGGGTCCAAGTAGTCAATCTCCTAAGTACTGAAGGTGGTGCCTTAAGTTTGACATATGGATATATTTGGGAGATATATTGTAGACCGCCGTAAGGTAAACACTTGGTGTATATATTAATGTGTTAGTTTTTATCTTCATGCAATAAGCTTTACAAATATCCTCATACTAGAGATGCTAGTTACCTTGTGTGGTACAATCGCTATACTTTGGATCATTCCCATACACTCATTAATTTAGGTTGTCACAGGTGATTATGGGTATAATGATAACAGCTCGTTGGTAAGCTATATAGTCAGAAAGAATCCATTGCTCTGGATATATTTAGGAGTTGTACCTGGCCACTTATTGAAGTGATGATTGCTATAAACCTCTAATCAGGTACGTGTGTTTGATAGAAATAGTTTCTAGTCAAACACACTATGGTAAAAGGAAATATGCTTCAGTAACAAGCTAATAACTAGAATAACTTGGAGCAACCTTACTATTAGTGGGTTAACACTTTAGCCGAACCCTATAAACCAGACGGTACTAATATTAAAGAATGGAAGGATTTCATCACATTGGACAAATATTTCATTAACGGGGATTAAGTCGTAAGCATAAATGATGTTTTGAGTAATTGGTGATGGTAGACCCTTGCTAGAGGCATACTACAATCATTTAAGGTAACCGAGTTATATTCACGGTTTAGAACCTTGAGCCAATGGTTCCATTAAAATAAGGGTCGCTTAAGCCTTAACAACTTAAATCTTTGATATCCTATAAGGTCACACACATTGGACCTTCATCAGACTAAGTAAAGAACTAATAGATTTATTCTATTACAAATATACAACATAACAATAATTAGATGATTATTTAATTGGTTAGAAATGATTAGATCATTTTGGATAGGCCAAGACTTTATTTTGACCGAGAACTAATTTATTAGGGTCCTAAAATAAATATTTATCTTGAAAGGATTGAAAGGAAAATTTTGCCTAAACGAGTTATTTTGGGCCGAAAGTACAAAATATATTTTATACAGGTTCGGATGTGCACAGTGCACCTAAAGGTGTGCAAGCACTGCTAGACAGTGCTCGCGGCAGCCCATGAAAATGGGCTACACATGCGTAGGCCATTGGGTGTGTCACGAGTCCTAGCTCGCATTCAAGGCAGGCTTGCAAGAGCCTGCCTTGCGTAAGCCCCACACAGCAGGGCGGGTAAACCCGCTGACCCATGGGCTTCTCCTTACCTCCTTTCAAATTGTACCATTTGCTCTCTTCTAATCTTGACTTAAGATTCCAAGTGATATCTCTCAAGTTGACTTTAGAGCATAGTTCTTTTTTAGGAGCTTGAATTTATTCGAGCACCTCTACTTTATATTTTCGGGTAGGACTTTTGGAGTGGTCTAACAACTACTCAAGGCACCTTAGTTCTTCCTGTCGGGGAGGTTTTGGTTGGTAGGGTTCGTGTGGATACTCATAGAGGCTATCCTAGGCTTGGAGGCTTGTGCAAGAAGGTTCTGCTAAAGCACGCTTCAAGTGGTAAGTTTTCTTTCTTTCTCTTTTAATTATTAGGTCTTTTTCTTTAAGCGTTTTTAGACTTAATAATAATGTTTAGGTTGTTTTGCATGCTTAGTTTATTTTATTCTTAGGTTAGTATGAAATATTTATGCTAGGATATAATTTGGAGTTATGGTATGCCTAGCCTATTCATGCTAACCTAGGTAGAGAATTGTTTAGTTAAGGCTTTATTTAAATCATATGCAACTAATAGGAGTTCTTAAGGATAGGGACAAAATTTCAAATTTACGCCATGCCTGTTATGCATGTTCAATTTGATAGTCAATTCCTAGTAGTGGTATCAAAGACTGCCTATTTAGTTCATAATTAAGTTAGAAGCGAACTGAATTTTATTTTCTATATTAAATGTTTTAAAGTTTATTAAATAGTTTGGAACAATTGATGAACTTGGGTTTTCATTTTAAGGTTAGAAAATGGTTGTAGATTCTTTTTGAATAAGCCTGCTTAACTTACTCAAATTATCAAATACTCAATAATTTATATAAGTTACATGGATTATAGATGCTTTCAATTACATGAATTAAAAGAATGAAATTTATTAGTACAAGAGGATCCATATTTTTTCAATCTTGTGGCCATAGATTTCATTGAATAATAGCTTAAAGGAAATGCAATATAAATATAACAAATAAAAATGTTAATAATTTTGCATATAATTTGGGTTGATGGAATACTTATAATAAAGAGCTTGAACCTACCTTAGGTTGGACCTTATATATTAATTCTAAAATTCCCTGAATTAATATAAATTATTATAAATATGTCCATCTCAAATAATCCTAAATTGGGTGAGACGTTTAACACCAATAAAATCTCAAAGTAAAAATATTAAGGCAAGTTATAGTCTTCCTTACACAAATTTATAATACGGTCTCTTTGGGCTATAAAAGTGTTATGCAAAGCATTCCTTTCCATCCACATTGATCGATTGTAAAAAATGAGATTGGCTCTACCTTAATAGGACTGGGTAGTCCACCATAAAATTGGGGGCTAGCCGCAGGACCGAGACATATTTAAGGAGATGCTAAAATAAGAGCACACATCCCTTGGGATTACGAAACTTGAATGGATTAGCAATTGCATACGATGCAAATGGAATGGGATTCCAACTATAACTTACTAATATGACTTGACTCATAAAATTGGGGGTCATAATAGATTAGTTATAGATGCTACCTACTAGGAAATTTAGCTGGGATTAAATTCCTGAATTCAATACAATGGGCTATTGTAAATTTCAAAGAAAATATTATGATGAATGTATTTAATTAGAAGACCTTATATTAAATACATATACTAAATACTAATATCTAAACAATATATCTTTTCTTACATCTTGGTTGAAATCTTTATTTAAATACAAACATTCACGTTGATGACTAATTTTAATTAGCTCTAGCTTCAAGGGTTTGTTTAGAAATGTGAGGATAGTCCTCAAAGACTTGGGCTTGGTGAGTACATTGTATAAGCCTGAATCTAAACAACATGATGCAAGCAATTCTGCTTAAAATAGATATGCATGAAATACATGAAGGAAACTAAGATACAACACCTTGGATGTTGTTAACATCCCTATTACCTTATGTAATAGCTGGTAGGAGGCAAGGTTAAACATCAAGTCAGATGTTAAGATCCATGTTACCTTAGCTACAAGAGCATCATAAAATTATGGACTTGAAAGTCTATGTCTTTACATCTCAGAGAAAGGGTTTTCCATGGTGGAAAATTTGAATCAAAATATTTTGATAGAAATTGGTAGGACCAATTAGTCAGAAATTTAAATGGTTCATATCTTAAAGAGGTAATGGGACACAAATGGTGTCTAGTTTTGAAGTAGGATAGAGCAGAGTGAAGAGAAAGTAAAAAGAATACTGAAAATTTTGTCTGGAACACAAAATGATTGTTTTCAACATGAAATATTGGAAACAAGATCTTCATTTCAGTATAGGATATTGGAAATAAGATCAAAATGGCTAAAGTCTCATAGCATGAGAAGAGGAGGCTTAGAGCTTCCACTTCAAGATGTTTAATGTTGAGAATTTCTATATCTCATGGAAATTATAAATTGGTGTGGAATACCTAATTAGAATCGTATATCCATACGATAGTATAGATATTGTTGAGAAGTAGAGTTTTGGCAAAAGGGAGAGTTGTACCTACAGAAAATCATTAGAGCTTGATTTCTGCTATTGATGTAGGAACTTGAAATTTCCATTTAGCTAAAATTTATAAAAGGGCAAAATTCAATTATCATTATAAAATATTATTTCCTGCTTCACAGCAGATGGGATTTTATTCCAATTTGATAAAAGGTATTACCAAAGTTATGAATGATATTTTATTGTAATATGACAAATGATATTTCATAATTACAAAATCATATTCTCAAATATAAGCATTGCCAAGAGAAAATTAGATAATGAGAAATATTTCTACTTATGGCATTGTCGTTTAGGCCATATAAGCAAAGATCGCTTAACCAAGTTGCATAAGTGTGGAGACTTGGGCCCAATAGACTTAGAATCTTATGGTGATTGCAAACCTTATTTAAAAGGAAAAATCACGAAGTTACCCTTTAAAGGAAAGGGTGAAGGAGCCACGAGTATAGTGGGGCTTATACATACAGATGTGTGTGGTCCAATGAGTGTTAAGGAACTAGGAGGATACTCCTACTTCATAACCTTTATTTATGATTATTCATGATATGGTTATTTGTACTTAATAAAGCACAAGTCTAAAAGTTTTGAAAAGTTCAAAATATTTAGAAATGAAGTAGAGAAAAAACTCGAGAAAAGTATTAAAGCACTTCGATCGGATGAAGGTGGAGAATACTTAAGTTAGAAGTTTCAGGATTATCTAAAGGAAAATGAGATAGTTCCCCAGTAGACCCCTGCTTATACACCCTAACATAATGGAGTGTCATAAAGGAGGAATCAGACTTTATTAGATATGGTTCGGTCCATGATGAGCCAAGTAGATCTTAGTAAATCCTTTTGGGGATATGCACTAGAGAGAGCGGTTTATGTATTAAACAGAGGGCCCTCTAAATCAATTGATTTTACACCTGACGAAAGATTGTGTAATAAAAGGTCATCTCTAAGTCACCTTAGAACATGGGCTGTCCAGCTATGGTAAAAAGGATAGCATCAGATAAGCTGGACGCTAAATCTAACAAGTGTGTGTTCATTCAATATCCAAAGGAAACTATTGGATATTTATTTTACCAACCAAATGCACAAAAGGTATTTGTGTCTCAAAGTGCTCACTTTTTTTGAAAAGGAACACTTACTTGCAAAATTCAGTGGGTGCAATATTGAACTGGAGGTTCAAGAGGAAGAAATAGACAATTAGCTGGTTGACCCAGTTCTAGATACACAAGAAAGTGTGATCTAAGAACAACCTATCGAAACACAAGCATTATGAAGATCAAGTCGTGTTCATAAAGGTCCTGATAGATATGGTTTTGTCATCACTGATGATGAGGAACTACATCTTATGAAGGATGATGAACCAAGAACCTATAATGAAGCAATCAAAAGCTCAAATTCTGATAAATGGCTAAAGGCCATGAAATTAGAAATGGATTCCATGTGTGAGAACCAATTTTAGAATTTGGTTGATGCACCACAAGAGGTTAGACTGATCAGGTGCAAATGGGACTTCAAGAAGAAGATGGACATGGACAATAATGTGATTACCTTTAAGGCAAGGTTAGTTGTAAAAGGTTATAGTCAACGTGAAGGTATTGACTATTGTGAAACTTTCTCACCAGTAGCTATGCTTAAATCCATAAGGATACTCCTCGCCATTGCTGCTCATTATGATTATGAGATATGGTAGATGGATGTTAAAACAACATTCCTAAATGGGGATTTGGACCAAGATGTGTATATGTCACAACTTGAGGATTTTACATCTCAGAATGGCTCAAAGGTATGCAAATTGTAAAGGTCCATTTATGGATTGAAACAGGCATCGAAGAGTTGGAATATAAGGTTTGATCAGACAATCCGTGAACTAGATTTCTATCTAAACATTAATGAGCCTTGTGTTTACAAGAAGTTTAATGGGAGTGCAGTCGGTTTCTTAGTGTTATGTGTTGATGACATTCTACTAATAGGAAATGACATTTCTCTTCTTCAAAATATTAAAATATGGTTGTCATGGAAGTTCTCCATGAAAGACCTTGGTAAAGCATCTTTATACTAGGTATAAAGATCTATATGGATAGATCCAAGAGGATGTTAGGTCTTTCTCAAAGTACATATATATAGACAAGGTATTGAACAGGTTCAACCTTGAGCATTCAAAGAAAGGTTATATCCCGATGACAAAGGGAATTAACCTATCTAAGGCTGAGTGTCCACAGATCGCTCAGGAAAGAATGCACATGAAGGATATACCCTATGCATCCGCAATAGGATTCATCGTGTACGCTATGATATGTACTAGGCCAGATGTCTCTCAAGCTTTAAGCTTTACGAGTAGATATCAATCAGATCTAGGTGAAAAGCACTGGATGGCCGTTAAGACAATTCTTAAGTACTTGAGAAGGCCTAAAGATGGGTCTTGACATATGGAGATAGTAACCTCACAATTAGAGGTTACACTAATGCGAGTTTTCAATATGACAAGGATGACTTTAAGTTCCAGTCAGGTTTTGTGTATGTGTTAAATGGAGGGGCGGTATACTGGAAAAGTCCAAGCAAGAAACTACTGCTAATTTAACCACAGAGTTTGAGTACATTGTTGCCTGTGAAGCAGTAAAGGAAGCTGTCTGGTTAAAGGGATTCATTGGTGATCTCGGTGTGGTGCCTGAGATTGTTGATCCAAGCACTTTTTATTATGATAACAATGGTGCTATAGCTCTGGCAAAGGAACCACGGTCTCACCAAAAAAGTAGACATGTATCCAGAAAGTATCATATAATCAAGAAGATTGTTGATGCTAAGATAATAAGTCTAGAACATATACCCACTGATTAGAACCTTATGAATGGTCTGACAAAGCCATCTACTTAAGTCAAATCTGACCAGCATGTTAAATCATATGGATTCAGACATATGGCTAATTGGCCTTAGTGCAAGTTGGAGTTTGTTAAATATGATGTATGCCCTTAAGGTGATTAGGGTGATATATCTTAATTATGTAATGGTACGAATAATGTGTTTAATTAATAAAGGCATTTAATCTCTTATTTATATCGATGTACTTATAAATATTTCATGGCTGGTTAAAATATATTCACTGATGTATGAGTACGAAAGTCCTTGATGTAGTATAGCATGAAGTTAGAGAAATTATAGTTGGACTATATTTAGTGAGACCTGCTTCATGTGCAAGAATGACTATGTCTAAACTATCCCAAGTCATAGTTTCATCAAGAGAGGATATTGATGAAGCGGTAAGATAGCATGTGGTCAACTTTCTTGGAAAGGGTATAAGCAGTCAATCTCCTATGGACTAAAGGCGGTGCCTTAAGTTTGACACATGGATATATCTTGGAGATACATTAGAGATTGTAGTACGGTAAACACTTTGTCTATATATCAATGTGTTAGTGTTTATCTTCATGCAATAAGCTTTGCAAATATCCTCATACTTGAGATGCTAGTTACCTTGTGTGGTACCATTGCTATACTTTGGGTCATTCCCATACACTAATTAATTTAGCATGTCATGGGTGATTACGGGTATAATGATGACATCATGCTGGTAAGTTATGTAGTCAAAAAGAATCAATTGCTCCGGATATATTAAGGAGTTGTACCTGGCCGCATGCTGAAGTGATGATTGCTATAAACCTCGTATTAGAGTATGTGTGTTTGATAGAAATAGTTTCTAGTCAAACACACTATGGTAAAAGGCAATATACTTTGGTAACAAGCTAACAACTGGGATAGCTTGCAGCAACGTTGCTATTAGTGGGTTAACACTTTAAGCAAACCCTATAAACCAGATGGTACTGATATTAAAGAATGGAAGGAGTTCATCGCATTGGACAAGTATTGCATTAATAGGGATTAAGTCATAAGCACAAATGACGTTCCGAGTAATAGAGGATGGTAGACCATTGCTGGAGGCGTAATAGAGTCATTTAAGGTAATTGAGTTCTATTCACGGTCTAGAACCTTGAGCCAATGGTTCCATTAGAACAAGGGTTGGTTAAACCTTAATAGCTCAATACTTCGCAATTCTTTAAGGTCGCACACATTGGACCTTCATTTGACTAAGTAAAGAACCAATACATTTCTTCTATTACGAAAATATAACATAATAATAATTAGATTATTACTTAATTGGTGAGAAACGATTAGATCATTTTGGATAAGCCAAGAATTTATTTTGATCGGTAACTAATTTATTAGGGTCATAAAATAAATATTTATCTTGAAAGGATTGAAAGGAGAATTTTGCCTTGGTGAGTTATTTTGTGCTGAAAGTACAAAATACATTTTATACCGGTTCGGATGCGCGGAGTGCACCAAAAGGTGCACGAGCACTACTCGCAGTAGCCCATAAAAATGGGCTGCACATGCACATCCCATAGGGTGCGCCACGAGCTAGGCTTGTGGCATGGGTCGCGAGGCCAAGCTTGCATGCAAGGCAGGCATGCAAGACCCTACCTTGCATAAGCCCTACACAGTGTGCTATGCATGCTGCGACCGGGTCAACCCGCGGATCCATAGGGGTCCGCTTGTTGACCTATGTGGGATTAGGAGAAATACTAATCCCCCGTCGGAAATGGGGGAGGTTTTTTGCTCCCCTAAGCCTATAAATAGGCTTCTCCTTGCCCCCTTTCAAATTGCACTATTTACTCTATTCTAGTCTTGACTTGAGATTTCAACATGATATATCTCAAGTTGACTTGAGATCATAGTTCTTTTTGAGGAGCTTGAATTTATTCGAGCACCTCTAGTTTATATTTTTGGGTGGGGCTTTTAGAGTGGTCTAGAAACAACACAAGGCTCCTTAGTTCTTCCTCTCAGGGAGGTTTTGGTTAGTGGGGTTCATGTGGATACTCATAGAGTCTATCCTAGGCTTGGAGGGTTGTGCAAGAAGGTTCCATTGAAGCACGCTTCAATTGTTAAGTTTTCTTTCTTTCTCTTTTAATTATTTGGTCTTTTCTTTAAGCATTTTTAGACTTAATAATTATGATTAGGTTGTTTTGCATGCTTAGTTTATTTTATGCTTCGGTTATAGCTTGGAGTTATAACATGCTTAGTATAAAATATTTATGGTAGGATATGATTCAGAATTATGGTGTGCCTAGCCTATGCTTGCTAACCGAGGTACAGAAATGTTTAGTTAAGGCTTTTTTTAATTCATATGCAACTAATTGGAGTTCCTGGGGATAGGGATAAAATTGTAAATTTCCACCATGCCTGTTATGCATGTTCAATTTGACTATCAGTTTCCAACAGCGGGTTCATGACTGGCAGACAAGATCAGTAGTGGAGAGGCCCATCCCTCCACTTGTGCTTAAGGGGGTATACTGGCCACACATGATGCCCAGGAAAGATCAGGGACTGTATCTCCTAGGTGAGGGGGCTTGCATGTTGTCGGTCAAGGGCTCCTATCCATATTTCATCCATGACTCACTCATTCAGCTGTGCTCGAGGATTTATCTAGGCAATCAGGTTCTCAAGTTTCATTATGGAGAGGATAATGATGATGAGGATGGCGACAGACTCAGGAGTGATCGTGTGGGCCCTTTCATTCATCAGACCAACGGTTTTTCCAGGCCCACTACCTCTTCTACTCGGGTAAAATTTTCAACTTAACCTTGTAAATTCCTATATGCTTTTACTCTTGCTAGCATGAATTGTGAACCTGATATTTTGTGAATTATGATGTAGTCTTTCGCATCCAACCAGAAACAAACCACTGCAGCTGTTGCTCCCGTCAGGCTTGCCAATCCTGAACCACAAGCGAAGCAAGCCAGAGTTACTAGGGGTTTTAGAGAGGGAGTCCTTTAGACTGATTTGGACTCCTCCTTATGGCTCCTCAACCACTTGGGGAACCACGATGTTCGTGGGCTCGAGGAGTCAGTCCATACCATCTACTTAACTCCTCCTAGGGCAACCCACGTGAGGCTTCTTACATTTCACCTTCAACCTGTATTCTTGAATTTTCTTTTAAACTGATTTAGTCGATCTTTACAGGTATCTATGGCTAAGGCGAAGGGCATTGCTCTAGGATTCTTCTCGGTTCGGGACCTAATGTTGGCTCAAGATGCTCTTGTTAAGGTAAGCTTCTCTTTCTTGCAAAAATTAACAAACTATGCATCCGTACAATGATATTTACATATTTGTACTGATTAAATGATTTTCTTGCAGACTCTAGACTTGAAGACTATCGAGGATTAGGCAGGCTTTATGGAGGAGCAGCTGCATGTAGCCACCGCAAGGCTGGATAGGATCTCAATATTGGAGATGGATCTAGAGAGGGCCAGGAGGGAGATGGCCCAAACTAGGGCCGAGGTAAAGGTGTTGTGGGTGCAGCTGACCCGTATGACTTAGGGTAGGTGAAAACCTAAGCTATCCTCTTCATCGGAGGATCTCTCAGGCAATCAAAATGAGCCAATGGTGACCCAGCTGGCCGAAGCTAGGTAGGAGGTGGAGCAGGAGATTGAGAGGACCAGTGATGCTGTTGGTGTTGTAGTAGGGAGTTTAGGGGGCTGTGGTTCCTAATCTACCTACTGCGGATGCTGGTGACCATGTGATGATTGATATGGATGACTTGTTGGCGGACACACAGGACCAGACCTAGGATGTGCCCCAAGGGTAGGATCCTCCAGAAGCTTAGACTAGGATTATCGTTACTCTTTTCACTCTGGATATTTGACATTTTTGGCCCTATGTGGCTCATTTTGATGTAAACTTGGATGCTGTTTACAGACTGCTTTACTTTATCATGACTAAACTTTCCCTTTCTGTACTGAAACCATTGAATGAACCAATACTACCCCTAACCATAACTACAACGAAGGCCGCTTAGAGTATACCATGAAAGAGCGAGTTAAACGTTGAACCTCTATATTCCTGACCACGATGAACTAACCCAATTTAACTAACAAGAATTACCAGGGTTGGTTGGTTTAAGATTAGCACTTCCGGGGACATGTGCTATCACGTTATTTCATAGTGGGAGAACTAATTTCGAGGGATCTGAGCTGTGAGACATTGTAATTATAATTGATGTTTAATAAACAAATGCAATACTAAACTGGCATTTTTTAATTGAGTTCTAATTTTTGCATAGGCCATTCGGTGTGAGATTACCTATCGAACATTTATCTTTGCTTTATTTCTTTTCGTCCTGATTTTTGCCTGAATTATCTTACGCGGCTCAACTCAGCGGACTTCTTTTTTCTTTTCTTTGTCCTAACTTGCCTGGACCGCACTTTCGGGTTTTCAATCCAACATGCGCTTCCAACTTTTGCATTAACCTTATTTCTTTTATGGCTTATCGGTATTTCTATCCTTTGTTGATTAATGTATGCGGACTAAAGATAATAACAATGAGCCCAAAATGTTGAGAAAAACTGATATTTATATACTTGCTGAGATTAATTTAAGTAAATAGGACTAAAGACATGCTTGCATTCCTAAGACCAAAATTCTTAGCAAATCATAACATGTTTATTGATGAGATTAATTTAAGTACATAGGCAATGGTAATAATTTCCAATGGTTAACCCCTACTGCCTACTGGTCCTTTTATAGATTTTCTAGAAAACAACTAACATTTTTCTCTCAGTGCCCTAACTTTTTCCCAAGCCACCGTCTTCGGGTTTTCAACTTCAAGAGCTTTATTTGCGTTGGAGTACCCTAACTTTTGCTTGATCGATTTGTGGAATATCGATCAGCGGGTTGCACCCTAATTTTTGCCCGAGCAGTAGAGGACCACTCATCGAGTGACTTATTCTTTATCCCTTTTATTCTTTGTTTTGTTTTTCTATGATTTAATTCTTTTAACCTAGACATGATAATGCTTAAGCTTGTCTTGATTCACAAGATTCATGAATTCATTTCCATCGATGTCCATGAGCTTGATTCCTCCCTTGCCAAAAATTTTCTTGATCACAAATGCTCTTTCCAATTAGGCCTGAACTTGCCCCTAGCATTAATGTTGTTGACTTGGCGTATTAGTTTAAGAACCATATCTCCCTCTTTAAGAGGTTGCTTCAGGTATTTGACTCTATTATTATTGGCTCGAGCTATGCGTTTCTGGTACATATGTAGGTGGTTATATGCCTTGAGCCACTTCTCGTCTATCGCATTCAATTGCTCATTCCTAGCCCTTGCCCAATTGAGGTTTTAGTGCCACTCGTAAAGATCTTACTTTGATCTCAAAAGGCAAAACAACTTCCATTCCATATATGAGGGGGAAAAGCATTTGATCTATGGGTGTTCTTGTACTATTTTTGTACCCCCAAAATGCAAATTGAAGTTTATCAGCCCAATCCCTATAGGTAGCCACCATATTGGACAGAATCCTCTTGATTAACTTATTGGCAGCTTCAACTGCCCCATTAGCCGGCGACCTATATGGCGAGGATCTATAATGCTTGAAGTTGAATTTTTCTAACAACTCAGGTGTAGCCCCTTCTAACTATACCCCATTGTCAGAGACCACATGATGTAGAATCCCATATCGAGTAAAAATATGCCTTTTTATGAACTTGGCCATCTTCTTGGCGGTGATACTCGGCCTCTACCCATTTTGAAAAATAATCAACTATAACTATAATGAATTGGTGTCCATTGGTTGATGATGGTCGAATTTTGCCAACCATATCTGTCCCCCATGCCAAGAAAGGCTAAGGAGTAGAGAATTATGAAGTTTGATCAGGGGTAAATGTTGTATATCCCTTTGAATCTGGCATTCATGACATTTTCTGACTTTGTTGACACAGTCGACGGTCATTGTTGTAAAAAAGTACCCATTCTCTGAATCATCCTATCCAAAGCCATTCCATTAATGTGCGGGCCACAATCCATTTCATGCACTTGGGTCATGACATTTTCTGCCTCTTCCTTGGTCAAACATATCAATAATAACCCCTATGCGGTCCTCTTGAAGAGATCTTCATTTATGAGCATGAATTATGTGGTCAGCCTTCTTATAGTCATACGGTCTGTATTAGATGCCCCTTCAGGGCATCTTTCTATTCTTAGGAACTCCTTAATATCTTCATACCAGCAAACCTTCTGCTCTTTGATAGTCATGACTTGAATTTTCTCATAAAACGGGGAATGAGAGGTTTCCATTATCAAAGGGCGAATGGGTTGAATTTCCTCTCCCTCCTATATAGATGCTAAGGTAGCCAGAGAGTAGGCCATCTGATTCTCATCTCTAGGTATATGTTGGAAGAAGCACTGACTGAACTATACTGATAAGTCCCAAACTGCATCCACATATGGCCTGAGTGACTCTTCCTTAATTTCCCACCCCTTAACTACTTGTTTTATCACTAGCATGGAATCACCAATCAGCTTTGCTTCTTTTGCCCCTACTTTTTAGAGCCTCAAGACCGAAGAGACAAGCTTCATATTCAGCTCTATTATCGGTGATCGGGAACTCTAGGCGGTTACTTAATGGGATAACCTCGCCTTGGAGCGTAATGATGATGACCCCAAGACCAGCACCCCTTTGATTCACGGCCCCATCAAAGTATATGATCCATTCAAACTTATCTAATTCTAAAATTTCCAACTTCTCATCAGGAAAATCCAGATTCTCCACTTAAACAGATTCTATAGGTTGGCTTGCCAAGAATTCAGCCACTGCTCTCCCCTTCATTACTTTCTTTATAACATACTCAATATCAAACATAGACAGCAAAAGAAGCCAACAAGAGAGTTTACCAGCCAAGGTGGGGGATTGGCAAAGATACTTCATTAGGTCTACCTTGGCAACCTCTTAGATTCTATAAGATTGGAAGTAATGCCTCAACTTTCTGGTCAACCATACCATTGCAGTGTATGTCTTCTCTATAACTATGTATCATGTCTTATACTCCATCAACTACTTACTCAAGTAGTAGATAGCATGCTCGCTCTTATCATCTTGTGCTTGAACTAACATTGCACCACTAGTGACTCTCGTATGGCTTACAAACTATTATTAGCTTGGCAATGAATTGACTCAAATATTGGAATGATCCAAGAAATGACTTGACTTCCCTTTTGGTCCTAGCAATAGATATTTATTGAATAGCCCTAACCTTGTCGGGGTTAACCTCGATTCCCCTCTGACTGACAATATGGCCCAAGAGTCTCCCTGATGTCATCCCAAACACGCACTTCTTCGAATTCAATCATAGGTTGTATTTCTCAATTGTAATCAAGAACCAGTCCAAAATCTCAGGATGTTCTTCCCTTGTGTTGGACTTTACTAGTATGTCATCTACATAAACCTCAACCTCTTTGTATATCATGTCGCGTAATAAAGCAGTCAAATGTCTTTGATAAGTTGCCCTTGCATTCTGTAACCCAAAAGGCATCACATTATAACAGTATACCCCCCACTTTGTAATGAAGGATGTCTTGACCTTATCAATGATGTCCATCAGGATCTGATTGTATTAGAGAATCCATCTAAGAATGAGTACATCGCAGCTTTGGTGGCACTGTCTATTAGCACATCAATATGTGGTAATAGGAAATTATCTTTTGGGGATGCCTCATTTAAATCACGAAAGTCGACACACATCCAGACCCTTCCAACCTTTTTAGGGATTGGGACAACATTTGCTAACCATGTTGGATACTTGATTACTTCAATGAACTTAGCTTTTAGTAATCTGGCAACTTTAGCTTTAATCTTGTTGGCCCATTTTGGGCGTAGCCTCCTCAACTTTTACTTTACTAGTTTAAATTTAGGGTCAGTGGGGATACAATGCTCGGCGTTAACATGTTTTCTGAGCACTTTTATCATCTCTTTTTTATAGGGGTCAAATCATTAGATATTGTTACCATAACCACTTCATAACATTCAGGAATGGTCTTGTATGCTTTTACAAATGCTATCTTTTAGAGGTAAGGTCTTCTTTTGAGAGTTATTAGCTTAATCAACCACCACTAGAAATAATCGTGGATAGGCTCCCTATTCCATTGCTTGATAGCCATTAAATCCCATATTGATGGCTCCTCACTAACCTTCTTGATTTCTAAAATTCACTTCCATACCTCATCTTCTTCTAGTCCTGAGTTGATCATGGCTAATTCCTCCCCTCTTATCCTAAGTTCACAAATCTTCCTTTTATCAATCAGTACTATGATAACTCTAAGGAGATCTTTGCAGACTCTTCTCAGGTGATCGAAGGTGACGTGGTATACACAGAAATTGCCTTTATCCTTGGGTTCTGGTGAAACATAGGGCTTGAGGTGATCGATCAACCCATACTTCCTTAGTTTCTTAAAAATCCTCACAAGGGGAGTTATTATTGAGAGTCATAGGATGAATCCTTTTATCATGGGTTATACCATAGGGCAAACCCATGAAATAAGGGAGGGTTATCCCCTTTGCTATAATCATGAAGTCAGGAAACTGACTCTAATCCTTCCTATGGTAAACTTGTTAAATGACCTCTTAACGGAACAAGTGAGACCCACTACTAGCTGTGAGGAGTATTGAGTTTACTAGATAAATAGACCAATTGAATTGAGCCATGGAGTAAATCGAGATGGGGTATGCATGCACAATTTACAACAATGCATGGTGAGGTTAATTGCAAGGGAATACAATACAACACATGCGAAACGTGTCCTCCAGCCTGATTCCTCCTACCAATTCTGAAGGTATTTTCCTTTGATTATCCTAAGGATAATAAAGGGCGACCTAATCTAATCTCACTAGAAAAAAGGTACCTAGAGGATAAATTCTATGGCTTTTGATAAGAATGGTGTAGGAACATATCAAAAGTTGATGTAGTAGGTTCCCATTGTATCGGGCCTCTTTTGGAGGGAGATGACAATGAGTGCTCCACCCACCAGAGTGTCTCCAATTCCTGGCGGGCATAAGTGACACTTTTATGAGTTTTGCAGAAAAAATAGGGCACCCTAACCTAGTGCTAGAAGAAGAGTGCATTTAATTCTAGAGAGAAGGAGATGTGAAGATAGAGTGTAATAATTTTCTAAAATGATGAAAAAGAAACTTGGTTGAGTAGAGTAAATTATTTTTGGTGCTCACCTTAATCTTTTAAGCTTTTAAAATAAACTAGAATTTTGCAAGTTAAAAGATCGTATCACTAGTGAAGTCGCCACTTTGAACTCTCGGTGTTCGAAGATATATGGATATCCCTTGGTGCCTTGCTGCGAGGTCCACTAGGGGTTGGTTTATTAGGCGTGATAGAACCATTTAGTTCAAGTTTGCACATTTTGACCAATTTAAATGAATAAAAGAATCAAGACCCAAATCTTGATACAAATGATAGAGTCTCCACCCAAGTTATCTCCTTGGGAAACAGTTTTGGTACGCTACCCATTGGGTGGGGGACTTATACCTTTTGGATCAAAGATTTGGTAATCAAATGAGTCACTTATTTCTAATTTAGTTAATTCAAAACTACATGTACCATGTAAAACCATTTTCTTTTCATCAATTGGGGAATTATTACATAAATCCTATTTTTCTACACTCTTCCACACTCGATTCATGCATTCAATAATTCATAATAAAGCACAAGTAATAAAATGGGGGAATAAAATTACAACCGAGGAAAAATGGGGGAATTGCAAGGGAACCTATACATTTCTTCTAAGTTATAAAACAAAATAAAAAAATTCGCCCGCATCCATAAGGGTTAGCACAGATACGGCACATCATAAGTAAGCATTTTGTTAAAAAAATGTGATCATGTTAGCGTGGCAATTTTGCGATCGATAGTGGTCGAGCGGCTTCTATAATCGAGAAAAAATAACGGGTCTTATGAGCGGGCGACCTTTTTCTGACCATTTTAATATGGGTGGAAAAATAAGTGCGTTGAAGCGAGCCAGAGGATTGATTCTCATTTTTGCGTGATAAAAAGAGATAAACTGATAAAATCAATGTTGATGTTGAATTTAAGTCCAATTTGTAGGTTAAGGGACATGAGACTTGAAATCACGTATTTTAAGATATATCACCACCCGATTTAGCTCCATCGAGAATTTGGGTATGATGTTCTCATCGGGTGGTTGGACCGTACGTTAAAATAGAGATTCCAAGTTCAGATGATGTTGCTTACTTTTCAATTTTTAAATAAAAAACGTTTAAATTTTAATAAGCTTGACTTCAGTTCTTTTGCGATTTAAATCCGGTTAATGTTTGGAGTTTTGGTTTGTATGGCCATACATTACACAAAAGCAGTAAAAAAAGCAAGAAAAATAATTATTACATGGCTTTACAAATACCTATACATTTTTCTAATGCGGAAAAGTAAATAAAGCGGATAAATAAATAAAAGGGTGAAACCGGGTTCTAACCGAGCTTACCAAATTGTACTCGACTCCAAACGAGGCAAAATATACGCGAGTAATCCTAAATAATGCAAAAAATAAATAAATGCGGAAAATAAGGCAAATAAAAGAGAAAAACATATTTTTGGGTTTTTCGGGACTAAAAACATAATTTTCGGGCATTTAAATAAGCATCTAAACAACATAATAATCAGTAAAATGAACTAAACAACTTAAAATAAATAAAGAAAATTATAGAAAATATTTTGAAATTTTTAGTTATAAAAAGATTTATTTAGATTTATTAGGTGAAAAACTTATTTTTAAGCCATTAAATGAAGATTTAACCAATTATATCATCAATAAAAATACAAAAATAGGATAAAAAAATAATTAAAATTAGATTCAGATTATATAAATTTTTTCAGAAACTTTTCGGGTAGAAATCGGGGTAAAAATGCAAGAAAATGATAAAAAGGACCAAAAATACAAAATAGTGGCTTTTGGGCATTTTTTCCAGTCCAGATGCTGTAGTGGGACTTAAGATGCTATAGTGGCAGCCTGAGATGCTGCCGTTACAGCATTTCAAGCTACACCGGAGCATCTCCAGACTAACTGGAGCATTTGACTCGGAAAAATGTCAAAAGGGCCAAAAATAATAAGCAATAACAGCCGAAAAATGAACAATATTAAATGAAAATTAGATTGGAACTAAGTTTTGTTACCTAGAGACCATGAATCCATGTTTGAGACTCGAAATGGTCATTTGGCAAGCTTTGTGACGAATTTGTGATGAAATCTGATGAAACAACGACGAAAGTAGTGACGAACTTAGCGACAGAATTTAGTGATTTTAAGAGAAAAAGTCTCTAAATCCTATTTAAGCTCATTTTAACCCATGATTTCTAATTGTTTTTTTATGATTAAGCTAAAGAATAAGCTAAATAACGCTTAAGAGTTCGGATTAATCAGATTTCTGATGTTTTATATGGCTTTCTCTCTCTAGAATCAGGTCATTAAAGGGGTTTATATGGGCCTAACTCACTCTAAATAACTTAATTAGTCCCTAGAAATCCAAAGATTCCCAAAAAAAATAAGTAAATTCTAATTTAGAGAGAGAAAGATGAACTGGTGACGGAAGGCCAGAGCCCACGTAGTGTCTCAAGTCAAGACGCTACAACGGCAGCGTCTCATCCCACTCCTGCGCGGTAAGATACAGCATGCAGCTGTGAGACGCTACCAATGCAGCGCCTTGTGGCACAATGCCACATCTCGATGATGTGGCCACTCCGTAGCCATGCTCGTCGTGATGCGGGATCACGACGAGAGGCCCACATGGAGGCGCATCTCGTGCCTCCCCCTCCCCCCTCCCCCCCGAGCATCTCGCCACCCGCCTGGGCATCTCGGCTTTCCGGCGGTGCAGGCGAGAAAGGCCATTAAATTTTTATTGTCTTTTTTTTATTATTTTTATTATTATTTTAGGGACCTATTTTAATTAATTGGTTAAAGGGAGCTAAGCGGTTAAAATCCCAACTTTGCCACGAGATTACTTGTCAATCGCAATTCAACTTTGAAAATAATAGAATAATAGGCCAAATATTAGGTTAGAGCAAAACGTCATCATCGTTCCGCGGGTCACTGAAAAGCCCGTGCTCACAGGCTGCCCCTCGTGAGATTACCATTTGACGGGTCAAATATGATTTTTATGAAAGAGTGAGGGACAGGAGGTTATACCTGAGGTGAAGGAACTTTGAGCCGGTTGTTTAAGGATGGTTATGGGACGCATCTTCAATGGACCTATCGGAGGTAGAATGCAAATCTGAATCAGTTAACTACGGGTGATTTAATGACACTCTATCAATGGACCTATCGAGAAGGCAAGTCTGAATTGGTTGTCTACTGGTGGTTTGGGGATGCACCATCAACGGACCTATCGAGAAGGCAAGTCTGAATTGGTTATCTACTGGTGGTTTGCGAACATACCATCAATGAACCTATGGAGAAGATAAGTATAAATTGGTTGTCTACTGGTGGTTTAGGAATGCACCATCAATGGGTCTATCGAGAAGGCAAGTCTCAATAGATTGTCTACGGGTGGTTTGAGGAATGCACCACAAACCAACCTATCAAGAAGGTAATTCTGAATCGATTGTCTACTGGTGGTTTGGGAACACACCATCAACAGACCTATCAAGAAGGCAATTCTGAATCGGTTGTCTACTGGGAATTTGGGAATGCACCATCAACGTACCTATTGAGAAGGCAAATGTGAATCGGTTGTCTATAGGTGGTTTGAGGAATGCATCATTAACTAACCTATCGAGAAGGCAAGTCTGAATTAGTTTTCTACTGGTGGTTTGGAAACGCACCATTAATAGACCTATCAAGAAGGCAAGTCTGAATCGATTGTCTACTGGTGGTTTGGGAACGCACCCTCAACGAACCTATTGAGAAGGCAAGTCTGAATCGGTTGTCTATTGGTGGTTTGGGAACGCACCATCAACGAACCTATCGAGAAGGTAAGTCCGAATCGATTGTCTACTGGTGGTTTGGGAATGCACTATCAATGGACCTATCGAGAAGGCAAGGCTAAATTGGTTGTCTAATGGTAGTCTAGGAATGCACCATTAACACACCTATTAGAAAGGCTAGGCTGAATCAGTTGTCTACAGGTGGTTTAAGGATGCACCATCAATGGCCCTATCGAGAAGGCAAATCTGAGACGTTAGCAGTTATTGTAGATTGCATTTTTAATTGCTTAATTGATTTTGTTGAGTTAAAATTTTTTTCCCCTTCAATTAAGCAATAAAAATGGAATATCGAGAAAAAGAGTTTGGAGATGTCTGGGAATTTCAGGAAAGCCATTGTTGGGCTGATTTTAGCGATAGTTGTATCGGAATGCTTCTGAAGGAATAAAAGCTACATTGCGGTGCCCCAAAGAGCTAAAAGTTGTATGGAGGTTCCCCTGGGCATTTGCATGGAGGTGCCCCTGGGAGAAAATCCGAGTTCTGATTTTAGGATCCATCGGGTTGGTTGTCCATCCGGATTGCCACATAGTATACCTATCAAGGTAGTTTTAAAGCATTAGTAAATGACAAAAGCTGGGTTTTTATTGCTTAATTGATTTCGTAAAAAAAATATGTGCCCCTTTAATTAAGCAATAATAATAGAAGAATGAAACATAAATTGAGTTGAGATTTCTGGAAGTCCAGAGAAACTGTCGAGGTTGAGCTCTAAGACTAGCTGATGTGCCCCTGGGAGAAACTCTGCCTTTGAATGCAGGATGGAAAACAATTTTGAGATGCCCCATGATACAGGTGCCTGCTTGGAGGTCGAGCATGTAGCTCGAGGATACTTTTCTATGCTTTATTTCCTATAGAATTCAGCATAGAATAATAAACATAACATTTATGAATATTATGCATGATTGTATGAGCTGCTTAGACTGATGATCCTCAAGATGACTAGATTGCTGAGCTGGTTGCCTGCTTGTCTGATTGATTTTTCTTAGCTCGATTGCTAGCTAGGAGAGAGAATATGTGGATTCACAATATGGCACGGACAAGACAAGAATGCCTTTGGCGGCGGATTAGAGATGTCGCACAGATTAGGCTGGAATGCCCCTGGTGGAGAACTATAGAAGTTGCGGCGTACACGTGAGGCTCATAGATCCGAATATTGAGGTTGAGAAAGGACCTATGAATTCTACGTCGCTAGTATAACAAGTGATAGAGGGCTACTCATGAGCTTTTCAAAGCGGTGAGTTGACTGCAAATTGATTGCTGGATCAGGCATGTCGAAGATAAGGGGGTGCATGAAGCGAAGTTCAAGATTTTGGATAATGAACGACTGGGCTATCACTACCAATGAATTCTACCATGGATGGCTTCAAAGGATTTGGACCTTGAGGACTTGAGACGCTTGGTCGTGGCCGAGATTGGAGTGGACACGTACAGAGGGCAAATTTGAGCCCCTCGAATCCACTAGATCGGTGAATGTATTCAGGCACTCTAACAATGATGATGATGATAATGCAGATGTCTCAATGTGATCGATGGCAGCCTTTTTATCTTTGTTTTGATTGTCTTAATTTTTGTATAGACCCAAACATTGTGTTAGGACCATCAGACTTGTTTATTTTGTTTTATGTCATAATTTTTTCCTGGAGTGCCCTTTTCAGGTTTTCAATCTAATGGACTTTTCTTGGCTTTTGCATAGACCTCACTATTTTCAGTCTATCAGTATTTTTTGTCTTTTGTAATCTTTTTGATGAATTGGGTTGACTGCACGGAACCCCACGTTCGACTTAATTACAACATTTTGCCTTTTGGGCCCAGTATATTCATTCAAGCGAAAACATAAAGGATTCAATAAAATGACATTTCCATTAAATGAAGTAAGTTTGAGTACATAATGATGATAACCATTTCTATTGACCCAAACTCTGGTGTTAACTATCCTATGTAGGTTTTCTAGCCAACACACTCTCGTTGCTCACCTTGCCCTAACTTTTGCCTAAACTGCCCTTTTTGGGTTTTCTATCTAGCGGGATATTTTGCACCCTAACTTTTGCCTGACCGGCTTGTAGAATACCAATTAGCGGGATACACCCTAATTTTTACCCAAGTAGTGGAGGACCACTCATCAGGTGATTTATTTATGTATGTTTTATTTTTTATGTGCCGCTTTTCTATATTTGATTCTTTTTTATTCTTTTAGGTTAGATATGATAATGCTTTAAACTGCTTTGCTTAGTAGGGTTTATGAATCCATTATCGGCGATAATCATGCCCCTTGTATTGAGCATCTCTTTGCATACACGAAGTTTTTCCCAACCTGGTTGGAACTTCCTTCTTGGATCGGCATTAGTAGGCTTCGCTTGCTTCAGAACTAGATTGTCAGCTTTTGACGGACATTCCTGATGCTTGGGTCAGTCATTGTTTGCTTTTGCTATGAACTACTAGTACATCTGAAGATTGTTTAAGTTGTTCGAACAGCACTTTAGTCTATGAGGGCCCCTTTAACTTGGATTTAGTGTGACCCTCAAGGACTTCTTCTCGGTTTTGACTATGGTCACGGTTGTTATACCGTAAACCAAAGAGAAAAGCATCATATCAATGGGAATTCTGACATTTGTTCAACATCTTGAGAGGGCAAATGGTAGCTTATCGACTCAATCTTTGATCCTTGTTGTAGTATTCTTCGAGAGAACCTTCTTGATAAGTTGGTTTGCAGCTTTGGTTATCCCATTAGCTTATGGTTAGTGAGGCAAAATTCTGTGATGCTTGGTTCCGTATTTCTTGATTAATTAGGTGGTTGCCCATCGGAACTGAAATCTATTATCCGAAATGATGTGAAGAGGTATGCCATAGCAAGTGAAGATGTGTTTCTCGATGAACTTGGCCATCTTCTCGGTGGTAATATTAGTGAAAGATTCGACTTCCCCCCATTTTGAAAAGTAACCTGCCCCTACAATGATGAAGTAGTGTTCATTTGTTAATGAGGGTCGAATCTCGCCGATCATATATGTCCCCATCACCGAGAATTGCTAATGTGGAGAGTAATAGGAAAGGTCCATGGTTAGAAGGTGTTGGATATTAGTGAAGATTAATGGTGCATCTAGGGTGGTAATGTGAGAATGGGTGGGCAAGGAAAAGGTAAGCTTTAGCTCTGTCAAAAGTGGTGTTATGATGCTCGTTCTCTATAATCGGCCGATGTCATCATTGGTAGCTTGAAAATAGGTTCGTACATAGTCGTCAGGCTGGTGATGAACCGATTGACATATTGAACCTATTAAAGGAAGAATTGAGCTTCTCTTTCTGCTTTAGGCATAAAGATGCGATGCTCGGCATTCTAACAATAAACCCTGGGCGTGGCTAGGTGTGACCAAGTGAAAGCGTTATCATGATTTTAGGCTATTACATGTACTTAAATTTATTTCAGTTAAAGAAATGTAATCAATACTGAATACATTATGCTTATGATAAAATGAATGCATGGACCCATCAGGCGAAACATCAAACGAGTAAACTAAACAAGAGTCTTTGATTTAAAAATGTCTTAAAGATAGAATTGTTTATATACTAGAAAAAGAAAATCACATCACAGATAGATAGTCATCCTCCATAGGCAGAGGGTCTTGAGTTGCAGTGCTGGTAGATTAGGCATCCTCGATAGTTTTCATCGATATGTCATCCAGGTCGAGACCTAGAACTTTCACTTGTTCGACTAATGACTTGTCTCCTTCTTGTGCTAGAGCCCTCACGGGATTCTTGTCAAATTTGGCAGTAGAATTGGCTTTTATAATGGTGTCGGCTGAATCGGAGAAGACCATGGCAAACATAAGTTCTTCAGGGAGACCAGAATTGATCGCCTCTACCTCATCATTTGAGCTCGGTGAAGGTTTCTCCTCAGTATCAGTCTTTCTAGTTGGTTGAGCCATTTTCCCTTCTCTCACTAAGCGCCAAATAGCCATGCCTAGAGGCCTGTATTGATTAATTGTGTGCCCCTGCAAAACATGATAGCGGTAAAAATTCCCTCTTTCTTCGGGTGTAGGAGCACGATATTCATGAAGAGAGGTAAGCATGCCTTTCCCCAACAACTTGGCAAACAGAACACTAAGAGGGAGCTTCTATGGAGACACAAACACTTTCGGGGCCAAGCACCCGAGCAAGTGCGGCTTGGACTGTAGAAACATTCTCCTAAGCGATGGCTTGAACTGTAGCTGTCTTCTCTTTGGTCAGAACTGGAGCAACTTTGAAAGATTAAGAATTGTTGTTCTTATTAAACCAGGGTTTACCGCCGCTTGGCTTGCTGGCTTTCTCTTTCTCTTTGTGATGCTTGATTTTCTGGGCTTTTTAAAAAACTTTCTAATAAGATTAAAAAGGGTCAATTTCCATCTCCTTATGGAGAATCGAGAGAGCCCCATTAAGCAGCTTCAGAATCATTTCCTTTAAACTGAGCTTCTATTTCAACAGGACTTGAGTGGCCATCCACCTATTAAAGTGCAACATAAAAGCTTCACCTTGCATTTGTTTAATGGCTTCAAGGTGCTGGATAGTCATTTCTGTTGTAGAATTAAAACTGTGGTGGGCAATTAAGGCTTTAGACAGGAGTTTCCAATCTAGGATTGTTGACTATGGGAGAGCACTGTGTACGATTTGAGAGGTGGCCCTGATAGAGTACACGGAAATAACTTAGCAAGAACTTTATCCCCAATTTTCTAAACAACTATAATCAGCCCGTACATCACGATGTGGGATTTGGTAGGTCCCTCACCAGAGTATGCTTCCATTTTGAGCCTTGAAAAGTTCTTGGGTACCCATTCTTCATCCCTTACCTCTTCCTTATCTTCATTCTTATTTAAAAGCTGCTTAAAGAATGATGTCATTTCGGGTGTCATGCTTGGAGGCTACGTGACCTGGTCGCATGGTGTCACACTTGGAGGCTATGTGACCTAGTTGTTGTGCACTCAGGATGCTTCAAATTAAAATGGCAGAGGAGTTGGGATCTCAATTCGAGGGCAAGCAAATGGGTTCTGAGGGTAAGTAGTTATGCATGGAGAAACCACAAAATTAGGAGGCGATGGCACAAAAGCCATTGGCAGTGTCAAAGAGATGATAAAACCGCTGGAAGGAATAGCCATATGCAGAGTAAAACCCGCTAAGAAAGCGGGGAATATATGAGTCTGGCTGATAGGCCTCGAAGGTACAAGAGGAGGAAAGGCAAACATCAGTCGAGTAAAAGACGGGGAAGGATAAAATAGGGAACTCTGACTAACCTGAACTGGTCAGACAGGTGGGAGTGGCGGAGCCAAAGACTGAGGCTGAATAGGTGGAGACTAACCAGACACATTCTGGATGATATCTCTTTGAGATTGAAAAAAGGCCCCACTGGTCTATAAATCTCTCTCTCTTCCCTGAGAGCTGATCGGACTTGGTCTTAGATGGTAACACGAAATAGATCAGACAGTAAGAACATGGCCATGGCATTAGCTAACTCAAAACCCAACTAAGACTGACCCTAACCCTAATTATGATGAGAAGGGGAAGGAGTACTCTCATGAGGCGCATCGCTCAAACGTGGATCATACATGGTAGAACGATCAGATTCTGACACTAAACTCACTGGCCAACGAACTAAATAGTGATCAAGTCAAAGCCAAAGAGGACTGCAGCGATGAGGACATCTTGACCTAGCTAGAGAAACAGAAAGATGATCAACATGAATCAAACCATGAATGTAATGCATAATGATCTGAGTGACGAATGCCAAATATACGAGGGTAGTTTAGAGAGGTAGAGACCAGAATAGCTTATGATGTGAAGCTTAAACTGAAAATATGTGAGACGTGTGAACTCCTTACCATGGCTAGCAAACTAGATACGGGTCATCGGGACTCAAGTGATCTCAGGCATTTTGTTAAATTCCCCCTTCAAGTGAGGGGAGAGTAGAGGTAAGCGAAGATAGAAAATAAAAGTTTCCACAGGCGGCCTATGCATAAAGTGCGTATGCATGAGCATAACACAAGTAGCACACGAAAGCGAATAAATCCCTTCCAACCTTATGACTCCCGCGCAACGCCAATTTGGAATTTATGGTTAACTTTAGCGCCAATGAAAGGCCAGAGAGTATGCAATGTAGTTCTAAATTATTTTTGTAGACCTAGGTGGAAGTTGCTATGGCTAGATTTATCGCGGTTCATAGTCTTAAACTGCTACTGTCTTGGAACGACACCGTAGAAGGGTCTCATTTACCTTGATTTCGTGTAACTTAAGCCACTCCTTAAATAAGTACGATCGTGGGAATTACACGTTGGTTGAAACAAGATCCCCACAAAAATCCCCAATTCCTAGCGGCATGAGGTATAAAAGTGAGCTTCACAGGGGTGAAATGCTGGCACCTTATACTTAGAATCTAAGTAAGCGATGGATTCAAAAGACATAAGAAATAAAGCGTTGATTCAAAAAAATGATTAGGCACATCATCAAAATCCGTTAACCAATTTTGAAAATGAAAGCAGTTTCCAAATTTTAAGTTGAGAGGAAATCCCCAGCATATTCGCCACTGTGAGCGGGCGACCTTTTTTTGACCCATTTAATGAGGGCGGGAAAAATAAGCGTTGCGAAGCAAGCCAGAGGATTGATCCTCATTTTAGCGTGATAAAAAGAGATAAACTGAGAAAATCAACGTTGATGTTGATTTTAAGTCCAATTCGCATGTTAAGGGATACGAGACTTGAAATCCCGTATTTTAAGATAGAGATGCCACCCGGTTTAGCTCCATCAGGAATTTGGGTACGATATTCCCACCAGGTGGTTGGATCGTACCTTAAAACAGAGATTCCAAGTTCGATTGATGTTGCTTACTTTTCAATTTTTAAATAAAAAACGTTGACATTTTTATAAGCGCGACTTTAGTTCTTATGCGATTTAAATTCGATTAATGTTTGGAGTTTTCGGTTTATATGGCCATACATCACACAAAAGCAGTAAAAAAAAGCAAGAAAAATAATTAGTACGTGGCTTTACAAATACCTATACATTTTTCTAATGTGGAAAAGTAAATAAAGCGAATAAATAAATAAAAGGGCAAAATCGGGTCTTAAACAAGCTTACTAAATCAGACCCGGCTCCAAATGAGGCAAAATATACGCGAGTAATCATATATAATGCTAAAAATAAATAAATGCGAAAAATAAAGCAAATAAGGGAGAAAAACATATTTTTGGATTTTTCGAGACTAAAAACACAATTTTCGGGGATTTAAATAAGCATCTAAACAACATAATAATCAATAAAATGAACTAAACAACCTAAAATAAATAAACAAAATTATAGAAAATATTTTGGGATTTTTAGTTGTTATAAAAAGATTTATTTAGATTTATTAGGTGAAAACCCCATTTTGAAACCATTAAATGAAGATTGAACCAATTAAATAATCAATAAAAATCCAAAAAAAGGTTTAAAAATAATTAAAATTAGATTTAGATTATATAAAAATTTTTAGAAACTTTTCGGGTAAAAATCGGGGTAAAAACGCAAGAAAATGATAAAAAGGACTAAAATACAAAGCAGAAGCTTTTTGACTTTTTTTATAGTCCAGATGCTATAGTGGGACTTCAGATGCTGCCGTTGCAGCATCTCCAGCTACACTGGCGCATCTCAAGGCTCACCGGAGCATCTGGCTCAGAAAAAGGTCAAAAGGTCCGAAATAATAACCAAGAACAGCCGAAAAATGAATAATATTGAATGAAAAGTAGATTGGAACTCAGTTTTGTTACCTAAAGGCCGTGAATCCACGTTTTGAGACTTGAACCGGTCATTTGGCAAGCTTTGTGATGAAATCCGACGAAACAGCGAAGAAAATAGTGACAAACTTAGCGACGGAATTTAGTGATTTTATGGGAAAAATCTCTAAATCCTATTGAAGCTGGTTTTAACCTATGATTTCTAATTGTTTTTAATGATTAAGCTAAAGATTAAGCTAAATAACCCTTAAGAATCTAGATTAATCAGATTTCTCAAGTTTTATATGGCTTCCTCTCTCTCAAACCTAAAATATTCTAAATGATGAATTAGGTGTTAAATTTGATTAAAAGTCCTAAATCAGGTCATTAAAGGGGTTTATATAGGCCTAACTCACTCTAAATAACTCAATTAGTCCCTAGACTCTAAAGATTCCCGAAAAAATAAGTAAATTTTAATTTAGAGAGAGAAAGACGAATAGAAGATGGAAGGCTAGAGCCCGTGAGTACGGTGAGACGCCGTGAGCCGCCAACATCTTAAGGCATAACGCCGCGTCTCGGTGACGTGGCCACTCGAGAGCGAGGCGTGAGCCCCCCTGGCATCTCGCCACCTGCCGGGGCATCTCCGCGCTCTAGCGCTGGCGCCGCGGACGGTGGCGCTGCCAACAAAGGCCAACAAACTTTTATTATCTTTTTTTTATTTTTTTTATTATTATTATCTAAAGGACCTATATTAATTAATCGGTGATGCGGTTCAAATCCCAACTTCGCCATGAGAATACTTGCCAAACGCAATTCGACTCTGAAATAATAGACTAACAGGCCAAATATTAGGTTAGAGCAAAACATCATCATCATTTTGAGGGTCACCAAAAAGCCCGTGCTCACAGGTCTTCAACATATTTTGTTATGAAAACACATTTTAAGTTTCCATTGGTTAATTTACCAGATTATTAGTGAAACTGATCGTATGGTAAATGGTGATGTTGATTGATTTTGCAGATTAAAAGAGAAGTAGGGATTCTGCCTAGGAGTCAGTACCTGTGCAGGTGGGGGCACCCGTACGGCTATTGGTGAGACCCGTACGAGTGTGGGGGACCCATACAGGTTCAGTTTTGACCCAAAAAGAATCTCATCTTAATTTAGAATAGAGATGATTTGCAGAAAAATAGAAATGCTAGATAAAACTAATAAGAAGTGAGTCTCTTTGAAATTCAGGAACGTACCTTTACGCCGTGAATCCACTTTGAAGTGATCCATATGTCAAGAGAGAGTCTAGCCAAAGTAGATAATGAAATGATGGATTTTATGACTGTTTAGGCGAGTATTTGTGTGGACAGAACCTCCCCCAAATCCTAATAAATGAAGTTAGGAATGAATACAATGTAGACAAAACCGCAATGAATGGGTTTTCTCCCTATTTTATACCTCCTATACCTTAACTAAACCCTTGCTATACCTAAAAAGCTGCCAGAAATGTTATATGGATTGTCTAGTATGAATTTTTGTCTTGGCCCTTTTGAAAGTGCGGCAAAAAGCCTCTATTTATAGGGGAAATTGAGTCTGAACACAATAAATTACATTCATGACTAATTTCCTCTGAAAATGGTATGATTTACTATCTTTTCTGCCTGTTTGGGTAGAAAGGCAAATGGACGAGGCCCATACGGATCTAGGTGGGACCCGTATGGGTCCCTCCAATTTGTATGGCTCCATGGGAGCCGTACGGGTCAATCCATAAAACCGTACCCCCAAGGTGCCACCCGTACGGGTCCCTAAAGGAAGTCTAGGTCTTCAAACTTTTGCTAAACTCATCTTTACTGTAGTAGGAACTCCTCTAATGGATAACACCTGTAAAGAATAACATTATCTAGCTCTCATCATCATTTCATAAGAAGGACCATTAAAATCCAATGCTCACACATGTCATGATATTTACATATGTGTACTGATCTTATGGTTTTCAATATAGACTTTATTGGGCATGGAGCACAACAAGGTTGCCCAAGATTTGGATGCTTCTAAGGAGTGGACTAGGCTCCTAGAGGATCAGCTGTGAGTAGCCACTGCTAAGGCAGATTGGGTTAAAGCACTGAAGGATGACCCGGAGAGAGCTAGAGTAGAGACTGCACAAGTGAGAGCTGAGGTGAAGGTGTTGCCAGGACAGCTAGCTCGAATGGTCGAGGATAGGTAGACATCTGAGCCATTCAATTCTCTTTCTAAGGATGACCAATTTACATATCGAGTGGCTCCAGTGGCTTAGTGCGGTGAAGCTAAGTAGGAGGTGGAGTAGCGGGTCGAGGTTATTGGGGCCACTGTAGAGGGTGCTATAGGGGGTTTGAGATTGGGGTCCCTGCTTTCTAGCTATAGATAATGACTAGGATCATGTGATGATTGACATGGAGGATCTGTTAGCGGACACTCAGGATGAGACACAGGGCATGCCCTAGGGACATGATTCTCCAGTAGCTTAGATTAGGATTGCTTTTAATTTCTTTCTCGACATTTAACATTTCCAGCCCTGCGTGCCTTATTTTGATGTAAACTTGGATGCTATTTATAGACTACTTTACTCTATGCCTGCTTAAACTTTCTTTTTCTATATTGAAACCACTGAATATTATTGTTAGTTGACCCATGCTATGCCTTGGAACAGATTACCAAAAACCTGACTTCACGAAACCTTGGCAGTGGCTGGGGATGGCAAAGGCCAATAAACCTTGACTGACTAATCTAAGAGAATTGCTTAGAGCAGCCCATGAACTAGCCAATTAACCATTGAACAGTTGAAGTTCTTGATCACAATAACTGATATGAGGTGTCGATGATGTGTGGGTCTCCCTTGGTGCCTGGGTGAGATGTAGAGCCCACTAGGGGTTGGTTGGATTTAGGCGTGATGAAGCCATTTAGTTCAAGTTTGCACATTTTAGCCAATTTTATGAATAAAAGAATTGAGACCCAAATCTCGATACAAATGATAGAGTTAACACCCAAGTTTGGAAAGAGTTTTAGTATCGTTCCCATTGGGCGGGAGACTCATACCTTTTGGATCAAAGATTCGGGTATCGGATGAGTCACTTATTTCTCATTTAGTTAATTCAAAATTACATTCGCCACGTAAAACCGTTTTATTTTCGTCATTTGGGGAATTATTATGCAAAGTCTATTTTTCTCACTCTTTCATGCATTCAACAGTTTATATTAAAGCACAAGCAGTAAAAAGGGGAATAAAATTACAACCGGGGTGAAATGGGAGACTGCGAGTGAACCTATACATTTGTTCTAAGTTATAAAAGAAAATAAAATAAATTCGCTTGCATCCACAAAGATTAGCGCAGTTTATAGCATATTATAAGCCAGTATTTTGTTAGGAAAAATGTGATTATGTTAGCGTGGCAATTTTGCGATCGATATTGGCCTGGAAGGCTTCTGGGATCGGAGTGAAATAATGAGTCTTCAATGTATTTTGTTATAAAAATACATTTTAACCTTTATGGGTTGATTTACTGGATTGTTAGTGAAAATGATCACATGGTAAATAGTGAGGTTGGATTGATTTAACAGGTTAAAAAGGAGAACTTTGGGTTCTACCTTGGGGCCAGTACCCGTACTAGTGGGTGGGACCTGTACGGCTATTGAGGAGGATCGATACGGGTGTGGAGGACCCGTATGGGTACTATCTAGTCCCGTGCAGAAACTCAGTTCAATTAGCAAATAGATTTATAAAGAAGAAACATAATAAAATGGTATTTCCTTTCATATGGGTATGGCACACCGATCTAATATCCCTAAAGCTGTAAAGGTACGAGCAAGGCCCACACGGATTAGGATCAGACCCAAAACAGGAATAAAGGACTAGACAAAATTGAATAGATGGAGAGCGATAAATAAATTATTGAGATGTGAGTCTCTTTAAAACTCAAGAGCATTACCTTTACGTTGTGAATCCATTTTAGAGCAATTCCAATGTAGAATGGAAACTTTGGCAAAGTAGATGATAAAATGATGGATTCAAGACTATTTAGGTGAGTGTTTATGTGGAAAGAACCTCCCCCAATCCTAAATATGAAGCTAGAGAGAAATAAAATGTGGGCAAAACCAATGTGGAATGGTATTCCCCCTATTTTATAACTTTTATACCTCTTTTATACCTTTACTATAACCTCAAGAACTTGCTAGAATTATTTCCCTATAGTAGTATTTGTTTTTTCTTCTGTTTCCTCAATTTGTTCTCCCCTGAAATATGAAGAAATGCCTCCTATTTATATGGGGAAATTAGATTTGAACGTATTAAATGGCTGATTTTATGCGTTTATGGCTGATTTTATTCATTTATGGCAGTTTATATTCCTTTATGGTAGATTATGTTTGTTTATCGCAGATTTGGGGCATTGAAATTGACTACTTAGGTGTTTGAGGGACTGATACGGGTGGCCGGATCCGTACAGGTCCCGTTAAGACTAAATTAGGCAATTCTGGAAGTTTTCAGACTAGTATAGATTGGTTGGACCTGTACGGGTCCAATCGGTCGACCCGTACGGATCTGTACTAATTGGTACGGATTTAGGTCGACCCATACAGATCTGTACGGACCGGTCCAACAGGTTTTGACTAAAACTGCCCGAAATTGATCGAATTTGACTGGTTTAATTGGTTTTGACCATTTTAGACCATTTAGGGTTACGCGCTGGTTTTCTGAGGTTTTGGTTTGACAAAGCTTGACTAAACGACATTAAAATCACTCTAAGTAGATAACATATGTAGAAGGATGCATTATATAGCGCTGATCATCATTTCATGAGTAGGATCATTAAAATCCAGTGCTCATAGACTGCCCCTCATGGGATCACTGCAGATACAGATCTGTATGATCTCACAATGTGAGCAAGGGTTTAAAATTATACCTGAGGTGATGATATGGGCGAGTTCCTTTCTTGTGGTGAACTCCCTTCTCGGGGGTCCCTTTCTTGAGGCGGACGACTTTCCTTTACTAATGCGTATCCCTTTCTTAAGGTGGATGACTTTCCTTTATCGGTACATATCCCTTTCTTGAGGCAGATGACTTTACTTTGCCAATACATATCCCTTTCTTAAGGTGGATGACTTTCCTTTATTGATGCATATCCCTTTCTTGAGGCGGATGACTTTCCTTTATCGACGCTTATCCCTTTCTTGAGGCTGATGACTTTCCTTTGCTTCTGTGCATCCCTAGTGACTCTACTGAGGAAAGTGTGTGTATCCCTTTCTTAAGGCAGATTGACTTTTCTTGGCTGCTGTATCCCTTTCCTTAGGCGGATGACTCTTCTAATTGATGGTGTATCCCTTTCCTAAGGTAGATTGACTTTCTTAACTGATGTATCCCTTTCCTAAGGTGGATTGGCTTTCCTGGCTGATGTATCCCTTTCTTAAGGCAGATTGACTTTCTTAACTGGGGATTTTGAATGACTTGTAAAAAGGCAACAATCAAACATGAAGTTAGTCATTGTCTAAGCAGACACATCTTTATTCTTGATTGACTTTATGATGAGTACAAATTTTTGCCCCTTCAATCAACAATAAATATGTATGGATGGGGGGTTGGCCTCTAAATAAACTATAAACTAAGTGCAAGAAACGTCGGGTTTAGCCCAATCGCTTTAGGATGGAATGGCCCTTGGAAGGGTGCCTCTCAAAGAATGCCTCTTGAAGGGCTCGATGATGGGGGGATGCCCCTTGGTTGACTTATCCCGCTACTGGGGAACGTAGGGATGCCCCTCAATTAGCTGATTCCGTTGATGGAGAATAAGGGGATGCCCCTTGGTTGACTTCTTTTGAGAGGCTCAACTGTTGGGCATGTGCCCCTTGAAATTGCCATTTAGTGGCTTGATTGGTGGGGGGATGCCCCTTGGATGATTTGATTATTGGGGACAATGTTCCTTTTTTTGATTAGGCTTCCAGGGATACTTCTTAAAGTGATGCCCCTAGAATGGTGTTGTTGTCATATACACTCTCTTTCTTGATAAGCCTGCACATGTTAAGTAATTGTGTTAGCTAACTATCTTAAAATGGCATATTTTAATTCTTGATTGATTTGTGGTGAACAATAATTTTTGCCCCTTCAATCAAGGATTAAGGTGTGTTGGTGAGGGTTGGCCCCTTAATTAACTATAATGATTGAGCATAGAGATGTTGTCTTGGCCCTAACTTGACTTGGTGTGCCCCTTCTACTAGCTAGCACTCCCTCTTGGTAAGAAACCCATCTTGAAAATGGAAGTGATCGCATGTACACTTGTTGGGGATAGGCTTGAGTTGAGCCTAATTCTGACTAGTTTGCCCATATAAAGGTCTTTATACTGTTGTGATATAGGTGGGTTCCTTTCTTGAGTCAAACTCCTTTCCTTGGTGTTTTTTTCTTAAGGCAAACATCTCTCCTTTGCTATGTGTATCCCTTTCTTAAGGCAGATGACTTTCCTTTAACTGGTGCTGGTTTATCCCTTTCCTAAGGCAGATGACCTCTCCTTGTATCCCTTTCTTATGGCAGATCGACTTTCCTGGTTGATATTGCATCCCTTTTCTAAGGCGGATGACTCTCCTACTGTTGGTGTTGAGCTACCTGCCAAAAAGGCAATAAAAAATGTTGCGTTAGTTACTATCGAAAATGATACATCTTAATTCTTGATTTACTTTATGCTAAACAAATATTTTTGCCCCTTCAATAAAGAATGAAGATGTGTGGATGGGGGTTAGCCCCTAAATAAACTATAAATTATTTTTAGAAATGTCGGGTTTGACCCATCATAAATTAGGGTGCCCCTAGGGAGCTGACCGCTGAGGAGATAGCTGTTTAATGGCTAGTCTATTTAGACTACTGTGGGGAAACTGCACGAGGGCAATTTTAACTATTTGGAGAAATATGTTCCTAGGACATCCTAGCTTCTAGGGATTATCCTTGGAAACCATCTCGAGAAAGCTTGACTAGTTGGGGGTGCTCTAAAAACTTTCCCTTGGGAGGCTTTGGGGTTGATGCCTCTCAGGTATTCTAGGGGAATGGTTTCTTCAACCGCCTAGCTATCGGGAACATGGATTGATTTTTCAAGGGGATATGGAGAATGCCTCTTGAATGTTTCATTTGCAGGGGGATAAACTATTCTAATACAGTTGCTCCACTTGAGAAAAGTGATCCTTTCGTTGGCATTCGGGTTTGGTCTTGTCTGACCTGTAGGGGAAATATGAGTTTTATCATAATATGACCTGAAATGGTACATCTTAATTCTTGATTGGCTTTGTGATGAACAAATATTTTGCCTCTTCAATCAAGTATTAAGATGTACCCGGGTTTTGCCCTTAATTAGCTGTAAAGATGAAGTTAAGAGATGCTGGGTTGGTCCCTATCTTATTTTCGCATGCCCTTGGAGTGGCCAGACTACTGGGAGAAAATAGCCTATAAGTGGCTTAACTACTTGGGAGCAAGTCTCCTAGATGACTTAGATTGCTAGGGGGTGCCCTTTAGAAAGAGAAACTTAGCTGCTAGAGGGCCCCTGGAAATTGCCTTCGGCGGCTTGATCGGTTGCGGGGATGCCCCTCAGGTGGTTCACTTGTTGGGGAAATGACCCCTCTAATGGTGTAGTTGTTGGGAATACTTCTTAGGAAGATGCCCCTCGGTTGGTGCCCCTCGAATGGCACCTTTATTGGGTATGTCTTTTGAGTGATGGCCCTTAGGTGGTAGTGCAGCTGGGGAAATTCCTTCTTTTCCCACACATACCTCTCCTTGGGTTCCTGCACATAATAAAGAAGCTGATTAGTAAGACTTTGAGACATGGGGGTCGGTACTTCCCCTGATTAAAAGAAAATACTAAGTTTGGTGATGTTTGGTTGGTCCCAACTCAAACCGAGGTGCCCCTAGTATGCCCCTTCTACTGGCTGGCATAGCTGGGGAGTGCCCCTAGAGTGCTTGATGATGGGGGGATACCCCTTGATTGTGTCACTTTGGGGAGTGCCTCAAGGTGGGTGTCGCGAGGGTGTTAGATGATAGGGGATGCCCCTCGTTGGTATCCACTGCTGGGGAATTGAGGGATGCCCCCTAATTGACTTCTTTGCTGGGGAGGTGTCCTCCTAGATGATTTTTCTATTGAGGATTTTTTCTAGGATTACATTTCCTTGGTTTGGGCAAGAATCTCTTATCTTGTGGGGATTGTTTCCCCTTGATGTTTTGACCCCTTGGAGATCCTTCTCATGAATGAACCCGTGAGAAAATTATTAGATGGAATGCATATGCCTGCTGAGGGCCCGTAGGGCTGAGGATGGGTTTAAGTGGAACCTGAGTTTGATAAGTGGGTCCCTATAATAGCATTGGTGACATTGTTGTGCTTCACCGTTGTGAGAACTTTGTCTTGAATCTGAAAAGAGGACTCGTACACCTTTCATAAACTTGTATAAGTATGGATGGACAGTGTATGCCCAAATGAGGCCTATGGTTCTTTGTGGTGTTAGATCTGATGCTGGTTCAGGATACCCTTGTGGTAAGTTCAAACCTACAAAACTCAAAGCTAAACTATGCATGATGCATGTTTTATGAACATGTATATATGTACTGATCCCCTGGTTTTCATTGAAGACTCTGTTGGTTATAGAGCGTATTAAGTCCACTCCGGATTTGGATGCCTCTAAAGAGCTAGCTAGATTCCTGGAAGAGCAGTTGCAAGTAGCCACTACTAAGGTCGACCGGGTCAGGCCACTAAAGGAGGAGTTGGAGAGGGCTAGAGTGGAGATTACTCGGGCGAGGGCCGAGGTCAAGGTGTTGCAGAGATAGCTGGCCTGGATGGCTAAGGGTAAGAAAATACCTAAGCAGTCCGATTCTTCTTTAGCGGAGGATAGTTTGGCTTGTCGGTGATGCTGGTGGCCGCTCAAGTGGCAGGAGCTGAGTAGGCGGTAAAGCAGCGAGTAGAGGAGATCAGTATTGCTACTGGGAGTATAGTAGGAGCTTTGGATACCAGGGTTCCCGATCTGGTTGCTGTGGATGCTGGTGGGGCAGAGGCTCATCTGATGATAGACAGGGATGACCTATTGGTGGATGTATAGGACCAGACTCAGGATGAGCACCTAGAATAGGACACCTAAGTAGCTTAGATTAAGCTGTGCTGTTCATACCTGTTTAGGTCCTTAATTGATCTTTTACCTCCGGATATTGTTATCTTGTCCTTCTTTGATAAAGGCTTAAATTGCTGGTGAATTGACTAGTAATAAAACTTTTAAAGCTCTAGATTACTGAAAGACTGGCCCTACTGAGACCGATGAGTACTACAAAGATTTAGATGAGATCTGTATGCCTGTTGTAGACTTGTAAAGAATTACATGGATGCCTATACTTCTTTGCACTGGCGATTTGATTGGATGAGATTCATTCTTTGCACATTAGAAGGATGCATCTTTGAGGTGTCCAAACTATAACATGGTGCAAGCTGGATGATGCTAGTGGAAGCACTTGGCTCTTTTAATTTGAGTTCTAACTTTTGCATAGATCGCTTGATGTGATGTGATCTATCAAACTGATTTTTTATTTTTCTTTTCTTTTGTCTTAACTTTTGCTTGAATTGTTCTTGGCAACTTAATGCAGCAGATTTTCTTTCTTTTCTTTTGTCTTAACTTTTGCCTGAATTGTCCTTGGCGGCTCAATCTAGCAGGCTTTCTTCCTTTTCTTTTTTCTTAACTTTTGCCTGAATTGTCCTTGGGGGCTCAATCCAGCAGACTTCCTTTCTTTTCACGTCTAAGTGGTGTCCAAACTGTAGCTTGGTGCAAGTTGGATGATGCTAATGGAAGCACTTGGCACTTCGGATGATGTGTGCTATTGAGTAGTTTCATAATGGGAAAACTAAACTTGAGGGATCCCAACTATGAAACATTGCTATTATAAATGATGCTTGAAGAACAAAAGCAAGTGCAAAATACTGACATTTTTTAATTGAGTTCTAACTTTTGCATAGACCGCTTGATATGATGCGATCTATTGAACTGATTTTGTATTTTTCTTTTTTTTTGCCTTAACTTTTGCTTAAACTGTCCTTGGCGGCTCAATTCACCAGACTTTTTCCAACTTTTGCATAAGCTTTATTTCTTTTATGGGTTATCGGTATTTTGTCTTTTGTTGAATGATACATGTAGTACAGATAATAGCAAAGAGCATGAAATGTAGAGAAGAAACTTATGTTCACATACTTGAGATCATTTTAGCTAAACACATGCATGCATTCATAAGACCAGGATTCTTAGCAAATTATAACATGTTCATCGATGAAATTAAATTTGAGTGCATAGGCAATGGTAATAATTTCCAATGGTTGACCCTTACCTACTTTCTAGTCCTTTTATAGATTTATCAGAAAGCAACTAACGTTTTCCTCTCAATGCCCTAACTTTTGTCTAAGCCGCCCTTATCGGGTTTTTGACTTTGCAGGCTTTATTTGCATTGGAGTACCCTAACTTTTTCCTGATCGATTTATAGATTATCGATCAGCGGGTTGTACCTTAATTTTTGACCGAGCAGTAGAGGACCACTCACAGGGTAATTTATTCTTTATTTATTTTCCTGGTGTGCTGCTTTTTGTGATTTATTTCGTTTAACCTAGACATGATAGCGCTTAAGCCGTTCTTGATTCACTAGATTCACAAACTCATTTCCATCCATATCCTTAACCTTAATTCCTCCCTTTCCAAGGATTTTCTCAACCACAAATGACCCTTCCCAATTAGGCCTAAACTTGCCCCTAGCATTAGTGTTAACTTGGCGTAGTTGTTTGAGAGCCAGATTTCCCGCCTCGAGGGGTTGCTTTAGGTATGTGACTTTATTGTTGTGAGCTTGGGCCATTTAGTGTTGGAATGGATAGGTTCTCTCTTTTCTAAAAGAAGGTTATGTCATTGTGGGGAAGGTTTGGGATCATTAGGTAAGGTGAGGAGTCTTCTTCTTTTTTGAACAAATGGACAAAGACTTTTTGGAGGGACATTTTGATGGGAATATAGGTCCAAGGGAGGTACCTACAACGATAAGAAATGCCCATTTTTTGGATGTGATAGTTTATACTTTTAAAGATTTTGGAAGAGTTGTGTTGTAAGATATTTTCCTTCAACAGTGCTTTTGATGTGGAATATGCCTTCCTTTTTTTGGGCCCTTAGCTTTCTTTCTTAGTGATGTGTATCTTCCTCCCCCTTACGGAAAAATAGGAGCAAAGACCCAAGGCTATCATGTTTGCTAAGCACTTTTTATCTCGCTTTTTTTTGTAAGTTTTAACCACTGGAACATTATGCCATTGCAATGTACTCAAATTCAATTTCTTTAATAAACATGATGAAATTGTTAAGAATGCTGATTTTATAAGTGCACGATATTTTTAAGAATGAAATGCTCAAACATAATGTGAATGCATCAATTTATTCATGATGTGCTTTATAAGTGGCATCGTGTTCCATCAAAATAATAGCAACGTTAAAAGGTTACTTCATCCTCAAAATCATCCTCCTAATTGGAGGGTCTTTATCTTCAGTATCGGTAGGATCCATCGGTGAATCGGTAGTCTCCCAATCCTGAGCTGCTACTTTTATTGGCACTAGTCCTCTTTCTGCTTCATCAATGTACTCCAATTCCTGAAATATTCCTCACTTTTCAGCCTTGTTAGGGATCTAATCTTCCCCTCTTGTGGCTTAGACTAGAGGTGAAGGTTGTTGAGCATTTGTAGTCACACCAAAGGGTAGACCTATTGGATGATGGAAGGTTATCCCCTTAGGTATGGCTATGTAATTGGGACCTTGGATAGATCCCCCAAACTAAAACACTAGCGGCACAAATCCTTGGCTAGGTTGAGTAGATAGACTAATGGCTCGTGGACCTATTGTATCTCCTGGTTGAAAAGGATTGCTAAGCTGACCATACGGACCAACTATACCAACTGTTCGAACTAACTAAACGAGGGACTACTAAGAGACAGAGGCAAAGATTCAACCCTTAATTGAACTAAATTCAGTTGAGTAGAAACTTGAATGCGGACAAAATGAACTTAGGATTGTTGCTAAGCTTTGACTCTTGCTCAAGTGAGAACCAAGTGATCAATACATGCATGGGTTTGATTATGCATGAGGCATGTACAATGATGCATGGTGAGGTTAAAATACAAAGATAGCATGCATCTAAGATAGAGTGTAATAATTTTCCCAAATAATGAAAAAGAAAATGGGTTGAATTAAGTAAACGATTTTCGGTGCTCATCTTAATCTTTTAATCTTTTAAAACAAACCAACATTTTGCAAGTTAAAAGATTATGTCCCCAATAGAGTCGCTAATATTAGGTGTCGATGACGTGTGGGTCTCACTTGGCGCTTGGGTGAGAGGCGGGGCCTACTGGGGATTGGTTGGATTTAGGCATGATGAAACCATTTAGTAAAACTTTGCAGGTTTTAGCTAATTTTATGAATAAAAGAATCGAAATCCAAATCTCGATATAAATGATAGAGTCGCCACCCAAGTTGTCTACTTGGGAAAGAGTTTCAGTGCAGTTCCCATTGGGCAGGAGACTCATACCTTTTGGATCAGAGATTCGGGTATCAGATGAGTCACTTATTTCTCACTTAGTTAATTCAAAATTACATTCTCCTTGTAAAACCATTTTATCTTCATCATTTGGGGAATTATTATGGAAAGTGTATTTTTCTACACTCTTTCATGCATTCAATAGTTTATAATAAAGCACAAGCAATAAAAAGGGGAATAAAATTACAACCGGGGGAAAATGGGAGATTGAGAGTGAACCTATATATTTGTTCTAAGTTATAAAAGAAAATAAAATAAGTTCCCCTGCATCCACAAAGATTAGCACAATTTATATCACATTATAAGTCAGCATTTTGTTAGGACAAATATGATTATATTAGCGTAGCGATTTTGGGATCGATAGTGCCCGGATGGCTTCTTGGTCAGAGTGAAAAAACAAGTCTTCAACATATTTTGTTATAAAAACACATTTTAACTTTTGTGGCTTGATTTACCGGATTATTAGTGAAAATGATCGCATGGTAAATGGTGAGGTTGGATTGATTTTACTGGTTAAAAAGGGGAACTTTGGGTTCTGCCCAGGGCTGGTACCTATATGGGTGGGTGGGACCTGTATGGCTACTAGGGAGGATCAATACGGGTATGAGGGACCCGTATGGGTCATGTCTGGTCCTGGTAAGAAACTCATTTCAATTAGCAAATAGATTTATGGAGAAGAAATAGAATAAAATGGGATTTCCTTTCATATGGGTATGGCGCACCGATCTTATATCCCTAAAGATATGAAGGTACCAATAAGGCCCACGTGGATTAGGATCAGCCCTAAAATAGGAATAAAGGACTGGATAGAATTGAATAGATGGAGAGCGATAAATGAATAGTTAAGATGTGAGTCTCTTTGAAACTCAGGAGCGTTACCTTCACGCTGTGAATCCACTTTAGAGAGATTCCAATGCCGAATGGAAACTTTGTTAAAGTAGATGATGACATGATGGATTTAGGACTATTTAGGTGAGTGTTTGTGTGGACAGAACCTCCCCCAATCCTACATATGAAGGTGCAGAGAAATTAAATATGGGCAAAACCAATGTGGAATTGTTTTCCCCCTATTTTTTAACTTCTATACCTCTTATATACCTTTACTATAACCTCAAGAACTTAATAGAATTATTTCCCTATAGTAGTATTTGCTTTTTCTTATGTTTTCTCAATTTGTTCTCCCCTGAAATGTGAAGAAATGCCTCCTATTTGTAGGGGAAATTAGGTCTGAACGCATTAAATGGCTGATTTTATGCGATTATGACTGATTTTATTCGTTTATAGCAAATTATTTTCATTTATGGTAGATTATATTTGTTTTATAGAAGATTATATACGTTTATGGCAGATTTAGGTCAATAAGACCTACTGATTGGGTGTTTGAGGGACCGGTACAGGTGGCCTGGACCCATAAGGGTCTTGTTAGAACCAAATTAGGCAATTCTGGAAGTTTTCGAACTGGTACGGATTGGTCGGACTAGTACGGGTCTGATCGACTAACCTTTACGGATCTGAGTCAACCCTTATGGATCCATATAGATCGGTACGGAGCCTTGTCTATCCATACAGAATGATATCCACCAGTCCGACCTATTTTGCCTGAAACTTTCAAAAATTGCCCGAAATTGACCGGTTTTGACTTGTTTCGAACCTTTTAGGGGTTAGGCACTAGTTTTTTTAGGTTCATATTTGACAAAGCTTGACCAAACTACATTGAAATTAGTCAAAGTAGATAACACCTGTAGAAGGATCCATTATATAGCTCTCATCATCGTTTTATGAGAAGGATCATTAAAATCTAGTGCCCACAACTACCAATTTTAGACTGACAAGTATTACCAAGGCTGGTCGATTGGAACTAGCACTACGGGGGATACGAGCTATCGCATGACTTCACGATGGAAGAACTAAGTTACAGGGATCACAGCTGTGAAGCATGATGCAAATGATTTCTTAAACTAACAAGTGCGAAATACTGGCGCTTTTGAATTTGAGTTCTAATTTTTGAATAGGCCATTTATGTTAGATATAACGTATGCCCTAGAGGTAATTAGGATGATATATCTTAGTTAGTTTTCTTTGTACGAACAAAGTTATATTAATAAAGGCATACTTTTGTTATATCAATGACTGTAAAATTATATTATGACTGCTTTAGAATATATTGATTGATGTGTTTGCAAAAGTCCATGACATATTCATAGCATAGATTGCAAGGGCATATTGGGACTATGTTTGTGAGAACTAATTCGTGTGCAATTATGATTTGTCTAACTATCCCTAGTCGTAATTTGATCAGGACTGGACATTGATGAATGCGGATAGACTAGCATGTGCCGTCATACCTCTTGAATTTGATTCAGAGTAGTATATCTCCAATGCTAGAGGGTGGTACCTTGGGTTAACCCATGAATGTATTCCACGAGATACATCGGAGACCGCTGTGAGACAACACTTGGTAATCTATATTATCTATTGGTGTTTTAATTGTCTCATTACAATAGCAATACAAATATCCTTAGACCTGAGATACTAGTTACCTTGTTCAGATGTTGCTATACTTTGGATTATACCTATACATTCTATAGATTGGATGATATGGATAACTACGGGTATAATTGATGTCTGTCTGTTGGTAAGCTGAGTAGTCAAGATGGAATCTATCACTCCATTATAGCAATATAAGGGAGATGTACCTTGGCCACTTGTTAGAAGTGACACACTCGTAAACCTCTGATCGGAGTATGAGTTGATAGGATTGGATCCTGATCAACACATTAAATGGTTGAGTAGTGTACTTTGGCAGTATAGGATCTTGATCAACACATTAAATGGTTGAGTAGTGTACTTTGGCAGCAAGACTAAACTATTGGGGTAGCTATTGTAGCTACTAGTGGAGTAACACTTAAACCGAGTCCTAGAAACTAGATGGTACTTAATAGCTGATAGACGGAGTGAATTGTATTGAAACTATTGCCAAACCAGGATTAATTCACAATGCATGTGACATTTCAAATATTGAGGGGTCATATGCCTTTGCTAGAGTGCCACTATGACTGATCAAAGTAATGGGAGTCCATAACGGTCTAGAGCTCTAAGCTGGTTAATTCTTAAAAAGGGATAGAGCTAGGTTAAACTTTTGGCAGCTCAATATTAGGGGATCCTATAAGGTCACACACTTTGAGTTATGACAGAGCTATGTAAAGAACCGTTAGACAAGGTCTAATTTAGAAGAGCAAGGAAATTTGGCTAGAATATAACATATTGGTTAGACCAATATTCATTGGTTGGGCCAATGAACATGATAAATAATAAGGAGGTTAAAATAGTAAAAAGGGGAAGTATAAACACAAATAAAGCAGGGTCCGGGGAACCTGTGCGAGTGGATTTGCATATGTACTATTGGAAAGTACATGCACAAGATCTGCGTGCACAAAGGCCCGCAGGCCTTACGCTAGTGGGCTGCCTTTGGCAGCTCGTGATGAGCGATGTATAAGCCCAAAATGGGCTACACAGGCACACAACGCTCAAGCCTTGGGCTTGCGCATTATGCAGAGCTTGGCCCACTAGTGGGTTGTGCTGTGCACAGCCCACTAGCGGGCCGTGCAAGCTCCCATGGCCTGCGCTCCTGTATAGGCCCTAGCCCTAGCGAGCTAAGCTTGCACTCCAGTAGAAGCCCGGCCATACTGCTGGCCATCGGCGAGCAGTGTTAAGGTTTAATTGGGGAGCTTGATCCCCAAGCAAGCTCCCTAGTGTTTGTGTTAGACTCTACTTCCGGTTTTGTTAAATATACTTAATTGCCCTTTGTATATCAATTCTAATTGGATGAGGATAGGGACTCTATTTTCCTTTGAATAATTCCTAACCACTATAAATGGAAGCCTCCTCCTTCATTATTTTCGTCCTGAATTTCATAATCCCTCTCTTGCTCTCTTATTCCCGTAGTTGTTCTGATTCCTAAAAGTAATCCGTCGAAAGATGTATTTACTTAGAATAGAAAACTAAGGGAATTACTTCTAGAATAAATTAGTAGGCAAGGTATGCGTTCTGCTCTTTTATCGGTTCTTCCTTTCTAGAAGGTTTTGGTGGGCAGTGCTCGTGTGGACTATTTATAGAGGGCTTCTACTTTAGAGTCTGTGCACGTAGCTGAGGGGTCTTTCTATAGACTATAGGGTTCACGCTTCAACTGGTAAGTGGTTAAATTATTGTTAGGTCCTTTTAGTAAGTGTTTATGAACTAGAATAATTTAAGACTAGCACTATTATCAATCACGCCATGCTTAGGAGATCCAGGGAGCTAGATTAAATTTTTTAATTTCCACTGCACCTGTTTTACTTGCTAAAACCCTTAATCTAGACCAATAGTGGTATTATGGCCTACCTAATGCGATTGTATGATTGACTAGAAATATGCTAGTCTAATTTTCTATGAAATTTTTTTGAGTATGCTATGCCATGCCTAGGAATTTATTTCTTGTAATAGAAAATGCTGTGACAACTAGATTAAGTGTTGCCCCAACTTAGCCGGGGTAGTTATCTAAGGATTAACAATGTTTTACTTGAAATTGTAAATGCTTTAATTTTAGAATTATTTGGAATTATTCTTAAATTAGAAAAGAACGAAATCTTTAATTTAATTAGTCTATGGTTAACTGAGTCAGAAGGAGCCGTGTTTATTCTAGCAAGGATTGGACTTGGCTGCTCACTCACTTCAATGGGGCCTCTCCTACTTGGGAATTCTCATCGGTTATAGATTATAATTACCAAAGGGACTTTTTAAATTAGTTGATTTCTAGTATAATGAATTGGATTCATTATATGGTTTTACAAATGAACGTTCAAATTGTTAAATTAAAACTTATAGACATAGGTGCAAGAACTTGAACAATGAACCCCCTTATTTGTTTTGCATGCTATGTGGAGTCTTAGTATGATGGAATGATTATGAATTACCAGTTGAGCTTGACCCCTCGGTTGGACCTACTAATTTCTTTTATCCCAAAATTAGTTATAGTTTCACAATCATGTCCATGTATAAGTCCTGGATTAGGCAAGACCGGTTGCACTAATAAATCCCCATTAAAATATTAAGATAAAATTAGCCTTCCTAAAAATTGATTTGTGATTCTAGGCCTTTTCATTGAATGAATTGCTCACAAAAGTGTGCCTTCTTCTTTAACTTTGTCTATTTACATGATTCGAGTTAGGGTTAAGTCTTAACCAGACTAGGTTAGTTGTCCGTACAATTAAAGCTAATGCTAGGCTGGAGGAATCATTTGAGGAGTCATATAATTTGTTATGCACGTCCATTGGTTGGAACTCAAATTGATTAGCAATTGCATTAGATGAAAATGGACTAGATCCCCCTATAGCTATTTAAGTTAGCTTGACTTGTGATAGCGGGGTTAGCTTAAATGAGTTATAGATGCTACCTACTAAGGAGAATGGTTGGGCCATGTTTCCCGAAAGACAATAGAAGGGGCTATTATGTTTTCGAATTAAACCTTGATAAAATAGTAGGAATGTGTATTTAATTAAAAGATCATAAAATTAAATGCATATGCAAGAACCAAGTCTAAAATAATAATTCTTTTCTTATATCAAGGTTGAATATGACTAGAAACATAAACTTTCGCGCAATTCTTAAAAATAAATTAGATGGTACCAATTTTACTAATTGGTTTAGGATGGTGAGGATAGTCCTCAGAGGCAAGGGCCAAGCTTATATTTTGGATGAGCACCTTCCTGATGAACTTGATGCTGGCGATCATGAGGAACATGATGCGTGGAAGAAGAATAGGAAAGATCGTCAATCTGCAACATGTTTAATGTTGGGAACCATGAATCCTGAGCTTAAGAAAAACTATGAGAATATGGATCTCGATACCATGATTCTCCATCTTCAGGAACTCTTTTTTAAGCAAGCAAGGACTGAGAGGTCTGAGACCTCAAGACTTTTGTTTGGTACTAAGATGTAGGTTGGTGCATCAGCATCTCATCATGTTTTAAAACTTCTTGGCTATGTTGAGAAGCTTGGTCGGTTGGGTCTTGTCATGGATCATGAGTTGAGCATAGATCTCATTTTGACTTCGCTCACTATATTTATTCACAGTTTATGACTAACTATTACATGAACAAGATTGATACGACAATCCTAGAATTGATCAACATGCTGAAAATAGTAGAACCTAAGATCAAGTAGGATTAGAAAAATCTACTACTGGTTGAGAAAACCAAACCTTCGAAGGTAAGACCCAAAGAAGAAAAATAAGAAAGTCTTTGCATGTTTCTATTATGGAAAACTAGGACACTGGAAAAGGGATTGCACGGCACTTGTCTCTGAGCATGTAAAGAAGAGCCCTGAGAAGGGAACTACTTCAAGTATGTTCATGCAAAAAAATTACACTATAGTTCCTTACGAGTCTACATAGGTATTGGATACTCGATGTGGTACTCATATCTGTACTTCTGTGCAGGGGTTGCGGAACCATAGAAGGCTGGCTAAAGGAGAGTTAGACCTACGAGTTGGAAATGGGGCGTGGGGTGTTGCATCAGCTGTAGGAACATATAGTCTCAAATTGCCAAGTGGCATAATTTTGGAATTAAATAAATGCTATTATATTCCGATTGTTACTAAGAATATTGTTTTTATTGCATGTTTAGCAGTAGAAGGATTTGAAGTTTTCTTTAATAATAAAGATTGTCAAATTCGTAACAATAGTGTTCTTTCTAGCAATGGAGTTTTGATTGATGGCATATATGTTTTAAATACAAAAGCTGAAATTTTTAATATGAATGATGCTAAGAGATTGAAATTAGATGAAGACAAGTAATCCTACTTATGGCAATGTTGTTTAGGCCATATAAACGAAACCCGCTTAATTAAGTTACACAAAGGAGGTGACTTGGGCCCCAATAGACTGGGAGTCTTATGGGGCATCCGAACCTTTTTTATTAGGCAAAATGATGAAGAAACCTTTTCAAGGTAAAGGGCAACATGCCACAAGTATATTGGAAATAATACACACAGATGTATGTGATCCAATAAATGTGCAAGCACATAGAGGATTTGTCTACTTCATATCTTTTATCGATGATTACTCACTATATGGGTACCTTATGAGGCACAAACCAGAAAGTTTTAAAAATTTCAAAGTCTATAAGAATGAAGTTGAAAAATAACTTAGAAAGAATATTAAGGCACTACGGTCAGACCAAGGTGGAGAATATTTAAGCCACGAGTTTCAAGATTATCTCAAGGATAATGGAATATTGCCCCAATGGACCCCTCCTTATACTCCTCAACACAATGGTGTGTCTAAGTGGAGGAATAGAACTTTGTTAGTCATGGTTCGGTCCATGATGAGCTAGGAAAGTCTCAGTAAATCCTTTTAGGGATACGTGCTTAAGTGCACAGATACTAAATCGTGTACCCTCAAAATCAGTTGATACAACACCATATGAAAGATGGTATGGTAAGAAACCCTCTCTTTCTCACCTGAGAGTTTGGGGATGTCCTGCCTATGCTAAAAGGACAATGTCAGACAAGCTAGGAGCTAGGGCTGACAAATGCTTGTTTATAGGTTATCCTAAAGAGACAATAGGATATACCTTTTATGATCCTAAGGAATAAAAGGTGTTTGTTTCTAGGACCACTTAGTTCCTTGAGAAGGAACACATGCTTGCAAAGGCTAGTAGGAGCGACCTTGAATTTAAGGTTCAAGTAGGCGAATAAGATGATCAACTGATAATTCCTACACGTGATACACAACATAGTTTGATCAAGGAATAACCTATTACACAACAACAATTGTGTAGATCCGGTAGGGTTCCCAATGCTCCTAAAAGATATGGATTTTTCATCATGGATGATAAATAAATATTTCTAATGGAGGATGATGAACCTAAGACCTAAAAGGAAGCAATGAAGTGCTCAGATTTTGATAAATGGTTAAAAGCCATGAAATCAGGAACGGATTCCATGTATGAAAACCAAGTATGGGAATTGGTCAATGCACCTAATGAGGTTAGACCCATAGGTTGAAAGTGAATTTTCAAGAAGAAAACTAACATGGAAGGTAATGTAATTACCTATAAGGCAAGGATGGTCGCAAAGGGCTATAATCAAAAAGAAGGAATTGACTATGACGAAACCTTTTACCGATAGCCATGCTTAAATCCATAAGGATACTTTTGGCCATTACACCTCATAATGATTATGAGATCTGGCAGATGGATGTGAAAACTGCTTTCCTAAATAAAAACTTGGATCGGGATGTGTATATGATATAGACTGAGGGTTTTACATCTTAGAATGGCTCGAAGGTATGCAAGCTATAAACATCCATTTATGGACTTAAGCAAGCACCCTGGAGTTGGAATATAAGGTTTCATGATATGATCAAAGAGTTAAATTTTATATCCAACACTTATGAGCCTTGTGTATATAAGAAAGTTAGTGGGAGTACAGTAATTTTCCTTGTGTTGTACGTTGATGACATACTGCTAATAGGAAATGGCATTTCCCTGCTTCAAATGGTTAAATCGTTGCTGTCAAGAAATTTCTCCATGAAAGACCTTTGAGAAGCAGCATTTATACTAGGTATAAAGATCTACAAAGATAGATCTAAGAGGCTTCTAGGTCTTTCATAAGATACATACATAGACAAGTTACTAACTAGGTTCAACCTTAAGCAATTAAGAAAGGGTTATCTTCCCATGTCTCATGGAATTAACCTTTCTAAATCTGAGTGCCTGGGGACAGAATAGGAGAGATTGTGCATGAATGAAATACCCTATGCATCTGCAATATGATCTATCATATATGCTATGATATGTACATGGCCTGATGTCTCACAGGCTTTGAGCATCACAAGCAAATTTCAATCTGATCCAGGTGAGAAGCACTGGAAGGCCATTACGAATATCCTTAAGTACTTGAGAAGGAGTAAGGAAGTGTTCTTATTATATAGAGGAGGTGATCCTACAGTAAAGGGATTCACTGATTCGAGTTTTCAATCTAACAGAGATGACTACAAGTCACAATTAGGTTACCTATTTATGTTAAGTTGAGGGGTGGGATACGACTATCAATTCAACCACTGAATTTAAGTACATTGCTGCTTCAAAAGCAGCAAAACAAGCTACCTGGATAAAGAGATTCATTGGTGATCTCAGCGTGGTGGCTAACAGTGAGGATCTAATAGTAACATATTATGATAAATTAGGGCCATTTCTTAGGGAAACAAACCACGGTCTCGTTAGAGAAACAGACATGTACATAGAAAATATTATATGGTTCAAGATATCATAAGAGATAAGGATATAAATATGGAATTTGTACCCACTGATCAGAACCTGGTAGATGATTTGACGAAGCCTTTGACATAGATTAAGCATGACCAGCATATTAATAGTTATGGCTTACGTCACGTAGCTAATTAGATCTAGTGCAAGTGGGAGATTGTTAGATATGATGTATGCCCTAGAGGTAATTAGGGCGATATATCTTAGTTAGTTTTATTTGTACGAACAAAGTTATATTAATAAAGACATTCTTTTGTTATATCAATGACTGTGAAAATATAATATGACTGGTTTGGAATATATTCATTGATGTGTTTGCAAAAGTCCACGACATATTCATAGCACATATTGCAAGGGCATATTAGGACTATGTTGGTGAGAACTAGTTCGTGTGCAATTATGCTTTGTCTAAATATCCCTAGTCATAGTATCATCAAGACTGGACATTGATGAATGTGGATAGACTAGCATGTGTCATCATACCTCTTGAATTTGATTCAGAGTAGCATATCTCAAGTGCTAGAGGGTGGTACCTTCGGTTAACACATGAATGTATTCAGGGAGATACATTGGAGACTACTATAAGACAACAATCAGTAATCTATATTATCTATTGGTGCTTTAATTGTCTTATTGCAATAGCAATACAAATATCCTTAGAATTGAGATACTAGTTACCTTATTCAGATGTTGCTGTACTTTGGATTAGACCTATACATTCTATAGATTGGATGATACAGATAATTACACGTATAGTTGATGTCTGTCCATGGGTAGGCTGAGTAGTCAAGATGGAATCTATCGCTCCACTATATCAATATAAGAGAGATGTGCTGGATATGATGTATGCCCTTAAGGCAATTAGAGCGATATATCTTAATTATGTTGTAGTACGAATATTTTGTTTAATTAATAAAGGCATTTAATCTTTTGTTTATATGAAAGTGTTTATGAAAATATATTATAGCTGGTTAAAATATATCATTGATGTATAGATACAAAATCCTTGACATATCGTAGCACGAAGTCGGAGAAATTATAGTGAGACTATATTTAGTGAGACCTGCTTCATGTTCAATTATAATTATGTCTAAACTATCCCTATTTATAGTTTCATCAAGAAGGGATATTGATGAAGCGGTAAGACAAGCATGTGGTCACATTTCTTGGAAAGGGTCCAAGCAGTCAATCTCCTAAGGACTGAAGGTGGTGCCTTAAGTTTGACACATTTATATATCTGGGAGATATATTGGAGACCGCAGTAAGATAAACACTTGGTGTATATATAGATGTTTTAGTGTTTATCTTCATGCAATAAGCTTTGCGAATATCCTCATACTTGAGATACTAGTTGCCTTATGTGGTACATTGCTATACTTTGGGTCATTCCCACACACTCATTAATTTTAGGTGTTACAGGTGATTACGGGTATAGTGCTTACAGTATATTGGTAAGCTGAGCAGTCAGACTGAATCCATTGGTCCAGATATATTAAGGAGTTGTACCTGACCACTTGTTGAAGTGATGATTGCTATAAACCTCTGATCAGAGTACGTGTTTTGTAGAAATAGTTTCAAGCCAAACACACTATGGTAAAAGGCAATATACTTTAGTAACACATTAATAACTGGGATAGCTTAGAGCAACCTTGCTATTAGTGGGTTAACACTTTAACCGAACCATATAAAGCAGATGGTACTAATATTAAAGAATGGAAGGAGTTCATCGCATTGGAACACTATTGCATTAACCGGGATTAAGTCATAAGCATAAATGACGTTCGGAGTAATGGGGGATGGTAGACCCTTGCTAGAGGCATACTATAGTCGTTTAAGGTAATTGAGTTCTATTCACAGTCTAGAACATCAAGCTAATGGTTCCATTAGAATAAGGGTTGGTTAACCCTTAACAGCTCAATACTTTGGGATCCTATAAGGTCACACACATTGGACCTTCATTAGACTAAGTAAAGAACTAATAGATTTATTCTATTACAAAAAATATAATATATAAATAATTGGATTATAATTCAATAGGTTAAAAATGATTAGATCATTTTGGATCGACCAAGGAATTTATTTTGACCGATAACTAATTTTTTAGGGTCATAAAATAAATATTTATTTGTAAGGGATTAAAAGGGAAAATTTCCTTAGTGAGTTAAATTGGACCGAGAGTACAAAATATATTTTGTATAGGCTTGGGTACGCGAAAATACACCGAAAGGTGCATGAGCAATGCTAGGCATTTCTCGCGGCAGCCTATGGAAATGGGCTACCCAAAGGCGCAACCCAATGGCTCCCCACAAGGCCTAGCTTGCATGCAAGGTAGGCCTGCAAGAGCCTGCTTTGCGACAGCTACATGCAGTATGCATGGCACGCTGCATGCGGGTACAACCCACGGATCCAATGAATCCACGGGTCAATCTCGCGTGGGATGTGCAAATATGCACATCCCATATCAATTTTGGGGGAGCAATTTTGCTCCCCCAAGCTTATAAATAGGCACTCATGTTCCCCCTTTCAAAGTGCACCAAGTTCAATAATACGATAAATGTTACTTGAACAAGTTAATTTTGTGAAGCTTGATTTTATTCGAGGACCTCCAGTTTATATTTTCAGGTGGGGCTTCTGGAGTAGTCTGGCAACTACTCGAGGCTCCTTAGTTCTTCCTCTCGGGAGGTTTTGGTTGGTAGGGTTCGTGTGGGTACTCATAGAGGCTATCCTATGCTTAGAGGCTTGTGCAAGAAGGTTCTGCTAAAGCACGCTTCAGCTGGTAAGTTTCCTTTCTTTCACTTTTAATTATTAGGTCTTTTTCTTTAAGTGTTTTTAGACTTAATAATTATGTTTAGGTTGTTTTGCATGCTTAGTTTATTTTATGCTTAGGTTATAGCTTAGAGTTATAACATGCTTAGGTTATAGATTATAGTTATAACATGCTTAGGTTATAGCTTAGAGTTATAACATGCTTAGTATAAAATATATGTGATAGGATATAATTTAGAATTATGGTATGGCTAGCCTAAGCATGCTAACCTAGGTAGAGAATTATTTAGTTAAGGCTTTTTTTAATTTATATGCATCTAATAGGAGTTCATGGGGACAGTGACAAAATTTTGAATTTCCGCCGTACATGTTATGCATGTTCGAATTGACTGTTAGTTCCCAATAGTGGTTAGCGGAGAGCAAGGAACCTAATGGACCGAACCAAACCTGAAAACCGAAACTAACCGAACCAAACCGAAATGAACCATACTTATTAGGTTTGGTATTATTTGGTTCAAGGTTCGGTTCTTGGTTCTCCGAAAAAAAACCTAATAGACCGAGAACTGAACCTAATTAGGTTATATATATAAATGGATAAAAAATGAATAACCTAGCCACTACCTGACGCCTCCACTTCCATTTTCTTTTGCATTTCCACTTTTCCAACTCCCTTTAGCCCCAAAATCTATTTTGCCATTTAGATTAATTGACTGACTCTCTTCATCTTCAATTTTGGTACTTTTCCTCTCTCTCCCTTGTTCAGTCTTTCTTTTTCTTCTTTTGTTCCTGCCGGTGACTCACTGGTTTTATGTAATTAATTTAAGTTATGCAAAATCTAATAATGTTTGTGTGTTCAACAATAGGAGAAATTGAAAAAATATATGCTAGAGTTGTCTTGCATGCACTTTATCGAATACTAGTTGAATTTTGTTAATTGTATATTGATTGTATTTTTTACTCTTTTATTTGCAGATATTAACGCAATCTGAGATTGGAAATTGTATGCTCTTTTCTTCTCTTGAATTAATTTTTTTTTTTCTGTTTTGTGATAACAGATAAATTAGTGTTTGCTGCCTTTTTTTGGAAAGTTAATATGTTGAAATTAATTAATTCAATTAAGTTTGGACTTGGGATCTGTATAATTTTAAATTTGGATAAGCAGTACCCTTTCATCAACTTACTTGAGCTTGACAACACCTTTTGAGTCAATTAGTGTACTTTCAAAATCAAATGCTTATTTCTCATGTCACACCACAGTGCCAAAAGGCAATTCATAAGTAGGAAAAAGATAACAAAAGATTGAAATATCACCTAATAATAAAACCATTTAAATGGGTTTAAGATACTTATGTATGGTCAATGTTTCAAAAATAAATCATTCTATTATATAGAATAATGAAGGTCAATTAGTATTAAAATTTGCGCTATGTATATTCATAGACCTTTTCAGTTAAAAGTGATGTCTAGTGTAATATGTTAGTCTAATTACTTGGTTTCCATGGTTTTTTATGTAACTTAGTATTACAAATTGCTTGTTGTTTAAATTAATTAATATTTTTCTATTCAGATGGTAGAAGGATCCAATAAAAAATTTGGATATAATATTGAAGATCCGGACACTATGAGTGAGGATGTAGAAGAAATTCAAGCTACTACCGATCAGCGTGAGCCAACTGAAACCTTAAAAGAAAAGGAAGGTGAAGTTAGCTCCAAGAAAACTAGAGCAGCAATGGCTCCAAGAGCAAGGTGTTGGAGCCACTTCACAAAGTTTGTAGATCCACAAACGGGAAGAGATAAAGGTCAATGCAATTACTGTGACAGTTCCTACTTTTGTGGTGGTCAAATCAATGGAACTTCTGCCTTGAATAAGCACATGAAAGTTTGTCAACGAAATCCTGCTAATGCTTCTAAGAAAACTTTAAAGCAGACTCAAGCTCTACTTAATTTTCAACCTTCTGAGGGTGAGAATTGTGAGGATGTAGCCATGCTAACAACTTGGAAATTTGATCAACAAGCATGTAGGGAAGCTCTTGCTAGATGGATTATTAGTGAAGAGTTGCCATTTAGAATTGAGAATCAAAAGCCTTTAAAAAATTCAGGAAAACTCTTTATCCAGCCTTCAAGGTTCCATCTAGGTGGACCACTAGCAGAGATTGTGGTAAAGTCTTTGATGATGAGAAACTGAAGTTGAGAACTTACTTTTAAACTCGAACTCAAAGAATTTCAATTACAACTGACACATGGACATCTATTCAAAGAATTAATTACATGTGCATCATGGCTCATTTCATTGATGATTGTTGGCAACTGCAGAAAAAAGTGATTAATTTTTGTGAAATAGATTCTCATAAGGGCAATGATATTGGTATGCTAATTGAGAAATGTTTGTTGGGTTGGGACATAAAAAATTTGTTTACTATTACTATTTATAATGCCTCTCCTAATGAGATTGTTGTTGCTTATTTGAAAGAACAAGTATCGAAATGGGGTTGTGCTGTTAATGATGGTAAATTCATTCATATAAGATGTATGGCACACGTAATTAACTTGATTGTGCAAGATGGATTAAAAGAAGTTGATGATTCTGTTAAGAGAGTTAGCTCTACAATTAAATATGTTAGGTATTCACCTAGTAGGCTTAAAACATTTAGTGAGTGTGTAAAAAAAGCAAACATACAGTCCAAGAGTTTGTTATCCCATGGTTGTCCCACTAGGTGGAATTCTACATATTTGATGTTGTCTACTGCAGAAAAGTTTGAGAAGGCATTTGAGAGGTTAAAATTTCAAGACATGAGATATAAATTAGACTTAAATGGTGAGCAAGGAGATGGGATTGGAGTTCCTACATTAGAAGATTGGGATAATGTTAGGAAAATTTCAGTGATGTTGAAAGTGTTCTATAGTTTGACCTTTGAGAATTTTGGGGAATAAATATGTGACTAGCAATACACTTTGGACAGAAGTTAGTAGTGTACTTGGGGGATTGTTATATTGGATCAATGGTAAGGATCCTCAATTGAAGTATATGGCCAAGAAGATGAAAATAAAATTTGACAAGTACTGGGGAGATCCAAAAAAGATGAACAATTTGATTTGGTTTGCTGCTGTCTTTGACCCTTGTGAAAAATTTGAGGTTATCAAAATTTCTTTTCTTGAGATATATGGTTTAGATAAAGGCATTATAAGTTTCAATGATGTGAAAGAATCATTCAGTTTGCTTTTTAAGGAATATCAGAAAATGCATGATACTGAGAAAGGTGCAAGTGGTAGCTTAAATGAGTTGGGAAAAGAAGTTGAGGATCTGACTAAGATAGATAATTCAGCTACTAATGCTATCTCATATGAGCCTCCAACACACTACTTCCATGAAATTCTCAAAAACCAAAGGGGAGATAATGGAAGGCCTAAAAGATCTGAATTAGATTTGTATTTGGATGAGGCCTTAGTGGATGGATATAAAGGATTTGACATTTTGAATTGGTGGAAGATGAATTCTGCTAGATATCCTATTCTTAGCATTATGGCTTAGGATATATTAGCTGTACCAGTGACTATAGTTGCTTCAGAATCACCCTTGAGTACTGGTGGACGTGTGCTTGATCCTTATAGGCATTTATTGTCTCCTAAAGTCGTCGAAAGCTTGATTTATGCACAAGATTGGATCCGAGAAGGAGATCATCCACTGTTTGCTGAAGAAAATATTGATGATGTTGGTAAAATTGAAAAAGGTATTTTTCTTTTCAAAGTAGAGCATCAAATTCATTAAAAATTTCATTGTTGATAAACTTATAATTCTATCACTGATAATCGAAATTCAAATATGCAGAGTTTACAACTTTAAGGATCAGCATTTCAAGTGAGTCAACAATGTGTAGTAGTAATATCTAATTCAATTCATATTTAGATTTTTTTATTGTATTGTATGTAATTTATTTTTGTTTGTGCTATAACTTATTATATAATTTTATGTGTATTTGGTATTAAATTGGTGTTGTAACTTATAATGATATAAGCTTCTATATTGTTGTATTGTATAATGATATAATATAATTGACTGATTGTCCTTAATTTTTCGGGTTCCTCTTTGATTGATTAGTTGGAATTACAAGTCAAATTTGAAGAGTAAATGCTTTATCAATTATTTTTTGGACGACAACTTCTCCATTTATGATTTCATGAGTATAGATGTGATAATTATTTGTTGGTTGAATTCCAGTATTAGACACTTTTTCTTTCAATTATTACTTTTGTTTATTATATATATATGATAGAGGAAACATTTTTAATGAGTTTTGGATGGGTTGTTCACATTTTATTTTTATTGTCAAATAGAATAAAATTTTGGTTTTATTAAGGAACCAAACCGAATCGAACCTAAATATTTAGGTTCGGTCTGGACCGAACTGAATTATATTAGGTCCCTCATATTTTCATAATTCGGATTTAGGTTTATTTGGTTAGGTTCGGTTCTTGGACTGAACCGACCAATGCTCTCCCCTAACAGTGGTATCAGAGTCTGCCTATTTAGTGCATAATTAAGTTAGAAGCGAACTGAATATTATTTTCTATATGAAATGATTTATTGTTGATTTAATTATTTGAAACAATATATATGAACTTGTGCTTTTCATTTCAAGGTTAGAAAATAGTTGTGAATAATTTTGAATAAGCCTGCTCAACTTACTCAAATTACACAAGTTTCAATAATTTATTTAAATTACATGGGTTATAGACGCTTCCAATTTACATGAATTGGAAGAACAAAATTTATTAGTTTAATAGAATCCATTGGTCTTCAAGTTTGTGCCCATATTTGTTTTGGCTAAGGATTGGACTTGGTGTCTACTCACTTCAAGGGCACCTTTCCTATCTGGAAACCTATATCGGTGTAGCTTGAATTGACCAATGAGGGGATTAAATATGGACTAATATATTTCTAGTATATAAGATGGTGCTTATATATGTTTCTATAACAAAATAAAAATTAAATTTATTAAATAAAAGCTTAAACAAAATGTAATATAAATATAACAAATAAAAGTGTTAATTATTTTGCATATAATCTAGGTTGATGGAATAGTTATAATAAAGAGCTTGAACCCACCAAAGGTAGGACCTTATAAAGTAATTCTAAAATTCCCTGAATTAATATAAATTATTATAAATATGTCTATCTGATAAAATCCTAGATTGGGTGGGACGTTAAACACCAATAAAATCCCAAAGTCAATATATTAAGGCAAGTTATAGTCTTCCATACTTAAATTTGTAATACGGTCTCTTTGGGCTATGAAAGTGCTATGCAAAGCGTTCCTTCTAGTCCACATTGATTGGTTGTAAAGTTTAGGATAGGGTATGCCTTAACTAAACTGGGGTAGTCCACCATAAAATTGGGGGCTAGGCCTAGATCTGAGATATATTCAGGAAGATGCTAATATAAGAGCACCTGTCCCTTTGGATTAGGGAACTTGAATGAATTAGCAATTGCATATGATGCAAATAGAATGGGATTACAACTATAACTTACTATTGTGACTTGACTCATAAAATTGGGGGTCATAATAGACTAGTTATAGATGCTACCTACTAGGAAATTTAGCTGGGCTAAAATTCTCGAATTCAATAGAATGGGCTATTGTAAATTTTGAAGAAAATAGTAGGACAAATGTATTTAATTAAAAGTCCTTATATCAAATGCATGTACTTAAACTAATATCTGAACTCTTTTCGTTTCTTATATCTTAGGTTGAAAATGACTTCTTACGTTAATCTCCGTATGTTACTTGACACAAAACTGAATGGCTCAACCTTTTCTGATTGGTTCCAAGCTGTGAGAATTAATCTCAGATCCAAGGGAATTGCCTATGTTCTAAATGAAATTTTCCCTGTTCAACCTGATGTTGAGGATCATAAGGAACATGAGGCCTGGTTGAAGCACAGGAAAGATCGTGAGACTACCATAAGTATCATGTTGGGGTCCATGAATCCTGAGCTTCAGAAACAACATGAGAACATACCCTTAGAGGACATGGTTCCCCATCTTCAAGAGCTCTTTTTGGAGCGGGAAAGGACAAAGAGCTATGAGACCTCCAAGCTCCTTTTTGGAACTAAGATGCAGGCTGGCACCTCTGCCTCTCAGCATATACTAAAACTCTTGGGATACCTTGAGAAGCTGAATCGATTGGGATTCGAGATGAATCATGACTTGAGCATTGACCTTGTATTGATGTCTCAGGCTTCGTGACTAACTATTACATGAACAGGATTAATTCTACTATTCCTGAATTAATCAACATGCTGAAAATAGTAGACACTCATATCAAGAAAGATCAAAAACCACTACTATTGGCTGAGAAAGGCAAGGCTTCTGAGAAAAAAATCAGGCACTGGGGTGCCAAGAAAAGAATTAGTAAGAAGAATAAAGAAAAGAAGACATCTAAGTATGCCTGCTTTTAGTGTGGGAAATTGGGACATTGGAAGAGGGATCACAAACCACCTGCACTTGAACATTTGAAGAAGAAGCCTACAGAGGCATCTACTTCAGGAATGTTTGTAATTGAAACTATGCTACTTTTCCTCGTGAATCCACTTAGGTATTAGATACTGGTTGTGGTTCTCATATCTGTACTTCTGTGCAAGGACTAAGGAACAGTAGAAGACTTGCAAAATGGGAGATAGAACTACGTGTGGGAAATAGAGCCCGAGTTGCTGCATCAGCCGTAGGAAGCTTTAATCTTATTTTTCCAAGGGGACTTGTTTTAGTTTTGAATAATTGTTACAACATTCCGACTATTACTAAGAATATTGTATTTGTTGAGTGTTTAGCAACCAGAAGGATTTGGGATTTTCTTTTCAAATAATTATTGTCAGATTCTCTTGAATAATGTTCTTTATGGTTATGGGATGTTGAATGGTGGCATTTATGTTCTTGATACTAAAACATAAGTTTTTAATATAGACAATGTGAAGAAAGTTAAATTAGATAATGACAATTCCTTCTACTTATGGCATTGTCGTTTAGACCGCAAAACCAAGATGGCTTAACCAAGTTGCATAAGCGAGGAGACTTGGGCCCAATAGACTACGAGTCTTATGGTGATTATGAACCTCGTTTAAGAGGAAAAATGACAAAGTTACCCTGTCAAGGAAAGAGTGAAAGGGCCATAAGTACATTGGAACTTATACATACTAATGTATGTGGTCCAATGAGTGTTCAGGCACTAGGAGGATTCTCCTACTTCATAACCTTTATTGATGATTATTCTCGATATGGTTATTTGTACTTAATGAAGCACAAGTCTGAAAGTTTTGAAAAGTTCACACTATTCAGAGTTGAAGTAGAGAAATAGCTTGAGAAAAGTAATAAAACACTTCGATCGGATTGATGTGGAGAATACTTAAGTCAGGAGTTTCAAGATTGTCTAAAGGAAAATAGGATAGTTCCCCAATGGACCCCTCCTTATACGCCCCAACACAATAGAGTGTCAGAAAGGAGGAATCAGACTTTATTAGATATTGTTTGGTCCATGATGTGCCATGCAGATCTCAGTAAATCCTTTTGGGGATATGCACTAGAGAGTGCAGTTTATTTATTAAATAGAGTACCGTCTAAATTAGTTGATTTCACATCTTACGAAAGATGGTGTAATAAAAGGCCATCTCTAAGTCACTTAAGAGTATGGGGCTGTCCTGCTATGGTAAAGAGGATAGCATCAGATAAGCTGAACGGAAAAATCTAACAACTGTCTGTTGATTGGATATGCAAAGGAAACTATTGGATATCTATTTTACCAACCTAAAGCACAGAAGGTATTTGTGTTACAGAATGCTCACTTTTTAGAAAAGGAACACTTGCAAAAGTCAGTGGGAGTAGTATTGAACTGGAAGTTCAAGAGGAAGAAACAAACAATCAACTGAATGACCCTATTCTAGATACGTAAGAAAAAGAGATCCAAGAATAACCTGTACAAACATAAGCATTACAAAGATCAGTTCTTGTTCATAAAGGTCCCAATAGATATGGTTTTATCATCACTGATGATAAGCAACTGTATCTCTTAGAGGATGATGAACCCATGACATATGATGAGGTAATGAAAAGCTTAGATTCTGATAAATGGCTAAAAGCCATGAAATCCAAAATGGATTCCATGTATGAGAACCAAGTTTAGAATTTGGTTGATGCACCGAAAGAGGTTAGACCAATTGGGTGCAAATGGAGGTTAGACCAATTGGGTGCAAATGGGTCTTCAATAAGAAGACTGACATGGACGATAATGTAATTACCTATAAAAGCAAGGTTGGTTGCAAAAGGTTATAGTCAACGTGAAGGTGTCGACTATGATGAAACTTTCTCATCAGTAGCTATGCTTAAATCTATAAGGATACTCCTCGCTATTGCTGCTCCTTATGATTATGAGATCTGGTAGATGGATGTTAAAACAACATTCCTGAAATGGGGATTTAGACCGGGATGTATATATGACATAACCAAAGGGTTTTACATCTCAGAATGGCTCAAAGGTATGCAGGCTGCAAAGATCCGTTTATGGACTTAAGCAATCATCCATGAGTTGGAATATAAGGTTTGATTAGACTCTCTGTGAACTAGATTTCTCTCCAAACATTAATGAGCCTTTTGTTTACAAGAAGGTTAGTATTGTATGTCGATGATATTCTACTAATAGGAAATGATACTTCTCTTCTTCAAAATGTTAAAGTATGGTTGTCAAGAAGATTCTCCATGAAAGACCTTGGTGAAGCAGCATTTATACTAGTTATAAAGATCAATAGGGATAGATCCAAGAGGCTATTAGGTCTTTCTCAAAGTATATATATAGACAAGTTATTGAATAGGTTCAACCTTGAGCATTCAAAGAAAGGTTATCTCCCAATGAGAAAGAGGATTAACCTATCTAAGGCTAAGTGTTTGAAGACAGCTCAGGAGAGAATGCGGATGAAGGATATACCCTATGCATCTGCGATAGCATCCATCATGTATGCTATGATATGTACAAGGCTAGATTTCTCTCAGGCTTTGAGATTTACGAGCATATATCAGTCAGATCCAGGTGAAAAGCGTTGGATGGCTATCAAGGCAATTCTTAAGTACTTAAGAAGGACTAAAGATGAGTTCTTGATATATGGAGAAGGTAACCTCACAGTTAGAGGTTACACTTATGTGAGTTTTCAATACGACAAAGACGACTTTAAGTCTTAGTCGAGTTTTGTGTATGTGTTAAATGAAGGGGTGGTATGCTGATAGAGTTCCAAGCAAGAAACTACTGTTGATTCAACCACAAAATTTGAATACATTGCTGTATACGAAGCAGCAAAAGAAGCTGTCTAGTTAAAGGGATTTATTGGTGATCTTGGTGTGGTGCTTGAGGCTGTTGATCTAATTACTTTGCATTGTGATAACAATGGTGACATAATACAAGCAAAGGAACCACGATCTCATAAAAAAATAGACATGTATCTAGAAAGTATCATATAATCAGGGAGATTGTTGATGTTAAGATAATAAGACTAGAATATATACCCACTGATCAGAACCTCACGGATGGTCTGACGAAGCCATTGACTCAAGTAAAAAATGACTAGAATGTTAAAGAATATGGATTAAGACATGTGGCTAATTGACCTTAGTGCAAGTGGTAGTTTGTTAGATATGATGTACGCCTTTAAGGAAACTGGGGCGATATGTATTAATTATGTAATAGTACGAATATTTTGTTTAATTAATGAAGGCATTTAATATTTTGTTTATATCAATGTGTTTATAAAAATATGCTATAGCTGGTTAAAATATATTCATTGATGTATGTATAAAAGAGTCCTTGACATATCAAATCATGAAGTGAGAGAAATTACAGTGAGACTATATTTAGTGAGACCTGCTTCATGTGCTATTATGATTATGTCTAAACTATCCCTAGTCATAGTTTCATTAAGAAAGGATATTGATGAAATAGTAAGACTAGCATGTGGTCAACTCTCTTGGAAAGGGTCCAAGCAGTCAATCTCCTAAGGACTGAAGGTGATGCCTTAAGTTTGACACATGGATATATCTGGGAGATATATTGGAGACCGTAGTAAGATAACACTTGGTGTATATATCAATGTGTTAGTGTTTATCTTCATGCAATAAGCTTTGCGAATATCCTCATACTTAAGATACTAGTTACCTTGTGTGGTACTACTGCTATACTTTAGGTCATTCCTACACACTCATTAATTTAGGGTGTTATGGGTGATTACGGTATAGTGATGATAACACGATGGTAAGTCGAGTAGTCGGAAAGAATCCATCGCTCCAGATATATTAAGGAGTTGTACCTGGCCACTTGTTGAAGTGATGATTTCTACAAACCTTTGATCAGAGTATGTGTTTGATAGAAATAGTTTCTAGTCAAACACACTATGGAAAAACACAATAAACTTCGGTAATAAGTTAATAACTAGGATAACTTGGAGCAACCTTGCTATTAGTGGGTTCACACGTTAACCGAACCTTATAAACTAGATGGTACTAATATTAAAGAATGGATGGAGTTCATGGCATTGGAAAACTATTGCATTAACCGGGATTAAGTCATAAGCACAAATGATGTTCCGAGTAATGGGGGATGGTAGACAATTGCTAGAGGCATACTACAGTCATTTAAGGTAATCAAGTTCTATTCATGGTCTACCACATCGAGCCAATGGTTCCATTAGAACAAGGGTTTGTTAAGCCTTAATAGCTCATTACTTCGGGATCCTATAAGGTCACACACATTGGACCTTCATCGGAGTAAGTAAAGAACTAACAGATTTATTCTATTATGAAAATATAGCATATTAATAATTGGATTATTATTTAATTGGTTAAAAATGATTACATCATTTTAGATAGACCAAGGAATTTATTTTGACCGGTAACTAATTTATGAGGGTCTTAAAATAAATATTTATTTAAAAGGGATTAAAAGGGAATTTTGCCTTAGTGAGTTAAATTGAATCGAGAGTCCAAAATATATTTTGTACAGGCTCGGGTGTGCGAAAATGCACCAAAAGGTGAGCGAGCAATGCTAGGCATTTCTCGCGAAAGCCTATGGAAATGGGCTGCCCAAAGGCGCAACCCAGTGGTGGCTCGTGGCATGGGCCATGAGGCCCTACTCGTGTTCACATCCCACATCAATTTTGGGGGAGCAATTTTTCTCCCCCAAGCTTAATAATAGGCACTCATGTTCCCCCTTTCAAAGTGCACCAAGTTCAAGAATAATTCCTACGATAAAATTTACTTGAACAATTTATTTTTTAGGAGCTTGATTTTTATTCAAGCACCTCTAGTTTATATTTTTAGGTGGGGATTCTAGAGTGGTCCAGCAACTACTCAAGGCTCTGTAGTTCTTTCTCTTGGGGAGGTTTTGGTTGGTGGGGTTAATGCATAGAGGCTATCCTATGCTTAGAGGCTTGTGCAAGGAGGTTCTGCTAAAGCACGTTTTGACTGGTAAGTTTTCTTTCTTTCTCTTTTAATTATTAGGTCTTTGTCTTTAAGCATTTTTAGACTTAATAATTATGCTTAGGTTGTTTTGCATGCTTAGTTTATTTTATGCTTAGGTTATAGCTTAGAGTTATAACATTCTTAGTATAAAATGTATGTGCTAGGATATAATTTAGAATTACGGTATGCCTATCCTATGCATGCTAACCTAGGTAGGGAATTATTTAGTTAAGGCTTTATTTAATTTATATGCATCTAATAGGAGTTCTTGGGGATAGGGATAAAATTTTGAATTTCCGTCATGCATCTTATGCATGTTCAAATTGACTATCAGTTCCTAATAAGATATACCTTGGCCACTTATTAGAAGTGACACACTCGTAAACCTCTGATCAGAGTATGAGTTGATAGGATGGGATCTTGATCAACATATTAAATGGTTCAGTAGTGTACTTTGACAGCAAGGCTAGACTACTGGGGCAGCTATTATAGCTACTAGTGGACTACTGCAAAATCAGGATTAAGTCATAATGCACGTGACGTTCTGAATATTGAGGGGTCATATGCCTTTTCTAGAGGGCCACTATGACCGATCAAAGTAATTGAAGTCCATAACGGTATGGAACTTTAAGCCGGTCAATTCTTAAAAAGGGATCGAGCTAGGTTAAACTTTTGGTGGCTTGATATTACGGGATCTTATAAGGTCACACACTTTGAGTTACAACTGAGCTATGTAAAGAATCGTTAGACTAGGTCTAATCTAGAAGAGCAAGGAAATATTGTTAACCCATAATATATTGGTTAGACTAATATTCATTGGTTGGACAAATGAACTTGATAAATTGTAAGGAGATTCGGGGAACCTGCGCTAGTGGATTTGCACATGTATTATTGGATAGTACATGTGCAAGATCTGCGTGTGGGCCAGTGCACAAGTGCAAAAAGGCCGTAGGCCTTATGCAAGCAGGTTGCCTTTGGAAGCCCGCGGTGCGCGCTATGAAAGCCCAAAGTGGGCTGCGTAGGCGTGTAGCCCACTAGGGCCTATGTGGGCTATGCTAGACATACATGCCTTGGGCCTACACGTAGGGCATAGCATGGCCCACTAGTGGCCTGTGCTATGCGCAACCCACTAGTGGGATGTGCAAGCACGCATGGCCTGCGCTCCAGCGCAAGTCGAGCCACACTGCTGGCATTGGCTAGCAGTCCTAGGGTTTAATTGGGGAGCTTGCTCACCAAGTAAGCTCCCTAGTGTTTGTGTTAGACTCTACTTCCCATTTTAATTAAATATACTTAATTGTACTTTTTATTTTAATTTTGATTGGTTGAGGATAGGGACTTTATTGTCCTCTGAATAATTCCTATCCACTATAAATAGAAGCCTCCTTCTTCATTATTTTTTGTCCTAAATTCCATAATCCCTCTCTTGCTTTCTTATTCTCTTAGTTGTTCTGATAACTAAAAGTAATCAGTCGAAAGACGTATTTACTTAGAATAGAAAACTAAGGGAATTTCTTCAAGAATAAATTAGTAAGGAGGATCTAGCTATCTTCCGCTCTTTAATCAGTTCTTCCTTTCTAGAAGGTTTTGGTGTGCTATGCTCGTATGGATTATGTATAGAGGGCTTATACTTTGGAGTCTGTGTACGTAGATGAGGGGTCTTTCTACCAACTATGGGATTCACACTTTGATTGGTTAGTGGTTAAATTATTATTAGGTCATTTTAATAAGTGTTTATGACCTAGAATAATTTAAGACTAGCACTATTATCAATCATGACATGCTTAGGAGATCCAGGGAACTAGATTAAATTTTTGAATTTCCACTGCACTTGTTTTACTTGCTAAAACCCTTAATCTAGACCAACAATTTGGTGTGAAATGACCCATCTAACATTTATTTTCATTCACATTTCTTTTTTCCTAACTTTTGCCAGAATTGTCCCTGGCAGCTCAACCCAGCGGACTTTTTCTTTCTTTTGTCTTAACTTTTTCCTAGACCTCCCTTTTATGTTTTCAGTCGAGTAGACATTTCTGAATTTTTCATAAAACTTATTTCTTTTATGGCTTATCGATATTTTTGTCTTTATTGGTTAATATACGCATAGTAAAGATAACAACAAAGAGCATAAAATGTAAAGAAAAACTGATGTTCACATACCTATGATTATCTCACCTAAGGGCATGCATTCATTCATAAGACTATGATTCTTAGCAAATCATAACATGTTCATTGATGAGATTAATTTGAGTACATAGGCAACAGAAACGATTTCCAATGGTTTACCCCTACTGCCTATTAGTCCTTTTACAGATTTTCTACAAAGCAACTAACATTTTTCTCTCAATGCCCTAACTTTTTCCTAAGCCGCCCTTTCTTGGTTTGCAACTTAGCGGGCTTTATTTGCGTTGGAGTACCCTAATTTTTGCCTGACCAGTTTCTAGAATACCGATCAATAGATTGGAGCCTAATTTTTTCCCGAGTAGTAGAGATCACTCGTCAGGTGATTTATTTCTATTTCTTTTATTTGTTGTGCTGCTTTTCTGTGATTCTTTTCTTTTCACCTAGACCTGATAATGCTTAAGCCAGTCTTGATTTACTAGATGCCTAAACTCATTCCAATCCATATCCATGAGCTTGATTCCTCCCTTTCCAATGAGCTTCTTGATCACAAATGGTCCTTCCCAATTAGGCCTGAACTTGCCCGTAGCATCAGTGTTGACTTGGTGTATTTGTTTAAGAACTAGATCACCCGCCTTAAGAGGTTTCTTCGAGTATTTGACTGTATTATTATAAGCATGGGGCCATGCATCGCTGGTACATCTGTAGGTGGTCAAGTGCCTTGAGTTGCTTCTTATCTATTGCATTCAACTATTCATACCTAGCCCTTGTCCAATTTGACTCTTTCAATTGGGCTTTAAGGGCCACTCACATAGATCTTACTTCAGTTTTGACAGGTAACATGGCTTCCATTCCATATACCAAGGAGAATGGTGTCTGATCGGTGGGAGTTCTTACACTGGTTTTGTATTCCCATATTGCAAATGGAAGTTTATCGGCCCAATCCCTATTGGTAGATACCATCTTAGATAGGATTCTCTTAATCAACTTGTTGGTAGCTTCAACTACCCCAATGGCCCGTGGACTATATGGAGAATATCTATGATGCTCATTGTTGAACTCTTCTAACAACTCAGTCATAGCTCCTTGAAACTGTACCCCATTGTCAGAAACCACATGGTGCGGAATCCCGAATCAAGTAAAAACATGACTCTCTATAAACTTGGCCATACTTTGGCAGTGATACTAGTGTAGGATCCGGTCTCTACCCATTTTAAAATATAATCAACAGCAACTATGATGAATCGGTGACCATTGGTCGACGATGGCCCAATTTTACCAATTATATCTATCCCCCACGCCGAGAAGGGCCAGGGAGTAGGCAAATTATGAAGTTTGATTGGGGGTAAATGCTATATATCCCCATGAATTTGGCATTCGTGATATTTTCTGATTTTGTCGACACAATCGACATTTATTGTGGTCCAGAAGTACCCCATTCTCTAAATATTCCTACCCAAAGCCATTCCATTCATGTACGGGCTACAATCCCCTAAGTGTACCTGATCCATTACCTTTTCTGCCTCTTTTTCGTTCAAACATCTCAATAATAACCCCTCTACGGTCCTCTTAAAGAGATCTTCATCCATAAGTCATAACTGTGTTGCTAGCCATCTGATAGTCATATGGTAAAAAATGGATGCCCCTTTAGGGCACCCTCCTACCCTTAAGAATTTCCTAATGCCATTTCACCAACAAGCCTTATGCTCCTCCATTGTCATGACTTGGACTTTCTCATGGAATGGGGAATGAGAAGTTTCCATTATCAGTGGGCGGATAGGCTGGGTCTCTTATCCTTCCCATATAGATGCTAAAGTTGCCAAGGAATCGGCCATCTAATTCTCATCTGTTGGCACATATTGAAAGAAGCACTGATTGAACTATACTGACAAATCCTAAATTACTTCCACACATGGTCTGAGTGACTCTTCTTTGATTTCCCATTGTCAGACTACATCTATTATCACTAGCACGGAATCACCAATTACCTTTGCTTCCTTTTCCCCCACCTTTAAGAAGGCGTCAAGACAAAAAAGATAGGCTTCATACTCGGCTCCATTATTGGTGACTAGGAACTCTAGACGCTTGCTTAGTGGGATAACCTCACCTTGAGGTGTAATGATGATTAACCCAAGACCAACACCCCTCCGGTTTACAGCTCCATCAAATTACTGATCCATTCGGCATTCTCTACTTTCACTATTGCTAACTGCTCATCGAGAAAATCCAAATTTTCTACATAATCAGACTCTATGGATTGGCTAGCTAGGAATTCAGCCACAGCTCTCCCCTTAATTACCTTCTTCGTAACATACTCGATATCGAACTTTAATAACAAAAGAAGCCAATAAGATAGCTTCCTTGTCAATGTAGGGGATTGGCAAAGGTACTTCATTAGATCTACTTTAGCAATTGCTTGAATTCTGTATTACTGAAAATAATGCCTCAGTATCTTGGTCAACCATACCATCGTAGTATAAGTTTTCTCTATAATAGTGTATCGTGTCGCATACTCTAACAACTTCTTACTTAAGTAGTAGATAGCATGCTCGCTCTTGTCCTCTTGTTCCTGTACTAACATTATGCCGACTGATGACTCCGGTATGGCCAAATAGCGAATAAGGGGTTTATCGGGCATCGACGGTTTCAAGACTGGGGGACTGATGAGGTAAGACTTTATCTTATCAAAGGCTATCTGACACTTTTCGTTCCATTTTATCGGCTACTTCTTTCTTAACAACTTAAAGATTGGCTCGTAAACTGTTATTAGCTTGGCAATAAATCAACTTACATACTAAAGCAATCCAAGAAATGACCTGACTTCCCTTCCGGTTCTATTAATAGGCATTTCTTGAATAGCTCTAACCTTGTCGGGATCAACCTCAATTCCTCTTTGGCTGACAATGTGACCAAAGAGTCTTTTGGAAGTAACCCCAAACACGCACTTCTTTAGATTCAGACGGAGGTTGTATTTCTCAATTCTCATTGAGAACCTGTCTAAAATCTCAGAATGCTCTTCCCTCATGTTAGACTTCACTAGCATGTCATCTGTATAAACCTCAACCTCTTTATGGATCATGTCATGTAGTAATGCGCTCATGGCTCTCTGATAACTTGCCCCTGCATTCTTTAACCCAAAAGGCATTACTTTTTAATAGTATACTCCCTATTCTATAATGAAAGCGATCTTTACTTTGTCAATAATGTCCATTAGGAGCTGATTGTGCCCAGAGAAACCATGTAGGAATGAATACATTACAGCCCTAGTGGCACTACCGGTTAGTACATCAATATAAGGCAATGGAAAATCATCTTTGGAGATGCTCTATTTAAATCACGGAAGTCAACATACATCCTAACCTTTCTATCCTTTTTTAGAACTGGGATAACATTTTCTAACCATGTCGGATATTTAATTACCTCAATAAACTTAGCCTCTATTAACCTAGCAATTTCGGCTTTGATCTTGTCAGATAATTGTGGGCGTAGTCTCCTTAACTTTTGCTTAACTTGTTTGAACTTAGGACTGGTTGGGATATGATGCTCGGCGATTTGATGATCTACCCTGAGCATGTCTTCGTAGGACCAAGTGAAAGCATTAACATATTTTCTAAGCACTTTTGTCACCTCACTTTTTTTGATAGGGGGGTCATTGGCTATGGATACCATTTTTGGGTTTTCCTCTATACTCAATTTAATTTCATGCAATGAAATATCATGAATGCTAAACATGTTATGTGTATGGTCCAATGAATGTATGGTACTGTCAGGCAAAACATCAAACAAGTAAGCAAAATCATTATTATTATAATTAGGATGCCCGAAGGCTACATCATTTTCATTACACCTAATTGCATTATCATCCTCCACAGGCGGAGGGTCTTCGTGGTCACTCATCAAGAGGTGAGTCAGGTCACGATCCAGGTCTTGTAATTGTTCTTCAGTCAATACATTGTCCATGGTGTCTCTTGCGACTTAGGCCAGGTTCCTCAAGGCTTCCTGGATAGTTGTCTTCTTCTTATCCCCTAAGCATAGGATGGTGTGCATTGAAGTAGTGAGGGTATTGATGGCTTTCTCCATATCGATCTATGATAGGTCATTGGTTTCCACCTTCTTGGAACATCTTTATGCTTCTATAACTGCTTCATAACAATCAGGAATAGTCTATTATGCTTTGGTGAATGCTATCTTACGGAAGTGAGGATATAACTCGAAGATGAATCGATCGACTTATTCTTTCCTATAAGGTCTTCTTTCGAGAGTTATCATAACAATCAACCACCTCTCAAAATAATCATGGACAAGTTCCCAATTCCATTGTTTTATGGCCATCAAATCTATTATTGACGGCTCTTCCCTAACCTTCTTAATTTCTAAGATGCGGTTCCATACCTCGTCTTCTTCTAATCCAGAGTTAATTATGGCCACTTCTTCCCCTCTCATCTTGAGTTCACAAATTTTCCTTTTATCAATTAATACCGTGATATCTTTGAGAAGATCCTCGCATTCTTTTATTGGGTGACTAGGACTAACATGGAACACATAAAAATTCCCCCTCTCCTCTTTGTTGGAACATAGGGCTTGAGGTGCTCGATCAACCAGTACTTCCTCAATTTCTTAAAAATCTTCATAACAAGGGTTCCCTAAGGAGAGATATCTTCAAGAGTTGAAGGATGAACTCTTTGATCGTGAGTCATGCCATAGGGTAAACCCATGAAATAAGGAAGGATTGTTCCCTTAGGCATAACCACAAAATGGGGAAACTGCCTCGGGTTACTACTGCGGTGAACATGCAAAATGGCTTCTTGAATAAGGAAGTGAGACCTACTACTAGCTATGAGGAGAGTTGGGTTCACTGGTTGAACAAACCGACTAAGTTGAACCATGGGGTGAACTGGGATGAAGACTGGGTGAAGTTTCCAAATCTTATCTTGAACTGTAGTAGTAGCCAAAAGATCAATACATGCATGAGGTTAGTTATGCATGCATAATTTACAACAATGTATGGTGAGGTTAATTACAAGTGAATAGAACACAACACAAGCAAAACATGTCCTCCAACCTTATTTCTCCCGCCGATTCTAAAGGTATTTTCCTTTGATTACCACGAGGATAACAAAGGGTGACCTAGTCTAATCTCACTGGAAAAAAGGTACCTAAAGAATAAAATTCTAAGGCTTTTGATAAGAACGATGTAGGGATGTAATGGAAGTTGATGTAGTAGGTTCCCATCTCACCAAACCTCTTTTGGAGGGAGATGAGAATGAGTGCTCCACCCACTAGAGTGTCCCCAATTCCTAGCGGGCATGACTGACACCTTTGTAAGTTTTGCAAAAAAATAGGGCACCCTAACCTAGCACTAGAAGAAGAGCGCATTTAATTCTACAATGAAGGAGGTGAGAAGATAGAAAGTACTAATTTGCCCAAATGATGAAAAAGAGAACGGGTTGAATTAAGTAAATGATTTTTTGTGCTCATCTTAATCTTTTAAAAAAACAAACCAAAATTTTACAAGTTAAAAGATTATATCCCCAGGAGAGTCGCCACTGTGAACTCTCAGTGGTTGAAATTATATGGATCTCCCTTAGCGCCTTGCATTGGGGTCCACTGTGGGTTGGTTAATGTAGGCATGGTGGAACAATTTAGTTTAAGTTTGCACATTTTAACCAATTTTAGAGAATAAAAGAATCGAGACCCAAATCTCGATACAAATGATAGAGTCGCCACCCAAGTTGTCTACTTGGAAAGAGTTTTGGTATGGTTCCCATTCGGCGAGTATCTTTTCTTTCAGAGATTTGGTTATCGAATGAGTCACTTATTTCTCATTTAGTTAATTCGAAATTATATTCACCTCACAAAACCGTTTTGTTTTCATCATTTGGGGAATTATTAAAGAAATCCTAATTTTCTACACTCTTTTACACTCGAAACATGCATTCAATAATTTCCAATAAAACACAAATACTAAAGGGGGAATAAAAATTACAATCGGAGGAAAATGGGGGAATTGTAAAGGAACATATACATTTGTTCTAAGTTATAAAATAAAATAAATAAACTTGCCTGCATCCATAAAGATTAGCATAGTTTATGGTACATCATAAGTCAGCATTTTGTTAGAGAAAATGTGATTAAGTTGGCATGGCAGTTTTGCGATTGATAGTGCTCGGGCAGCTTCTAGGATCAAAGATAAATAACGGGTCTTCAAGGCATTTTGTTATGAAAACACATTTATTTTTTGTGGGGATATTTACCGGATTATCAATGAAACTGATCGTATGGCAATTGGTGATGTTGGGTTCCTTTTACAGGATTAAATGAGAAGCAGGGATTCTACTTAGCGGGAGTACCCTTACGGGTGGGGTGAGACTTGTACAACTACTAGTGGGACTCGTATGGGTCTGGGGGACCCATATGGGTCCTGTTTGGACAAAAACACAAGTTCACTTTAGTTAAAAAGAGTAGATCTATGGAGAAGGAACAAAATAAAATGGGATTTCCTTCCGCATGGGTATGGCGCAGAAGTTTAATATGCCTAAGGATATAAAGGTACTAACAAGGCCCACGTGGGTCAGGACCGAACCCAAAATAAGATTGAAGAATAAATTAAATTAAGTAAATGGAAAATGACAACAAAATAAATAGTATGTGAGTCTCTTTGAAACTCAGGAGCATACCTTCGATCCCTATGCTAAGAGAGAGTCTAGCCAAAGTAGATGGTGAAATGATGATTTTAGGACTACTTTAGGTAATTATTTGTGTGGATAGAGCCTCTCCCAAATCCTAATAAACGAAGCTAGGAATGAATAAAATGTGGACAAAACCTTAAGGAATGGGTTTTCTCCCTATTTTATACTCCTACACCTCAACTATACCCTTGCTAATACTTGTGAAATGGCTAAAAAATCATAAACTATAGTGTCTAATTTATTTTCTAATTGGCTTCCCTTGAAAATGAGGCAAAAAAGCATTTATTTATAGGAGAAAATCTGGCCTAAATGCAATAAATTACATTCATAACTGATTTTCTCTAAAAAAAGGTAAGATTTACTAGCCTTTCTAACTATTTGGGCATACACGGGACCCGTATGGGTGGGGTGGGACCCATACGGTCCCCCCAAGCATGTGGGGGTTTTAACCCATACTGGCCAACCTATGGACCTGTACCACCATGCGTGACCCATTTGGGTCCCTAAGGGCAGACTGGGTCTCCTACTTTGGTTAAAACTCATTTTGATGCAATAGGAACACCTCTAATGGATAACACCTATAAAAGATAGCATTATCTAGCTCTCATCATTGTTTCATGAGAAGGATTGTTAAAATCTAGTGCTCACAGTGGTTTCTTCATTGGCCAAGTAAAGAGTCAAGGGTTTTCCTAGAGCTGGTGGACGAAGCACAAGAGGATTTTCTAGGTGAGCTTTTATCTTATCGAAAGCTTCTTGACATTGTTCATTCCAAACTGTGGGATTATCTTTCCTCAATAGTTTTAAAATAGGCTCACAAACTATCGTGAGTCTCACAATGAATTTGCAGACATATTGCTAGGAGCCTAGAAAACATTACACCTCCTTCTCGTTTTTTGTCACTAGCATATCTTTGATTGCTTTCATTTTATCTAGGTCTACTTCAATTCCTCTTTGACTGATGATATGCCCTAATAGTTTTCTTGATGTAACCCCAAAAACATACTTTTTGGGATTAAGTTAGATGTTGTATTTTTTGATGCGAGTGAAAAATCTATCTAGAACCACTAGATGCTCTTCAGGTGTCATTTATTTGACCAACATATCATCTATGTATACTACCACTTCCTTATGAATTAGGTCGTGTAGTAAGGTAGTGACAGCTCGCTGGTAGGTTGCACCGGCATTTTTTAATCCAAAAGGCATGACCCTATAGCAATAAGTCCTCCACTTAGTGATGAATGAAGTCTTGAACTTGTCGATAATATTCATGAGGATTTGGTTATACTCGGCAAATCCATCCATAAAAGAGTACATAATAGATCTAGCGGAACTATCGATTAAAACATTGATGTAGGTAAGTGGAAAATTTTCTTTCGGAGTAGCCTTATTGAGTTCTTCAAAATCCACGCAAACCCTTTCGTTCCCATCTTTATTTCAAACTGGAACAATGTTCGATGTCCATTCTAGGTATTTGACCACTTCTATGAATTTTGGTTTGATGAACTTTGATACCTCTTCTTTAACTTTATCAACCACTCGGGGCATAGTCTGCGCATTTTCTGGTTTACGGGTTTGATTTGAGGATCGATAGGGATATAGTGCTTTGCTATATGTCAATCAACTCTAGGAATGTCCTCATGTGACTAGGAAAAAATTGATACATGTACTTTTAGAACTTTTTTCAATTCTCTCTCTTATTTAGAGGATAAATCATTTGAAATAGTTACTTTACTAGGATTTTCTTTCGTGTTGAAATTTATTTCTTTGAGTGAGGCATCATGAATGCTAAAAGCATTAAACAAATACTGGAACACACATGTAGGATCATTATCAGAAAAACTGCACTACTAAGCAAAGTTATAAATGTTATTATAAGCATTAAAGACATCATTGTTAATGTCGAAAATATTAGAAATAGATACACAATTTTCATCCTCTTCCACAGGTGCATAGTCTTCTATTTTGGCTGAGGTAGAAGCTGCATTAGTGAGTCTAATTTCTCATCTGCATGGTTGTCCTTTTCCAAGCCATATACGAGCGTAGCCTTGCCTTTCATTAGCCTTGCCATCACACAAATCATCTACTCTACCTGATCGATGTTGCAATTAACTTTTTGTGCCCCTAGATGATTTTTCATTAGCTCAAGTGTTTCTTTAGCAAGTTCTACCATGGACAACTTGGTGTCTGCAATTGGACCGCCTTTTTAATTTTTTAAGTAGGATGTACTGTTGGGCTGATATCCCTGAGCTTGTTGATACTTGGACCTTTTTCAAATTTTCAAAAGTCTACTGCATCAAAGAAAATCTCAAACCCTGGTACAATCCTATCTCCAATCTACATTGGTTCTGGTGATCCATCATATGGCTTTTCCCCTCCTCGATCAAGCACAACTGTCATTGCTAACCTACAATACTTGGGTTTCTAGTGGTCCTTACCCCTGTAACCTATTCTGGTTGGTTTAAACTGGCCTGGACTAATGTAGAATATGGGAATCCCCTAACCATGAGGACCAAGGCCCATTCCTGGTTTATGGTGCTTCTCCTTGTATTTCAATATCCACTCAGACCACAGACCCTCAGTTTATTTCTTTTCTAAAATGGCAGTGAAATAAAATCCACCCATTTGATTCCATTCCATTTCTATGGCTACAATAGTGGACTGTTGATCTTCATCTAAAGTGCCAATCTTCCCTTTGAATGGGATCTTGACTTTCTGGTGCAAGGTAGACGGTACTCCTCCCAAGGCATGGAACTAAGGTCATCCCAAAAGTAAGGAGAATGTGACCGGAATGTCGAAGACCATAAAAATGATAGTGGATGTCATTTTCCTAGTAGTGATTTCTATTTTGAAGGTTCCTAAGATAGTTTTCTTTGAGTTGTCATAAGCCTTGATAACCATGGAGGATTTCTTGAGAGATTCCTCACTGAGTCCCAGAACTAGCAAAATCTGCCTCAGACAAACATTGTTCACGGAGCCATCATCAGCCATAACACAAGGCATAACCATTCCAAACACTTCTGCCTTCAATATAGACCCCTGTTGTAATATATCCCATCATTAGGCAAGTCAGATGCACTAAAGACAATGTCTGGGATGATGGACTTAAAAGTGGTAACATTGTTGACCATTGAATACACTTCTCATGGTGAGGCCAAAGATGATGTCTCAATTTCCATAATCTTTTTGAAAATAGCTATACGGGGTCCTTGAGAACTGAGGAAAAGATCATATACACTCATTTTTATGGGCATAGCCTCGAGCTGATCAGTAATAGGGACCTCAAGTATTGCTGGTAGAATGGGTTGATTGGTGGATCCGATTGCATGTCCACTATTACCAGTTATTTTCCCTCCCCTAGTGATTAGGTTGACAAAGTTTTCTAGTTTAACTTTCATGGAAGAAAGGGCTTTCACATGAAAGTCCTCAAATTCATCAAAGTAATCTTCGAGATGTATGTCTTTCAAATTGATTGGCTTGTGATCTGCTAGTGTGGTAATTAGAGCATACTGACTGTTAGCCCTAATTATTTCTGAGATTGAAGAATTTGGGTTGTTGGCAGTTCTGATCATGTTGATGGTTTGCTCATTTTCGAAATCAAATTCTATGAAACTTCTAGATTCTGAACTTTCTATGGTTCCCCATGCATCTGATGAATTACCCTCTAGAGAGGTTGGGTAACTTTTTAATCCTCCTCGGTCGATTGTCATGCCTTGTGGAACATACGGAGGAATAACCTTGAATTCTCTAGGCTAATGATTCATTTCGTCGTCTATGAAAGTTTTAGATTCCTTTCCCAGCTTGTCTAACTCACTGTTTAAATTTTTTGAGTGAATGATCTGCTCGTCCTCTTTAATATCGTCTTCGAGGGGTCCTTGTACCTGTTGGACGAGCATGTCGTTATCAACATCTTCTTCAGGATCTTTTTCTATTCATTCCCCCTCAAAATCTATTTTGACTTCTTTTCCTAAATGGACTAAAAGACTTTAGGATTATATTGTGGAAGTGTAGAAGGAACATGATTTTATGTTAGGACTTTCATCTCTTCTTTGTGGAAGATATAGCGGAGAATTCTGTTCCTAATCCCATGACTGTTCTCTTGGAGACTTGTAGGAATTGGTTGTTGTTCATTTGAAAGATTGATGTTTACTAGTCGAGTTAGATCATCATTCTCATGGGGATCAATCATCGATGGAACATTTGTAGCTTCACTACAGACATAGGCGTTCTAGTAGTCACTATCATCTCAGCATTTATCAGGGTCATATAGTAGAGTACTCAAGTCATAAGTCAACATGCCATTGCCTAGAATAGCCGATGACTGTGTGCTACTATAGCCTACCACAAAATATGGGTTGAAAAGGTGAAACCCATTATTCTAGTCAAAGCCAAAGTTTGGTTTCCCTATTTCAAAATAGGGATTCCATTGTAGTGCCTCAGTACCCTCATCAAACTCAAAGTTGAATGGTTGGATTTCACTGCTCTGGCCAACTTCATAATTCAGATTATTGGCCTGCATTAGTTGTAAAGAAGGTTCATCAAGTTGACTCTAAATCTCTTCAATGGCTCGAGTTTGATATTCCATCCAAGTATTTTTTATGTCACACCATTTGGTTGTGCTATAGAACTGGAATTGATTGGGTTCTCTGAAGGAGAGCTTGATACCTTTAAAGTCTACAGGAATTCAGGCCTGCTAAATATGCAACTCCATCTGTACCGAACTGGTATAGTTTGAAACCAGTTGCAAGCTTTGGCTTTTAGGCATATTTTAAAATGAATAGAAAACCCTTAGTTCATGATTCCTTCACGATCCATGAGATGGTAGAATGCTTGAAGAAACTAGAATGGCTCATCCATCACATCATATATCAGATGTTTTAGAAGTTTGATAGTGTGCAGGTTATTATCCTAGATTAGTTATATGTAATTGTTGGTGATGTCCATGTTCTAGACTTCATCTGAAATGTCATTTCTCTCAAAATTAGGGTCATGTCAATAATTATCGGATATCTCTTAGTCTTCCTCGTCTTCTCTGACAACTTCTATTGAAATAGCATTAATTGAAGCTTGAAAATCAGGGACTGGGGTTTTTTGAATACTAGGCTTCTTCTCAAATTCCTCCAGCTTATGATCAAGAATAAGTTACTAGATTTCTTTCAAGAGTTTAGTACATTAATTCATGCGATACCCCTTCATCACATGATAGGCACAAAAATTATCCCTATCTGCTGGAGCTGGGGGAGTGAACAGCTTAATGCTTTGAAGAACACCAGACTTTCTAAGGTTGGTGAAGATTTAAGAGAGAGATTCAGTCCATGGAGAAATGGATTGTCTAGTAACAGGCTGTATAGCTGCTACCACCTTGAGCTATTTTACTACTGGCTGGGAAGGTTTAGAATACCCAGAATAAGAAGGTTTTGAGCTTCCCCCTATTTTATAGGTGCGGCATTTATTGTAAGCATGCAATTCTTCTTTCTTAAGCTTGTCATCGTCGTCATACTTTCCAAGATTTTTAGCATAGTCAACTACCCCGTTAAAGGTGTTCCACTTCTTCATTTTCATCTTGTCATGGAATATGGGACTAGACCTTTCAACCAGTTTTACAACAGTGCCTCATACTTCGGTGCTCCATCTACCAGTGTCTGAACAACCATCCACCTTCTATAATGTTCCTCAAAGGGTTCATTAGGACCTTTCCTCACCCTTCCTAAATCTTGGAGGATGGTCTGAACTTTGATGTTGTAGGCATAATTCTCAATAAAAGCTGTGGTCAAAGACTTCTTGCAAGACTTTAAAGAATTAGACATCCGTATGTACTACTAGACCTCTAGAATTCCCATACTAGTCTTTACTCTTAAGTAAACTTCCAGGTGAGTCTCAGGAGAACCATGCTATCAAATGGGGGAATAAAAGGCATAACAAAGTTAATAGGGAGAGCGTGGGTGGTTGGAACAACGAAGTTGCCTGGGTCAACATATTTGGTAGGGGAAGGACCAATGAGGTGTCTCAACTTTGGAAGAACTGTCTCCATTTCTCCAAATCAATCTTTATACTTATCTTCAAACTCATCAAGTTTAGAACTACCTCCGAGTTCAGGCACATGGTTCACAAATAGATCCCAAAACTAATCCATAAATTGTTCTGATTTCATCATTTCAAATAAGTTTTTCTGAGACTCATCCTCATTAGTCATTTCTTCTACTGACTTAACCCCTTTTTTCTAACAAAGGAAACGTGTCTTTTTCTCGCCCCAACCTACAACAAAAGATTGGGTTAGTACCTCGCGCGACACTTAGTCTCTTGATTCTAGCGTATATTGTAATATGGTATGTATGTATGTATGAAATGTTTGTTTATGTATGTATATATGTATATACGAAAACTCGATGTATAGGGGGTATCGGGTTATTGGTGGGTGTTTGTATTCAAATATTCACGGAATATTCGAAAGTGAGGGTAAATAGGCCTTTAAATATTCTTGAAATATTTTGCGGCCAAGGGGTTGAGTCGTTACTTTTGGAAAGTATTAACTCGATAAAGTATGAAGGATTGGGGTCATTAAGAATGCCCTTTAGCTTAAGATCAGAGGTAGATGGGACCACTCAGTCCAATAATCAAATATTCATGGAATACTTGACCGAGGTTAAAAATTGCGGAAATTTATATTCAAAAGGGAAGCTCTAGAACATTGAGCTAAAGGAGGTGGTCACCAGGGGTGATGAGGTTGGTTAGAGTTTTGTTTTGGGGAATGTATAACTCGAGCATGTTATTCTGAGAATGCGCAAGAAATGGGGTCATGCTTGGATGCCCCTAGCCATTGCTGGAATGGTTTGATTTGGCAATCATTAGGTTGCCTTAGTCTATTTATTAGTCATTCATAAAATGCCAAAAAGGATAAGAGTCATTATATCGGCAATTGCTGGGTTGCCTTAGTATTTGGTGAATTTGGTCATTCGGGGAATGCCACAAATGGTCCATGTCTTGGAGAGATGAAGAGTAGCAATAGATTAATTGACCAAAGGTCCAATAACATTTACTCGTGGAGCATGGGATATAGTTTTCTATTTTAATGATGTCATGGCACACAATCAAGGATTATGGTTGCATAAGTCAATGATTAGTTTCATACCGATGATGCATATGAAATAAAATTAAGCTACATAAAGAATAAACGGTTAGCGCGTGCCTACCGGCGTTATTGCTTCGATGAGTTTTTTAGTCCCTAGGTGGGTTACTTCGTTGTCATTGGGGGATAATCAAAGTCTAACTTATGTTTCTCACAATTTTTGGGTAACCCTAGAGGGAAGTTTCTAGGGTTTATCTATATACTGAGTTTGAAGTCTCGAATTGGGTAAGGAATAAGTGTAACCTGCGAATTAGAGTACTACGATCTGATGGCCATAAGCTGAACCACCTAAACCTTTTCCTCATTTGATATATGTGTATCTGATAACCATAAGCTAGTTAAAGTAATACCGTAAGTTACGTAGGTTGTGTGATCAGATCCATGTCCCATACAAACCTTAATCAAGTTCAGGTAACACTTCATTGAATGACACAGTGGTGTAAAGGGTAGATAAAATGCAAATGTTGTGCAATTTTCCAATTTAACAAATCATTTTAAGCATAAAATGAATTTTTGAATCAAATGTAACTTTTATTATTTTTTGAATCACAATTTTTATCTTGTTGTCAATTTTGTTTTAGACAAACTGATAAAACCATTCCCTAGCAGAGTTGCCACTATGAGCGAACGACGGTTTTCAGGTCCTTGACCCTCCACTTGTGCGGGAACCGGCTTGCGGTCTGACCTATATGGTATCACGGGTGTGCATGGCTGAATTTTTATGGTTTTCCCTTTGCGAGTGTAATATAGGTCAGAGAGGATGAATGACCCTTTTTGTGGAATATTTAGACTTTTAAAAAGTCTTTGTGTAGTGTGTTTGATTGGATCTGGAGTAAGTATATTCGGAGTATGAAGATATGAAATAATGTTCAATATGAATGAAAACTCTAAATTAAAAAGATATCAAAAATGATGATTTATACTTGTTCAGCCCTGCCTACATCGAGTCCCCGGAGTTTCCTCCTCCGAGCTTAATTCACTAGTGATATTTCTTTCATGGGCAGAACTCAAGCCTTTACAATTATCTCGAGAGATTTCTTCTTCTCCATATGTAGGATATACAACGAAACCGATCCCTAGCTTGGCTGAGTCCTTCGCAACTTGTCTCCGTAGAATCTCTCTTCTTCCGAATGCAAGATTCACCACCAAACCATCAAGCTTGGCTGAGTCCTCTTCTTTAGTAGGATATACTACTCAAACTCTACCCAAGTTTAAGCTAAGTCCCACAAGGATTTACCACTTAAACATTCCTAGTTTAAGCTAAGTCTCGATCTAAATATTCACCCAAGTATGAGATTTTACAATTCCTATTTTTCAAGGGTTGGACTTTGAATTCTTCAAGCTTATAAATTCACTTGAGAATTCGTACAATCTGATTTGCTTTTTAGTTCTTGGAGGGATTGAATCACTAATTATATAGCAAATATCTCAATGTAATGGCTTTTGTAAAAACAACTACCATCTTCTCAACTTATGAAGCTTCCCTTTTATAGGCTTGGATTATAAATGTAGCCATTGCTAGATCTTGAATATTCACCATTGATTAGATATGAGATGGCGCTTCCAGAGCCTTTAATCTGTTCGTTAGACTCAGTGAATGTCCTATTTCAATATATTGGGATTTGTGCAACAAAGTTGTTACTTGGCATTTATTTGGCTTTTTGTGCACTTCCAACTTTTATGCAGATTTGTCTTTTGTTTGAGCTCCACGTGCCTTGCTATTGGTCTAGGTGAAAAAGGTAGTTGCCTTTTTCTCTTTCCTTTGTCAGCCTTTTCGTCCTTTTTTCTGAAACCGTGCAAGCTATTACTTTTTCATTCTTCAATAAAAACGCAAACTTGACTTTAGTCCAATATTGGAGGGAAATTGAATATTTGAATTTTTCCTTTGAATCGAGGGATGAATCTTCCAGATGTTTTTAGACTCATTTTTTGCAGGATCCTATTCCAGTTGTGATCTTCTCTAGATGCTATCTTCTAGGGATTAGAGGTTTGTTTTCTTTCCAAACACTAACCGGATGCTTTCTTCTTGTGTTCTTGTATCTTGAACTGAATGAGGTGTTCTTGGACTTAGTGATTTGTTTCCTTCAATGCTTATTCCAGATGTTTTTTTCTTTATAGTTAGTAGTTTGTTTCCTTTCAAGCTTAAATCGATGCTTCTATCGAAATTGTTTTCTTTTGTCTTAAATTGCATGAGGTTTTCTTAGACTTATGGTTTTTGTTCTCTTTAAAACCTTGATCCAGATGCGTGTCTTAAGGTTTTTGCTAAGTCATCTGGATAATGGATTTGCTCCAATCTCACTCATTTTGATGGAAACAAAAACCTAAGGACATAAGCATATTAATATGGAAAGTGGAGCTAAGTATGATTCTTAATACTTAGTCATTTACATTTTTCTCCCCCATAATCTAGCATCCTAACTCCCCCAAGATTTTTGCATATAGGCTTCTAAGTTTTTCTAGTACAATTGATGGTTGTACTTTAGAAGCAAATTTTTGAATAAGATTTTTCACTATAAACTTCTGTTGTTAATAATAGTTAACATCAATGAAGCACAGAATTACAAGTACAGAAGATTATAAGTGAAAAATGATTACATACAGATGATTTACAAAGAAAATGTCAGTTATGCCATGGGTACTTCTTCTCTTTGACCTTATTCTGATGTTGCTCTTTCTCCCCCTTTTTGTTTGCATCAACTAGAGGGACAATCTTATTGAATTTTTGCTTATTCCACTACCTTTCTCATGCACCGGATAGGAGTGTATAATCCAGATTCCCTGCTAGCTTTTGCTAAAAAATCCTATCCATTGTTGAGGGTACAATATAAATTGACTTAAGGGATTTTTGGAGTGGAGCATATGAATTTGTGAGATAGGGGTGCATCTTGATGGCATACTCTTGGTCTTCTTCTTCAAAATAAGGGAACATGCCCCTAATTAAAGTTAACATACACTTATAGCCTCCAAAGCTAGTATCCCTACTGTGTTGGACTAACTACTAGAAAAAGGGAAGGAGCAGACTCTCGTGAATGTATCCGGATGAGCTTGAAGTTGATGGAGCATTTGAGCTTAAGTCGGATAGTGAGGAACCAAGTTGTCCGATTTCTTCCGTGACTATTTTGGCACTACTATGGATGCTTTCATTTAGATACTGGAGCTCTATACTGATAGTTTTGTTCATAGAGAAGAGGCCAGTTTGGCAGTCACTTCCTATATCCTCAGCTGTTTTTTCTAGAAGAGTTGGCAAGTCATCCTTGATGAATTTTGTAAGCTACTCTTTCAATTCCTATTGCTCTCTTGTGGGAGAGGTGATTCCTAAGGATATGGCATTTGTTCCTTGAGTGACAGTAGTTGGAATTGGGTTTAGCAAGTGAGCTAGTGTTTGCTCTATGAAAACCTTAAGCTCCTTTTTCATATCTTCAGTAGTAGAGTTAATGTGCCCAAGGCATGCTTCATTACATGATTCAACTCCGAATGCAGCTTTAATAGCAGTTGTTTTAGCCTCAATAACATCTTGATATCTGCTCTAAAACTGGATTGGCCTTACAAAATGCCTTATCTATTATCTGCTCAATACTAGGAATATTTTGCATTCTCTAATCAATATGAATTAGCTTGCTCCGAATACCCTCATATTTAATTGTTAGATCTTGAGGTATTAAGAGATTTTAAGTGGAGGACTCAATCTTTCCCAATCTAGTATAGATGTCCCGGAGTATGTGCTTTAGGATGGATTCCCTATTCTTCTTATATTCTATAGCAGCTTCTTCCAGAAGTTCCTAGGCCATTTTTAATTTCTCAGCTTTTATTACTGGAATGGATGGAGTTCTGGTCCTTGATCTTAATTCAAACGAGCTCATGGGTGAATAGCTAGGACTGGAGCTACCCTTATCACCTTTATCATACTCATCCTCATTATCCTCTTCATCAACATCCTTATCAGCATTGTTCTCGTCATCTTCCCTATCTCCATCCTGTATCGTCGGATCCTCCGGAATGACCTTGCCCGTTGAGGTAGCCAATGTGGCATCCTCATTGGGACCCAAATCATTTCCCTCCTTCTATGTCTTTGACACTAGGTTAGGCTTATCTTCCTTGAATGCAATGGGGGATTCAATTACATTCAAGTTGCTATAATTTTCTACCATTCCTTCAACTTCAGCAAGTTCAAGATTCTCAGCATTGAGATCAATACTTGCCTTTGTATTTTTCTTTCCTAGATTATCTGCTTCTGCATCATTTGCCTCTTCCAGACTGTCAATATCTACAACTTCATCTTCCTCAATTCTTTTAGGAATAGAGAGTGATGCTATAATAGGTGTCGGTGTTTCTGAGGGAGAAATAGCTTGATTGGGTTCAGAGGAGGCTCGGGGTCCATCTATGAAGAGGACAAGCTTGTTAATTTCCTGATTTTCTATAATGGCAACCATCATTATATTGTATTCCATATCCTCTAGATGTAGTGTTTTGGCAGTGATTTCCAGCCATCATTTCTACTTTAGAGAGCTTAGGAGAAGGCTCCCTTGCGGTTATACCTACAGTCAGCTTTTTTGGAGAATTCTTAGCCTTCTTTGCCCTTATAGCTTGAGTAAAGGTTGGTCCCTTCTGTATCAACCTTTTCTTGGGATCTAGAGAAGCCTACTTCTTTTCCTCACTACACTGCTTAATGCACTTGCTTCTTCCATTGTCTCCTTTAGAGTACTCTGAGCTCTTTTTTTTCTTTTGGTTCTTGTTCAATTAACATCAATTTTAGTTATCTCATTTCCTTCCAGATCATTAACTGAATTTCCTTTCTTAGTAGCTGCTTTTCCAAGCCTTATTTTAGTCTTGGTGGGGGATTTATGTAGGATTTGGGATAAAGTCATGGTATCCTCATTCTCTTCCTCAACTGCCTCTTCCATCACATGATCCAGATCAATCTTTTTTGGAGCCGTGGGTCTTGTAGTCCTTTTCTTCTTCACTACTAAATCTTTTTAAATTGTTCCTCTAACTTTCCTCACTCTGCTTTTCTCCTACTTCTCTTTCTTTTACTTCAGAGCCTTAGCCTCAACCCATACTTCGTTGAAGGTGAGCTTGAGGAAATTTTTCTTCAATATGGCCTTCCCTTCCACACTTTCTACTCCATATAAGTTCACTTAGTTCTCAAGGAGGATTTTGGTGTTTATGGCTCCATGAGAGTATTTGTATTTATGTAATCAATTTAAAGCACTGTGGTGTTGACTTCTCTGCTCTCCACCTAGTATTAGAGTACGCAGTGTTAGAAGGCTGATGCTAAGTGAACGGACCCTTTCAGGATTAAAACAAGTCTTGCAATAACAAACTAGAGTACTCTTGGGGTCTTTAGCCATTGAGTGGAGAATTTATCCCTAAAGTACCTTTTTAGAAGCCACATTTTGGGATCATATTTGATGGTCTGTTCATCCCTATCATTTCTTATGATTGCTCAGTTATTCTTCATGTTAAAATGAGTTATAAAGAACTCAAGAGTGACTGTGATGATCTTTTCCTGCAATTGGGTCCGGGGAGCGTCTGTGTAGTTGTGAATTCTAAGATTGTCATAGAATTCTTTTACTAGTAGGGGGTATGTTGGGTTTTTCATTCAGAAGAAGGCCTCTAGATGCTCATCTTTTAAAAGTAATTTGGGGTAAGGTTCTGTGGTAAATAAAAACTCATCAACTAGATAATCAGAGGGAATGATAGTGTCTGAGTTTTTGAACTTTATGGGAATGAAGTCCTCATCTTTCAGGTTTTCTTCTAAAAATAAATTCTTTGGTGTAAGGGGTGTTTGATTCTGGGTTTTGGCCATTTGAGAGTTTCTGAGGAAGAAGTTTAGAAATTTTAGGGTTTCTAGAAGTATTTTTGTAGAGTAACAGTACTTGGTTGCTCGCGTGATGAAGACAGTGATTTTAGGGGCTTTTTATAGAGTTTTGAAGATGAGGGTATTTTGGTAATCAAGAAGAAGTTAACTTTAACTAGACATGTCCATTAAGTTTGGGAGAGAGATTAATAACGTGTAAATGGGAGAATGGCAACAATTTATTTAATTCGAACTGTTATGATTTTTACCGCGTTTGATGTGCACAGTAAACTTTTAAAATTCAAAAGTGAACAGTTACTTTTACTGCCTTTATTTCCATTTATCACTTCTTGTTTGCTGAGCTGGGAATATTCTCTTCCATATCCAGAGTTAATTTACTTCTCTTTTCCTCCTTGATTTCTTGACTCTTGGAAGCTTAAATAACTGCATTGATATTTACTTAGAGTTTTAGTTTAGATATATGTTCTTTTCTCATTTGTTGGAATGTGGACTAGATGACATCCTTTTTCATCACCTTTTTTCATTAGTAGCTCTAAGAATAATATCATCACCTTAGATTTGAGCAGGTATGACATCACACCTATTTCCAAGCTCTTGGTGCATGCTATACTCCATGTCCTAGAATTAGTTCTCCATTAGCTTCAACTCCTTCTTCTGGTCCTTGATCATTATGGAAGATGATTTCAGCATTGTGGGAATTATCTGGAGGTTGATTCAAGTTGAAGTTGATTACATTATCCTTTCCTTTGTACTTCTTGATTTGAACAAGTTCTTGAGCCTTCACTAGTTCTTCTTTATCTAGAACTGTCATCCTGATCTTAATCTTTTAACTATCTCCAAGATTTACTTTTCTATCCTTGTTCTAGGTTAATGACATGAAGGCTTTATCATCACCAGTCATGTGCCTTAAGCATCCACTATTAATGTTCCAATTTTTTTTATCTTCAGTGGACCTAAGGCATACCTATAAAACAGGTTAAGTAGAATTTGGTACCCAATCAAATTTTGGTCCTCCTGGGTTAATAACCATTTCAGGCCATGGATGACTATCATAATAACCATTTTTAAATCTACACATTTTTGTTATATGATTGTTTCTATCATAAAACCTGCACTCAACGATGGTTTGTTCTGTTTGAACTTCTCTTCAATCTTCCGGAGATCCATCTTTCCATACTCTGTAGAATACCTTGCTTTGGATAGATCTAGATTTGATTTCCTGTTTGGTATCAAGTACTTGACTGGAGATGTTATTTCTACTATATGATTCTTTCCTTACTTGAGTACTTATTGGTCGTGGATCACTACATCTTTTCCCTTTTGAGCCGCTGTATACTTTTGAGTTTGAGGCTTTCCTCTTTGAGGAGCTGCGTATTTTTGTGCTTGAGGCTGCTTAGGGATACCCCTTGGTTTTGGAGGTTCCATTTTTCTTCCAATAGTTTGCTTTCTTTCAGCAGCTTCCTTTATCAGCCCCAACTATTGAACCAGTCAAAGGGCATCGCCCCATCATCAAATACCCTAGGGGCACCCACCCTAGGGGAACTCCCCAGCAATAGAACCAATTAAGGGACATCGACATTCCATCCCTAAGCAATCAGGCCAAACACGACATTTCCCAAACTCAGTTTACAGTTTATTCAGGGGTCAACCCCCATCCACAAATCTTTATTCTTGATTGAAGGGGCAAAAATTTTTGTTCACCATAAAGTTAATCAAGAATCAAGATGTGTCATCTTAGGCAGTAACTAACTTAACAGTTTTATTATCTCTTAACAAGTTATTCGAATTCCCCACCAGGAGAGCCATCCGCCTTAGGAAAGGGATACACCACCATTAGTCAGGAAAGTCATCTGCCTTAGGGAAGGCATACACCATCAGTCAAGAAAGTTGATCCACCTTAAGAAACCAATACGAGGAGATTCATCCGCCTTAGGAAAGGGATACACCATCAGTTAGAAAAGTCGATCCACCTTAGGAAAGGGATACACCATCATCGTAAAGGAAAGTCGATCTACCTTAAGAAAGGGATACACACACCTTCCCTAGTGAAGTTGTCGGGGATATATAAGTAGCTAGAAAAGTCATCTACCTTATGAAAAGGATACACATTGGCAAAGGAAAATCATTCGCCTTAAGAAAGGGATACACATCAGCGAAGGAAAGTCATCCGCCTTAGGAAAGGGATACACATTTGCAAAGGAAAGTCATCCACCTCAAGAAAGGGATTTGCATCGGCAAAGGAAAGTCATCCGCCTCAGGAAAAGGATACAAATCAGCAAAGGAAAGTCATCCACCTTAAGAAAGGGACACCTAGGAAAAGAGTTCGCCTCAAGAAAGCAACCCATCCATGTCACCTCGTTAGGTATAACTTCTAAACCCCCATTTATATTGTTAAATCATACAGATTTGTATATACAGTGATCCCATGAGGGGTAGCCAGTGAGCACTAGATTTTAATGGTCCTTCTCATGATAAGATTATGAGAGTTAGATAATGCCTTTCTTTATAGGTTTTATCCATTTAGAGGTGTTCCTACTGCAGTAGAGAGAAGTTTGGCAAAGTTTGGAGACCTAATATGCCCTTAGGGACTCATATGGGTCATAATCGATGGTATAGGTCCATTAGTTGACCCATACAGGTCAAACCCTTCCACTCACCTGAAATGGACCCATACGAGTCCCATCCATGCCTAAATAGTCAGTTTGGTTAGAAAATCATGCCTTATTTGGGAGAAATCAGTTATGAATGCAATTTATTACATTCAGACTCAATTTCGCCCTATAAATGGAGGGTTTTACCTCATTTTAAGGCACAGACAATCATAAACTGAAAAGAAAGAAGATAAGCAACATTTTTAGTAGTTTTTCATAGGTTTAGAAAGGGTATAGTTGAGGTATAGGAGGTATAAAATATGGAGAAACCCCATTCCTTGAGGTTTTGTCCACATTTTATTCATTCCTAACTTCATTTATTAGGATTTGGGAGGGAAATTTTGTCCACACAAACAGTCGCCCAAATAGTCCTAAATTTGCCATTTTGACATCTACTTTGGCTAAGCTCTCTCTCTTAGCATAGGCATTACTTCAAAGTGGATTCACATAACGCTCCTGAGTTATAAAGAGACTCACGCTCAATTTATTTCGTTGTTATTTTCATTGTTTGGCATGTTTCTTCTTTTCTTCTTGTTTTGGGTCTGGTCCTTACCCATATGAGCCTTGTTGGCTCCTATTTGTCTTTATAAAGACTATACGGATGGGCCACACTTATATGGAAGGAAATCCTATTTCATTTCATTCTTCATCTATAAATCTGCAATAACTCATCCTTTTTAAAATAAGCTTCTGCCTGGGTCCTGCAGGACCCGTATGGATCCCCAAACACCCATGCAGGACCCCATCAGTAGCCGTACAGGTCCTACCCCACCCGTGTGGGTACTGACCCCCAAGGCAGATTCCTCGTTCCTTCTTTTTTTTAAATATGTAAAATAAACCAAAATCACCATTTGCCAAGCGAATCATTTTCACTAATAATCCGGTAAATCAACCCACAAAAGTTAAAATGCATTTTCATAACAAAATATGTTGAAGACCTATTTTTTTCTATCTGATCCTAGAAGCTGTTCGGGCACTATCAATCGCAAAACCGCCACGCTAAGTGTGATAATCTTTATGGTTGCACGGGAATTTATTTTATTTTGTTTTATAATATAGAACAAGTGTATAGGTTTTTTTGCGCTTCCGCCTTTTTCCTTCGGTTGTAATTTTTATTGCCCTATTTATTACTTGTTCTTTATTATGAACTATTGAATGCATGAATCGAGTGTGACAGAGTGTAGAAAAATAAGATTTCTATAATAATTCCCCAAATGATGAAAATAAAATGGTTTTACGTGGCGAATATAATTTTGAATTAAATAAATGAGAAATAAGTGACTCATCCGATACCCGAATCTCTAATCCAAAAGATATGAGTCTCCCGCCTAATGGGAACCGTACCAAAACTTTTTCCTAAGTAGACAACTTAGGTGGCAACTCTATCATTTGTATCGAGATTTGGGTCTCGATTCTTTTATTCTTAAATTTGGTTAAAATGTGCAAACTTGAACTAAATGGTTTCATCATGCCCAAATCAATCAACCAATCACCCAAGTGGGCCCTGCCGCAAGGTGCCAAGGGCGACCCATACGTCCTCGACACCTCACATCCCCTACAAGGAATCAGGATGCTGTGGATGATTCTGATGGTTAGGGTACTAGGTATTGGCCCTTTATTTTCATTTTCTGAACAATATAGCTTTAGTTTGGCCTTATGTGGTCCTATTTGCTAGTACATTTAATTGTTGGTGTCGGCATGCATTTGGTTCTTTCTTTTGTTCACTTTTCTATTTTCTAAACTTTCGAGCCTTCGTACTTGCTTGCTGGAATAAAATAACTGGGTTTCTTATAATTTTATCAACTTTTAGCTACTTGAAGTTGTAGTCGATCGACAGTTTCTACTCCATTTTTAGTCGAGCGATGATTTCCAAGGGATTTTACTTGTAATATAGATAAATGCTTCCTCTATTAAGACAGGGGATTTTGTCAGTCGACGGGTACTGGGCCATTTTTTATCGACCGACTGTTTCCTCCAGAAGGTCAATTTTTATTGTGATGGATAGATTGAAGGTGAGTCTAAGGATCTATCTGAACACGCTTTTCAGAAGATGATTAGTAACTCTTGGAGAGCCGGAGGCTTTGAAGCATGAAGATTTATTATATGGTTTTCGTCTCTGACCATTTACTACAAACTACTATGAGTTTGTGGGAACCAATTGACAATGTCTTTTTCTTTAGAAATCACGAGGTATGCCCCTTGCATGAGGGTTTTGGTGCCATTTTTTTATTACTTATGATACTGAAATTGTCATCCCTGACCTTTGGGTGGAATTCTCTGACCCTATGATGGATTTCTTTCACTTGAATCACCACCAGGAGCGTCTATTAATCAATCGAGATGTGAACAATCAAAGATTCAAATTGTTAGGTACTTTAGAAGTTTGTTCCACTCTCCCTACTTTTGATAGGAGTTGGAAGCCTATGATGTGTCTATTATTGACGGGGGTTTATCTATGTGAAAGTAACACTAGTATCAGCAAGTTCAACCTAATTCTACCATCAAGCAGATGTCGGATGGCGTATCTCCAATAGGGGTTATCTTGGTTGAGACCTCAGTGCATATGGATAATATTCATTATGGGTATTACATCGCCACTTGTGTAATCAAAATGTTGTTACAGGTAATCTTTTTCTAAAATCTATAATTCTGTGGTTTAGTGATCTTGGGATTCTGACATTTTTACAATGCAGATATGGCTCCAAGAGAAGTTGGCTATCTTTGCACCTCCTGTTAGGAATAGTTGAAGGCCTAACAGATTTTGGAGTGGGACTACTCTGATTGATGGTTGGTGACAGATCAATATAGTGGTCTGGATAGGGCAGTTATAGAAACTTACTGAAGATGAGATCAAGTGGATTTTCCCTAGAGGAATATCCGTCAGGTTACAGTGATGGTTTGGATGAATGCAGTTTTCCTCATTGGCTTGGATAAACTTACTTTTTATTCTCCTAGCTGGCTTTATAGATAGTATAGACGTTCACAGTCGTTCTCGAGGATTTGCTTCACCACATAAGAACCTTCCCAATTAGGTTGGAATTTTCCTCTAGCATCGGTGTATAGCTTCCTTGATTACTTCAAGACTAGGTCTCTAGTTTTTAATGGCTATTATTGCCATTTGACTTTGCGATTGTAGGCTCTAGCCATTCTTTGCTGATACATTTACAGGTTATCGAGAGCAACGAGACATTTTTCATTTACCATATTAAACTCCTCAAATTTAGCATGTGCCCATTCATATTCTTTAAGCTTAGGTTCCAGTATCACCCTGAGTGACTTGTACTATATTTTACTAGTAAAACTGCCTCAGTCCCATATATCAATGAGAAAGGATTTTGACCTATAGGAGTCTTGACACTTGCGTTGTAACCCCATAAAGATAATTGTACGTGATCTACCAAATCTCTGTAGGTAACCACCATTTTTGAGATGATCTTTTTTATCAACTTATTAGCTACTTTAATTGCTCCATTGCCTTAAGGTCTGTAAGGAGACGATTGGTGATGTTTGATGCTATATCTTTCTATCAATTTTGCAGTTTCTCCTTGGAGTTGTACCTTGTCTAAAATGATGTAATATGGAAGACCAAATTTGGCAAAGAGGTATTATTCAATGAATCTTGTAATTTTCTTGGCAATAATTCTAGCGTAAGACTCATCTTCTACCCATTTGGAGAAGTAATCAACTGCCATAATGATGAATTGGTGATTGTTGGTCAAAGATGGTTTTATCTCACCAATGTTGTTGATGCCTCATGTTGAGAAGGGCCAAGGGGTGGTTAAGGATTAAAGTTCCATTAGGGGAAGATAATTGATGTCTGTATAGATTTGACATTAATGGCAATGCTTTACATCTTGAATACAATCATTTATCATGGTCAGCTAGAAGTACCCCATCCTCTGAAGCTTCTTGGCTAGCATTACTCCACTCATATGGGGTTCACAACTACCTGAATGTACCTCTCCGATCATTTGATGTGATTCTATTTCTATTAAGCACCAAAGTAATAGATCGTCTGAGGATCACTTGAGAGTTATTCTATCAAAGTCAGTGTCTTCTATAGGATAACTACCATTTTCCAAATATTTGGGAATACCTGAATACCAAGGTTCACTTTCCACATCTTCTTCTATAACTGAAGTTATGGATAAGTAGAATGGAATTCATGATGTTTCCATGATAAGAGGTCTAATCGGTTAGTTGAGGAGTTATTCCCATACCGATGCTAGAGCAGCCAGAGAATCTTCCATTCGATTTTCATCTTGTAGAACAAGTCGAAATTTGCAAGTGCTAAACAAGGTTACTCCATATGGCCTTAAGATAGTGTCTAAGAGATTCTTCCTTTAGTTCCTAGTCTCCTGTGACTTGCTTTATGACTAAAGCTGAGTCTCTAATGATCTCCACTTTGTTTGCTTTCAAAGTTAGCAAGGCAGACACGCCAAATAAACAAGCCTCACATTCGACTTCATTGATGGTGGTAGGAAATTCAAGTCTTTTGGAAAGGGGAATAATTTCTTTTTCTGGAGTTAAGATGATGACCCCTAATCTAGCGCCTCCTTTGTTCATAGCTCGATCAAAGTACATTGTCCATTTTAGGGGTTTTTGAGTGATGGTGGTTAGTTATTCAATGGGGAATTCTAGATTTTTAGAAAATTCGGATTTGAGGGGGGGGGGTTGATTGGCTAAGAATTCAGCAACTGATCGCCTTTTAATTACTTTCTTTGTAAGATATTCGATATCAAATTCTGATAATAACAATAACCATCTTGATAGCTTTGCAGCCAGAGAAGGAATTTGGCAGAGATACTTCATTAGATCTACTTTTGCTTCAACTTGAATACGGTACGATTGGAAGTAGTGCCACCATTTCTTGGTCAACCATACCATTGTTGTGCAAGTCTTTTCAACTATGGTATATCTGGTTTCATAGTCTAGGAGCTTCTTGCTCAATTAATAGATCGAGTACTCCTTTTTATCATCAAGCTCTTGTATTAGCACTGCCCCCACTATGGTTGTGAACTCTCGGTGGTAAAAGATATGTGGATCTCCCTTGGCACCTTAAGGCAAGGTCCACTGGGGGTTGGTTAATTTAGACGTGATGGAACCATTTAGTTCAAGTTTGTACAATTTAACCAATTTTAAAGAATAAAAGAATCGAGACACAAATCTCGATACAAATGATAGAGTCACCACCCAAGTTATCTACTTGGGAAAGAGTTTTAGTATGGTTCCCATTGGGTGGGAGTCTTATACCTTTTAGATCAGAGATTCGGGTGCCGGATGAGTCGCTTATTTCTCAATTAGTGAATTCAAAATTACATCTGCCATATAAAACCATTTTCTTTTCATCATTTGGGGAATTATTGCGAAAAGCCTATTTTTCTATGCTCTTTCACACTCGAAACATGTGTTTAATAATTTGCAATAAAGCACAAATAATGATGGGGGAATAAAAATTACAACCGAGAGAAAATAGGGGTGTTACAAAGGAACCTATACATTCATTCTAAGTTATAAAGCAAAATAAATAAATTCTCCTGCATACTCAAAGGTTAGCAAAGTTTACGGCACATCATAAGTCATCATTTTGTTAGAGAAAATGTAATTATATTAGCGTGGCAGTTTTACGATTGATAGTGCCCGGGAGGCTTCTAGGATCGAAGATAAGTAATAGGTCTTCAATGCATTTTTATATGAAAACAAATTTTACTTTTCGTGGGTTGATTTACGGATTATTAGTGAAATTGATTTTACAGGATTAAAAGAGAAATGGGGATTCTACTTGGGGGCCGATACCTATACGGATGGGGTGAGACCCCGCATGGCTATTGGTGGGACCCGTACTGGTAGGGGGGACCTATGCAGGTCCTATTTAGACCTAAATAGAACTTCACTTTAGTAAAAAAGAGAAGATCTATGGAGAAGGAACAAAATAAAATGGGATTTCCTTCCACATGGGTATGGCGCACCAGTTTGATATCCCTAAGGACATAAAGGTACCAACGAGGCCCATGTGGGTCAGGTTTGTACACAAAACAAGATTGAAGAACAAATTAAATTAAATAAATGGAAAATGATAATAAAAAAAAAGGTGGGAGTCTCTTTGAAACTCAGGAGCATACCTTAACACCATGAATCCACTTTGAAGCAATCCCTACACCGAGAGAGAGTCTAGCCAAAGTAGATTGTGAAATGATGATTTTCAGACTGTTTTATGTGAGTGTTTGTATGGACAGAACCTCGCACAAATCCCAATGAATAAAGTTAGGAATGAATAAAATGTGGACAAAACCTCAAGGAATGGGTTTTCTCCCTATTTTATACCTCCTTTACCTCAACTATACCCTTGCTAATACTTGTGAATAGGCTGAAAAATCATAAACTATAGTGTCTAATTTCTTTTCTAATTGGCTCCCCTTGAAAATAAGGCAAAAGCCTCTATTTATAAGAGAAAATTGGGTCTAAACCAAATAAATTGCATTCATGACTGATTTTCTCAAAAACGGCAAGATTTACTAGCCTTTTTGCCTATTTAGGCGTGCACAGTACCCGTACAGTTCCCTCCCAGGCGTGCAAGGGTTTGACCTATATGGTTCAACCTGTAGACCTGAACCACTACGTGTGACCTGTATGGGTCCCTAAGGGCAGACTAGGTCTCCTACTTTGGTTAAAACTCATCCCTGCTGTAATAGGAACACCTCTTATGGATAACACCCATAAATGATAGCATTATCTAGCTCTCATCATCATTTTATGAGAAGGACCATTAAAATCCAGTGTTCACAGACTGCCCCTTATAGGAATACTGTAGATACAGATCTGTATGATCTCACAACATGAGCGAGGGTTTAGGAATCATACCTAAGGTGATAATATAGGTGGGTTCCTTTCTTGAGGTAAAATCCTTTCCTTTTCTGCGTGTATCCCTGGCGACTTCACTAAGTAATGTGTATCCTTTGTTGTGTGCATCGATTTCTTATGGCAGATGGCTTTCCTGCTGATGGTGTATCCTTTTCCTAAAGCAGATGACTTCTCCTTCGCTACGCATATCCCTTTTCTTACGGCCGATCAACTCTCCTACTAGTGGTGTATCCTCTTCCTAAGGTGGATGACCTTCCTTTCAGCTGATGCTAGTGTATCCCTTTCTTAAGGCAGATGACTTCTCCTCATATCACTTTCTTAAGGCGGATCAACTCTCCTACTGATGATGATGTATCCTTTTCCAAAGGAGGATGACTCTTCTGCTGGTGTATCCCTTTCCTAAGGTGGATGACTTTCCTCGCATCCCTTTCCTAAGGCGAATGACTTTCATGCTAAGGAATTTGAACAACATGTTAAGAGATAGTAAAAACATTAAGTTAGCTACTATCTGAGATGATATGTCTTGATTCTTGATTGACTTTATGGTGAACAAAAATTTTTACCTCTTCAATCAAGAATGAAGTGTGCGAGAAGGGGTTGGTCCCTGAATGAATTGTAAATGTTGGAAACAATGATCTGGCAGATTTACATCAAGAACAATCCGGATCAGGTTTGAAGAAAAAAAAACCTGTAAGTCCAAGAAGAGCATCCGGATACACATTGAAGACATCATATCCCTAAAGTCCATGCAAAAAGCATCTGGTTAAAGTTTGGAAATGAAACAAACTTCTAACCCATTAAAAACTACATCTGGAGAGAAATTGATTGAAGAGCCTCCGGATAAGTTAGAGTCAGAAGACATCTGGAAGACTCAACTTATGAGATGAAAGGGAAAAGTTCAAAATTACCTTTTCCCTTCATATTGGTCTATAGTCAAAGTTCCTTTTGCCTTGAAGAATGAAAAAGAAGACAGCTTCCACGCATTTTACAAAAGGAAAAATATCAGACTTGGAAAGAGAAAAAGGTAACCACCATTTTAACCTAGACCAATAGACAGGTGCGTGGAGCTCATAAAACTAACAAAGCTTGCCTAGAATTTGGTTGTGTGCAAAAACCCAAACAAACAACTACTAACAGCTTTTTTGCATCAACCCCTCAATTCAATCGATTCAAGTTATGATTCTAATGGATTGATCAATGGCTCTAAAAGCGCCACCTCATACCTTATTAGTGGTGAAGATTCATGATCAACCTCAATGGTACACAATGGCTACTTTTATGATCAAAGCCTATAAAAGGGAAACTTCACATATTGATAAGGTGTCGGTTGATTTATATAAGAAGGTATTACATTAAGATCTCAAGCGATCTCAATCAGTGAATAAAAATCCCTCCAAGAACTAAAAATTGCAATCTATTTGTAAGAATTCTTAAGTGAATAATGAACTTGAAGAATTTAGAACGCAAACCATTTGATAAAACAAGTGTGTAATATCTCATACTAGGGAAAGTATTGAGATAGGGGATTAGCTTAGACTAGAGAGTTTAAGTGGAGCATCCCAAGGGAAAAGGACTCAGATAAGGTTGGTACCTTGGTGGTATATCCTGCATCCGGAGAAGAATTTTTGGAGGCAAATTGAAGAGGACTCGGTAAAGGTTGGTGCCCTGGTAGTATATCCTACTTCCAGAAGGACTCAGCCAGAGTAGTTTGCTTGGTGGTATGTCCTCTAATCTAGAGATAATTGTAAAGGCTTGATTCCTACCCGATTCAAAGGAATCCTACTAGTGGATAAAGCTTGGAGAAAGAAAACTCTGAGGACTGGAGTAGGCGGGGCCGAACCTATACAAATCTCAGTGTCTGATTTACGTACTTAGTATTTACTTTAAGTGCATTTTAATTCATGCTCGCATCATTTGGATCCAATATATCTGGATCATTTCAAACATGCTACACAAACTTTTTGTAAGTCTATAAATTTTATGAAAAGAGGTCATTCACCCCCTCTCTAACCTTAAATGCATAGGCATAGGGACCAACAAGTGGTATCAGAGTAAGTGATTACAACTAGAGAAATGACAATCTCGAGCTAAAGGTTCAATTTTGATCCAAGAATCAAAATTAGTTTTAACAACTCACAACTTCTTTCGGAGGGTATGTCTATTACCCATCCTCCACTCTTCACCGGTGACACTACAAGTTCTAAAAAATCGGATGAAGAATTTCATTCAATCACAGAGCAGGTTAGCATGGATGGCTATTAAAGGCGATCCAGATGTTCCTACTTATAAAGTAGAGGGTATCACTACCCCGAAGCCATCAAATCAATGGGATGAGAACGATTATAAAATATTTTGTTAAAATGCAAATGCTATTAACATGGTTCAATGTCCTCGCAATGCAGATGAGTTTAACAGGATATTCGGGTATGAAACTGCATAAGAGATATGGCAGAAACTTGAAGTGACGTATTAAGGAACCAACAAGGTCAAAGAAGCAAGAATTGATCTCTTACAATAGAAATTTGAAACCTTCAAAATGGAGCCCAAAGAATCCATCAGTAGCATGAATACTAGATACACAATTCTAGTGAATGAAATGAAGAGGCTTGAAAAGGAGATAACAGAGGAGGAGATGGTGAAGAAGATCCTCCGGAGTCTCACCAAGGAATGGGACAACAAAAAGACTGCCATTGAGGAAGCTCATGACTTAAAATTCTGTAGTTATGATTAACTCATTAGTAATCTCTTAACTCAAGAACTATCCTTGGATAGATACAGCCAACAAGAGAAGAAGCCTGAGAAAAAGAAGAAAGCTATTGCTCTTAACGTAGACTCATCCAGATCAGCTTCCTTAAGAATAGAAAAGAAATCACAGGAATCTTAATACAACAAAGAATAAATGGCCATGCTTGCAAAACAATTTGGTAGATTCCTGAAAAAGAATGAGAGAAGAAGTTCCAGAAGATATGATTCTAGAAGGATGAAGGAAAGCTCCTTTACAAAGGACATGCTAAGAAATACTCTGGAGGACAAGAAAGATCCGAAAAAAGAATTAGCATGCTTTGAATATGGAGAAAAATGACATTTCAAGTCTAAGTGCCCCAAGCTCAAGAAGGATAAAAATACAAGAGGAAAACAATCCTGACCACATAGAATGAAAGTGAAAAAAGTAGTAGCTCATCCTCCAGAGAGGAAGAAGAAACTATAAATTGTTCATTCATGGTACTAACTGAGCCGGAAGTAGAACACTCTGGAAGAAAAAAATCAAAGCTAACGCCTGAGCAAATCGATGGTGAATCAGAATCAAAATCAGCAAGTAATGAGTTATGCCTTAGATCCACCAAAGATCAACAAGCATGGCACATTTATAGTGGATGCTCAAGGCATATGACTGGTGATGAGAAAGCCTTCATCACTTTAATCTGGAAGAAAGGTGGAAAAGTGAGCTTTGGAGACAGTCAAAAGGGGCAGATCATTGGACATGGAACCATTGGATATGAGTTAAAGATAGAAGATGTGTCATTATTTGATGGACTGAAGTTCAACTTGCTCAATGTTGCACAACTCTGTGAAAAAGGGGGAAAATTAACCTTTGACTCCAAAGGCTGCTCCATCATTGATAGTAAGTCAAATAAACTCATTCTTTACGCACCTGGAATAAACAATGTCTACGCTATTAACATTGAAAATGAAAAGAAGAATATATGCTTGGTGTCTAAAGAAGAAGAATCATGGCTTTGGCATCGGAGGTTGGGTCATGTAAGCATGAACCTCCTATCCAAACTAGCCAAAAAGGAATTGGTTGTGGGTTTGCCTAAGGTTGCTTTTCATAAGGATCTCATATGCACTACATGTTAATTAGGTAAACAACATAGAAAAAGTTTCCCTTCCATCTCCTATATACCCTCCAAGAGACTTCCTAAACTCTTACACATTGATCTCTTTGGCCCAATCAAGCCAATGAGTTTGGGTAGAAGAGAATACACTGTGGTCATAGTGGATGATTATTCTCGCTATACCTCAGTTGCTTTGCTACCTAGCAAAGATGAAGCCTTTGACAATTTCTCAAAAATATTCATCCGGATAGAAGTAGAATAGGGCATAAGCGTTGCACACATCTAAAGTGATAATAAAGGAGAATTCAAAAATAAGCATTTTGCTAAACTCTATTAATCCATGGGCATTGAGCAGAACTTCTCTTCTCTTCATACTTCTCAACAAAGCTAGGTTGTTGAAAGGGAAAACAGAACAATAGTTAAAATGGTTCGAATAATGCTAAATGAGAATAGATTGCCTAAATACTTTTGCAGTGAGGCCACAAACACAGCATGTTACATTCTAAATAGAGCTCTCATTAGAAAGACCATAGACAAAACCCCATATGAAATCTAGAAGGGAAGGAAACCCAAGATTGGGTACTATAAAGCCTTTGGATGTAAATGCTACATTCTAAATGATAGAGAGCAACTCGGAAAATTCAATCCTAAATATGATGAAGCAATTTTCCTTAGCTGCTCAACACATAGCAAAGCTTACAAAGTATATAACAAAAGAACACAATATATGGTAGAGTCTATACATGTAGATTTCGATGAGACTAACCATGTGGAAAAGAAGAGCCAAGATCTGGATATGGCAACCTCGGAAGAAGCAGAACCATTAAAGACTCAAGACCCCTTTCAGATCAAGAAGTATAAGGAAGAGGATGAGCAAATTAATTTCAACTAGGATCAACTTCCAAACAATCCCTTGAATGCTGGAATTGATTTTAATGATGGATAGGGAGAAGAATAGGAACATGATGCATTAGAAGATCAAGCTCCAAAACTGCATGAAGATCTTCAAAGGGAAACCAGGACATAAAAGAATCATCCATTGGAAGCTATTTTGGACAATGTTCAAAATCCAGTCAAAACCAGAGGATAACTCATTAGAATTATGTGCCATGTTGTCTTCGTCTCTCTTATTGAACAAAAGAAGGTTCAAGATGCAGAAGGAGATGAAAGTTGGATGATGGCTATGCAAGAAGAACTTGATCAGTTCACCAGAAATGATGTCTGGGAACTAGTACCTCCACCGAAAGGAAAGTCAATGATTGGAATCAAATGGGTATTCTGAAACAAGCTAGATGAATCTAGAGTTGTGGTGGGAAACAAAGCAAGACTAGTTGCTCAATGTTGCAATCAACAAGATGGCCTTGACTTTGAAGAAACATTTACACCAGTAGCAAGATTGGAGGCAATCTGGATCCTAAGTGCTTTTGCATCAGTCATGGGATTCACTTTATTCCAAATGGATGTCAAAAGTGCATTTGTAAATGGAGTCATTCAAGAGGAAGTATATACGAAGCAGCCACCTAGATTTGAAGACTCAAAGCATCTAAAGTATGTATACAAGTTGAAGAAGGCCTTAAATGGATTAAATAAAGCACCAAGAGCTTGATATAAGAGACTGACTTCATTTCTTACATCCAAGGGTTACATCTAGGGTAAAATAGACACAACACTCTTCATCAAGAAAAAGAAGGGTGATGTCATTCTTGTCCAAATCTATGTAGATGACATTATTAGTTACATTGTGTGGTACCATCGCTATACTTTAGGTCATTCGCATACACTCATATTTTTAGAGTGTCACGGGTGGTTACAGGTATAATGATGACAACATATTGGTAAGCTATGTAGTTGGAAAGAATCCATCACTCCGTATATATTAAGGAGTTGTACTTGGCTGCTTGTTGAAGTGATGATTGCTGTAAACCTCTGATCAGAGCACGTGTTTGATAGAAATAGTTTCTACTTAGACACACTATGGTAAAAGGCAATATACTTCGGTGACAAGTTAATAACTGGGATAGCTTGGAGCAAACTTGCTATTAGTGGGTTAACACTTTACCTGAACCCTATAAACCAAATGATACTAATATTAAAGAATGGAAGGAGTTCATTACATTGGATAAGTATTGCATTAATCGGGATTAAGTCATAAGCATAGATGACGTTCCGAGTAATGGGGGATGGTAGACCCTTGCTAGAGGCGTAGTACAGTCGTTTAAAGTAATCGAGTTCTAATCATGGTCTAGAACCTCTAGCCAATGGTTCCAATAGAACAATGGTTGGTTAAGCCTTAACAGCTCAATACTTCAGGATCCTATAAGGTCACACACATTGGACCTTGATCAAACTGAGTAGATAATAATTGGATTATTATTTAATTAGTTAAAAATGATTAGATCATTTTGGATAAGCCAAGTAATTTCTTTCTGTCCGGTAACTAATTTATTAGGGTGGCAAATAAATTAGAGTGTTTATTAAAATGATTAGATCATTTTTTACTTAAGCTAGGAATTTATTTTGACCAATAACTAATTTTATTAGGGTCATGAAATAAATTAAAATGTTGATTAAAATGATTAGATCCTTTTTGGTTAAGTCAGGAATTTATTTTGACTGGTAACTAATTTTATTAGGGTTATGAATAAATTAAAAGAAATGAGAATTAAATGAAATATATATATATATATATAATAAAAGGAATTTTCCCTATCCCCCATTGCTAAATAGAGAGCAATGTTGCTCTCCCCCTCCTATAAAAGGAGGCCTTCTCCTCCTCTTCTCAACAAACTTTAAGTTCACGTCTTTGTGGCATTTTTTGAGAGTCTTTAGTTAGGATTATCGAGCTGTCAAAGAAGAACTTTTTGATCCTCAAGGATCATAGTTTGAATATCCCAAATTATATTTTAATTTGGGGACCTCTTGTTTATATTTTCTAATGGGCTTTTGGAGTGGTCTAGCAGCTACTCAAAGCTCTACAGTTCCTCCTCTCGGGGAGGTTTTGGTTGGTGGAGTTCATGTGGATACTCATAGATGCTATCCTACACTTGGAGGCGTGTACAAGGAGGTTCTGCTAAAGCACGCTTCAACTGGTAAGTTTTCTTTCTTTCTCTTTTAATTATTAAGTCTTTTTCTTTAAGCGTTTTTAGACTTTATAATTATCCTTATGTTGTTTTGCATGCTTAGTTTATTTTACGCTTAGGTTATAGCTTAGAGTTATAACATGCTTAGTATAAAATATTTTTGCTAGGATATAATTTAGAATTATGGTATGCCTAGCCTATACATGCTAACCTAGGTAGAGAGTTATTTTGTTAAGGCTTTATTTAATATGCAACTAATAGGAGTTCCTAGGGACAAGGGACAAAATTTTGAATTTTCGCCAAGCCCCTTATGCATGTTCAAAGTGACTATCAGTTCTCTACACGGGTCCTCCCCACCCTTACTGGTCCCCTACAAAGAGTACCTCAACGAGGAATTTCCTGAACAAGCAATTTTCGTCCAAATTTGACCAAATCCTAATCTAACCAATTCCAAAAGATCCCTAGACTAAAGTTACATGCATTAGGCTCTATTTTGATCCCTAAAGACCCTAAAATCATGCTGATTTAAAGAAATTCGAAAATGGGCAAAAAATAAAAGAAGGAAATTAGAATCCACACTTGGAGTTTGGAGGGGTGAGTAGTCTAAGATGGCATCAAAGGAACTTTAGAAGAAGGAGAGTAGCCTAAAAAACTTGACATTCCCAAAAAGTATATCCTACGGCCACCGAACATCACCGGAGCTCTGAATTACCAATCCGAGGCAAATCCTCATGTCTGAGATTGAAACCACCATCGTGAAGAATCTTTTTATACATCTACTAGTGGGTTTTAGGTGAAAATTGCCTGCATTTTGAGAATTGGAAGTTTGGGTAAAGAATGGGGAGAAAGGGACTCTTCGGTTTTTAAACTGTCCCGACCCAACCTGTACGGGTCCCTGCCACCCATATGGGTCCCCCAAGCTTCACCACCCACCCGTACGGATCCTCACCACCCGTATGGGCCCAACTTCAGGGGAAAGATAGCTTTTCAAAGAAATTAGTCTTCCCCAGCAGCAGGGGCATATCAAATCAAAATTTGGGGCCAACCCCGCTTCTCTCAAACCCTGTATTTTAATTAATTCAGGGGAAAAACCCCTAGCTCACCTTGATCCTTGATTGAAAAGGGGTAAAAAAATTTTGTTTATTAAAAAACAATCAAGAATCAAGGTAAGTTATCTCAGATCAATTACTGACATAAACAATTTTTCATGTACAGGTCCACTCAAGCATAGGGAATCTCCTCGACAGGTGGGTCATCTAGGAGAACAATTCCCCAACAACGTAATCAGTCAAGTGGCATCTCTCATCATCAAGTACCCTAGGGGCACCCACCCTAGGGGCATTCCGTAGCTGCAGAACCAGTCAAGGGGCATCCCCCTAAGAGACCCTCTCCAAGGGCCATTCCAACCTGAAATAAAGGGCCAAACCCAACATTTCTCAAACTCAGTTTGCAATTCTTCCAGGGACCTATCCCTACCCACACATCTTCATTATTGATTGATGGGGAAAAAAAATTTTTTGTTTACCAAAAAGTCAATCAAGAATCAAGATATGTCATTCCAGACAATGACTAACACATTTTATTGTTAACAGACAACTTAAAATCCCCAACAGGAGAGTCATCCACCTTAGGAAAGGGATACGCATTTGCAAAGGAAAGTCATCCGCCTTAATAAATGGATGCACACAGTAAAAGTCGCACCTTACCTAGTGAAGTCATTAGGGATACATAATCAACTAGGAAAATCGGTCCGCCTTAAGAAAGGGATATGCTTCAGCAAAGGAAAGTTATCCGCCTCAAGAAAGGGATATGCATCATCAAAGGAAAATCATCCGCCTCAAGAAAAGGGATACGCACCAGCAAAGGAAAGTCATCCGCCTTAAGAAAGGGATACGTATCAGCAAAGGAAAGTCATTTGCCTTAAGAAAGGGATACGCATTAGCAAAGAAGAGTTGGCCGCTTCAAGAAGAGGTCGCCAAGTAAAGGAGTTCGCCTGGAGAAAGGTACCTATCAATATCATCACCTATGGTATGATTCCTAAACCCTCACTCATATTATAAGATCATACAGATCTATATCTATAGTAATCCCACGAGAGGCAGTCTGTGAGCACTGGATTTTAATGGTTCTTCCCATGAAACGTTAATGAGAGCTAGAAAATGCTATTCTTGATATGTGTTATCCATTAGAGGAGTTCCTACTGCAACAGAGATGAGTTTAGCTAGTGTTTTGAGACCTAGACTATCTTTAGGGACTCGTATGGGTGGCACCTTGGAGGTACGGGTCCATACGTATGACTCCCAAAGATCTATATGGATTGGAAGGACCCATACGGGTCCCACCTAGACTAGTATGGGTCCCATCCACCCATAGGGGTCCCTTTTCTCTCCAAACACGTAAAAAGGATAGTAAATCATACCATTTTTGGAGTAAATCAGTCATTAATGCAATTTATTGTGTTCAGACTCGATTTCCCCCTATAAATAGAGGCTTTTTGCCTCACTTTCAAAAGGGGCCAAGATAAAAATTCATACTAGACAATCCATATAACATTTCTAGTAGCTATTTAGGTATAGCAAGGGTATAGTTGTCGTATAGAAGGTATAAATATGGAGAAAAACCATTCCTTGAGGTTTTGTCTACATTTTATCTATTCCTAACTTCGTTTGTTAGGATTTGGGGGAGGTTTTGCCTACACAAATACTCGCCTAAACAATCTTAAAATCCATCATTTCACCATCTACTTTGGCTACACTCTCTCTCGGCATAGGGATCACTTCAAAGTGGATTCATGACGTTAAGATACGCTCTTGATTTTCAAAGAGACTCACATCTTATTAGTTTCATCCTGCATTTCTATTTTTCTGCAAATCTTCTCCATTCTAAATAAAGCTGAGATTCTATTTGGGTCCAAAGAAGACCTATATAGGTCTCCCACACTCATACGGGTCCCACCAGTAGCTGTACGGGTGCCCCCTCATACGGGTAATGACTCCCAGGCAGAATCCCTATTTCTCTTTAATTTGTAAAATCAATCAAGATCACCATTTACCACGCTATCAATTTCACTAATAATTCTGTAAATCAAACCATGAAAAGTTAAAATATGTTTTCATAACAAAATATGTTGAAGACCCGTTATTTCTTCTCGATCATTGAAGCTGCCTGGACACTATCGATCACAAAACCACCACGCTACCATAGTCATATATTTCTTAATAAAATGCTGACTTATGATGTGCCATAACTGTGCTAACCTTTATGGATCCAGGTAAATTTATTTATTTTGTTTTATAAAAAAATGCTGACTTATGATGTGCCACACTCTATAGATTCCCTTGCAATTCCCCCATTTTTTGCCCATTGTAATTTTATTAAGCCCTTTTATTGCTTGCGCTTCATTATGAATTACTAAATGCATCAATCGAGCATGAAAGAGTGCAGAATAATAGGATTTTTATAATAATTCCCCAAATGATGAAAAGAAAACAGTTTTAACGGTGAATGTAATTTTGAATTAACTAAATGAGAAATAAGTGACTCATTCGATACCCAAATCTCTGATCCAAAAGGTGTGAGTCTCCTGCCCAATGTGAACTATACCAAAACTCTTTCCTAAGTAGACAACTTGGGTGGCGACTCTATCATTTGTATTAAGATTTGGGTTTTGATTCTTTTATTCATTAAAATTGGTTAAAATGTGTGAACTTTAACTAAATGGTTCTATCATGCCTAAATAAACCAACCTCTAGTGGACCTTGCCGTAAGGCATTAAGGGAGATTCACATATCTTTGACCACCAAGAGTTCAACACATGCATCATGCATAGTTTGCTAAATTTTGCAGGTAATGGAAACTCACCAGGGTTAATGTATCCTAAGCTAGTAGTAGGTCTCAAATAGAAAAGAAGCCCCTAGCGATCCTCTCTGCCTAGCCATAGTAACCTAAAAGAGAAAATCATATTAGAATAGGTCCACTAGAATTGGGGGAGGGATCGCCCTCTCCACCATCGTGCTCGTCCACAAACCACGTATCCTCTCGCTAAAATAGCACTCAAATGAGAGTGGCAACTCTAGGACAAAGCGGCGGTCATCCACACCCACCCACATTCACCCAATGTCATCATTGACGACCATCACCTCCCATCGTTTGTGAATAATGTGTACAGAGTAAATACACTATAAGTATCTTAACTTTGTAAATAAAATTTCCACTAATGGTTTATTGAAATGTATAGTACAAATTTTATGTAAGATAATTTTACCCAATCAGAAAGCAACTAGCAGAGGAACTCTCTGTACTCTAATGTGTTCCCAGTCTTTTGCTACCAGGTTCCCATCCACCTCGAGATAATGTGAGGCATCTTAGGCTATCCAAGCAAGTCAGGCCTAGGGATGAACCGATGCTCAAAGGCCCAAATCTGCAAAATGTATCAAAGTCAGTTGCAATGGAATTCAAATAAAGGATTAAAGCACAAAGGATTAGGTTCGAGAATTAACAGAAGGATCAGGTGGCAGATATTAAGCTCGGACTGCTAGCCTCAAACACTACCATCCAGACTATAGTACAGCTACTCCAGGATGGCTCGACACCAGTTCTTGCCTGGCATGGTAGCAAGATCCTCAATCGCTAACAACAGATCATAATTGAGGTAGCCGGAGTAGACATGAAAGAAAATAGTGGTGAGGAAGGTCAGTAAGAAGGATCGAGTATACTGATCCCTCCTCTCCTCGATAATAGGGCTCTGCTGCCCGATTTAGTAATCATGAAGCTCTTCGTACTTGAGCTTATCCATTCGTCCGGGATAAAGCCCAAGCAATCTCTATACATAGGCCTTCACCTCGGCCCTAAAATGCTAGTGGTCGAAATAAACACCAAAGTGGATGATTTCCCCTCTCCAGCTTAACACCGTAACCTCCATGATCAATATATTGAAAGTATGGGTCATCTCCGACTACCTCTCTACCAGAGTTGAGATAGCACTCGAAGTCAATGTCTTCTAAGCCTAAGGGATGGCCCTGATAATGTCGATGAACTTAAACGACTCAATGCGAGCCAATAGCTCGGTGTCCCTCGCCATAGAAATCTCCTCATACCACTTTCTACAGAAGATTACAGCTCCCATAGTCTTGTACTAAAACTGCAAGGGTAAAACAATAATTTTATAGGGTTAAAATATAGAAGAGCAGACAAAAATTAGAAAAAGGTGGTCTAAAATGAAGTTTTAGGCAATTTATCATCGGAGAAGGGACTCGTATAGATCCACCTCACCCCGTACGGGTCCTATACTAGAAACCATTCTAAAAGCACGACTCGTATGTATCCCCCCCATCCGTATGGGTCCCCTACAAGTAGTGGCTTCGCCTAAAGATTCCTGAACAATCCAAAATTGTCCAAATCCAACTAAAGCTTATTTAAAACTATCCTAAAAGTATCCTAGGCCAAAGTTACATGCATTAGGCTCTATTCCAAGTTCTAAATCACCCTAAATCATGCAAAAATTGGAAAAATTCAAAAACCACAAAATGGAAAAAAAGGGAAATCGGGTGATTTACCTGGAATTTTAAAGCATGAGTGTTAGGAGATGGAACTAGTGGCACCTCAGAGGTAGGGATAACGTCCAGGAAAGAATCCCCCTTGCGAATAGTATACCCAACTCAAACTGGGCATTCTTAGAACTCTAAATCACCCACCTAGGAGAAATCCTCGAACCTAAGAGAGAAAAGACCAGCCTTGGGAACCTTCTTATACATTTTTTATCGAGTTTAGAGGAAAATTTAATCAGAATTTAGTTTGGGAAGTGTTTGACGTAAAGTAAGAAGAGGAGAAGTCTGCCATTATTTAAAAGACCCTGACCTAGACCCGTACCTGTCCCACCTCCACAATTTGCCACTCATACGGGTCTAACCCACATGTACGGGTCCCCCTTTACCACTAACGGATAGTTTTTGAACTATATTCAAACTCCTCAATAGCAGGGGCATATCTAGTCCAAATTAGGGCCAACCCCACTTCTCTCAAAACCCTTATTTCAGTTAAATGAGGGCAAAACCCTTACCTCACCTTGATCCTTGATCGAAGGGGAAATTTTTTTTTTACCAAATCAATCAAGAATCATGGTAAGCCATTCTAAAACATTTACTAACATGGATAATTTTCATGTGCAGATTTACCCAGGCATTAGAGATTTTCCCAACAAGATAAGAATTCCGCGGTAGAAAATTCCTCTTAGGAGAAACTCCTTAGCAGTGGGGCTAGTTAAGGGGAATCGCCCCATCATTAAGTTCCCTAGGGGAACCCACCTTAGGGGCATTCCCATGCAGTGGAACTAGTAAAAGGGCATCCCTCCATCATCAAGTACCTTAGGGGTGCCAACCCTAAGGACATTCCCCAACAATGGAACTAGCCAAGGGGCACTCCCCTAAGGGGCATCCCCCCGAAAGGCTCCCTCTAAGGGGCATACCAACCCAAAATAGTTGGACCGAACCCAACATTTCTCAAACTTAGTTTATTCTTGGTCCCTATACGTATGTGTTTAAAGTTAGAGGGGGAGTGAATGACCTCTTTTAATGGAATTTATAGACTTATAAAAACTTTGTGTTGAGTGTTTGAAATGATCCGGATATATCGGATCCAGATGATGTGAGTTTGAATTAAAATGCACTTAAAGTAAAGATTGAGTAAGTAAATTCAAACACTATAATTTATACTAGTTTAACCCCGTCTACTCCATTCCCGAGGGTTTCCTTCCTCCGAGCTTTATCCACTAGTAGGATTCCTTTAAATCAGGCAAGAATCAAGCCTTTACAATTTTTTTCGGATTACAGGATATACCACCAAGCTAACTACACAGACTGAGTCCTTCCGGAAGTAGGATATACCACCAAGGCACCAACCTTAGCTAAGTCCTCTTCAATTTATCTCTAGAAATTCTTCTCCTTATGTAGGATATACCACTAAGGCACCAACCTTAGCTGAGTCCTTCTGCCTTGGGATGTTTCACTTAAACTCTCTAGTCTAAGCCAATCTCCTATCTCAATACTTACCCAGGTATGAGATATTACACGCTTATTTTATCTAATGGTTTGGGTTCTGAATTCTTCAAGCTTATAATTCACTTGAGAATTCGTACAAACATATATGAATTTTTAGTTTTTGGAGTGATTTTTACTCACTGATTGAGATAGCTCGAGATCTTAATGTAATAGCTTCTTGTAGAAATCAACCACCACCTTCTCAATATGTGAAGCTTCCCTTTTATAGGCTTTGATCATAAAAGTAGCCGTTGTGTACCATTGAGGTTGATCTTGAATCTTCACAATTGATAAGTTATGAGGTGGCGCTTTCGGAGCCATTGATTAATCTGTTAGACTCATAATTTTACTCGTTTGTACTAATGGGATTGATGCAAAATAACTGTCAGTAGTTGTTTGTTTGGTTTTTTGCTCACTTCCAAATTCTAGGCGCGCTTTGTCAGTTTTATGAGCTCCACGCACCTGTTTATTGGTCTAGGTTAAAAAGGCGGTTACCTTTTTCTCTTTCCAAGTTAGATATTTGTACTTTTGTGAAATGCATGCAAGCTATCTTCTTTTTCATTCTTTAAGGCAAAATGAAATTTGACTATAGATCAATATGGAGGGAAAAGGAAATTTTGAAATTTCCCTTTCATCTCATAAGTTGAGTCTTCCAGATGTCTTCAAACTCTAACTTATCTAGATTCTCTTCAATCAGTTTCTCTTTGGATGAAGTTTTAATCAGTTAGAAGTTTATTTCCTTTCCATATAGGTTAACCCGGTATGGGTCAGCCAGACCCGTATGTGCCCAACCTATCCATACTGGTCTGATATGACCCAAAATAGCCCATATCGGTCCTACCGGTATGGGTCCAATCCATTCGTACGGGTCCTCCCAACACCCAATCAATCTTCTTAGGTGCATAAAATTAGACATAAATGCATAAAATCAATAATAGATGTCATTTAATGCATTCACACATGATTTTCACCTTTAAAAAGGGGCTTTTTGCCTTATTTAAAGGGGAGAACAATTGGAGAAAAATAGGAGAATCAAATACCAATATAAGATTATAGTTCTAGCAAGTTTTTAGAGAGTATAGAAAGGGTATAGAAGAGGTATAGAGGTTATAAAATAGGGGGAAAACCATTCCACATTGGTTTTGCCCATATTTTATTCCTTTCTAGCTTTATATTTAGGATCAAGGGAGGTTTTGTCCGCACAAACACTCGCCTAAACAGTCCTGAATCCATCATTTCACCATCTACTTTGATAAAGTTTCCATTCGGCATTGGAATCGCTCTAAAGTGAATTCACCACGTAAAGAAACGCTCTTGAGTTTCAAAGAGAGTCAAATCTCATTTATTTTATTGTCATTCTCCATCTATTTAATTCCATTTGTTCCTTTATTCCTATTTTGGGTCTGGTCCTGACCCACAGAGGCCTTGTTGGTACCCATGTGGAAGGAAAATCCCATTTTTATTCTATTCTTTCTTTATAAATCTACCATTTTTATTGAAATAAGTTTATGTCTGGGACCATACAGGACCTATACGAGTACCCCATACCCATACGGGTCCTCACCAACAGCCGTACGGGTGCTTGCCCCCAGGCAGAACCCCTTTTTTCCCCTTTATACTTGTAAAAATGTAAAAATAAATCCAACAACACCATTTACCATGCAATTAGTTTAACAAATAATTCGGTAAATCAACTCACGAAAGGTTAAAATGTGCTTCCATAATAAAATACATTGAAGACCCGTGATTTTATTTTGATCCTAGAAGCCGCCCGGGCACTATCGATCGCAAAACACCACGCTAACATAATAATATTTTCCCCCATAAAATGCTAACTTATAATGTGCTATAAAATGTGTTAATCTTTGTCGATGCAGGCAAATTTATTTATTTTGTTTTATAACCTAGAATAAATGTATAGGTTCACTTGAATCACTCATCTTCCCCCGGTTGTAATTTTATCCCTCCTTATTTTACTAATTGTGTTTTGTTATAAACTGTTGAACGCGTGTATCGAGTTTGAAAGATTGTAGATAAATTGGCTTTCCATAATAATTCCCCAAATGATGAAAAGAAAATGGTTTTATGCGGTGAATATAATTTTGAATTAACTAAGTGAGAAATAAGTGACTCATCCGATACCCGAATCTCAGCTCTAAAAGGTATGAGTCTCCCGCCCATTAGGAACCGTAGAAAAACTCTTTCCCAAGTAGACAACTTGGTTGGTGACTCTATCATTTGTATCGATAGTTGGGTCTAGATTCTATTGTTCATAAAATTGGTTAAATGTGCAAACTTGATCTAATTAATTTTTATAATGCTTAAACAAGAAACAACCCCGAGTGGAGCCCGCCACGAGGTGCAAGAATTTTCTTCCGTTCATAGTGGCGACTCTGCTAGGGACGTAATCTTTAAACTTGCAAAAAAATTTTTTGAAAAGCCTAAAATATTACTATGAGAACAAAAAATCATTTAGTCAATTCAACCCGCTTTCTTTTTCATCATTTGGGAAATTACTACAATATATCTTATATGCGCTCTTTCTTTGTATATTAACCTCACCATGCATTATTGTACATGTCTCATACATCACCAAACCAATGCATGTACTGATATTTGGGTTTCTACTCCGGCGAGAGAGAGTCAAAGCTTGACAACATTCTCAAGTCCATTTGGTTTGCATTCCATCGCTCCCTCCACCTTCTCTAGTTGGGTTAAGGGTTGAGGTCCCATCTATAAGTGGTTCACCTAGCAGCCAGTTTAGTCAGTTTGATCCTAACACTACTCATTAACTTGAGGAGATGTCTAGTATTTTGACCCATGATAGACTCATGGGTGCCGAGGTTGAGGATGCTAGTTTTGAGGATGAGGAAAATTCATCGAGGGCTGATGTTAGGCCAAAGTTGCAAATGTCATCTTATAGTTCTTGGGAATCATTTTCTTGCCCTCGTGAATGACAAGATGTTGGCTTTGATAACGACAAGCTTGGCTGAAGAGAGTGTGGCCAATAATTCTCAAGTGGTGACTACTCGGGTTCCATCAGTTCAAGCAGTGGTTAGTGGTCAGCCTACCCCATCTAGGGTTTCTCATAACCCATTGTTCCAAGCTTAGTTCACTCAGTCTCACTTACCGTATGTTCAAGTTCAAGGAGGATTGTTTAGTCAATTCGGTCCGTTGGGTTTGGTTGGTCCATTTGGTCAATTCAGCCACCTATTTCAGTTAGTAGCTCCGATAATTCCACCAATCGATGATTAGTTTGGTCAACCTAGCCAAGGATGTGTGCCGCCAGTATTTCAATTTGGGGGATCTCTCCAAGGTCCCAATTTTATAGCCGTACCTAAGGGGATGAAATTTCCTTAATCAATAGGTTTACCCTTCAATACGGCTACCCACTAAGGAGCGTCATATTTATCCTTAAACTATAAGAGTTGCATCCAAAGTTGCTTGCTGCCATCATGATTGCTCAAAAACCTTCCCATCCAATTCAAAGGAAGAGGGTTGGGTCTCTAATGACTTTAGCATGCATAACATATAGAAGTACAAGGTAACTGGTCCTCCTCAATCATATATACCACTTATCAAAGGGCTTAAAAGTGGGAATTGAAAGACCTTGATAAGGCACGAAGAGGACTAGTGCCAATATAAGTAGAAGCTCAGGATTGGGAGACTACTAATTCACTGATGGATACTACCAAGATTAAGATGAAGACCCTTCCTATGTGGAGGATGATTTTGAGAATGAGGTAACCTTTTAACATTTTAGTGTTTCGATGCAAAAAATGCAACTTATAAAGCATATCACGAATAAATTAATGCATTCACATCATGTTTGAGTATTTCATTATTAAAGGTATCATACGCTCATGAAATCAACATTCTTAAAAATTTCATCATATTTATTAAAGAAATTGAATTTGAGTGCATTGCAATGGCATAAAGTTCCAATGGTTAAAACTTACCACAGAAAAAAAAGAGATAAAACGTGCTTAACAAACATGATAGCCTTAGGTCTTTGTTCATCTTTTTCCGTGAGGGGGAGGAAGATACACATCAATAAGAAAGAAAACCAAGAACCTAAGAGAAAAACAAGGAAGACATGCTCCACATCAAAAGCACTATTGAAGTTTAAAGATCTTAAAACACAAATCCAAAATCAATGCAAGCTTAAATCCAATGCTCTTCCAAAACCTTCAAAACGATAAACCATGCCGTCCAATAAATGGGCATTTCTTATCAATGCAGGTACCCCCCTTAGATCTATACTCCCATCAAAATATCCCTCCAAAAAAAGCTTTCTAAGTTTGTTCAAAATAAAGAAGACCCCTCACCCTACATGATGATCACAAACCCTCCCCATAATAACATGACCTCATTATTTCACAAAAGAGAAGAACATGTTCATTCCAACACTAAATGGCCAAAGCTTACCGAAAGCAACCCCTCAAAGCGGGTGATCTGGTTCTCAAATAGTTATGTTGGGTTAACACTAATGCTAGGGGCAAGTTCAATCCTAATTTGGAAGGGATGTTCATAGTTAAGAAAGTCCTTGGCATGGGAGGAATTAAGTTCATAGATGTGGATAGAAATGAGTTCATAAATCCAATGAATCAAGATAGGCTTAAGAACTATCATGTCTAGGTTAAAAGAAATAAATAACAAAAAAAGCAACACGCCATAAAAAAATAACATAAAATACCCTTCGGTTGGCGCTCCATGTCTCAGCAGAACAAAAATTACGGTACCCCAAAGCAAAAATAAAGCCCACTAAGTTGAAAACCCAAAAAGGGAAGCTTCAGCAAATGTTAGGGCATCGAGAGAAAAACGTTAGTTGCTTTCTAGAAAATTTGTAAAAGGACAAGGAAACAGGTAAGGGTTAACCGTTGGAAACTATTACCATTGCCTATGCACTCAAATTTAATTTCATCGATAAACATGTTATGATTTGTTAAGAATCCTAGTCGCATAAATGCATGCATTTCTTTAGATGGAATGATCGCAAGTATGTGAAAAACAGTTTTTTCTACATTTGTACTCTTTGTTGTTATCTTTCTATACATGTATTATTCAACAAAAACGAAGAAAATGATAAGCCAAAAAGAAAAGAGGTTTTTGCAAAAATCGAAAAAAGTCTGCTAGGTTGAAAACTAGAAAGGGCGGTCTAAGAAAAAGTTAAGACAAAGGAAAAAAAGAGGGGAAAAAAGTCCGCTGCATTGAAAACCCGAAAGGGCAATTCAGGCAAAAATTAGGACAAAAAGAAAAAAAAGAAAAGAAAGGAAATCTGCTGAACTAAGCTGCCATGGACAGTGCAGGCAAAAGTTAAGACAAAAAAAAGAAAAAAAGAAAAAGAAAAAAGAAAGTAAGAAGGAAAATACAAAAATTAGTTCGATAGATGGCATCACATCAAGCGGTCTATGCAAAAGTTAGAACTCAATTTAAAAATGCTAGTATTTTGCACTTGCTTCTATTCTTCAATTGGGATCCCTCAAAGTTTAGTTTTCCCACTCTGAAGCTACTCAGTAGCACACATAATTAAAAGTGCCAAGTGCTTCCACTAGCATCATCCAGCTTGCACCATGATAAAGTTTGGACACCTCGAAGACGCACTCCCCTAGTGTGCAAAGTCTGAATCTCACCTAACAAATCTTGGTAGTACTTATCGATCTGAGTCAGGCAAGTCTTTCAGTATTCTAGAGCTTCGAAAGTTTGGTTACTAGTCAATCTACCAGCAATTCAAATCTTTATCACAACTAAAGATTGACAAGGCAGCAATGTGAATGTCCTTAAGGCAAAGGGTACCAAATAGACAATTGAATCATTTGAATGTAGGGCATAAATCACACAAGAGCACTACAGATCTTGAAAAATCAATGCAGATGAGGCTTAGCAGTATGGGCGGCCTTCTAGGAACCATGCAAGTATGAGAAAGGGCAAGGTGTCAACTACATTCAACCAAGGGCAACATCTCAAAAAGCTGGACTTTATTCTTTAGGAACGTCTAAATCACAGCCCAATCGCTCAAGCCCCATGGCAACCAAATTCCACAAATGGGACCAAACATGAATACAAACACTAAATGTTCGCACTTCATGCATCATGCATAGTCTAGTTTTGAGTTTTACAGGTTTGAACTTACCACAAGGTTCTCTTGCACCAACATTGGATTCACACCAAGAAGAAGCATAAGACTCATCCGGGCATACATTGTCCATCCATACTTGTACGACTCCACTAGAGGCATACACATCCTCTTTTCAGATTCAAGATAAGGTTCTCACCAGGGTGAAGCATAACAATGTTACAAATGCCATTACATTGGCACACCAGTCAAACTCGAGTTCCACTTAACCCATCCTTAGCCATATAGGTCCCTAGTAGGCATACTTATCCTCTCCAATAGATCCCCTTCCGTACGGATCCCCAGTAAGCATATGCATCCCATCTCACAGCTTCTTCAGCCATACGGGTCAATATCAGGCGTACAAGTCCTACCTAGGCATATGGATCCTCCCTCCTATTTCAGAACAATTTTCCAAGAAAAACTAATTAGGGCAAACCCCACTTCTCAAACACCTTTCTTTTATCTAATTAGGGGCTAAATCCCTAGATCACTTTATCCTTGATTGAAGAGGCAAAAAAATTTGTTTACACAAAGTCAATCAAGAATCAAGGTAAGCCATGTTAAAATAATTGCTAACGTGAATGCTTTTCATGTGCAGGTTCATTCAAGGGGAGGATCCCCAAGCGGTCAAAATATCAAGGGGCAACAGTTATCCTAGAAGAAATCCCCAGCAGAAAAATTATCTAGGAAGACACCTCCCTAATAAAGAAGTCAATCTAGGGGCATCCCTCCATTCCCCAGCAGTGGATCCAATCGAGGGGCATCCCTCCATCGTCAAACACCCTAGGGGCAATCCCCTAAGGGGCACTATCGAGGGGCATCCCCCCATTATCAAACACACTAGGAGCACCCACCCTAAGGGACTCCCCAAAGTGGCCCTATCGAGGGGCATCCCCCATCATCAAACACCCTAGGAGCACCCACCCTAGGGGCACTCCTAAAGTAGCACCATCGAGGGGCATTCCCCCATCATCAAACACCCTAGGGACACCCACCCCAGGGCACTCTCCAAAGAGAAACTATTAAGGGCCATCCCCCCATCCTAAAAAACCCTAGGGGAACTCCCCAACAGTGCAAGCCAGTAGACCCAACATCTCTAAACTCAGTCTTTTCTTTTAATCGGGGCAAGTCCCGACCCACATATCTCAAAGTTTTACTGATTGGTTTCTTTATCATGTGTAAGAACCCAAGGAGTGGTCTCTGTGGGAAAAACAGGAATTCCCTCAGCCACACTGCCACCTAAGGGGCATCATTCAAAGGACATACCTAACAAAGGTGCCATCCGAGGGGCGCTAGTTGAGGAGCATCTTCCCAAGAAGTATTCCTAGCAACTAGACCATTAGAGGGATCATTTCCCCAGCAAGTGAACCATCTGAGGGGCATCCCACCAACCGGTCAAGCCACCTAAGGCAATTTCCAGGGCACCCCTCGATAGCTAAGTTTCACTTTCCAAAGTGCACCCCTAGCAATCCAAGTCATCTAGGAGACTTGGTTCCAAGCAATCAAGCCACTCATAGGCTATGTTCACCCAGTTGTGAGCTAGCAACCTTTTTTCGTCCCCTTAGAGGGCCAGAAAAAAATAAGATCGGTGAAGCGTGCCGGTGGATGGATCCTCATTTTAGAGGTGTGACAAAAAAAGGTTGATAGAACGATGTTGATATTGATATTTAGATCCAATTTAGGTGTTGAAAGATACGAGACTTGAAATCCCGTATTTTAAGTTGGAGTCGCCATCCGGTTTAGCTCTACCGGGAATTCGGGTAAGATATTCCCACCGGGTGGTTGGACCATACCTCAAAACATGAGATCCCAGTTCGGATGATGTTGCCTATTTTTCATTTTATTAAATCAAATGTTCATATTTTGATAAACTCAACTTTAGTTCTTATGCGATTTAAATCTGATGATTGTTTGGAGTTTTCGGTTTATATGCCATACATCACAGAAAAGCAGTAAATAAAGCAAATAAATAATTATTACCAAGCTTTACAAATGTCAATACATTTTTCTAATGCAGAAAAATAAAATAAGTGATAAATAAATGAACGGGCGAAATCGGGTTTTGACCGAGCTTACCAACTCGGACCCAACTCCAAACGAGGCAAAATATATGAGAATAATCACAAGTAAAACATTAATAGATAAAGTGCAGAAAATAAACACACAATAATGAGTTTAAAATGCGGAGAAGACGATTAATGTGATTTTTAAGTGAGGAAAACCCCAATCTAAGCCAAGTTTACACGATTTAGTCGGTTAAACGATCAATTTATCATTTTAAGATCAACAAAAACAAGTTTTAGATCCACCAACATAATTTATAGATTAAAATCATAATGGAAAACACAAAAAATGGGCAAAAAATGAAAGAAAACAAGTTGAAACTAAGATCCAATGGCCATGGCTGTGACTACAGCCTTGACGTCGGATTCTAGTCCCGAGAAGGCCCCCGAGTGTTTTTGGCATATAAACTCAAAATTTTTGGGATTTTAAGTCATAATCAGTCGCCAAAGGGGTAGATCTGGACTTAAAATGCACAAATAACGTTGATTTTATGGGTTTGGGATGGAAAACACCCAAAAATCCGAGAAATGGTGAGACCTTTATGAGGATAGCTTTCACCGCTTTATCTATAGCCTTCATCGCTATAGGGATAGCGGCCAAGGCTATACGGATAGCGGTGAAGGCTATCCTTATAGAGGTCATCCCCTTTTCTGAGATTACTCAAGAACACCAAGGGAAAAACAACCAGAAACAAGAACAACATCAGCTAAAATGCAATAAAAGTAAGGAAGTAGATAATGGAACTAAGTTTTATTACCTTTAGGCCGTGAATCTATCTTTGGAGACTCAAATTAACCCTTAGGAGGTGCCCTTTGATGATTTTCAAATGGATCAGTGATGAAAATCGATAGAAATAGTGACAAAATTTAGGTAGTATTTGGAAAACAAGTCTCTAAATGTATTTAATCCATTTTCCCTAAGATTTCTAATCAATTTTAGTGTTTTAACTAAGAAATCAAACCCAAGAATAACTAAAAGTCCTAGATTAGAATTGATTAAACCCGAATTTTTGCCTTTCTTAAGCTTTCTCTCTCTAAGCTCCTAGTTTTTAGGGTTTTTTTTTATCTAAATTCTTGTAATTTTAGTCAAAAGTCCCCCCAATCTCTCTCTTCAAGGGTTTAAATAGCCTCACAATCAAAATTCACTGACTTTGGATGAGCAAACGAGTGAAAATACATGGTCCAATCAAAAGAAGAGGGAGAAAACAAGTGGCACTACCTAGGTTTGGCCTTGCCACAACCGCCACCATAGCCATAGCGGTGGATGCCATCGCCACGGCGGCGATGGCCATCCGCTATGATGGCAAGGGTGGCCACCCTGTGCGGCGGTCATCGCCATTACAACATCATCACCAGAGTGGTTCGCCATAGTGGACAGCGGCTCAGGCCAGCGGGGGAGGACAATGGGAAAAGCCCAGGGGTTTCTGATTAAGGTTTAGGCTAGGGTTTCTGATTAGGGTTTAGGTTAGGGGTTCTGATTATGGTTTAGGCTAGGATTTCTGAGTAGGGCAATTCTTGACATTTTGGAGAGCTCAGAGAGTCTAGAATCCAATGACATAAACGAGACTCACTAAAAATATTTGGATCTTATAGAAAACTGCGAAAAAAACTACTGCGCGTGAGCGAACGAAAACGGCTAATCCTACATGCATATGAATGATATCTTCGCACGGTCAATGGTTAGAAAATCATCAAAGGGGACTTGCCAAACGCGATTCAACCTTCAAAGAATAGAATAACTAGACCATACGAGGTTAGGGCAATAAGTCATCATCATTCCAAGGGTCACCTTGGACCTTCGAACATCTTTGCTGACACCTCAAACCTTCGAACATCTTTGCAGTCATCTTAAACACTTTAAAAAAGGGACTTGAGATTTCCGCGGTCACCTCGAATCTTTGAACATCTTTGCGGTCACCTCGAACACTTAAAAAATGGACTTCAGATTTTAGAGGTCACCTTAAATCTTTTAGAAGTAGAGGCTGAATAGGTTGTCTAGGGTTGGTCTGGGAATGCACCATCAACGGACCTATCAAGAAAATTTTGAAACATTAGTAGTCATTGTGAGTTATGTTTCTATTGCTTAATTGATTTTGTAAAAAAAATTTCCCCTTCAATTAAGTAATAGAAATAGAAGTAAGAAATATAAATGGAGTTGGAAATTCTCGGGTATCTGAAGAAGCTTGTTGCTCGATCGATCTTTTGAAATTACATCGAGGTGCCCCTAAAGGGTTGAAGGCTGCATCGAGGTGCCTCTTGAGGATTGAAAGCTGAATAATGATGCCCCAAAAGGACTAAAAGCTGCATATCGGTGCCCCGAAATGGTTGAAAGCCATATAACGATGCCCCCAAAGGATTAAAAGCTGTATTGAGGTGCCCCTGAATGGTTGAAAGATACATAGCAGTGCCCCGAAAGGCCTAAAAGCCGCATCAAGGTGCCCTGACAGGATTCTCTGAATTTTGGATTCTGGATCTTTGGATCAATTGTCCATCAGAATCGCCGTATGGCATACTATCGAGATATCCATCGGGTCTAGCTGATACACCGCTTGGAGAAATTCTGAGTTCCAACTTTAGGATCAATCGGGTTGGTTGTCCTTTTTGGAATGCCACGTGGTGTACCTGTCAAGGTAGTTTTAAGGCATTAATAAATGATTTAAGCGGCATTTTTATTGCCTAATTAATTTTGTGGAATAAAAATTTTTGCCCCTTTAATTAAGCAATAAAAATAAAAGAATGAAATATATTTTGTGATGAGATTTTTGGAAGCTCGGAGAAATTGCTGAGGCCGAGTGTCGCACTTGGCTGGTATGCCCCTTAGTATGGGTATTTGTTTGGAGGTTACGTGTATAGTTTGAGGATGCTTTTCCATGCTTTGTTTCCTGTAGAATTCGGCATAGAATAGTAGACATGACATTTATGAATATCATGCATGAATGTATGATTACATGAGATGCTCGGGCTGATCATCTTTAAGATGATTGATTGACTTACTTGATTGACTTTGATCGGAGAGATTGACTTGCTTGAAGAGAGAACATATGAAATTGCATTACTGTACAGATTAGATTCAGATGCCCTTAATGGGGAATTAGGGATGTCACACAGATCAGTGGGAACACCCCTGGTGGAGAATTAGGGAAGCTGTGGTGATTCGACTATAAATTGATTGATGGATCTAGCATGCCGAAGACAAGGGGGTGCATGAAGTGAAGTTCAAGATTCAGGACAATGAACAACTAGACGCTATCACTACTAATGAATTCTACCAAGGATGGTTTGATGAGATTGTAGAGTCGAGATGCTTGGCTACGGTCGAGATTGGAGTGGACACGCGCAGAGGATGAATTTGAGCCCTTCGAATCCACTTTACTGAAGAAAGAATTTAGGCACTCTGACAATGACAACGATAATGCAGGTATTTTGATATTATCGATGGCAATCATTTATCTTTGTTTTGATTGTCTTAATTTTTGCATAGACTCGAACATTATATTAGGCCCATTAGACTTGATTTTGCTTTTATGTCCTAATTTTTGCCTGGACCGCCCTTTTCGGGTTTTCAATCCAGCGGACTATCCGGCTTTTGCATAGACCTTGCTTCTTTTCAGTCTATAAGGATTTTTGCCTTCTGTTATATTTTGAGGAATTGGGCTGACTGCGCAGAACACTACATTCAACTTACTTGCAACATTTTGCCTTTTGGGCCTAATATATTCATTCAAGCACAAACACAAAGAGTTCAGTGAATGACATTTCTATTAAATGAATTAAGTTTGAGTACATAATGATGATAACCATTTCTATTAGCCCAAACTCTAGTGCTAACTAGCCTATGAAGGTTTTCTAGCCAACACACTCTCTTAGCTCACTTTGCCCTGACTTTTTCATATACCTCCCTTCTCGAGTTTTCAGTCTAGCAGGCTATTTTGCACCCTAACTTTTGCTTGAGCAATTTGTAGAATACCGATCAGTGGGATACGCACTAATTTTTGTCCAAGTAGTAGAAGACTACTTGCCGGGTGATTAATTTTATAATTTTTCATGTTTTGCTTTTCTAAATTTGATTATTTTGGTTAGATATGATAACGCTTTGACCTATTTTGGGGTTTGCAAATTCACTACCGTTGATAATCATGCCCCTTAGACCGACTGCTTTTCTGAATATGCGAAGTCGTACCAAATCTGGTCAGAATTTCCCCCCTTAGATTGGTGTTGGTAGGCTTTTCTTGCTTTAGAATCAGATCATTGGGGTTTGATGGTACCTCTAATGCTTGACTCGATTATCATTCGGCCTCGCTACGTGCTATCGGTATACCTAAAGACTGCTTAAGTTGTTCGTACCACACTTTAGTCCATAGGGGTTTCTTTGACTGCGACTCTTAAGGACTTTGTCTCAGTTTTGGTTGGTACCACGGTGTCCATTTTGCAGGCAAAGGAAAGAGGTGTTTGATTTGGGAGAATTGTGAGATTTGTTTGACATCTTTGAAGGGTGAATGGTAGCTCATTGATTCGCTCACAACATCCAGCGATGGCCTTAGAAAGGATTTTCTTAATAGACTTGTTCGCGGCTTTGGTTGCACTATTAGCTTGTGGTCAGTGAGGTGAGGATCTGCGATGGCCAAAATAGGTGAAGATGCATTTCTCGATGAACTTGGACATCCTCTTGGTGGTAATATCGGTGAAAGACTTGGCTTCCCCTTATGTTGAGAAGTAACCTACCTGTACGATGATGAAGCAGTGTTCATTTGCTGATAAGGGTCAAATCTCATTGATCATATGTGTCCCCCTCATAGAGAATGGCCAAGGAGGAGAGAAACAGGGAAGGGTTATGGATTTTGAATGGATTAGGACACGGGTAAGAATACATGGTTATAGGGGTAGGAATTTGGAGAATAGGTGGATGAATAAAAGGTAGGCCTTTATTCTGTCGAAGATGATCTGGCGATGCTATTTCTCTATAATTGGCCGACGCTTATTCGGTAGCTTGAAAATTGATTTGTACACAGATATGAGGCCAGCAACGAACTGATTATCATATTGAATCTATCCAAGGAAGAACTGAGCTTTTTTTCTACTTTAGGTGTGAAGATAGGATGCTCGGCAATCTGACGATGAACCCAGGGTATGTCTAGGTGTGACCTTTATCTCTCTTTTTTTAGAGGTTAGGTCCTTAGAAAATGGTTACCATTTTGGATTATCATCTATACTCAAGTTTATTTCAGTTAAAGAAATGTCATGAATATTGAACACATTATGCTTATGATAAAATGAATGCATGGACCTATCGGGCGAAACATCAAATGAGTAAACACAACGAGAGTCTTTCATTAAATAAAAGTGCCTTCAAGGCATAATTGTTCACATTTAAATACCAGAAAAACAAAATTACATAAATAGATGGTCGTCCTCCAGAGGCGAATGGTCTTGATTTGTAAATTAAGAATCCTTAGTAGCTTTCATTAGTGCGTCATCCAGGACGAGATCTAGAACATTCACTTGCTTGGCAGATGACTTATCTCCTTTATTCGCTAGAGACCTTACGAGATTCTTATCAGATTTGGTAGTAGAATTGGCTTATATAGCAATGCTGGCTGAAATGGAGAATGCCGCGGCTAACATAAATTCTTTGGGGAGACCGGAATTGATCGTACTTACCTCATTGCTCGAGCTCGGTGGTGGTTTCTCCTCAGTATCGGTATTTCTAGCAGGCTCATCCATCTTTCCTTCCCTTACCAAATGGGAGATAGCAGCAGCTAAAGCTCTACACTGGTTGGTTTGATGTCCCATTTGAACATGATACTTGCAGAAGTTTGCTTTTTCTTCAGGGGTCGGGGGCCTATACTCTTGGAGATGATTAAGCTTGCCGGCTTCACATAGTTTAGCAAATATCGCACTCAATGGTGACTTCCAAGGGGAAATGACAGGATTTCAATTGGGTGATTGGTAAGGAGTTTTCACTTGAACTATGAGTGCGACAGATGTGTTGGGTTGAATTGCAGGATTTTTGCTTTTAGAATAGATGGTCCTAATGAGATCCTGATGGTTATATGCTTTTTCAGGCTCAACTATTTTCCATTCATTTATCAAACGGTCGATGGCCTAAATCAAAGTCCGGCACTCATCAGTGGGTTGACTTGGTTGGACATGATACTCTCAAAACCTATCCCTTTCATTGGCTGTGGGAGGTCTCTAGGGGCGTAATGGTTTAATCTTACTATTTATCCTTAATTTCGTGTATATACTTCTCAAAGGTGCTTTCCATGGGTATGTGTCATACTTTGCTTTGGTTGCCTTTCGCACGGGTGCTTGATCAACAACTCAAAGTGGATTGGAGGGAACATAATCTAACTTCTTCTCTGGCGTAAATCATTCTTTCATTTTGGCCCGATATAGGATATCGTGTGGCCTACCAATTCCTTCACCTCCTTTAGGATTTCCATTCTGTCCTCCTTCGGTACTAAAAAGTAAGGACCTTTGTAATAGAGCCTCTATTTCGGGTGTCATGCCCGGAGATTGCATGACCCAGTCGCTAGATAGAAGAGAAGTCAATGGGTGCTAGAGGCCCTCAACTTTGGGTGTCATGCTCGGAGATTGAATGACCTGGTCGCTGGACGAAACGGGTGTGCCAAACTGGAATGGTGAAATGAGGGATGGGGTTTCAACCTGAGAACTAACCGGTAGATTAGAATCAAAGGGGTTTTGTGGGTAAGCAGTCCCTCTGGGAGCAATATTAAACTAAGTAGGGGTAGGAGAAAAGGACTTCGGAGGCATTTGAGGTTGAGCTAATTTCTGACTCAGTTGGAATAGACTGGATCGGGGCTAGATGGGTGAAATTGATAGAATAGGCTGAAATTGATCTAGGTTTATTGGGGTCAACGGAAGCTGGCTCATACTGGTGAGAAAATCAGGCTTGAAGGGGTGGTTTGGAGCCTGGGTTGGATAAGTAAACATAGGCGACGGCTGAATGGGCTATTGCACTCAGTGAACTGACTGCATTGCTGGCTAAGACTGAAATGGCGGAACTTAAACTGACCCGTTATGAGCAGTCTCTGGTTGTCCTCGACCTTGAAAATTAATCATTGGAATCCTTTGGACACTTCTTTTCTCTTCTAAAATTGCACGGACTGAATCTTAGATTTGCCCCTAAATTGCATTTTAGAACTGATCGGATTGGAGAAACACTGATATAGCATTGGCAATTTAAGAACTGAGTGGAGACTGACCCTGAATAGGCATAGGGAGAGGAGAGGGAGTACCCTCGGATGGAACCCCATTAACAATTGGCAAATTGGACACAGCAAAAAAAACCAGATTCTGAAATTGAGCTTAAAAATGAATTTGCACCTATAGAATGTTAAACTAGAGGATGATCGAGTCTGATAGTGGCGGTGCCTTAGTGTAACTCTCTCTCTAAAACACAAAGATGATCAGCTCGAATCAAACCATGGATGAAATGAATGCTTACATAAATATTCGAGTGATGAATGCCATATATACAGGGGTGGTTTAGAGAGGCAGAGAGTAGAAGAGCTTATGATGCAAAGTCTAACCCTAAAATATGTGAGAGGTACGAATTCCTCGCTATGCCTAGGGAACTAGATACAGGTTGTTGGCACTCAAACCATCTCAGGCATTTTGTTAAATTCCCCCTTCAAGCGAGGGGAGAATAGAGGTAAGCAAAAAGCAAAAATAAAGGTCAGCCACATGCAACCTATGTATGAGGTGCATATGCATGAGTATAACACAAGTAGCATACGAAAGCAAATAAACCTCTTCCGACCTTATGACTCCTGCGCAACACCAATTTAGAATCTAGGGTTAACTCTAGCGCCAGGGAACGACAAGAGAGTGTGCGACCTAAATCTAGATTGTTTTAATGAGCCTAAGGGGAAGTTGCTAAAGCTATATTTAGTGCGGTTCATAGTCTCAAACTGCTGGTGTTGAGAATGACACTGTAGAATGGCCTCATTTACCTTGATTCTATGTAACTCATCCACTCCTCAAATGAGTGCGACCGCGGGAATTATACGTTGGTTGAAATGAGTGTTCCACCCACAAATATCCCCAATTCCTAGTGGGCATGAGGTATACAAGTGAGCTTCACGGAGTGATAAAAATGGCACCATAATGTTTGGTCTCAACTAAAGCGCTGGATTCAAAAAGCATAAGAAATAAAGCATTGGTTTAAAAAACGATTTCAGCACATCATCAAAATCCCTTAACCAAAATGTTGAAAAGAAAGATTTTTCCAAATTTTAAGTTAAAAGGAAATCCCTTGTAGAGTCGCCAATGTGACCTAGCGACCTTTTTCCGTCCCCTTAAAGGGCCGGAAAAAAATAAGCACGGCAAAGCGTGGCGGTGGATGGATCATCATTTTAGAGGCGTGATAAAAAAGGTTAATAGAATGATGTTGATGCTGATATTTAGATCCAATTTAGGTGTTGAAAGATACGAGACTTGATATCCCATATTTTAAGATAGAGTCGCCACCCGATTTAGCTCTACCGGGAATTTTGGTACGATATTCCCACCGGGTGGTTGGACCATACATTAAAACATGAGATCCCAAGTTCTAATGATGTTGCCTATTTTTCATTTTATTAAATCAAATGTTCATATTTAATAAACTCAACTTTAGTTCTTATGCAATTTAAATCTGATGATTGTTTGTAGTTTTCGGTTTATATGCCTTACATCACATAAAAGCAGTAAATAAATAATTATTACAAGGCTTTACAAATACCTATACATTTTTCTAATGCCGAAAAATAAATAAAGCGGTAAATAAATGAACGGGCGAAACCGGGTTTTAATAGAGCTTACCAACTCGGTGCCGATTCTAAATGGGGCAAAATATACGAGAATAATCACAAGTAAAACATTAATAGATAAAGTGCGGAAAATAGACAGACAAAATGGGTTCAAAACACCGAGAAGACGATTAATGTGATTTTTAAGTGAGGGAAACTCCGATTTAAGCCAAGTTTACACGATCTAGACGATTAAACGATCAATTTATCATTTTAAGATGAACAAAAACAAGTTTTAGATCCACCAACATAATTTACAGATTAAAATCATAATGGAAAAAATGAAAAATGGGCAAACAACGAAAGAAAACAAGCTAAAACTAAGTTCCGGCGGCCAAGGCTGTAGTGACACCCTTGACCACCATCGCTATAGCAATGGCCGCTATAGGTATAGCGGCCGCCATTATAGCGGCGGCGGTGAAGTCTGTGACTACAGCCCTGACGCCGGATTTCGGTCTTGAGAAGGTCCCCAGGTGTTTTTGGCATATAAACTCGAAATTATTAGGATTTTAAGTCATAATTTGTTGCCAAAGGGGTAGATCTGGACTTAAAATGCATAAATAATGTTGATTTCACGGGTTTGGGATGGAAAACACCCAAAAATCTGAGAAATGGAGAGACCTTTATGAGAATAGCTTTCACCACTTTATCTATAGCCTTCATCGCTATAGGGATAGCGGCCAAGGCTATAGGGATAGCGGCCAAGGCTGTCCTTATAGAGGTCGTCCCCTTTTCTCAGATTACTCACTAACACCAAGGGAAAAACAACCAGAAACAAGAACAACAATAGCTAAAATGCAATAAAATTAAGCAAATAGATAAGCGAACTCAGTTTTGTTACCTCTAGGCCATGAATCTATCTTTGGAGACTCGAATCAACCCTAGGGAGGTGACCTTCGATGATTTTCAGATGGATCAGTGATGGAAATTGACAGAAATAGTGATGAAATTTGGGTAGTATTTAAGAAACAAATGTCTAAAAATCTATGTAATCCATTTTCCCTAAAATTTCTAATCAGTTTTAGTGTTTTAACTAAGAAATCAAACCCAAGAACAACTAAAAATCCTAGATTAGAGGTGATTAAACCCGGATTTTTGCCTTTCTTAAGCTTTCCCTCTCTGAGCTCCTAGTTTCTAGGTTTTTTGATCTAAAATCTTTTAATTTCAGCCAAAAGTCCCCCCACTCTCTCTCTTTAATGGTTTAAATAGCCTCACACTTGAAATTTACCGACTTTAGGTGAGAAATCAGGTGAAAATATATGGTCCAATCTAAAGAAGAGGGAGGAAATCAGTGGCACAGCTTGGGTTTGGCCGTGCCACAGCCGCTGCCATAGCTATAGCAGTGGATGCTATAGCCACAGCGGTCACTGCCATCACTGGAGCAATGATAGCCATCATGGCGGTGGAGACCGCCGCTATGAGGGTGGGTAGTCGCCACCCCGTGTGGCGGTCATCGTCGTTACAGTGGCGTGACCCCCACACAGACTGCGATAATAGCCATATGGATGGCGGTCACTGCCATCGCCGGAGCGGTTCGCCACCACGGATGGCGGCGATAATGGCAGCTCGACGAGGGAGGAAAATGGGAAAAGCCTAAGGGTTTCCGATTAGGGTTTAGGCTAGGGTTTCTGATTAGGGTTTAGGCTATTCTGATTAGGGTTTAGGCTAGGGGTTCTGATTTGGGTGATTCTTGACATTCCGAAAAGCTCAGAGAGTCTAGAATCCAATGACATAAACGAGGCTTGCTGAAAATGTTCGAATCTTATAGAAAATTGCGAAACAAATCACTGCACGCGAGGAAACGAAAACGGTTAATCCTACATGTATATGAATGATATCTTAGCATGGTCAAAGGTCAGAAAATCATTAAAGGAGACTAGCCAAACACGATTCGACCTTCAAAGAATAGAACAACTAGACCATACGAGGTCAGAGCAATAAGTCATTATCATTCCAAGGGTCATCGAAAAGCCCGTGCTCACACCAATAGTCGGGCCACTCTAAGGGCATACCAAAATAAGATTGGGACCAACCTAATATCTCTTCACTCAATCTTTACAGTTAATTCGGGGTGGAACCCCAGTATGTCTTGATACTTGATTGAAGGGCAAAACCTTTTTTATCACAAAGTCAATCAAGAATTAAGATGTACCATTTTAGGTCATATTCTGATAAACTTATTTTTCCCCTACAGGTCAGACAAGATAAAACTTGGTTGCCAGCTAAAGGGGCACCTTTTCTCCAACAGAGCATCCTCATCAGGATAGTTCATTCCCTAGCAGATGGAACATTCAAGGGGCATCCCCCCTATCCTCACAAGAAGCCAATCACTATCCCTGATGATAGGATGGTTAAAGGAACCATTCCCCCAATCAGAGTAGTATCCAAGGGGCACCCACCAACTAGTCAAGCTTTCTCGAGAAGGTTTCCGAAGATACTTCCCAGTAGCTAGAATATCGTAGGAATTCCTTTCTCTAAACAGTTGAAATTGCCTTCGAGCAGTTCCCCTTCAGCAGTCCAAATGGACTAGCCATTCAAGAGCCATCCCTCAGTAGTCAGCTCCCCAGGGGCATCCTAATTGGTGTTGGGATAAACCCAACATTTCTAAACACAATTGTAGTTTATTTAGGAGCTAACCCCCGTCCACTCATCTTCATTCTTGATTGAAAGGCAAAAATTTTATGCTTACCATAAAGTCAATCAATTAAGATGCATCATTATAGATAGTAACTAACGCAATGGTTTTTATTATATTTTTGGCTGGTAGCTCAAAATCCCCAATAGGAGAGTCATCCGCCTTAAGAAAGGGATACACCATTATTAGGAGAGTCATTCACCTTAGGAAAGGGATTCACCATAGCAGGAGAAGTGATCCACCTTAGGAAAGGGATAAACAATCATTAGGAGAGGCATCCACCTTAGGAAAAGGATACACCATCATCAGGATAGCCATCCGCCTTAGGAAAGGGATACACAATCAATAGAAGAAGTCATCTACCATAGGTAACGGATACACCATCATCAAGAGAGTCATCTGCCTTAGGAAAGGGATACACCAGCATCAGGAGAGTCATCCGCCTTAAGAAAGGGGTACACCATCAATAGGAGAATCATCTGCCATAGTAAAGGGATGCAATATCAACCAGGAAAGTTGATCCACCTTAAGAAAGGGATATGAGGAGAAGTCATCTGCCTTAGAAAAGGATACATCAGCATCAGTTCAAGGAAGGTCATCCGCCTTAAGAAAGGGATACGCACAGCAATGGAGACATGTTCGCCTTAAGAAAAGAACACCAAGGAAAGGAGTTCGCCTGAAGAAAGGAATCCACTCGTATCACAAAATTATAAAGGCCTTTACAGAGGCAAACTAGTTAGACTCAGGCTCAACTCAAGCCCATCCCCAGTGAGCGAACGGGCCCTCATTCCATTTTCAAGCTAGGTTTCCTGCCAAGAGGGAGAGCAAGCAAATAAAAGGGGCATACTTAGGGCACACCAAGTCAAGTTGGGACCAACCCAATATCTCTTCCCTTAATATTTTTAGTTAATTAAGGGACGAACACCCACTGGCACACCTTAATCCTTGATTGAAGGGGCAAAATTTTTTAATCACCATAAATCAATCAAGAATAAAAGTATGCCATTTTAGGATAGTTAACTAACACAACTACTTAACATGTACAAGCTTATGATGAAAGAGAGTGTACATGATAACAATACCATTCTAGGGGCATCATTTTGAGAAGTATCCCTAGAAGCTTAATCGAACAAAGGAACATTTTCTCCAGCAGTCAAATAATCCAAGGGGCATCCCCCCACTAGTCAAACATCTCTAGAGTAGTTTCTAGGGGAATCCCTCCACAAGTTAGGCCACTTAAGGGCAATTTCAAGGGGCATCCCCAGACCGGTTGAGCCACTCTAAAGAAGTCAATCGAGGGGCATCTCCCCATTCCTCATTAGTAAAATCAGTCAAGGGTCATACCCCCATCATACAAAACCATAGGGGAACCCACCGTAGGGGCATTCCCTAATAGCAGAACCAGTCAAGGGGCATCCCCTCATCATCAAATTCACTAGGGGAACTCACCCTAGAGGCATCCCCTGCAGTAGAACCAATTAAGGGGCATTCCCTCTAGAGGCACCCTCTAAGGGGCATTCCATCCCTAAAGCAATCGGGCTAAACCCGATATTTCTCACCCTTAGTTTATAGCTTATTCAGGGGCCACCCCCCTTCCATGAATATTTATTCTTGATTGAAGGGAAAAAAATTTTTGTTTTCCATAAAGTCAATTAAGAAACAAGATGTGTCATCTCAGGCGATAACTAACTCAACATTTTTTAATTATCTCTTAATAGGTTATTCAGAATCCCTAGAAAGAAAGTCATCCGCCTCAAGAAAGGGATACGAGAAAAGTCATCCACCTTAGGAAAGGGATACACCATCTTTGGTCAGGAAAGTTGATCCATCTTAAGAAAGGGATATGAGGAAAGTCATCCGCCTTAGGAAAGGAATACACCATCATCGATTAGGAAAGTTGATCCACCTAAGGAAAGGAATACACCACCATCAATCAGGAAAGTTGATCCACCTTTCGAAAGGGATACACTCACCTTCCCAAGTGAAGTCGCCAGGGAAGTGCATTAGCAAAGAAAAGTCGTCCGCCTCAAGAAAGGGATACACATTAGAAAAGGAAAGTCATCCGCCTCAAGAAAGGGATACGCATTAGCAAAGGAAAGTCATCTGCCTCAATAAAGTGATATGCGTTGGCAAAGGAAAGTCATCTGCCTTAGGAAAGGGATACGCATTGGCAAAGGAAAGTCATCCGCCTTAGGAATGGGATATGCATTAGCAAAAGAAAGTCATCCAAGGATATGCATTAGCAAAGGAAAATCATCTAAATCAAGAAAGGGATACTCATAAGCCAAGGAAGATTATCCGTTTTAAGAAACGGACACCCAGGAAAGGAGTTCACCTCAAGAAAAGAACCCACCCATGTCATCACCACAAGTGTGATTTCTAAACCCTGGCTCACATTATGAGATCATACATCTCTGTATCTGCAGTGATCCCATAAGGGGCAGTCTGTGAGCACTAGATTTTAACAGTCCTTCTTGTGAAACGATGATGAGAGCTATATGATGCATATATCTACGGGTGTTATCACATTGGAATGGTTCCAATGTTGATTGGTCAAGCTTTGCCAAACCTACACCTCAGAAAACAAGTACCTAAGTCCCTAAAATTTCAATTCTGGTTAGTTTTAGTTAAAATCGGTCAAAACTAGTCAAAATTGGTCAATTTCGGGCATTTTTTTGTCAAAACCAGTTGAACCAATCCGCACCAATCTGCGCGGATCAGTATGAGTCAACCCGGTATGGATCAATTAGAACCGTACGGGTCTATCAGACCAATACAGGTCAAACCAACCCGTATCAGTCTGGTATGACCTAAAATGGCCTATAGAGATCCTACTAGGACCTCTATGGGTCCACACCACCTGTACGGGTCCTCCCGATGCCTAAACAACATGTTTAGGTGCATAAAATCAGCCATAAATGCATAAAATCACTAAGAAATGTCATTTAATGCATTCACACATGATTTTCGCCCATAAAAAGGGGCTTTTTGCCTCGTTTCAAGGGGAGAACAATTGGAGAAAAATAGGAGAATCAAATAACAATATAAGAATATAGTTATAGCAAGTTTTTAGAGAGTATGGAAAGGGTATAGAAGAGGTATAGAAGTTATAAAATAGGAGCAAAACCATTACACATTGGTTTTTCCCACAATTTATTCCTTTCTAGCTACATATTTTGGATTGGGGGAGATCCTGTCCACACAAACACTCGCCTAAACAATCCTGAATCTATCATTTCATCATCCACTTTAACAAAGTTTGCATTGGGCATTGGAATCGCTCTAAAGTGGATTCACCACGTAAAGGTACGCTCCTAAGTTTCAAACGGAGTCACATCTCATTTATTTTATTGTCATCTTCCATCTAATTAATTCCATCTATTCCTTTATTCCTATTTTGGGTCTAGTCCTGACCCACAAAGGTCTTATTGGTACTGTCATATCCTTAGGGATATTGAATTAGTCCGACATACCCATGTAGATGGAAATCCCTTTTTTATTTTGTTCTTTCTCCATAAATCTGGCTTTTTTACTGAAATAAGTTTCTGTCTGGGACCAAACACAACTTGTACGGGCCCTCACACCCGTACGGGTCCTCACCAGTAGCCGTACGGGTCCCCCACACCCGTAACTGTGCTGGCCCCCAGGCAGAACCCCTTTTTCCCATTTTTACTTGTAAATATGTAAAAATAAATCCAACATCACCATTTTCCATGCGATCAGTTTCACTAATAATCCAATAAATCAACTCATGAAAAGTTAAAATATGTTTCCATAACAAAATATGTTAAAGACCCGCGATTTCATTCCGATCCTAGAAGCCGTCCGAGCACTATCGATCACAAAACCCCACGGTGACATAATCACATTTTTCCTAATAAAATGCTGACTTATGATGTGCTATAAACTGTGCTAATCTTTGTTGATGTATGCGAATTTATTTATTTTATTTTATAACTTAGAACAAATGTATTGGTTCATCCGTAATCCCTCAGTTTCCCCTCGGTTGTAATTTTATCCCCCCTTATTTCACTGCTTATGTTTTATTATAAACTGTTGAACGCATGTATCGAGTTTGAAAGAGTGTAGATAAATAGGCTTTCCATAATAATTCCTCAATTAATGAAATAAAAATAGTTTTATGCTGTAAATGTAATTTTTAATTAACTAAATGGGAAATAAGTGACTCATCCGATACCCGAATCTATGATCTAAAAGGTATGAGTCTCCAGCCCGGTGGGAACAGTACTAAAACTCTTTCCTAAGTAGACAACTTAGGTGGCAACTCTATCATTTGTAATGAGATTTGGGTCTCGATTCTTTTATTCATAAAATTGGTTTAATGTGTAAACTTGAACTAATTAATTTTTATCACTCTTAACCAAGAAACAACCTCGAGTGGACCCTGCCCTGAGGTGTGGGAATTTTCATCCATTCACAATGAGTATTTAAAAAAATGGGATATGAGCTAAGTATGATTCTTGATACTTAGTCATTTACAAGTTTACTCCCCCATAATTCTAGAATCCAAACTCTTCCATGATTTTTGTGTTCTAGCTTCTAAGTTTTTGAACTACAATTGATGGTTGTACTTAGAAGCAATTTTTGGATAGAATTTTTCATTATATATACTTCTGTTGTTAATAGTGGTTAATATCAATGAAGTTCTGGATTACAAATTACAGAAGAAAATAAGTGATAATTTTAGATCTAGCGATTACAGATTTTTACATTAAGATTGCTATTCTAACTACTATTCCTTTTCTCTCCCAGAAGCTTCACGTTCCTTTCTTTTACCTTTTTCTATGCTCTTCTCCCCCTCTTTGTTTACATCAGCTTGGGGGTCTATGACCATATAGGAGTGATTATCCCAATTTCTTTCCTAGGCTCTGGAGTAAACATATAATTTACATTACCTGCTAGACACTTTTCAATGATGGTATCTATAGTTGCAGGAATGAGATGAAGTGGTTTGATGATCTTCCCGAGCTATGAATAAGACTTGGCAAGGTTTGGATGCATTTGAAGAGCATGTTTCCTGTCCTCTTCTTCAAAAAATGGAAACATGGATTTAAGTAATAAGAGCTGACATTTATACCCAAAGAACCCGGTGTTCCCAACATGCTAGATTAGATCTTGAAGAATTGGGAGAAGTAGAGTTTCTAGAATGGCAGAGGGAGTTCTAAAAGAGGAAGGAGTAGAAAGAGTGAGTTGATTCATACTAGAGCATAGTTTCTGAACTTCCTCAACAATTCCTTTCCTAGCATTATGGATATTTCATTTAGATGTCAGAGTTAAATGTCAAAAGTGCTTCGCCAATTCCCAATATTGGTGTTGATGTCAATTAGACAATTTTTGCAATTATGGCCAATATCTTCTGATGCTTTGGCTAGCAACTAGGGTAGATCAGTCTTGAGGAATTATGACAGCTACTCTTTGAATATAGCTTGCTCTTTTGTGAGAGAAGTTAGTCCAAAAGAGATGTCTTTGGATGTTTCAGAGAGAGCATTTGGGATGAATTTTTCCAAGTTTTCAAACTTGTTATCCACATACTCCTTAATTTCAGCCTTGAGGTCAGTGAGGTTGAAGTAATGTGTCCCATTATTGTAGCGCAATTATTATCAGCTTCGGTTGTAGCTTGAGTCATAACTTGATTTGCCTCTGAAATTGTTGAGGTGAGCTTACTCAAAGATAGAGTCATTTTTTAGAGTGAAGTCCCAACAACTTGGTCTGTAGAGGGAAATTGATTTATTCTCTTTTCAATGTTTTCCACTGTTCCCTTTATCTCTCCCAACTCTGCCTTAAGATCTGAAGCCTTGGATTTCTTTTTTATGAGCTTCTCAACTGACATTAACTTAATGCATATGTTTTGGAGCATTAGCTTGATCATATCTTCTCTCTGCCCTTCCAGAGTGGCTTGCCTAACAGATTTAATGCCATTCTCACTTTCTCAACTCTGGAGGGTTTGGGGTTGGTGATCTTTTTTCGTACCTCACTATCAGTGGAGGATTCTTCCTTAGATCTAGAGCTGCTTCCGATCTCCTAAAAGCTAGAAGTTTTTACATTTTTACCATCCTTCTTTCTTTCATGCCTTTCTTCCAACCTAACCCCCGAAATGGCCTTGCGCTATGAGTCCACTATAGTAGTGTTCTTAGTGGGTCTCACACTATTTCCCTCCTCTAAAGCACTAAGCTTTGGGCTAGGCTCAACTACCTTAGATGCATTTTGATTTGCACCTTAGTTGCCTTACTTTTCTGTAACTCCAACATTTATAGCAGCAATAACAGAGTTAAGGTTATAAGTTACCTATATTATCATTTGTTTTGTATGCTCTGCTGACTCATTTACCCTTCCATCCTCAGTTTCCGGAAGATTGGCATTTTCCTCAATCTTCCCTTCATTTGCCTTTTCAGGACTTATAGCTCTCACTTTCTCTATCTAATCAGGATCATTGTTAGTGTCCTCAACTTTCTCTATAAATGCCTTTATAAGACTTATAGTTGTAGATGTTTCTCCCTCAGTAAGAAGAAGAGAAGTAGGAAGAGGATCTATTCTGGCTTTGATGATGAATAAGTCCTTTTCACTATTTCCCTCTTGTAAAGCTTGTAGATCGGAGGGAGCAATGAGAATTGAGGGAGTGAGAGTGTCTAGAGGTGTGGTTTCCTTAGTAGCTCCAGATGAGCTTCCAGGCCCTTTTTGGTAAGCTGGTTTGCCTTCAAATTTTCTTTGATAGGTTCCAGCATCTCATTGATATGTGGATCCTCTGGATGGATATTGTTTGGAAGAACAATTATTTTAGAAGACTCTACATTCTCCCCATTTGATTTCTCAGCCTAAGGCATTCCTCTGCTCTAGTATCCTTGGGAGATTGTTCATAAATAGTGATTCTTGGAGAAGGCTTCTTAGGGGCCAACTTAGCTCTTTTGGCCTTAAGAGCTTCCCTGAAGGTTGGTCACTTCTTTTGAAATTTTCTTCTTGGAACATGCTCTTCTTCCTCAATAGCACTACTTGAGTCACTTTGTTGCGCTACAATTTCCTCATAAGATAGATCAGCACCCCTTTTTCTTCCAGATCTAATGGTAGTAACAACAACTACTATTTACTCAGTGGCCTTTAGATTTTCCAAATCAATTAAGTTGGGTGAGGGTCATAGTATCCTTATCAACTTCCTCTACTTCTTCTACCATAGGCTTTATGTTTATCTTCCTATAATCCATTAGTTTGGTGGTTCTAGCTTCTTTGCCTCTAGAGCCTCTTCAACTGAGCTTCCGGCCTTCCGAACCCTACTCTTCTCTTTCTTCTCATTTCTCTACTTCAAAGCCTTCTCTTCATCCCATATTTGACCAAAGGAAAACTTTTAGAAATTTTTCTCCAAAATGGCTTTTCCTTCTATTGATTCCTCTCTAGATAGATCAATGCCATTTTCAGTTAGCATTCTAGTGACAGGGCCTCCATGGGAGTATTTATGCTGTAGGATGTAGTGAATTAGGAGGATTGTCATGTTAATCTCTCTACTTTCCACCCAGTGTTGGAGGACACAGTGCTGGAAGGAGGATATTGTGTATAGTGAGCCCCTCTAAATTAATACAAACTTAGCTATGATAAATTGGAGCAATCTTGGAATCCCTGGCCATAGGGTTGAGCATATATCCCCAAAGAATCTCTTTAGAAGCCACATACTTGGATTGTACTTCACTGTTTGTTCGTCTCCATTAGTGCACATGATTACTCCATCATTTTTCATGTTGATGTGAATTACAAAGAACTCAGGAGTTAGAGTGATCACTTTCCCTGTACCTTTGTCCAAAGAGCATCAAAGTAAAAATGGTAATCAAGGTTGTCATATAAATGTGTCACCAAAATTGGATAGGTTGGGTTCTGCACCTGGAGGAAGACCTTAAGATGCTAGCCTTTGAGAAGTTGGGAATAGGGTTCCATCTTAAAAAGGAAATCATCACCTAGATGATCAGAGGGTGTGATAGTGTAAGAGCTTTTAAGTTTCATAGGGATGAAGTCTTTGTCCTTCAGACTTTCAATTTTAACAATGTTCTTTGGTGGCGGAGGATTTGAGGTTTGAGGAATTTAGGGTTCAAAAGAAAAAATTGTAGAGTAAAAGCAGATTGGTTGCTCGCATGAAGATGAAGAAGGAATTTTTAGGGTTTAATAGATTTTTCAAGGTGAGGGTAGTTTGGTAATTTGAAAGTAGTTAAAACTAACTTGATCAATGATGTGGCAGCTAATTTTAAGGAGAGTGGTAATGGTGTTCAAACCGGAGAATTGGAATGGTTTAATTTTGTAACAATTGTAGCTTTTTACTGCACGTGGGTTGCCAAATAATAATTTGAAATTCAAAGCATGTACAATTACTTTTTTATGCTTTTATTGCCATTTTTCACTCCTTGTCTACTTAGCTAGCAATATTCCCTCCGGATCCACAGTTAACTCACATGTCCCTTCTCCCTTGATTCCTTAACCTTGAGAAGATCAAAGTATCTATGGTTTGTCTTCTAGATTCTTCTTCGAATTGGATTAGACATTCCAATTAACTCCCTTAGCTTGTTGAATTGATCTTTACTCAATGGATTAATAAAGATATTTTCCCTTTGCTCATTTATGGGAACGTAGACCAAAGTTACATCCTTTTTCATGACATGATCTCTGATAAAATGGTGCCCGATATTGACATGTTTTATCCTGCTATATAGTACTGGATTCTTTGACACATCAATTGCACTTTTGTTGTCACACAAGACCTTAATACATCCTTCTTGAACACCATAATCCTCCAATTGTTTCTTGATCCACAAGAGTTGAGCAACACAACAAGCCGCTGTGAGCGCATGACCTTTTCCTGACCCTAAAGGGCGCGTGGAAAAAATAAGTGTTGTGAAGTGAGCCGAAGGATAGATCCTCATTTTAGCGTGATGAAAAAGATAAATTGATATTGATATTGAATTTAAGTCCAGTTTGCATGTTAAGCGATATAAGACCTGAAATCCCCGTATTTTAAGATAGAGTCGCCACCCGGTTAAGCTCCATCCGAAATTTGGGTACGATATTCCCATCGAGTGGTTGGACCATAATTTAAAACAGAGATTCCAAATTCGGATGATGTTGCTTACTTTTCAATTTTTAAATCAAACCGTTTACATTTTAATAAGCGCGACTTTAATTCTTAAGCGATTTAAATCTGGTTAATCTTTTGAGTTTTCGGTTTGTATAGCCATACATCACACAAAAGGAGTAAATGAAGCAAGGAAATTAATTATTACAGAGCTTTACAAATACCTATACATTTTTCTAATGCGGAAAGGTAAATAAAGCAGATATATAAATAAAAGGGCGAAATCGAGACCTAACCGAGCTTACCAAATCCGACCCGGCTCCTAAGAAGGCAAAATAAATATGCAAATAATCATAAATAAAGTATAAACAAATGGCAAAAAATAACACCTAATCATGGAGAAAACATATTTTTGGATTTTTCGGGATTAAAACACAAGTATCAGGCATTTAAATGAGAGCATCTAAACGACCTAATAATCAATAAAATAAACTAAACAACCTAAAATAATAAAAGGAAATAACATAAAATATTTTGGGATTTTTAGTTGTTATAAAAAGATTTATTTAGATTTATTAGGTGAAAAACCCATTTTAAGCCATTAAATGAAGATTTAACCAATTAAATAATCCATAAAAATTTGGAAAAAATGTTTAAAAATAAATTAAAATTAGTTTCAGTTTATATAAAATTTTTTAGAAATTTTTCGGGTAGCAATCGGGGTAAAAAAGGCAACCAAATGATAAAAAGGACAAAAAAACAAAATAGGCACTTTCTGGCATTTTTTTCAGTCCAGATGCTGTAGTGGGACTTGAAATGCTACAGTGGTAGCCTGAGACGCTGCTGTTGCAGCATCGCAAGCTACGCCGGAGCATCTCAAAACTCACCAGAGCATCTGGCCCGGAAAAACATCAAGAAGTCCGAAATAACAAACAAGAACAACCAAATAATAAGCTATACTAAATAAAAAGTAGATTGGAACTCAGTTTTGTTACTTAGAGGTCAGGAATCCATGTTTTAAGACTCAAACCGGTCGTTTGGCAAGCTTTGTCACAAATTTGGGATGAAAATAGTGACGAACTCAGCGACGAAATTTAGTGATTTTTGTGAAAAAGTCTCTAAATCCTATTTAAGCCCGTTTTAACTTAAGATTTCTAATTGTTTTTAAAAATTTTGCTTAATAACCCTTAAGAATCCGAATTAATCAGATTTCTCAAGTTTTATATGGCTTTCTCTCTCTAAAACCTAAAATATTCTCAATGGTGAATTGGGTGTTAAATTTGGCGAAAAGTCTGAAATTAATGATTTAATGGGTTTATATAGGCCTAACTCACTCTAAATAACTCAATTGGTCCATAGAAACCCAAACATTCCTGAACAAATCAAGTAATATTGAATTTAGAGAGAGAAAGACGGATTGGCGATAGAAGGCCAGAGCCCGCGGAGCGTCTTAGGCCGAGACGCTACAGTGGTAGCGTCTCACCGCACTCCAATGCGATGAGACACCGGGCGCCGCTACCAATGCAGCGTCTTGCGGCACAACACTGCATCTCGGTGATGTGGCCACTCTATAACCACGAGCGCTGAGATGCGGAGGCGCGACGCATGATGCGAGACGCTTATGGGGATGTGTCTCGCTGCACCCCTAGCGTCTCAGTGCTCTAACCGTTGACGGTGGCTCCGGCGATGGCAGGATACCTTTTTTTATAATAATATTATTATATTTTATTTATTTATTATTTATATAAAACACCTATTTTAATTAATCGGCTAAGGGGAGCGACGCGGTTAAAACCCTAACTTCATCATAAGAATACTTGCCAAATGCAGTTTGACTCTGAAATAGCAGAATAACAGGCCAAATATTAGGTCAGAGCAAAACATCATCATCATTCTGTGGGTCACCAAAAAGCCCATGCTCACGGCTACCCTTCGTCAGATTATCATTTGACTAGTCAAATGTGTCATGAAAGAGCGAGGGATAAGAGGTTATACCTGAGTTGCGAATTCCTGTGCCAATTGTCTACTCGGATTGCTATGAACAGATCTTTAAGGAGGAACAAAACAAGGATAAAGGGAAATTCCTCAAATGGTTGTTTATGGGCGGTATAGGGATGCGTCATCAACGGACCAGTCGAGGATAGAAAATTCTTTGAGTCGGTTGTCTACGAATGGCACAGGGATGCATCATTAATAGACCTCTCAAAGTCAAAACTCTTGAGTCAGCTGTTTACTGGCAGTTTGAGAATGCACCATCAATAAACTTATCAAGACGGAATTCTTTTGAGTTCTGAAATTCTGAATTGGTTATTTTCTGGGTTAGCCATCGACAAAGCTATCAAGAATAAGAATCGCGGAGTTAGTGTGTGATAAATATGCTTAATTTTTTATTGCATAATTGATTTTGTGGAAATAAAAATTTTTGCCCCTTCAATTAACAATAAAAAAGGTGGAATGTACAATAGTAGAGTTCAGAGATATCCGGGAGTCGAAAAGAAGAAACTGATCGGAGGGTTTTGCCCCCTGCTGAAAGGTGGAAGGGCCGAGCTATACACTTTGACTTCTGTTTAGAGCCGGCTGCCCTCACTTAGATATCGAGCTTGCTTGGGATCACCATGGCAAATGATGGAGTGGTGAGGTATAGTCAACTGCATGATCATTAGATTAAGGCAATTGACATTTATGTGGACCACTTTGATCAGTGTTTGTAGTCATTTCTTATGACATTTCTAACATGCCTCTTCTTTCCTTCTGATGCTAGTCGAGTTACTCTTAGATTGTTAAGTTTCCTAGAGAGACTGACTAACTTCAAGATGTGGAACTGGCCTAGAGCCATCCTCAGGCAGATATATTATGCGCTTGATTGTTCACCCCCGAGGGGGGTCCAATGCATTCAAGGCCTCATAGCTTTGGATTTTGGTGAGCCATCCTCCATTTGAGCACTTGATAGTTCATCCCCCTGCACTCGATGCACGATAGTCCCCGGGGACACATGCTATCACTCGCTGAATGTGCGGGTGGTCCGAGGTGGAGCTAGTGGATGCACGCGTATGGTATCGAGAATATTTACAGTAGCTCATTGCCGAACCATGGAAGAGATTATCCTACTATTGAGACATCAAGAATATCCGACGCACAGTGGATGGTTGTCGGTTCATCTTAGAGTGTCCCTCCTCCTAGGACTGGTACTTTAGGGAGCAAGTCCGTCGATGGAGGATGAGTACCACGGCTCGGAGGAGGGTTCTCCTAGATGTGCCAGTTGGTGTTGTCTGGCCTCATCTCATACCTGCTGGTATATGAGCCCAGTTTCTAGATGGCAATAGCTATAAGATGCCTTCAATCAGCCAAGATTACACTGATTTTCAAAGACACCTCATTCTAGAATGTCCAAGGAAGTACAGGATCGATGTTCTTTGGGACTTCAAATTGGAGGATAACAGCGTCATAACCGAGGGTAGTGAGGGATTTGATGATGACGATGATGATGAGCTTCCATCAAAAGGTTAATGGTGAAGGAGACACTACGAGACATAATGATGTCAAAGATGTTGATTCAACCTTTGACCCGACAGTCCTTTACTAGGGGTGATGGAGCAGGGTAATCCCTTAAATCCCCGGTAAACTTTGCAAACATCTCTGTAATTTCTATCCCACCTTACTTATCTAATGTTATGCTTCCTTTTTGTGATTTTAGGAGGCCTGTAAGAAGAGGAGGAGTTGTCCCACTGCTAGCACCAAAGGACCTGGAGAGCCTTTCCAGCAATACACTACCGACCTTGAGACCTTTTCTATAGAGCCGGCCCTGCCTACTCGGGTAGCTCCTTCACAAGGTAGAGTTGATGGGATCATGATAAACTAGTTGGAGACTTCATTCTCGCTGATGTGTCGGCCAGGGGTCCGTGAGGAGATGCCTATCAGGGAGTCAAGGGTGCCCCTATACTATGTTTCGTAGGACACTACACATGTAAGAATGCCAACTTACACACTTTGCTAGACCTTGCTTGCTGATGTTTTATTGTGTTGATCAGTTGGTTCTATCTTTGTATTGGATCATACTTACCCATTTTTGAGATCAAGCATATGGATCAGGGATATTATGGCATGAGGAACCTGCTACTTGCACAAGATTCTATGAATTAGGTAATGACTTCCTCTTCCCACCTGCAATAGAATAGAGAAAGACGTACAAAATATTTTTAGAATTATGCATGTATGAATGAATGCATGATTTATCAGGCTGATTCTCCTTTTAACTATCCATTTTTGCAGGCTTTTGTCACGATGGAGCAAGACAGATACCGCACTGAGCATGAGGAGCGGGTTATGGTGGAGTATGAGATAGTAGATTAAAGGAGCCAGATAGCCGGCTAAAAGGCAGAGAGCTCAGGATGAGGTGTGACTCACAGTCCTGACCCGAGACATGGATAGCTTGCATGATTGCCTTCATGTTGTGGAGAGCCAAAGGGATCAATTTCAGGCCCAGCTCTAGGATTATGAGCGTGCGAGGAGCAGAGATACGCCCGAGCATGAAGATATCTTTGCTGATACGGGAGTCACCAACCCCTTTAGACCTACAGATGCCACACTGGAGGATTCCATAGAGCAGCTTGAGGGGTAATCTTCCCACCAGTGCCAGGAGTTAGGATGATATCTATGCCTCCATGCAGCAAGGAGGTGGATGACGACGTCAGCTGCTATCTCAATATCGAGCACAGAGATCAGACCTGATGACCACTAACTTATCTTGCTTTATTTTGCTTATTTATTGACTTTGATGATTATCTGACACCTAACATGATACTTTGGTTATTTATTTAGTGTGACTGATGTGATTGGTTTGATTTCTTTGCTTGCTCGCTAGATGGATGCTAGGCACGATAGATGCTTGACTAAGAACAAACTGATTAATATTTACAATCATCCGAATTAACAATAGTGATCCTATTTGTCAAGAGATTGGTGTTGGAAAATAATGACCCAAAATCTCAATTAAGCTAAAATATCCGCATCAGGTTTGAAAGAAACAATAACTTGAACATAGTATCTCCTAAATCCAAATTAAAGCATCCAGACAAGATCCAGCTTCTAGGATAACTATTAAAGACATCAAGTACCTAAGCATATATTGGAATCATCAGGTTAAAGTTTGGAAAGGAAACAAACTTTAAATTCTTAAGTCTAGCATCCAAAAGAACTGATTGTACAAGCTCCGAAAGAAGACAGATCTGGAGTCACTAACTCTGAGAACATCCGGAAGACTCAAATATCAAGACAATGGGAAAAGTTTTAAAGATAACTTTTCCCTCCACCTTTTGGTCTACAAAGTCAAAGACCCTTTCCCCATATGCAAGACAAAAGAGACAGCTTGCTCTTTTTAGAAAAAGAACAAAAGTACTGACACCGGACTGAAAAAGATAACAACCTTTTTCACCTAGACCAAGAAGGAGGCGCATGGAGCTCACACCAAAAAGTTATTGGTGTAAAAGTTAGTGGGACACTAAAATACAAGGAAAATGATCACTAACATCTTTTTAGCCTCAGTCCTAAGAATTTAAACGGGTCAAATTAGTGTCTGACGGATTGATCAAACGCTCCAGAAGTGCCACATACAACCTGATCAAGGGTGAAGATTAAATTCAAGCTCAACAACCCACAACGGCTACATTTATGACATAAGCGTATAAAAGGAAGCTTCACATTCAGAAGGTTAGCTGATTGACTTGAGAAAGCAATTAATAAAGAGAATTTCCAAAAGCAATCAGAAATTCATCCCTCAAAGAATCAAATAATTCTAAATCAATTCGTAAGGATTCCTAAGTGTGTTATAAACTTAAGGAAATCCTAAACCAAAACCTTCGATAAAACCAAAGAGTGAAAGATCTCCTGCTTGGGTGAGTAGTGAGATTAGGATACAGCTTGAAGTAGGTGCTTTGAGTGGGATCTCCCTATTGGACTCAGCTTAGATTCAGGGTAGAAGTGTAAGTCGTATATCCTGCTAAAGACAGAAGGACTCAGCTAGAAGTTGATGCTTCTAGTGGTATATCCTACATCCAGAAGGGGATACCATCTAGAGATAACCTGTAAGGCTTGATTCCTGCCTGTTGGAAATGAATTCACTAATGGATAAGATCGGAGGAAGGAAACTCAAGGGATTGGATGTAGGTGGGGCCGAACCAATATAAATCATTGTGTTTGATTTTCTTTCCTTTACTTATTGCATTATATTATCATATTTGCATTATCTAGAGCCATCCTCCGGATCATAATCAAACACGCTACACTTAGACTTGTTAAAGTCTATTAATTCTGCAAAAAAGGGTCATTCACCCCCTCTGACCTTATATAGAGCTTCACAGGGACCAATAAGTGGTATCAAAGCAAGTACTCAAACTAGAGACTTAACAATCTCGAGCTAAAGGTCCATATATTTTGATTCAAAAGTTAAAATGATTTTCTAAAACTCACAGTTCCTTTCGGAGGTCATATCTATTACTTGTCCTCTACTCTTCACCGGTGAACACTACACGTTCAAGAAGAACTGGATGAAGAACCTCATCCAAGCACAAAAGCATACAAGCATGGTTAGTAATTAAAAATGGTCCATATGAGCCTACTCATGAAGTAGAGGGCATGACTACCCAAAAGACCTCAAGTATGTAGAATGAGAATGATTTTAAGAATTTGCTTGAAAACTCAAATGCTATTAGTGCAGAAGAATCTAACATGATATTCGGATGTTAGACTACACAGGAGATTTTGTAGAAGCTAGAAGTAACCTATGAAGGAACTAACAAAGTAAGAGAAGCCAAGCTTGATCTACTTCAGTAAAAGCTTGAATTCTTTAACATGGAGCCTAAAGAATCAATCAGTAGCATGAACACTAGATATACCAATCTAGTAAATGAGATGAAGAGGCTCGAAAAGGAAATCTCTGAAGTAGAGATGGTAAAGAAGGTGCTTCAAAGTCTCACTAAGGAATGGGATAATAAGAAGACTGCCATTGAGGAAGCTCATGACTTAAATTTCTATAGTTATGGTGAGCTTTTTGGAAATATCTTAACTCAAGAATTATACTTGGAGAGATACATCCAATAAGAGAAGAAGCCTAAAGAGAAAAAGGACATTGCACTTAAGGCAGAATCTGCTGCATTAGCTTTATCCGGAGAAGAAGAACAAGTCATGGAACCTCAAAGTACCAAGGAGCAACTAGCCCTATTGACTAGACAGCTCAACAGGTTCTTACAAAAGAAAGAAAGAAGGAAGTCTAGAAAATATGAATCCTGAAGACCAAGGGAAGGCACTTCCAGAAGAGACAAGCCCAGAGAGAATACAGAGGAAAAGAAGGATCCGAAAAAAGAAGCTGAGTATTTTGAATGTGGGCAGAAAGGCCACTTCAGAACAAAATGCCCTAAGCTTAAAAGAACTAAGAAGTATATAAAGAAGGCAATGGTGGCTACCTAAAGCAACAGTAAGGAAAGTAGCAGCTCATCTTCAATACTAGAAGAAGAGACTGCTAACTATGCATTCATGGCATTAACTTATCCAGAAGTTGAGTAATCCAAAAAGAATATCTTTGAGCTAGATATAATGCAAATTGAAGAATTAGAATCAGAAATAGCAAATATTGAGGTAAACTCTTATTCTAATTTTGCTTCAAACTTTGACCTTGCTAGAGCTTTAGCTATTGTGATCAAGAGTGTGAAGAAGAACACAAAGCTATCAAATCCTTAAGTAGACAAGTATTGGAAATCGCTGAAGATAATGAAGCATTGGCACAAGATGTCAACTTGATTAGAACAAAAAAGCACATTAATGAGGTTGAGGAGAACTACCTGAAGAATCAATTGCAAATGCTAAGTGCTAACCTACTTGGGATGGATAGAGAAATAGCCTTGATGAAGGAGGCATCCGGATGGAGACCTGATCCTCCATAAAGAAGAAAAAACCCAAGGCAAGCTACACGAAGAAATCAACCTCAAGCTGCCGAAGGAAATCCTAAGCCTTTTAATCAAAAATTGAAGGAGGTTAGTAGGAAACCACAAGCCCAAAGATATACTACTTCTCAAAAGGGAACGGCTAAGGCGGTTTACAATCAACAACCTGCCAAACAAAGAAGAAATTGTGTAGTAGAAGTTACACTCCCAACCAGCTTTTGGATACACACCAGACCATCTATAAGTGTACAAGAAGTTGGATACAAAGGGAACTATGGGAAGGAAGAACTTAAAAAGATAAAAAAGAAGCAGGAACAGAACAGATCTAGTGTAGGGTGCAGGTTTTATGAAAAAAACAATCATATTACTAAATTATGTAGATTAAAAAATGGTTATTATGATGTTAATCCTTGGCCTGAGATAGTTATTAACCCGAGAGGACCCAAATCTGATTGGGTACCCAAACCCACTTGATCTATTTTGCAGGTATCCCTTAGATCCATAGTAGATCAACACACTTGGTACATTGATAGTGGATGCTCAAGGCACATGACAGGAGATGAGAAGGCCTTCATCACATTAACCCGAAAGAAGGGAGGCAAAGTAAACTTTGGAGACAATAAAAAAGGATATATCATTGGACATGGAACCATTGGATCTGAATTAAAAATTGAAGATGTCTCACTAGTTGATGGACTGAAGTTCAACTTATTAAGTGTAGCCCAACTCTATGATAAAGGAAGAAAAGTCACATTTGATTCCGAAGGCTACTCAATCTTTGATAATAAGTCCAATCAACTCATTCTTTATGTACCTAGAGAAAACAATGTCTATTATGTTAACATTAAAAATGAGAAAAAGAATATCTGCTTGGTGTCTAAAGAAGAAGAATCATGGTTATGGCACCGAAGGTTATGACATGTTAGCATGAACCTCCCGTCCAAACTAGCCAAAAAGGAATTGGTAGTGGGTTTGCCTAAGGTTGCTTTTGATAAGGATCATCTATGCACTGCATGTCAATTAGGTAAACAGCATAAGAAAAGTTTTATTTCCATCTCCTACATTCTTTCCAAAAGAGTACTCGAGCTCTTACATATTGATCTCTTTGGTCCAATAAAGCTATTGAGCCTAGGTAGAAGAGAATACACCATGGTCATTGTGGATGATTATTCTTGATATACCTGGGTTCTCTTGCTAGCGAGCAAAGATGAAGCCTTTGACCAATTTTCCAAAACATTCATCCGAATAGCAGTAGAACAAGGCATAAGCATTGCATGCATCCAGAGTGATAATGGTGGTAAGATCAAAAATAAGCACTTTGCTGAATTTTAAGACTCCAAAGGCATTAAGCGTAAGTTCTCTGCCCCTCACACACCTTAACAAAATGGTGTTGTTAAGAGAAAGAATAGGACCATAGTTGAGATGGATAAAACAATGCTAAGTGAGAATTGTTTGCCAAAATATTTCTAGGGTGAGGCCATAAACATAACATGTTACATCCTGAATAGAGCTCTCATTAGAAAGACCATAGAAAAGACCCCATATGAAATCTGGAAGGGAAGAAAACCCAAAATTGGGTACTTTAAGGCATATGGATGTAAATGCTACATCCTGAATGATAGAGAGCAACTAGGAAAATTTGATCCTAAATCCGATGATGCAATTTTCCTTGGCTACTCAACACATAGTAAGGCTTACAGAGTCTTCAATAAACAAACCCAAACTATGGTAGAGTCAATACATATAGATTTCGCTGAGACTAACCCTGCAGGAAAGAAAGGTTCCACTCCAGAAGATCCAGTTCTGGAAGCTGAAAACTTTGGGGAAAAGAAGGAAGTAGAAGTTCCTGATTCATTCCAAATAAAGAAGTATAAAGAGGAAGATGAAGGATATCTTTTGATCCAAAAGTACAACAAGTCAATCTCAACCTGCAAGAGATTGATTTAAATGAAGGACAAGAAGGAGTGGTTGAGATAGAAGTGGAACAAGCCCCACTCCAATATGAAAACTTGCCAAGGGAAGTCTGGACTTGTAGAGATCATCCAGTTATAGCCATTTTATACAATGTCCAAAATCTAGTAAGAACCATAGGTCAACTAAACCGGATGATGAGCCATGCTGCTTTTATCTCTCTTATTAAGTAAAGAAATTTCAAGATGCTGAAGGAAATGAAAGCTGGATGATGGCAATGCAAGAAGATCTAGATCAATTCACCAGAAATGATGTATGGGATCTAGTGGCACCTCCAAAGGGAAAGTTAATCATTGGCACCAAATGGGTTTTCCAGAACAAGCTAGATGAATCTGGAGTAATAGTTAGAAAAAAAGCAAGATTGGTTGCGCAAGGCTACAATCAACAGGAAGGGATTGACTTTGAAGAAACATTTTCCCCTGTAGCAAGACTAGAAGCAATCCAGATTCTATGCGCTTTTGCATCATTCATCGGATTCACATTGTTCTAAATCGATGTCAATAGTGCATTCCGCAGTGGAGTTATCCAGGAAGAAGTCTATGTGATACAGCCACCTGGATTTGAAGATTCAAAGCATCCGGATCATGTCTACAAATTGAAGAAAGCTCTCTATGGATTGAAGCAAGCAACAAGAGCTTGGTATGAGAGACTCACTACATTTTTCATATCCAAAGGGTATATCCAGGGCAAAGCAGATACAACTCTTTTCATCAAGAAGAAGAAGAATGATATCATTCTAGTCCAAATTTATGTGGATGATATCATATTTGGAGGAACTAATGAAAGGATGTGTTAAGAGTTTAGCTCTCAAATGTAGAAGGAATTTAAGATGTCCATGATGGGAGAACTAAATTTCTTCCTTGGTTCCAAATCAAGCAAAGTCAGGATGGGATTTTCATAAATCAATCCAAGTACACCAGGGAGATCTTGAAGAAATTTGAAATGGACAAGAGCAAGCCTATGTCCACTCTAATGGGATCAGATGCAGTCCTATCCAAGGATTATGAAGGAGAAGATGTCGATCAGAAGCTCTACAGAGGGATGATTGGCTCACTTTTGTACTTGACAACTAGTAGGCCTGACATATACTATACAATCTATTACTGTGCAAGGTATCAAGCCGATCCCAAGGATTCTCATCTCAAGGAAGTAAAGAGGATTCTTAGATAGCTCCTAGGAACCACTGAAGTTAGGTTATGGTATCCTAGTAATGGAGATTTCACACTCTAAGGCTTCACTAATGTAAATTATGGCAGGGATACTATTGAGAGAAAGAGTACATCTAGAGGATGCCATTTCCTTGGAGATTGCTTAGTATCATGGTACAGCAAAATGCAATCTTTAGTTGCTTTATTACTATAGAAGTAGAATAAATGGCAGCTAGAAGTTGTGTGGCTCAACTCCTTCAGATCAAGTAGCAACTAGAAGATTATGGAGTTCAATCTGGATGTGTGGATGTTATGTGTGACAACAAAAGTGCTATTAATGTATCAAAGAATCCAGTACTCCATAGCTGGATGAAGCATGTAAACATAACGCATCATTTCATCTGGGATCATGTGATAAAGAAGGTTGTTGCTTTGGTATACATTCCAACGAATGAGCAAAGAGCAAACATCTTTACTAAGCCACTAAGTAGAGATCAATTTAGGAAGCTAAGGGAGTCAATTGGTATGTCTAATCCAATTTGAAGGGAATCCGGAAGACAGTCCTAAATTATTTTGGATCATTGGCAAGACATTAAATCCCGAAGAGAAGAAGCATTAGAGAAAAATTTATTCTCGAGGAAAGAGTGCCGTGTCAGCAGACAAGAATGATAAATCACAGTAAAAGTGCTTAAAGGTAACAGTTACTTTTTGAATTTCAAACGTTTATTGGCTGCTACATGCATAGAAAATTCAATAGTTGCCTTTCAAAATAAACCGTTCCCATTCTCTAATTAAACTAAATTTACCTCTCTCCTAAAACTCTGATTGCCATGTCATCATTCTAGCCAAATTAATAGTATCTGGATTACCAAAAATACCCACGCTTTGAAAAATCTATATAAACCCCTCAAAATACCTTTCTTCTTTTCGCGAGCAACTACCTTACTATTACTCTGCAAATTTCAAAACCTAAACCCTAATTCCTTCACTCTTTATAAAATGGCACTATTATGACTAGCGGAGGACCTAAAATGCTACCCACTGCAAATATCTTTCAAATGTCTAATCTACAAGATAAAGATTTTAACCTCATAAACTTCAAGCCTTCCGAATCTGTCATCTCGATAGACTATTTAGGGGATAAATTCTTATTTAAGACAAACCCCTACTCCAAATCAATTGAGGATCAACATTTGACTGATTTCCTCAAGATCAAATGCCCTACATATCTAGATTTAGTTAAAGAATTTTATGACAACCTCAAAGCCTACTCCTTCCATGACACCTTGAGAACTAAGATTCAGGGAAAGGTGATTACAATTACTCCAGAATTCTTGGAAAAGTTCCTAAACATGTAAAATGATGGGGTCCAACTAAGAATTGATGGAGATGAGCACAGAGTCAAGTACGATTCCAAGATATGGCTGCATCCAAATTATTTCGGGGATAAATTGTCCACTTACTTCCCAGAGGTACCATGATTCCTCCAACACGCTATAGACAAACTTATCCTGATCAGGAAAGGATCTCTCACCATAGTGTCAGCTTTCTAACACTATGTGCTTTGGCATTGGGTGAAGAGTAGAATGGTAAACATGCCAGTATTGATCATACACTACCTGAGGCAGCACAAGATTTCTCATGGCACTCTTATTACTCAGATTTTAGTTTCAGATGAAGTAATCTTACTCGGATTCAAGTCAGCAATAGGAAAAGAAATTTTAGAAAAGAATTTCTAAAAGCTAAGTTTTAGAGAAAAATGGGCTGAGGCAAAAGCAAAGAAGCAGAGCGATGAGAAGAGGAGCAGGACCAGCAAGGCAGTGGATCCAGAAGAAGTTTTGGTTCCTAAGAGTGCCAGAACCTACAAGTCCAAGGCAAAGAAGGAACTTGCCTTAGTTTTGGTTGAGGAAATCAATGAGGACACTATTTCCTCAACCCAACTAATGGCTAAATGTCCTGCCAAAAAGCCAAGGGGAAGGTCAATCAAAGCTGCAAATAGACTAAAGAGACTTGTATGTGAGCTAGAGGTAAGAGAAACTATTGCAGTAGCTACAGCTGCCATTAGAGAAGGGTATAAAAAGGGGCAGAAAAGGAAAGTGAGAGATATGCTCACGGAAGAGCATAAGTCCGATAGTGAGGAGACTAGGGATGGGGAACCTACTCCTCAGAAGTAACTACAGAAGAGAGGGTTAACATTTACTTAGGCCTTAAAAGCACAAAAAGCTAGAGCCAAACTTCCAATACAGAAAGCTACATCTGGAATAACTTTAAGGGAACCAACTCCTAAAACTGCCACTCCGGAAGATACAAGAAAAGGGAAGGAAGTTATTCAATCCAACAAGAGGCCACCACTAGAGGTCAATATCTTCCTGGATGATCCATAATTTGCTGAGATGATGTCAACAGTAAAAGATAATTAGAAGATCAATCTTTTGACAAAAGAGGGACCCGGCGGATCATCCGGTGCAGCCAAATCCAACAGTCCTCCAGTGCTAATAACCCAAAAGAAATTGGGACTTCTTAAAGAGACTAAGTATTTAGATGAAGGCCTACTGAATGTCCAAGTTGGATCTAACCCTCTTCTTAGAAACCTGCTAAATGTGAACCCAGAGGTGGTAGTGGTGGAAAGTCCTGAAGAGGCAATTGGAGGGAATGGTGAGGAAAATTCTACTATTCCGGTGTAGCATATGATTATTATTGCAAGACTTTTATAGGCATTGGCAAGGGTGGCTAAGGACATTACCAGCCATGTAGGGGTTGAGGAAGAAAGTAAAGAAGCAAATGATCTGAACAAATCGCCATCTACTGAGGTAACTCCTAACTTAGTATCTTTTGACATTAATGATGATATAATTATTGGTGCTGAAACATCAGTTAAGACTAGGGACAACTTAGATCAAAAAAAGTCTCCAAATGTATCTAAGGATGATGAGCCCAGCCCGAAAGATACCATTTCGAAGGAGGGACATAGTCTGGGATCCAATGAGGACACTCCTAGAGTGGACTCAAAGGGGGAGGCTAGACCCGAGGATAGGTTGGAAGAAGAAAATGTAGAATAATTTGAGGTCGAATCATCCAAATCTGATGAGATCGGAAGTAGTTCAAACTCTGAGACTCCTCTAGCAAGCCAAATCAGAATGCCTGCAGTTAATACCAAACAGGAAAAGGTAACAAGGGTGCTTAAATTACTTAAAGAAGCTACTCGTGAGGAAAATAAGGAAGGGTATATCAAGTAGGGTCTCCTTAACAACTGCAAACATCTAAAAGCTATTAAAAAGGTACTTCTTGAGGAATTCCATCCTCTAGATTTAAAGAAAGAACTTAAGGTAATTAAGGGAGATGTTAAGAAAATAGCAGAAAGAGTGGAGGACTTTCCCACTGCTGTCTCCCTTGCCAAGGTTAAACCAATCCTTGAGCAAGTAAATACAAATCTCATCGGAGCCAACAGATCTGTAGATCAGGCTAATACGGCGGCCACAAAAAATTGCACTACAATCCTGGACAACATTACACACCTATCTACTGAGCTTAAGGAATATACAGATAACAAGTTTAAAAGCTTGCTGAAATTCATTTCGGAAACTGCTAACCAAGGAGAGAAGGACATTACTTCTATGCTTAACCTGCAAACCGTAGAGCATCAAGCCATACAAGAAATGGTCACACATTTTCTTGATGAGCATCTTCTAGTATTATTAAAGAAGCAAGTGGATGAGATAAGTGATGACAGTAGACCCACTCCACTACAACCAATGATCTAATTAAGGCTCTACAAGAGAACTTCCACAAGGATCTCAGTACACTCACCTCTAGCATCCACAATGTCTGGAGAGATATATGCAATTATATTGAAGCACTAAAGTCAAGTATGGCTACTCCTCATCCGGATCCTCCTCTTCTACAATCGACAGCCTTGTGATCCCAGTGGTAAATGACTTGGTCAAACACATAGGTGACACTAGATTCTTCGGGTATAAATGCAGCCTAACACTTCTCAAATGCATGTTCCCCTACTTCAATAAGGCAGATCAAGCCAACGCACTCAAAATGATTCTGGACATGACAAAGTCCTACAAAGAACTCCGAGCATTTTTGATACCTTATTAACTCCTTCTGGCCACTGTTGAGACCATCTTGAAAAAGCGTGCACAAGGTAATGTGGATTACTCCATCTATTCCAAAGCATGGTAGAAAAGCTGGGATTAATGATCATATATGCTCATTGACCCCCAATTAGATGAAAACAATAAGAGGGAGAAGAGCACAACTAGCAAAGGAGGAGATAATATAGATATAGACAGCTAGGTAAATGTATAGTTAGTTATTTGTCTTACGTAAAATTCTTATAATAGCTAGCTTTGAAAATTTTCTCTAATATGTACTCTGTATCTATAATCCGGAACTTCATTGATGTTAACCATTGTTAACAGCAGAAGTAAATATATAGTGAAACACATTTACATAAAAATCACTTCTAAAAGTACAATCTGTAATTGTACTATAAAAATATTAGAAGCTAGAATAAAAAAATATTAGGGGAGTTAGGATGCTAAAATTATGGGGGAGTAAAATCTATAAATGACTAGGTATTAAGAATCATACTTAGCTCATATATACTCCTTTCCCTTATGCTTAGTTGTCTTAGTTTTTTTTCCATAAAATGGGGGAGATTGTTAGAAAACAATGATCCAGAATATCAATTAAACTAAAATATCCGAATCAAGTTTGAAAGAAACAAAAACTTGAACATAGTATCTCCTAAATCCAAATGAAACCATCCAGTAAGGATCTAGCTTCTAGGACATCCATTAAAGACATCAAGTACCTAAGCATATGGCGGAATCATTGGGTTAAAGTTTGGAAAGGAAACAAACATTAAATTCTCAAGTCTAGCATCCAAAAGAACATATTGCACAAGCTTCAGAAGAAGACAGATCTGGAGTCACTAAGTTTGAGAACATCCAGAAGACTCGGATATCAAGACAATGGGAAAAGTTTTAAAGATAACTTTTCCCTCCACCTTTCAGTCTACAAAGTCAAAGACCCTTTCCCCATATGCTAGATAAAAGAGATAGCTTGCTCTTTCCAGAAAAAGGATAAAAGTACTGACACCGAACTGAAAAAGATAACAACCTTTTTCACCTAGACCAATAAGGAGGCGTGTAGAGCTCATACCAAAAAGTTACTGGTGTAAAAGTTGGTGGGACACTAAATACGAGGAAAATATCATTGAAATCTTTTTAGCCTCAATCCTAAGAATTCAAACGGGTCAAATTACACTCTAATGGATTGATCAACGGCTCCAAAAGCTCCACATATAACCTGATTAAGGGTGAAGATTGAATTCAAGCTCAACAACCCACAACGGCTACATTTATGACATAAGCGTATAAAAGGAAGCTTTACATTGAGAAGGTTAGCTGATTGACTTGAGAAAGCAATTAATGAAGAGAATTTCCAAAAGCAATCAGAAATTCATCCCTCAAAGAATCAAATAATTCTAAATCAATTCGTAAGGATTCCTAAGTGTGTTATAAACTTAAGGAAATCCTAAACCAAAACCTTTGATAAAACTAAAGAGTGAAAGATCTCTTACTTAGGTGAGTAGTGAGATTGGGATACAACTTTAAGTAGGTGCTTTGAGTGGGATCTCCCTATAGGACTCAGCTTATATTCAGGGTAGAAGTCTAAGGGTATATCCTGCTAAAGATAAAAAGACTTAGCTAGGAATTGGAGCTTCTAGTGGTATATCCTACATCCGAAAGGAGTTACCATCTAGAGATAACCTATAAGGCTTGATTCCTGCCAGTTGGAAAGGAGTTCACTACTGGATAAGCTCGGAGGAAGGAAACTTTAGGGACTGGACATAGGTGGGCCCGACCTAGTATAAATCACTATGTTTGATTTTCTTCATTATATTGTCATATTTGTATTATCAGGATCCATCCTCTGGATCATAATCAAACATGCTACACTTAGACTTGTTAAAGTCTATTAATTCCCCGAAAATAGGTCATTCACCCCCTCTGACCTTATATAGACCCTCACAGGGACCAACAATTCACAGATAGCGATCACTGAGGATGACACATAATGCTAGGCTAAGGTAGTTTCTGCGCACTTTAGTGAGCCCTGATTGGGAGAGGTTGGAGGTTTTCGGACTGGCAGGGCATCGATATATTACTAGCAAGCTGGTAAACGTGGCCTTCCTTCATATAACATTCCTTTACTAGGACCCAATGGAACATGTGTTCTTCTTCTCGGGCTTTGAGCTATGCCCGATGGTGGAGGAGTATCATGATATTCTTGTGGTGATTTGCACTGCGGGATGCAATTTGCTATGCTGGAGGTGCATTTTAGGGCTGAGGATCAGTTGATTGGGTTATAGAACCTAAAAATCCCTACTACCTTGCTTTCCTAGTCTCCTGGATCACTGGAATTTGATCTCAGCAAAGTACTTGACTGGTGCATAGCTACCCCCCATATCGTACATTTCTTATCCTTTTATGGTGGCTCTACTGCTTATGGCTAAGTTTATCTGTAGAGTCGGCACCATTACCCTATCCCAGCTAGTTTTGATCATTGGAAAGCCCTTAGAGGGCATCTCTCCATTGTTCTTAGGGTTAACTGAGGCCCTATTTCATCTGGACAAAGCTGCTGGTGGCCTTGACCTCATAAGGGATCACTTTTCTATACTATAGCTATTCCTCTAACTGACTCTGAACTTAAAACTAATACTCAATCTGAATCTGAGTCCGAAACTGAATCTGAATTGAAATCTAAAAGTAAAACTAAATCTAACATTGAATCTGACACCAAAATTTTAATCTGAATCTGAAACTAAATTCGAAACTAAAGCTCAAACCAAAATTGAATCTGAATCTGAATCTAAAACTAAATCTGAATCTGAAATTGAATTTGAAACTAAATTTGAATCTGAATCTAAATATGAATTTGACAATGAATTTGAAACTGAATCTAAATCTAATGTGTAGGTTTGGGTCTTAGAGAAGCTAGCTTTGCTTCAGGATCCTCGGGGTGACCCGGGATGATGTGGACCTAAGAACTATTATGGGAGATCTCGTGTCACTACTAACCACAATATCCTGACAGTTGACCATTGGACAACGATCATAGAGGGTGTATCCGATGTAGATATTCACTAGGTCTACCACTGGTGGGAGATCTCTGACGTTCTGGTAGACACTGGCGGAGGGAAGGTTCAGCTTGTCGGGCTACAGTACTTCATACATTACTCGCCTTATTGCTTGTGCTGATAATGGGGACGATGATAAAGGGTCCCACTTTGCTTGGATGACTTGGAGGCTGGTGATTCTCAGTCCATCTTCTTGATCATGCTAGAGAGGTTTGGGCATGTCGAGCGAGCTATGAGACTCTTGATTATGACCGATTAGATGCTATCACTACTGATGGAAACTACCAAGGATGGCTTTGACAAGTTGGGAGATTGTGGAGTCATTCGGGGTGCCTGTGTTTGTGGTTTGAGTGGAGGGATAGGTAGGCGAGCCGTGAGCCTTTTATAGTGGAGGAGAGACTAGTTCGAGCTTTTGATTATAATTATGATGATGATGATGATGAGGGTGCAGGCCCCTCTGCGTGATTGATGATGATCACGCTATCTTTATTTTCATTTGTCTTTACTTTTGCATAGGCCCAAACATTGTGTTGGGTCCATCAGACTTTTATTAATTGCTTTTATGTTCTAAATTTTGCCTGGACCGCCCTTTTCAGGTTTTTTATCCAGCAGACTTTTCGACTTTTGCTTAGACCTAGATGTTTTCAGCCCATCGAAATTTATGCCTCGTTATTATATATTTTTTTATGTTATTTTCATTGGTGTGCAAGTATTTGAGTTAAGTAGCATTCCAAATTCAACTTATCTGCAACATCTCTCCTTTAGGGCCCAATATATTCATTTGCACACAAATATAAGAGCTCAGTAAAAGTGACATTTCCATTAATTGTATTAAGCTTGAGTATATAATGATGATAACCATTTCTACCGACTCAAACTCTGGTGTTAACTAGCCTACGAAGGTTTTCTAGCTAGCAAACTCTCGTAGCTCACTTTTACCCTAATTTTTGCCTAGACTGTCCTTTTCGGATTTTCAGTCTAGAGGGCTATTCTTGCACCCTAATTTTTGCCTAAAGGGTTTGTAAGAAACAAAACAGTGGGATACACCTTAATTTTTGCCTGAGCAGTAGAAGACCACCCGTTTAGTGATTTATTTTATTTATTTTTTATGTACCGCTTTTCTGGATCTGGTTCTTCTGATTTAGCTATGATAACACATTAACTAATCTTGATTGATAGGGTTTGCGAACTCATTGCCATCCATATCTATGATCTTTATTCCGCCTTTACCGAGAACTTTCTTAATCACATAAGGTCCTTCCTAATTTGGTCGGAACTTCCCCCTTAGATCAGTGTTGGTAGGCTTCACCGACTTTCAACAGGCATCGGAGATGCTTGACTCGACTATTATAAGCTCTTGCCATGCACTATTGATAAATTTGATGGCTATCCATAGCTTTCAGGCAATGCTCGTCTATGGTATTAGTTGCTCAAGCCTTGCTCTTATCCATTCGGTCTCTTCTAACTTGGATTCGAGTGCCACTCACAGAGACTTCATCTCAATTTTAACTAGTATGACTACTTCCATTTTGTAAACCAAAGAGAAGAGGGTTTGACTTGTAGGAGTTCTGATGCTTGTTTGGTAACCTCAAGGAGCAAGTGGTAACTTATTGGCCCAATCACGAGAACAAGCGATGGTCTTAGAAAAGATCTTCTTTATGGACTTGTTAGCTGCTTTGACTGAACTATTGGCCTGAGGACGGTAGGGTGAAGATCTATGATGCTCAATACTATACTTCTTGATCAATTCCATGGTTGCCCCTTGGAACTGAACCCCATTATCTGATACAATGTGATAAGGGAGACCATACTAAGCAAAAATGTGCTTCTGAATAAACTTTGCCATTTTTTTGGTTGTAATACTGGTGTATGATTCGGCTTCCACCCATTTTGAGAAATAATCCACCGTCACAATGATAAAGAGGTGACCGATAGTTGAAGATGGCTAAATCTCTCTAATTATACCTATCCCCCATATCGAGAAAGGCTAAGGAGTAGATAAACTGTGAAGCTCGATGTGTAGAAGATGCTGAATATCTCTGTAAATCTGACACTAGTGACACCTCTTAACCTCGGAGACACAATCGATGATTAGAGTTAACCAGAAGTATCCCATTCATTGAATTTTCTAAGCTAAGGCTAGGCCATTCATGTGTGGTCCAAAATCACCCTCATAAACGTCACCCACAACTTGACGAGCTTCAGATTCAGTCAAGCACCGGAGCAGCAAACCATCGAAAGTTCGCTTGAAGAGATTGTTATCGATAATTCTAAATTGAAAGGCTAACTTTCATAGAGTAGCACGATTAGATTCTGTAGAAATCTCAGAATACTGACCATGTAAGAGATTTTGTAGAATGTCCGAATACCAACAGGGTTCATCACTGATGGTGAAGACTTGGGCAATGTCGTATGAATGGTAAGGATCCTTCATGGAAACTAAGATCAAAAGGCAAATGGGTTGGCGCTGAGGACCTTCCCATATTGAAGCAAATGTAGCTAACGAATCAGCCATCTAATTTTTGTCTCGAGGGAAATGCTGAAATAGACACGTCTCAAACTTAGTTGAGAAATCCCAAACAGCATTGATATAAGGACGAAGAGACTCTTCCTTGATATCCTAATCCCCTACAACCTGACGGATTGCAAAAGCCAAATCTCTAATTACGTGAACATGCTTTGCCCCTACGACCAACAGGGCTTCAAGACCAAATAGGCATGCTTCTTATTCATCCCCATTATTAAAAGAGGGAAACTCCAGTCGCTTAGATAGAGGGATGACTATATTATTGGGTGTGAATAGGATAATTCTGAGGCCCGCTCTGAATCTGTTCCGGGCACCATCTAAATACATAGTCAACATAGGCTTCATAACATCAATCATTGCCAACTGCTCGTTAGGAAAGTCCAAGTTCTCGATATATTCGAATTTGAGAGCTTGGTTTACCAAAAATTTTGCAGCTGCTTGACCTTTGATAACCTTTGTCGTGATATACTCAATATTGAATTTGGAAAGAAATAGTAACCATCTTGACAACTTGCTGGTTAAGGTTGGCGACTGATAAAGATATTTCATCGGGTCAACCTTAGCAATGGCTTGAACCTCGTTTGACTAGAAGTAATGGCATAACTTCTTTAGTTAATAAAACCATCGCAACACACGTCTTTTCATTAATCAAATAACGAGCTTTATAATCCAAAAGATTCTTACTTAAGTAGTGCACTGCTTGCTCCCTCTTATTGTCATCTTTTCGAACAAACATTGCCCATATGGCAGACTCATCAATCGCTAAGTACAAGATCAATAGCTTGCTAGGTGTGGGGGGATGAAGAACAGGCGGGTGAAGAAGGCAGACCTTGATTTTATCAAAGATGATCCAACAATGCTCCTCCCACACAATCGGCTAGCACTTCCTTAATAGGTTGAAGATTGGCTCATAAATGGTGGTGAGACGAGAAATGAACCTGCTGACAAACTGAATAGAACCAAGGAAAGACCGAACTTCTTTTTTTATCTTCAGAGTGGGCATATCCCTGATCACTTTAATCTTATCTGGATCCATTTCAATCCCTCTTTGATTGACCACATAACCTAAAAGCTTTCTGGACGTAACCCCAAATGTGCACTTCTTTGGGTTAAGGCGTAAGTTATATTTCTCAATGCGAGTCATAAACTTATCCAAAACCGCAGGGCGCTCTTCTTTGGAAGAAGACTTAACCAACATGTCATCCACATAGACTTCCACTTCCTTATGGATCATGTTAGGCAAGAGAGTGGTGACGGCGCACTAATAGGTTACCCGACATTTTTCAGACCAAACGGCATAACTCGATAGCAGAATACCCCCATTCTGTCATAAAAGTTTTTTTCACTTTGTCAATTATGTCTAAAAGAATCTAATTATATCCCAAGAACCCATCCATAAATGATTACATTGCCGATCTGGCAGTGCTGTCAATTAGCACATCAATGTGAGGTAGAGGAAAGTCGTCTTTCGGTGAAGCCTTGTTCAGATCTTGGTAATCTACATAAACCCTTACCCTTCCATCCTTCTTGGGAACTAGAACGATGTTCGATAACCAGGTCAGATACTCAATGACTTCAATAAGCTTAGCCTCAATCATATTAGCAACTTTCGCTTTAACCTTGTCAGCCCACTATGATCTCATTCTTTAGAATTTCTGCTTGATAGGATAGAATCTAGGATCAGTTAGAATACGATGCTCGTCGATATGGCGATCGACACCAGGCATGTCCATATACGACAAAGCAAAAGCACTAACATGATCTTTTAGAACTTTGATTATCTCACTTTTTATCTCAGGGGTTACGTCATTAGAAAGGGTTACCATTTTATGGTTATCATATGTACTCAAGTTTATTTCTATTAATGAAACATCATGAACACTGAACATATTATGCTTATGATTAAATGAATGGATGGGCCCGTCGGGTGAAACATCAAGCAAATAAGTGAAATAAGAATCTTTCATTGAATTAAAGGCCTTATAGGCTACATTGTTCTCATAAAAAACACTGGAAATATTAGAAGTTACATCATTATAGATAGATTCATCCTCCACAGGTGGAGGGTCTTGAGCAGCGGCATCAGCAAAGTTGACACCCTCAGTAGGTTCCTTGAGCAGGTCGTCCAGGTCGAGACCTAGAGCTCTCTTATTCGGCATTCAACTTTTCTTCTTCAGTAACAAGAGATCAGGTGAACTTCTTCACGGCTTCGGCTAGAGGATTGGCTTCATCATTCTTCTTTCAATTCTTCTTAAGCAGAACATGCATGGCCTTAGACATGGCAGCCACAACATCTTCAATCTCTTATTCAACAGGCTTCTCTTCATTTGAATCGGGACATAGTTTCCCCTTGTATTTCTCATCAGATGTAACAATAGATACAGGCTCGATTGGGTTCTCCTTCCCCTCAATAAGGCAGTCCTTTTGAAAGTCATACACATCTTTAAAAATCTCAAAACCTGGCCAGATCTGACCACCATGCTCGAGGGGTTCAGGGTGCCCCTTATAGGCCCGCTTTCCTTGAACTTCATGAACATTAATCATACCACAATACATGGGATGAAGATTCCTGTAGACCTTCTTTGGGGTATATCCAAAACTAGCTCAAGTCAGATGCTTCTTGATTAGGATAGGATCAATCATTCATCTATGGCGCTTACCTAGCCCCTAACCCAGCACATGGCCGTTCCTTTTCATCATTTTTCTAGTAGTAAATGAATAGTTCTTATAGGAAGGGACTTTGGGCTTATCATCTTAGATAACAGCCACCCAAAATCCAGACTTCTCCTCGGCCTCCATAACAGCCATCATAGATGCTTGGTCTACTTTGATGACAAAGAGCCTTCCATCGTTCTTTCTAAGCTTAATTTTCTGATGGAGCGTTGAGGAAACTGCTCCTAAAGCCTGGATCCAGGGATGACCTAAGAGCAGTGAATAAGTAATAGCAATTTCCAAAACAGTGAATTGCACCTCGCTAGTGGCTTCCCCTATAGTCACCTCGGCTTTGAATACACCAATCACACCTCTCTTTGAATCATGATACATGTGGATAACGGTGTTGGATTTTTCGAGCATATCTTCGAATAAAACCAAGTGAGGGAGAACTTTTAACGAACAGAGATTCAATGCAGACCCATCATTAACCATGACACACGGAACGGTTCAATCCAAAATCTGAACACAGATGAAAAGAGCACGGTTATGGTCAATTCTTTCAGGCGAGAGATTCCTATAGAAAAACACTACACCCTCCTCACTTCTCGGAACTAGGAGGCCTACCCCTACCATAATGCACATTTCGGCTGCCGAAGTAGTAGGCTTTGCTTTAATTTCCAAAAGCCTCTTGATGAGAGCCCGACAATATTCATTGGAACTAAGGACTAGATTCTAGATACTAAAATAAGCTTGAGTAGTCTTTAATTGGGTGATAAGCGGATCAATGTTGGGGCTTGATTCAACCTAAGGAGGCGGCGCCCTCGGCTTAGCTACGGTTTTAATGGGGTTAGGGACTAGATCATCCTCAATATAAAGACGATTGTCCTAAGGCTGGTACACTCGACTACTATAGGTGATATGCAAAATTCCATCAATTGACACACTCTTGGTGGCCGGGGTTTCAAGCGGATAAGGTGGCTCATCATAAACCAACGATGAGTCTTGAAGTTTATACTCATCCACATTGAAAGCCTAAAACTCTTCATTAGAATACTATCCTTTCATAACATAATCATCAACATTAAACAACGCCTTTTTTACCATTTCTACATCTTCGATCTTCACCTCATCTTCTTGCCCCATTTCTTTAATTTACATGGAGCTTACCATAGGGTTAGACTAAGAGATCATGTTGAATACAAAGCTCGAAGGGAGACCAAAGCCGATAACCATTACGAACTCCTTAGAGATCATTTTTAGGATAAACTCTTCCTTAATGCTAGAGTTGATCACATAGACCTTGCCGCCAAAATTAGGCAAAGGGTTTTCAATAGTGCTCGACTTTTTAGCTGGTTTAGCCATCTTTCCTTCCTTGACAGTATGAGCAATAGTGGAAGCTAGAGTCCTACACTAATCAGTTTGATGCCCCTTTTGTACATGAAACTTGTAGAAATTTCCCTTTTCATTCGGTCGAGGAGCCCTGACATAACGCAGAGGTTTTAATTGGCCCACTTTATATAGCTTAGCAAATATAATTCTGAGGGGCAATTTCCATGAAGATACAAAAGGTTGTTGAGGAGGAGGAGTGACCTGAACTGTAGATACTTCCTCTTGAGCCACATTTTGCATTACAGGCAACTTACCTTTAGCAGGAGCTGGCGCAAGTTCACTCGATTCATTCTTCTTAAAACCATGGCCGATTCCCACTCGGCTTGCTTGCCTTCTCTTTCTCCTCCTGGCGCTCAATTTTCTTGGCTTTTTCAAAGTCATTTTGATAAGATTCAAAAGAGTTGGTTTCCATTTCCTTATGGAGAACTGGGAGAGCCCCGTCGAGCAACTATAGGATCATTTCCTTCAAACCATGCTTCTGTTTCAATAGGACTTGAGTGGGCATCCACCTATTGAAGTATGACTTGAAAGGCTCACCTGGCTTTTGCTTAATTGCCTTGAGATGTTGAATAGTGGTTTCTATGGGGGAATTAAAACCGTAGTAGGCAATTAAGGCTTCAGTCAGGATTTTCCAATCTAGGATTATTGACTCTATGAGAGTATTATACCACTCGAGAGTAGGTCCTGACAGGGTACAAAGAAATAACTTAGCTAAAACTTTATCCCCTATTTTCTGGACACGAATAATCTGCTCGTACATCATGATGTAGGATTTGGGAGGTCCCTCACCGAAGTAAGCTTCCATTTTGGGCATTGAAATATTCTTGGGTACCCAATCTTCATCCCTCACCTCTTCCTTATCCTCATTCTTATTCAGAAGCTGCTTAAAGAATGCCACCATTTCTAGTGTCATGCTCAGAGGCTGTGAGACCTGGTCGTTGTGCATTGATGCTGCTCTGAATTGAAATGGTGGAGAAGTTGAGATCTCATTCCGAGGGCTAGAAAAGGGGTTCTAAGGGTAAGTAGTTCTGCATGTAGAAACCACAAAATTAGGAGGCGATGGCATAAAAGGCGCTGGCGGCATCAAGGAGATGACAAGATCGCTGGAAGGAACAACCATTTATGGAGTAAAACTGCCTGAGAAAGCGAGGAATATAAGAGTCTAGTTGATAGGCCTCGAAGGTATAGGAGGAGGAAATGCAAACACCGGTGGAGCAAAAGATAGGGAAGTCTGAACCATGGAACTCTGACCAAAATAAACCAGTCGGATAGGTAGGAGCAGTAGAGCCAAAGACTGTGGCTGAATAGGTGGAGACTGACTAGACACATTTTGAGTGATATCTCCCTGAGCTTAAAATACAGGGCCCGCTGGCTTCTGAATCACTCTCTCTTCCCTGAGAGTCGATCAAACTTACTCTTACATGGTAACATAAAACAGATGGCTATAAGAATATGGCCATGGCATTAGCTAACTAGAAACCCAACTAAGATTGACCTTGACCCTGATTCTGATGAGGTGGTAAAGGAGAAGGGGAAGGAGTACCCTCATGAGGTGCATCATTCAAACACGGATCAGACATGGCAAGCAGAGCAGATTCTAACACTAAACTCACTAGCCAGCAAACCAAATGGCGATCAGGTCGAAGCCATAGAGGACTACGGTGATGAGGATGTCTTGACCTAGCTAGAGAAATCAGAAAATGATCAGCAGAATCAAACCATGAATGAAATGGATGATTACTGTATAATCTGAGTGATGAATGATAAATATACGGGGATTGTTTAGAGTGGTAGAGAGCAGAAAGGCTGATGATACGAAGCTTAACCCTAACATATGTGAGACGTGCGAATTCCTCACCATGCCTTGCAAACTAGATATGGGTCGTCGGGACTCAAACAATCTCAGGCATTTTGTTAAATTCCCCCTTCAATTAAGGGGAGAGTAGAGGTATGCAAAAACATAAATTAAAAGGTCAGCCATAGGCAGCCTATCCATGAAGTATGTAAGCATGAGCACAACACAAGTAGCACACGAAAGTGAATAAATCCCTTCCATCCTTATGACTCCCGTGCAACACCAATTTAGAATCTGGGGTAACTCTAGCTCTAGGGAATGGCAAGAGAGTATGCGACCTAAATCTAAATTATTTTGGTGGACCTAAGGTGAAGTTGCTATGGCTAGATTTATCGTGGTTTGCAGTCTCAAACTGTCGGTGTCGTGGAATGATACTATAGAAGGGTCTCATTTACCTTGATTCCATATAACTCAACCACTCCTCAATTGAGAGCGACCGCGGAAATTACACATTGGTTGAAATGAGTGATCCCCCCACAAATATCCCCAATTCCTGGTGGGCATAGGGTATACAAGTGAGCTTTACGGGGGTGAAATAATGGCACCTTAAATATAGAATCTAACTAAAGGGATGGATTCAAAAGGCATAAGAAATAAAACTTTGATTAAAAAATGATTTAGGCACATCATCAAAATCCTTTAACCAATTTTTGAAAACGAAAGTGATTTTCAAGTTTTTAGTTAAAAGGAAATCCCCAGTAGAGTCACCACCGTGAGCGGATGACCTTTCCCCGACCCTAAAGGGTGTGCGGAAAAAACATGTGCTGTGAAGTGAGTTTGAGGATAGATCCTCATTTTAGCATGATGAAAAAGATAAATTGATATTGAATTTAAGTCCAATTTGCATGTGAAGGGATAGGATACTTGATGATGGGGGGATGCCCTTTGACTGGTTCCATTATTAGGGAGGGGGGGTGCCCCTTGGTTGACTTTCTTACTAAGGATATGTCTTCATAGATGATTTATCTGCTGAGAATCTCTTCCCTGCGCATGAAAATTATTTATGTCAGTAGTGAATCTGAAGTTGCTTATCTTTATTCTTGATCGACTTTTGTGGTAGATAAAAAAAATTTTTTTTGCCCTTCAATCAAGAATCAAGGTGAGCTAGGAATTTTCCCCCTAAATAATTGAAATAAGAACCTTAAGTGAAATGGGGTTGGCCCCTAGTCCGGACTAGATGTGCCCCTGGTGCTTTTATGAAGTTTCGGTTCAAAAACTACCCCTTGATGGCAAAAGAGGACCCGTATGGATTGGCTGGGACCCATACGAGTGAGGATTTTTAGAAGTGGGACCCGTATAGGTGGGGTAGGATCTATAAGGGTGGGGTGGGACCCATACAGGTCCTAGTCGGAGGGGTTTAAAATGGACAGAGACTCCTCACATTTCGCCTTACACCAAACTCTCCGTAACTGAAATTTCAGAAAATTTTCTCCTAAAACCGATTGAAAAAATGTGCAAGAAGGTTCCTAAGGTCGACAGTTTCTCTCTCAGATGTGAGGATTTGCCTCAAGTGGGTGATTCAGAGCTTCGAGAATCCCCAGTGTCCATTGGTTACGCTTTTCATAAAGGGGACTCATTTCTTGGACTCACTCCTACTTGTGAAGTGCCTGTGATTCCATCTGCTGATGCCCACGCCTCAAAACTCCAAGTATTTCACTCAATTCCCTACTTCTCCATTTTTGAGATTTTTGGAATTTCTCAATTTTTAGCATGCTTTAAGGTGTTTTAGATCCTGAAATAGAGCCTGATATACATGTAACTTTAGTCTAGGTGCTTTTGGGACTAATTCGGACTAGCTTTGGTTTAGTTTTGGTCAAATTTGGATTATTCGAGAATTTTTTAGCACACCTACTACTCATAGGGAATTGTATGGGTGGGGTGGGACCCGTACGAGTCCCATTTTTGGTGCAAGAGGTGTACGCAAACCCGTATGGGTGGGGCGGACCCATACAGGTCCGTCCTTTAGGGACCGAAACTCCAAATTCTTGTTTTCTACAACTTTTTTCTAATTTTTTACTCATCCACTGCACTCTAACCCTATTAAATTGTGTTTTCGTCCTTACAGTTCCCTTACAAGAATGTTGAAGGCTTGACCTTCTATAGATAATGATATGAGGAGATAAGGGCTGCAGGGGATACTGAGATATTGACCTGCATTGATTCCTTCCGCTTTATAGATATTGTCTAAACTATTCCTCACGGGATGAAGACGCTTACCCCAGGTGCTATCTCAGCTTGATAGAGAGGTTGTCGGAGAAGACCCATACTTTCCACCTACTGATTGGGGAGGTTACAGTGACTCCCTCTGATGTGTGTGTACTCACCAAACTGAGCTGGAGAGGAGACATCATCCACCTTGATGTCTATGCAGATCAATGGCACTCTCGGCACGAGGTGAGGTACTACGTGGAGAGATTACTTGGTCGCTCATGTATGGGGACCAACATGATTATTGGGTTGGGCAGCTATGAGCAAGGCGCTTTTCAGTGTCTCGCAGAATGATGATGACTTTTTACTCTAACCTTTTATGGACTGATTGTTCTATTCTTTGATAGTCGAATCACGTTTGGAAAGCTCCTTTTAGCGATTTTGTGACCTTTGACCGAGCTTAAAGTCATTAAAAAATTAAAATTGCATTTAAAATGAGCATCTATCTTTCTCTCACGTGCTGTAATTTGTTTTGCAGTTTTTTGAAAAACCCAAAAAATTTTAGCGTGTCCGGTTATTTTTTGTAGATTCTAGACTCTTTGAGGTTTTCGAAATGTAAAGAATCGCTCGAATCGGATAACCATAGTGAAACAAATATTTTTTTGAAGTTTAACGGTGTTTTTTAGAAAATGTGCTCTTTCACCAGATTCTGGTGACGTTAGCAGGAATCCGGTCGCCAGAGTGGCAAACTGCATCAGCGAGGTAGCCTACCGCATCACTGAAGCGACCTGGCTTTGGGGACTGTACCTGCGCGTTTTTGGTCATTTTCTCCGTCTAAAATTCAAATTTTTACCCTTTTTTTCCACAAAATCCTCATTTTAAGGGACTAAATGCATAATTTTCATAGATTCAAGTCTATATAGACACTCAAATTCATCAAATTAAGGACTTTTGCCATTTTAAAAATTAAAATCACCATTTTCAGGGTTCTTAGTTTCTAGAGAGAGAAAGCTTAATAATATGGTGAAATCCAAATTAATACACATTATTTTGGGTTTCTAAACCTTACTAGGCTTGATCTTTTAGTCTAAAACTCTAAAATCAAGTAGAAATTTTAAGTTAAACCCAATTTAAAAAGGATTTAGGGACTTTTTTTCTCATAAAATCACTAAATCCCTTGCTTTTTATGTCACTAAATTCGTCATTGTTCATCGATGTTCGTCATAAAATCATCAAAAGAGCTTGCCAAAGGTTGATTCGGGTCTCAAGGATAGATTCACGGCTTAAAGGTAATTTCTGAGTTCTAGTCTATTTATTTAAGTTATTCCTTGCTTATTGCTGTGTTTTTGCTTGGTTTTTGGGCCATATGGCCTTTGTTTTTGACTTTTTTGTGATTTTTTAATGAGATTCCGGTTGGCCACTCCAGCGACTGGTAGGTCGACTGAATGACACGGTAGGCCGACTCAGTGAGTTGGCTAACCAAGTGATTCAGTCGGCCTACTTGCCGCTCAAGCGGCCAACCACCTTTTCGCCGGTATTTTTGTCCCCCCCGAGTCAGAAAATCAAAGTTACTTCGATGTTTTAAGTCCAAATCTATTGAATTAGTGTGCGAAACAATTTAAAACATCAATAATATTGAGTTTTCGGGTGCAAAAATGTCGATTTTCGCTCGTTTAGGCATTTTTTCCAGTTGGCCGCTTCAGTGGATATTAGGCCGCTTGAGTGGCGCCTAGGCCAAATCAGTGAGTCAATCTACCACCTCACTCAAGCGGTCTACCTACTCACTGAGTCGTCCTACCAGCAAAAGATGCCCAAATGGTCCCTATTTGTTTTATTTTGTGTTTTTAGCCATGTTTTATCGTTTTCTTGTGTTTTTTTACCCCAATTTTCACCCGAAATTTTTTTGAAAAATCACATATAGTCTGTAATATCGTAATATTATTTTCAATCTATTTTTCATGATTTATTAATTATTCAATTGGTTAAATCTCCTTTTAATGGCCTAAAAAGGGGTTTTTTTAGTTAAATCAAATCTTAATAAATCTTTTTACCACAACATAAAATTCCAAAATTATTTTCTGTAATTTCTTATATTATTTTAGGTTGCTTAGTTTTTTATTGTTTTTTTAGGTTGTTTAGATGCTTATTTAAATGCCCGAAAATTGTGTTTTAGCCCCGAAAAATCCAAAATTTTGCTTTTCATCCTTTAGGCGCTTTATTTTCTGCATTTATTTATTCTCGTATAATTTGTGATTGTTCGCATATATATTGTTGGATATGATATATGCCCTTAAGGCAATTAGGGCAATATATCTTAATTATGTAATAATACGAATAAATTGTTTAATCAATAAAGGCATTTAATCTTTTATTTATATCGATAGGTTTATAAATATATTATGACTGGTCAAGTATATTCATTGATGTATGTTTACAAAAGTCCTTGACATATCATAGCATGAAGTTAGAGAAATTATAGTTGGACTATATTTGGTGGAACCTGCTTCATGTGGAATTATGATTATGTCTAAACTATCTCTAGTCATAGTTTCATTAAGAAAGGATGTTGTTGAAGCGGAAAGACTAGCATGTGGTCAACTTTCTTGGAAAGGGTCCAAGCAGTCAATCTCCTAAGGACTGCAGGTTGTGCCTTAAGTTTGACACATGGATATATCTGGGAGATATATTGGAGACCACAGCAAGATAAACACTAGGTGTATATATATCACTCTGTTAGTGTTTATCTTCATGCAACAAGCTTTGCGAATAACCTCATACTGGAGACTAGTTACCTTATGTAGTACTATTGCTATAATTTATCCATCGCTTCGGATATATTAAGGAGTTGTAATTGGCCGCTTGTTGAAGTGATGATTGCTATAAACCTCTGATCATAGTATGTGTTTGATAGAAATAGTTTCTAGTCAAACACACTATAGTAAAAGGCAATATACTTCGGTAACAAGTTAATAACTTGGATAACTTGGAGCAACCTTAGTATTAGAGGGTTAACACTTTAATCGAACCTTATAAACCAAATGGTACTAATATTAAAGAATGGAAGGAATTTATCGCATTGGATAACTGTTCCATTAACCGTGATTAAGTCATAAGCATAAATAATATTTTGAGTAATGGGGGATGGTAGACCCTTGCAAGAGGCGTACTACAGCCGTTTAAGGTAATCAAGTTCCATTAACGGACTAGAACCTCGAGCCAATAGTTCTATTAGAACAAGGGGTTGGTCAAGCCTCAACAGCTTAATACTTCGAGATCCTATAAGGTCACGCACATTGGACCTTCATCGGACTAAGTAAAGAATTAATAGATTCATTCTATTACGAAAATATAACATATTAATAATTGCATTATTATTTGATTGGAACAAGAGTTTTTATTTATTGATCGGTAACTAATTTATTAGGGTCAATAAATAAAATATTAATTTATTAAAGGAGAGCCAAAATTAGATTACCAAAAGCGAGGGTTGGACCCTGCGCATATAGGCCCCGCAAGCCCGAAAGGACTTACGGGGTCTATGATAAAAAGGGCCACATGAGTGCATGGTGCACTCGTAGGCCGCATGGCCCGCAAGCCCAGCGCACGCGGCCTGGGCTGAGTAAGCGCTATACTAGCAGCGCTTGCATAGCCCAAAAGGGTCTTTCGAGAGTTGGGCTCTTGAGAAAGCCCGTGAGGCCCAGCTTGTGGGGCAAGGCAGGCTCGCAAGAGCCTGCCTTACGAAGCCTGATAACCTGGCTTGCTATGCAAGCTGGATTAACTCTGGTAGCACGTGGATCCTATAGGATCCACATGTTTTGCCAAGTACAGGATGGGTATTTACCCATCCCGCATTAATGAGGTGGAGCCTTTGCTCCACCTATAAAAGGGGGCTCCATTCTTCATTCTAATTTGTACCAATTCAAGTGGAACTTGAATATTTTAGATTATATTTTTGGGTGGAATTTGGGAGTGGCCTAGTAGCTACTCAAGGTTCTTTAGTTCTTCCTTATTGGGAGGTATTGGTTAGTGGGTTCGTGTGGATACTCGTAGAGGCTATCCTACACTTGGAGGCTTGTGCACGGAGCATCTACTAAAGCACGCTTCAACTAGTATGTCTTTATTTTCTCTTTTAATTATTAAGTCTTTTTCTTTAAGCGTTTTTAGACTTAATAAGTATGCTTAGCTTATTTTGCATGCTTAGTTTATCTTATGCTTTGGTTATAGCTTAAGAGTTATAACATGCTTAGTATAAAATATAGGTGCTAGGATATAATTTAGAAATATGATATGCCTAGCCCTTTTGCATGCTAACCTAAGCAGAGATTTATTCAGTTAAGGCTTTATTTAATTTATATTCATCTGATAGGAGTTCCTGGGGATAAGGACAAAATTTTGAATTTCCGCCATTCCTATTATGCATGTTCATTTTGACTGCCAGTTCCTAACAGGGGTATCAGAGCCAGGTAGTTTAGTGCATAATTAAGTTAGAAGAAAACTGAATATTATTTTCTATATGAAATGATAATTATTTATTTAATGCTTTGGAACAATATATATGAACTTGTGCTTTTCATTTCAAGGTTAGAAAATATTTGTGAATTATTTTGAATAAGTCTACTCAACTTACTCAAATTATACAAGTTTCAATAATTTATTTAAATTACATGGGTTATAGATGCTTTCAATTTACATGAATTGAAGAACGAAATTTATTAGTTCAAGAGGATCCATTGGTCTTCGAGTTCGTGCTCGTATTTGTTCTAGCTAAGGTTTGAACTTGGTGTCTACTCCTCATAGGGCACCTCTCTTACCTGGGAACCTATATCGGTGCAGCTTGAATTGACCAACGAGGGGATTAAATATAGACTAATTTATTTCTAGTATATAAGATGGTGCTTATATATGTTTCTATAACAAAGTAAAAATTAAAATTTATTGAATAAAAGCTTAAAGGAAATGCAATATAAATATAACAAATACAAGTGTTAATTATTTTACATTTTATCTAGGTTGATGGAATTTTTATAATTAAGAGCTTGAACCCACCTAACGTTGGACCTTATTCATTAATTCTAATATTCCCTAAATTAATATTATTTATTACAATTGTGTCCATCTAATTAAATCCTAGATTAGGTGAGACGTTTAACACCAATAAAATCCCAAAGTATATATATTAAGGCAAGTTATAGTCTTCCTTACTCAAATTTATAATATGGTCTCTTTGGGCTATCAAAGTGTTGCGCAAAGTGTTGCTTCTAGTCCACATTGATTGGTTGTAAAGTTTGGGATAGGGTTTGCCTTAACAGAACCGGGGTAGTCCACTATAAAATTTAGAGCTAGGCCCATATCTGAGACAAATTCAAGGAGATGCTAGTGTAAGAGTACACGTCCCTTGGGATTGCGAAACTTGAATGATTTAGCAATTGCATATGATGCAAATGGAAAGGGATTCCAACTATAACTTACTATTATTACTTGACCCATAAAATTGGGGGTTGTAATAGACTAGTTATAGATGCTACCTACTAAGAAATTGAGATAGGCTAAAATTCCAGAATTCAATAGAATAGGCTATTGTAAATTTCGAAGAAAATAGTAGGACAAATGTATTTAATTAAATGTCCTTATATTAAAAGCATGTACTTAAACTAATATTTAAACTCTTTTCTTTTCTTATATCTTAGGTTGAACATGAACTCCATTTTAAAAATTCGTCTTAAATACATCTAAGTTTTAACAGCGATTAACTACCAATATTGGATCAAGGATGTAAGGGACACCCTTAAGGATTATGAATTAGCATATTTTCTTGAAAATCCATTCATAAAAATTCCTAGCACTGATGCACCGACAGTAATTAAGCAAGCATGGTTAAAGTATCTAAAGGATTCGTTTTATATGCCATACTCACTGTTTGATACTATAAATCCTGTGATACGTTCACAGTGTGATCATATGAGTCTCGAAACCATGTTGATCCATCTGAAGGGTTTGCCTGAAAAGTTTTGGTATAAAAGGTTCAAGTTAACTAATGAACTTTTCAACTCTAAGATGAAGGAAGGGACAAGTGTTGTAGTACACATCAATAAGATTAGTGATTTCATGGTGAAATTGGAATCACTGGGATATACAATCAGTCAATCCTTGGGAATAGATATCCTGTTAGATTCTTTACCCATCATCTATGCTGATTTTATAAAGGAACATTGCTTTAAAATTCATGATTGTACCTTCCCGAAATTGATTGATGTGTTGAGAAAATTCGATGCCAAAGCAAAGAACTTTCGAGTGAGTCTACAAACAAATATTCTCTAGAAAATGTCCCGGAGAATACTGTCACCAAATTAGTACTTAAAGGGTTTAAAAAGAAGAAAGAAAAGAAGACATCCAAGTATGTCTGCTTCTAGTGTGGAAAACCGAGACATTGGAAGAGGGATTGCAAAGCTCCTAGTTTTGAACATTTAAAGAAGAAGCCTGCAGAGGCATCTACTTCAGGTATGATTGTAAATTGAAAACTATGCTACTTTTCCTCGTGAATCCACTTGGGTATTAGATACTGGTTGTGGTTCTCATATCTGTACTTCTGTGGAGGGATTGAGGAATAGTGGATGACTTGCAAAAGGGGAGATTGACCTGTGTATGGGAAATGGAGCCAAAGTTGTTGCATTAGCCGTAGGAAGCTTTAATCTTATTTTGCTAAGTGGACTTGTTTTAGTTTAGAATAATTGTTACTACATTCCAAGTATTACTAAGATTATTGTATCTATTGCGTGTTTAGCAGTAGAAGGATTTGAGTTTTTATTTTCGAATAATAATTGTCAGATTCATTTCAATAATGTTCTTTATGGTTATGGAATGTTGAATGGTGGCATTTACGTTCTTGATACTAAAACATAAGTTTTTAATATAAACAATGTGAAGAAAGTTAAATTAGATAATGAGAATTCCTTCTACTTATGGCATTGTCATTTAGGCCACATAAACAAAGATCGCTTAACCAAGTTGCATAAATGTGGAGACTTGGGCACAATAGACTTGGTGTCTTATGGTGATTACGAACCTTGTTTAAGAGGAAAAATTACAAAGTTACCTTTTCAAGGAAGGGGTGAATGAGCCATGAGTACATTGGAACTTATACATACTAATGTATATGGTCCAAAGAGTGTTCAGGCACTAGGAGGATACTCCTACTTCATAACCTTTATTGATGATTACTCACGATATAGTTATTTGTTCTTAATGAAGCATAAGTCTGAAAGTTTTGAAAAGTTCAAACTATTCAGAACTGAAGTGGAGAAACAACTTGAGAAAAGTATTAAAACACTTCGATGAGATCGAGGTGGAGAATACTTAAGTCAGGAATTTCAGGATTATCTAATGGAAAATGGGATACTTCCCCAATAGACCCCTCCTTATATCCCCGAACACAATGGAGTGTTAGAAAGTAGTAATCAGACTTTTTTAGAAATGGTTCGGTCCATGATGAGTCATGCAGATCTTAGTAAATATTTTTGGGGATATGCACTAGAGAACGTGGTTTATGTATTAAATAGAGTGCCCTCTAAATCAGTTGATTTTACAACTTACGAAAGATTGTGTAATAAAAGGCCATCTCTAAGTCACTTAAGAGTATGGGGCTATCCTGCTATGGTAAAGAGGATAGCGTCAGATAAGTTGAATGATAAATCTGACAAGTGTTTGTTCATTGGACATCCAAAGGAAAATGTTTGATATTTATTTTACCAACCCCAAGCACAAAAGGTATTTGTGTCTCAGAATGCTCACTTTTTGAAAAAGGAACACTTACTTGCAAAAGTCAGTGGGAGAGATATTGAACTGGAGGTTGAAGAGGAAGAAACAGATAATCAGCTAATTAACCCCATTCTAGATACATAAGAAAGTGTGATCCAAGAATAATCTATCAAAACACAATCATTGCGAAGATCAAGTCACATTCATAAAGGTCTCGATAGATATGGTTTTAGCATCACTGATGATAAGGAATTGTATCTCATAGAGGATGATGAACCAAGGACATATGATGAGCCAATGAAAAGCTTAGATTCTGATAAGTGGCTAAAAGCCATGAAATCAGAAATGGATTCCATGGATTGGGTGCAAATGGGTCTTCAAGATGAAGACAGACATGGATGGTAATGTAATTACCTATAAGTCAAGGTTGGTTGCGAAAGGTTATAGTCAACGTGAAGGTATAGAATATGATGAAACTTTCTCACCGGTAGCCATGCTTAAATCCATAAGGATACTCCTTGCCATTGCTGCTCATTATGATTATGAGATCTGGCAGATGGATGTTAAAACAACATTCTTGAATGGGTATTTAGACCGGGATGTGTATATGACACAACCTGAGGGTTTTTACATCTCAGAATGGCTCGAAGGTATGTAAGCTACAAAGATCGATTTATGGACTTAAGTAGGCATCCAAGAGTTGGAATATAAGGTTTGATCAGGCAATCCATGAACTCAATTTTTGTCCAAACATTAATGAGCCTTATGTTTACAAGAAGGTTAGTGGGAGTGCAGTCATTTTCATCCGTAACACCCTAAATTAATGAGTGTGTGGAAATGACCTAAAGCATAGTAGTAGTACCACACAACGTAACTAGTATCTCAAGTATGAGGATATTCACAAAGCTTATTGCATGAAGATAAACACTGACACATTGATATATACACCAAGTGTTTACCTTACTGTGGTCTCCAATATATCTCCTAAATATATCCATGTGTCAAACTTAAGGCACCACCTTCAGTCCTTAGGAGATTGACTACTTGGACCCTTTCCAAGAAAGTTGACCACATGCTAGTCTTTCTGCTTCATCAATATCCTTTCTTGATGAAACTATGACTAGGGATAGGTTAGACATAATCATAATTGCACATGAAGCGGGTCTCACTAAACATAGTCCAACTATAATTTCTCTGACTTCATGCTATGATACATCAAGGACTTTTATATACATATATCAATGAATATATTTTAACCCTCCATAATATATTTACAACCACATCGATATAAACAAAAGATTAAACGCCTTTATTATTTAAACAAATTATTTGTACCATTACATAATTAAGATATATTGCCCTAATTGCCTTAAGGTCTTACATCATATCTAACAAACTCCGACTTGCACTAAGGCCAATTAGTCATATGTCTTAATCCATATGCATTAACATGTTGGACATGTTTGACTTGAGTCAATGGCTTCATCAGACCATCCGCGAGGTTCTGGTTAGTGGGTACGTATTATAGTCTTATTATCTTAGCATCAACAATCTCTCTGATTATATGATACTTTCTTGATACATGTCTATTTTTCTGGTAAGGCCGTGGTTCCTTTGCCTGAGCTATGGCACCATTGTTATCATAATACAAAGTAATTGGATCAACAGTTTTAGGCACCACACCAAGATCACCAATAAATCCCTTTAACCAGACAGCTTCTTTTCCTGCTTCACATGCAGTAATGTATTCAGATTCTGTGGTTGAATCAACAGTAGTTTCTTGCTTGGAACTCTTCTAACAAACTGCCCCTCCATTTAACACATGCACAAAACTTGACTGAGACTTAAATCCTTGTCAAATTGAAAACTCACATTAGTGTAACCTCTAATTATAAGGTCACCATCCCCACACATCAAGAACTCATCCTTAGTCCTTCTCAAGTACTTAAGAATTGCCTTGACGGCCATCAAGTGCTTTTCACCTGGATCTAACTGATATCTGCTCGTGAAGCTCAAAGCCTGAGAGACATCTGGCCTAGTACATACCATAGCATACATGGTGGATCCTATCATAGATTTAGAGGGAATATCCTTCATGAGCATTCTTTCTTGAGCCGTCTTCGGACTCTTAGCCTTAGATAGGTTAATCCCCTTTCTTATTGGGAGATCACCTTTCTTCGAATGCTCAAGATTGAACCTATTCAACACCTTGTCTATATATGTACCTTGAGAAAGAACTAACAACCTCTTGGATCTATCCCTATAGATCTTTATATCTAGTATAAATACTGCTTCGCCAAGGTATTTCATAGAGAATATTACTAACAACAATACTTTAACATTTTGAAGAAGAGAAATACCATTTCCTATTAGTAGAATGTCATTGACATACAATACTAAGAAAAAAACTTCACTCCCACTAACCTTCTTGTAAACACAAGGCTCATTAATGTTTGGACAGAAATCCAATTCACGAATTGTATGGTCAAACCTTATATTCTAACTCCTGGATGCCTACTTAAGTCCATAAATGGATCTTTGTAGCTTGCATACCTTTGAGCCATTCTGAGATGTTAAACCCTCAGGCTATGTCATATACACATCCCAGTCTAAATCCCCATTCAAGAATGTTATTTTAACATCCATCTGCCAGATCTCATAATCATAATGAGCAGGAATGGCAAGGAGTATACTCATGGATTTAAGCATGGCTGCTAGTGAGAAATTTTCATTATAGTCGATACCCTCACATTGACTATAACCTTTCGCTAGCAACCTTGCTTTATAGATAATTATATTACCATCCATATCAGTCTTCTTCTTGAAGACCCATTTGCACCCAATCATTCTAACCTTTTACGGTGCATCAACCAAATTTCAAACATGGTTCTCATACAAGGAATCCATTTCCGATTTCATGGCTTTTAGCTATTTATCAGAATCCAAGCTTTTCATTACTTCATTATAGGTCCTTGGTTCATCATGGTCCATGAGATATAGTTCCTTATCATCAGTGATGATAAAACCGTATCTATTGGGACCTTTATGAACATGACCTGATCTTCGCAATGATTGTGTTTCAATAGGTTGTTCTTGGATCACACTTTCTTGTGCATCTAGAATAGGGTCAATCAGCTGATTATCTATTTCTTCCTCTTAAACTTCCAGTTCAATATTACTCCCACTGACTTTTGCAAGTAAGTGTTCCTTTTCCAAAAAGTGAGCACTCCTTTACACAAAAACCTTCTGTGCTTCAGGTTGGTAAAATAAATATCTAATAGTTTCCTTCGGATATCCAATGAACAAACACTTATCAGATTTAGCACTTAGCTTATCTGACGCTATCCGCTTTACCATAGTAGGATAGCCCCATACTCTCAAGTGACTTAGAGATGGTCTTTTATTGCACCACCTTTTGTAAGGTGTAAAATCAGCTGATTTAGAGGGCACTCTGTTTAACACATAAACTGCATTCTCTAGTGCATATCCCTAAAAGGATTTACTGAGATCTTCATGGCTCATCATGGATAGAATCATATCTAATAAAGTTCGATTCCTCCTTTCCGAAATAGCATTGTGTTGGGGCATATAAGGAGGGGTCCATTGGGGAACTATCCTATCTTCCTTTAGATAATCCTAAAACTCCTAACTTAAGTATTCTCCAACTTGATCCAATCGAAGTGCTTTAATACTTTTCTTAAGCTGTTTCTCTACTTCAGTTCTGAATAGTTCTAACTTTTCAAAACTTTTAGACTTGTGCTTCATTAAGTACAAATAATTGTATCGTGAATAATCATCAATAAAGGTTATGAAGTAGGTATATCCTCCTAGTCCCTGAACACTCATTGGACCACATACATTAGTATGTATAAGTTCTAATGTACTCGTGGCCCGTTCACCCTTTCTTTTAAAGGGTAACTTTGTCATTTTTCCTTTTAAATAAGGTACATAATCACCATAAGACTCTAAGTCTATTGGGCCCAAGTCTCCACATTTATGCAACTTGGTTAAGCGATCTTTGTTTATATGGCCTAAACGACAATGCCATAAGTATAAAGATTTCTCATTATCTAAATTTCTCTCTTAGCAATGTTCATATTTGGGAATATGTTTTGTAATTTTGAAATATCATTTCTCATATTACAATAAAATATCATTCATAGCTTTGATAATACCTTTTTATCAAATTGGAATAAAATTCCATCTGCTGTGAAGTAGAAAACAATATTTTATAATGACAATTGAATTTAGTCCTTTTACAAATTTTAGCAAAATGGAAATTTCAAGTTCCTACATAAATAGCAGCCATCAAGCTTTAATGATTTTCCGTAGGTACAACTCTCCTTTTTGGCAAAACTCTACTTCTCAACAATATATATATTATCAAATGGATATACGATTCTAATTAGGTATTCCATACAAATTTAAAATTTCCTTGAGATGTAGAAGTTTTATATATTAAACATCTTGAAGTCGAAGCTCTAAGCCTCCTTTTCTCATGCTATGAGACTTTAGTCATTTTGTTCTTATTTCCAATATCCCATATTGAAATGAAGATCTTGTTTCCAAAATTTCATGTTGAAAACAATCATTTTGTCTTCTAGACAAAATTCTGAATATTCCCTTTTACTTTTCTCTTCACTCTGCTCTACCCTGCTTCAAAACTAGACACCATGTGTGTTTTGTTACTTCTTTGAGATATGGACCATTTAAATTTTTGACTAATTGATCCTACCAATTTCCATCAAAATATTTTAGTTCAAATTTTTCACCATGGAAAATCCTTTCTCTAAGATGTAAAGACATAGATTTTCAAGTCCATGATTTTATGATGCCATTGTAGCTAAGGTAACATGGATCCTAACATCTGTCTTGATGTTTAACCTTATCTCTTGCCAGCTACTTATGTAAGGTAATAGGGATGTTAACAACCTCCAAGGTATTGTATCCTGGTTTCCTTCATGTATTTCATGCATATCTGTTTTAAGCAGAATTGCTTGCATCATGTTATTTAGATTCGGGCTTATACAATGTACACACCAAGCCCAAGGTTTTGAGGACTATCCTTACATTTCTAAACAAACCCTTTGAAGCTAGGGCCAATCAAAATTAGTTATCAATGCGAATGTTTGTATTTAAATAAAGTTTTCAACCGAGATATAAGAAAAGAATTATTGTTCAGATTCTAGTTTTAGCACATGTATTTAATATAAGGTCTTTTTATTAAATACATTTGTCCTACTATTTTCTTCAAAATTTACAATAGCCCATTCTATTGAATTCGGAAATTTTAGCCCTGCTAAATTTCCTAGTAGGTAGCATCTGTAACCAGTCTATTATGACTCCCAATTTTATGAGTCAAGTCATATTAGTAAGTTATAGTTGAAATCCCATTCCATTTGCATCGTATTCAATTGCTAATACATTCAAGTTCCCTAATCCTAAGGGACGTGCTCTTATTTTAGCATCTCTTTGAATATGTCTCAGTCCTATGGCTAGCCCCCAATTTTATGGTGGACTACCCAGTCCTGTTAAGGCAGACCCTATCTCTATTTTTATAACTGATCAATGTGGATTAAAAGGAACGCTTTGCGCAGCACTTTGATAGCCCAAAGAGACCGTACTATAATTTTTAGTAAGGAAGACTATAGCTTGCCTTAATATATTTACTTTGGGATTTTATTAGTGTTAAACGTCTCACCTAATCTAGGATTTTATCAGATGAACATATTTATAATAATTTATATTAATTCAAGGAATTTTGGAATTAATTTATAAGGTTCAGCCTTAGGTGGGTTCGAGCTCTTTATTATAATTATTCCATTAACCTAGATTATATGCAAAATAATTAACACTTTTATTTGTTATATTTATATTGCATTTCCTTTAAGCTTTTATTCAATAAATTTACTTTTTACTTTGTTATAGAAACATATATAAGCACCATCTTATATAATAGAAATAAATTAGTTCATTTTAATCTCCCAAGTCAATTCAAGTTGCACCGATATAGGTTCCCAGGTAGGAGAGGTGCCCTTAAAGTGAGTAGACACCAAGTCCAATCCTTAGCCAGAACAAATACGGGCACAAACTTGAAGACAAATGGATCCCTTCAAACTAATATATTTCGTTCTTTCAATTCATGTAAATTGAAAGCATCTATGGCCCATATAACTTATATAATTTATTGATTCTTATATAATTTAAGTAAGTTGAGCAGGCTTATTTAAAATTATTCATAACTATTTTCTAACCTTGAAATGAAAACTCACGTTCATATATATTGTTCCAAACAATTTAATAAACTATAAATCATTTCATGAAGAAAATATAATTTAGTTTGCTTTTAACTTAATTATGCACCAAATAGGCAGGCTCTCATACCACTGTTGGGAACTGACAGTCAATTTGAACTTGCATAACAGGCATGGCCGAAATTCAAAATTTTGTCCCTGTCTCTAGGAACTCCTATTAGTTGCATATGAATTAATAAAGCCTTAACTAAATAATTCTCTACCTAGGTTAGCTTGCATAGGCTAGGCATATCATAATTCTAAATTATATTCTATCATAAATATTTCATATTAAACATGTTATAACTCTAAGTTATAATTTAAATTTAAAATAAAGTAAGCATGCGTTATAACCTAAGCATAATAATTATTAAGTCTAAAACACCTAAAGAAAAAGATCTAATAATTAAAATAAAACATATCAGTTGAAGCGTGCTTTGACAAAACCTCCTTGCACAAGCCTCCAAGTATAGGATAGCCTATATGAGTATCCACAAAAACCCCACCAACTGAAACCTCCCCAAGCGGAAGAACCAAGGAGCCTTGAGTAGTTGCTAGACCACTCAAAAACCCCACCCAAAAATGTAAACTAGAGAAGTTCAAGTTATTCTTGAACTTAGTGCAATATAGAAAGGAGAAATGGAGCTCTACTTATAAGGGAAGCAAAGGCTCCCCGGATTTAATGCGGAATTAATGATGATTTAATGCGAGATTAAATGCGTGATTAAATGTCAATTTAAACACAAGATTTAATTGCTGAATTAAATCCAATTAAAATATGTGTATTAAATCCAATTTATATACATAATTTAACTGCTGCATTATATTTAATTTAAATATATGTATTAAATCCAATTTAAATACATAATTTTATTGCTCCATTATATTCAATTTAAATATATGTATTAAATCCAGTTTAAATACATAACTTAATTGGTGCATTTTATCCAATTTAAATATATGTATTAAATCCAATTTAAATATATGTATTAAATCCAATTTAAATATATAATTTAATTAATTCTCCTCTCTTTTATTTTTTAACTCTAATAAAATTAGTTACCAGTCAAAATAAATTCATGCCTTAACCAAAAAAATGATCTAATCATTTTAGTCAACATTTTGATTTATTTTATGACCCTAATAAAATTAGTTACTGGTCAAAATAAATTGTTGTTATAACCAAATAATAATCCAATTATTATGTCATATTTTTAATAGAATAAATCTATTAATTCCTTACTCTGTCAGATGAAGGCCCAATGTGTGTGACCTTATAGGATCCCAAAGTATTGAGCTGTTAAGGCTTAACCAACCCTTGTTCTATTGGAACCATTGGCTCGAGGTTCTAGACCATGAATAGAACTCGATTACCTCAAACAACTGTAGTATGCCTCTAGTAAGGGTCTACCATCCCCCATTACTCGGAACATCATTTGTGTTTATGACTTAATCCTGGTTAATGCAATAGTTATCCAGTCCGATGAACTCCTTCCATTCTTTAATATTAGTACCATCTAGTTTATAAGGTTCGGTTAAAGTGTTAACCTACTAATAGCAAGGTTGCTCCAAGCTATCCTAGTTATTAACTTGTTACCAAAATATGTTGCCTTTTACCATAGTGTGTTTGACTAGAAACTATTTCTGTCAAACACATACTCTGATCAGTGGTTTATAGCAATCATCACTTCAACAAGTGGCCAGGTACAACTCCTAAATATATACGGAGCGATGGATTCTTTTGGACTACATAGCTTACCAATGAGCAATCATCACTATACCCAAAATCACCCATGACACCCTAAATTAATGAGTATATAGGAATGACCCAAAGTACAACAATGGACCCACACAAGGTAACTAGCATCTCAAGTATGAGGATATTCACAAAGCTTATTGCATGAAGATAAACACTAACACATTGAAATATACACCAAGTGTTTACCTTACTGTGATCTCCAATATATCTCCCAAATATATCCACGTGTCAAACTTAAGGCACCACCTTCAATCCTTAGGAGATTGACTGCTTGGACCCTTTCCAAGAAAGTTCACCACATGCTAGTCTTTCCGCTTCATCAATATCCTTTCCTGATGAAACTATGACTAGGGATAGTTTAGACATAATCATAATTACAAATGAAGCAGATCTTACTAAATATAGTCCAACTATAATTTCTGTGACTTCATGCTATGATACATCAAGGACTTTTGTATACATATATCAATGAATATATTTTAACCAGCCATAATATATTTACAAGCACATTGATATAAACAAAAAATTAAATGCCTTTAGTAATTAAACAAATTATTCGTACCATTACATAATTAAGATATATGCCCTAATTGCCTTAAGGGCGCATACATCATATCTAACATGGTCTTCTACTGCTCGGGCAAAAATAAGGGTGTAACTCACTGGTCGGTATTCTACAAACTGGTCAGGCAAAAGTTAGGGTGCAAAATAGCCCACTATACTGAAAATCTAAAAAGGGCAGTCTAGGAAATAGTTAGGGTAAAATGAGCTAAGAGAGTGTGTTGGTTAGAAAACCTTCATAGGCTAGTTAACACCAGAGTTTGGGTCAATAAAAATGGTTATCACCATCGTGTACTCAAACTTACTTCATTTAATGGAAATATCATTTTACTGAATTCTTTATGTTTGTGCTTGAATGAATATATTAGGCCTAAAAGGCAAAAAGCAACAGATAAGTCAAATATAGGGTTCCATGCAGTCAACTCAATTCCTCAAAAGAAAAGAAAGATAAAAGGAAAAAATCTTGATAGACTTAAAATAGCGAAGTCTATGCAAAAGCCAAGAAAAGTCTGCTAGATTGAAAACCCGAAGAGGGCGGTCTAGGAAAAAATTAGGACATAAAACAAAACAAAGTCTGATAAGTCCATCACAATGTTCAGGTCTATGCAAAAATTAAGACAAATAGAAGTGAAGGTAATGACTGCCATCAATCACATCAAAATACCCACATTATTACCATCGTCATAGTGCCTGAATATCTTCTGTAATCTAATGGACTTGGAGGGCTCAATTTCAACCTCTACGTGTGTCCACTCCTTTTTCGACCGCAACCGAACATTTTGAGTCCACAAGGTCCGAATCCTTCAAAGTCATCCTTGGTAGAATTCGTCGATAGTGATAGCGTCCAACCGTTCATAATCCAGAATCTCGAACATCGCTTCGTGCTCCCTTTCTCCGATATGCTCAATTTAGCAATTATTTCACGATTAACTCACCGCTTTAAATAGTGGTGACTTGCTCATCTTTGAAATGATTAATCTGGAAACCACTACATAGCAAACTTACCTCCTCTAACAACACGAGCAGTAGGAAGTGACCATCCTCAACCTCAGTGTCTGGCGACACGAGCCCTATGTGTACACCAAACTTCCATAGTTCTCCACCAGGGACATTCCCACCTAATCTATGTGACATCCCTAATCCTCCATCAGGAAAATTCTTATCTTGTCCGTGCTGCAAAGCATTTCCATATATCCTCTCTCCTAACAAGAGTCTGGGTCGGATAAGTCAATCGAGCAAGCAACCAAATTGAGCAAAATCGATCAGGTGTGAAGTCATGTAGCTCAGATCTGGAGGATGATCAGTCCAAGAAGCTCATGCATTTATGCATAATATTCATAAATGTCCTATCTATTATTCTATACTGAATTCTACAGGAAATAAAGCATAGAAAAGTCTCCTCGAGGTATCATTCAACCTCGACAGTTTCTCCAGACTGCCAGAAATCCTAACTCAACTTTCATTTCATTCTTTCGGCAAAAATATTTTTGTTCTACAAAATCAATTAAGCAATTAAAACGCGACTCGTGTCTATTACTAATATCTCAAAACTACCTTGACAGGTATGCCATACAGTAATTTTGATGGACAAGTGATCCAAGGATCCAAAATTCAAAACTCAGAAAATCCTTTCAGGGCACCTCCATGCAGCTTTCCATCATCTAGGGGCACCGCTATGAAGCTTTCAATCATCTAAGGGCCCTACTATGCAGCTTTCAATCATTCAAGGGCACCGCTATACAGCTTTCCATCATCTAGGGGCACTACTATGCAGCTTTCAATCACCAAAGGGCACAACTATACAACTTTCAATCATCTAGGGGCACCGGTATACAGCTTTCAATCATCAAGGGGCACCGCTATATAGCTGTCAATCATTCAAGGGCACCACCATGTAGCTTTTCATCATCCAAGGGCATCGGTATGTGGCTTTCCATTATTTTGGGGCACCACTATGCATCTTTAAATCATTTAGGGGCACCACTATGCAGCTTTCAATCATTGAGGGGCACCGTGAGGTAGCTTTCAATCATTTAGGGGCACCTCGATGCAGTTTTGAATCCTTTTGGGGCACCGATTGGGCAACCAACTTTTTCGGATACCCGAGAATTTCCAACTCAGTTTATATTTGTTACTTCTATATTTATTACTTAATTGAAGGGGCAAAAATTTTTGTTTCAACAAATTCAATTAAGCAACAGAAACATAACTCACAATAATTGCTAATGTTTCGGAATTGACTTGATAGGTCCGTTGATGATGTATCCCTAACCGTTTGTAGACAACCGACTCAAGAAGTCCATACTCCACTTTTTTTTCCCGAAAGCAACCAACAATCTATCTCAAATCCATTTGGGGGAATCGAAGGCGATACCAAATCAAAATTTCCAAGTTAGAATTTCATTCTTAATAGGTCTGTTGATGGTAGCCCTAGTAGAAAACCGGTTCGAGAATCCAAACCTTAAGTATAACCTTCTTTCTCTTGCTCTTTCATGAGATCACACTTGGCCCGCCAAGTGATAATCTCACGAGGGGCAAACTGTGAGCACAAGCTTTTTGGTGTCCCGCGGAACGATGATGACTCTTTGCTCTAGCCTTTTACGGTCTAGTTATTCTATTCTTTGAGAGTCGAATCACGTTTGGAAAGCTCCTTTTGGCGATTTTCTGACCTTTGAGCGCGCTTAAAGTCATAAAAAATAATTAAAATTACATTTAAAATGAGCATTTATCTTTCTGTCACGCGCAGTAATTTGTTTTGACATTTTCTGAAAAACCCAAACATTTTCAGCTAGTTTAGTTATATTTCCTAGATTCTAGACGCTTTGAGGTTTTCGAAATGTTAAGAATCGCTTAAATCGGATAATCGTAGTGAAAGTTATTTTTTTTTTGTATTTTAACGGCATTTTTTAGAAAATCTGCTCTTTCAACGAAATCCGCCCGCGGGAGCGGAATCGGCCTACCGCATCACTGAAGAGGCCTGGCTCCGGGGACTGTTCTAGCACTTTTCTGGACATTTTCTCTATCTGAAATTCAAATTTTTACCCTTTTTTTCACAAAATCCATGATTTTAAGGGACTAAATGCATTATTTTCATAGATTCAAGTCTATATAAAGCCCCAAATTCATCAGATTAAGGACTTTTGCCATTTTAAACATTAAAATCACCATTTTTAGGGTTCTTAGTTTCTAGAGAGAGAAAGCTTAATAATATGGTAAAATCCAAATTAATACACATTATTTGGGGTTTCTAAACCTTATTAGGCTTGATCATTTAGTCTAAAACACTGAAATTGAGTATCTTAAGTTAAAATCAATTTAAATAGGTTTTAGGGACTTTTTTCTCACAAAATCATCAAAAGAGCTTGCCAAAGGTTGATTCGGGTCTCGAGGATAGATTTCCGCCTAAAGGTAATTTCTGAGTTCCAATCTATTTATTTAAGTTATTCCTTGCTTATTGTTATGTTTTTGCTTGGTTTTTGGGGCATTTGGCCTTTGTTTTTGACTTTTTTGTGATTTTTCGGCGAGATTCCTGTTGGCCACTCCAGCGACCGGTTGGTCGACTTAATGGCACGATAGGCCGACTCAGTGAGTCGGCCAACCGCGTTGTTCAATCGGCCTACTTGTCGCTCTAGCGGCCAACCACCTTTTTGCCGGTATTTTTGGGTGTCTTCCCCTCAAGTCAAAAAATCAAAGTTATTTCGATGTTTTAAGTCCAAATCTACTAAAATAGTGTGGGAAACATTTTAAAACGTCGATAATCTTGAGTTTTCGAGTGCAAAAATGTTGATTTTCGCCCGTATAGGCATTTTTTCCTGTTGGCCACTTCAGTGGACAGTAGGCCACTAGAGTGGCACCTAGGACGACTTAGTGAGTCGATCTACTATCTCACTCAAGCGATCTACATAAAATGCCCAAATGGTCCCTGTTTGTTTTATTTTGTGTTTTTAGCCCTATTTTATCATTTTCTTGTGTTTTTGACCCTGATTTTCACCCGAAAGATTTCTGAAAAATCATGTATAGTCTATATCATAATATAATTTTTAATCTTTTTTTCATGATTTATTAATTATTTAATTGATTAAATCTCCTTTTAATGGCCTAAAAATGGGGTTTTTTTAGTTAAATCAAATCTTAATAAATCTTTTTACTACAACATAAAATTCCAAAAATATTTTCTGTAATTTCTTTTATTATTTTAGGTTGCTTAGTTTATTTTATTATTTTTTTTAGGTTGTTTAGATTCTTATTCAAATGCCCAAAAATTGTGTTTTAGCCCCGAAAAATCCAAAAATGTGCTATTCATCCTTTATGCGCTTTAATTTCCGCATTTATTTATTCTTATATTATTTATGATTGTTCGCGTATATATTTTGCCTCGTTTGGAGCCGGGTCTGATTATGTAAGCTCGGTTAGGACTCGGTTTTGCCATTTTATTTATTTATCTGCTTTATTTACTTTTCCGCATTAGAAAAATGTATAGGTATTTGTAAAGCCATGTAATAATTTATTTTCCTGCTTTATTTACCGCTTTTGTGTGATGTATGGCTATATAAACCAAAAACTCCAAACATTAAACAGATTTAAATCGCATAAGAACTAAAGTTGCCATTATTTAAATTTAAACATTTTTTATTTATAAATTAAAAAGTAAGCAACATCATCCGAACTTGGAATCTCTGTTTTAAGGTATGGTCCAACCACCCGGTGGGAATATCGTACCCAAATTCCTAATGGAGCTAAACCAGGTGGCGACTCTATCTTAAAATAAGGGATTTCAAGTCTCATATCCCTTAACATCTAAATTGGATTAAAATTCGACATCAATATCATTTTTATCAATCTATCTTTTCATCCTGCATAAAATGAGGATCAATCCTTCGGCTAGCTTTAGCATGCCTATTTTTCATCGCATCCTTTATCGGATGGGAAAAGGTCATCTTCTCACAGCAGCAGAGCCCTGTTGCCGAGGAGAGGAGGGATTAGTATGCTCGGTCCTTTTTGCTGACCTTCCTCACCACTATTTTCTATCTCGTCTACTCTGGTTGCCTCAATTATGGGCTCCTATCAGCTATTAAGGATCTTGCCTTTGTGCCTGGCAAGAACTAGTGCCGGGCTATTCTAGCATAGTTATACTAGGGCTTGGATGTCGTTGTATGAGGCCACCAGTTTGAGCTCAAGATATGCTAATTGATAACCCTGGTAATCCTGAAACCTTATCCTCTGTGCTATAATCCTTTATTTGAACTGTCTTGTAACTAACTTTGACGTGATTTGCGTATTTGGGCTTTTGAGCATTGGCTTGTCCCTAGGCCTGGCCTATTGGGATAGTTTGACACACCTTATATCATCTCGAGATGGATGGGACTTTGGCAGTAGAAGGCCAGGACTGTATCTAAGTATAGGGAGTTACTCCTCCAATTACGCTCTGACTGGGAAAGCATTTTTGCATCAAACATGTGATTTACATTTACACAAACCGTCAGTAGAAACTATATTTACAAAGTCAGGATACTTATAGTGCTTTTTCATTATACAGATTATTCGAGACCCATGGAAGGGGATGCCCATCCATGAGGATATTGAGCGGATGCGAACTAGATTAGATGATCGTCGATTTATACTAAAGTCTCCCCTTTCCTTAGAGTGCTACTTTAGTGAGAGGACCCGCAGCTGGTAGATAAGCACAGTGGCTGGGAGACCGACTCCTGCACTGATCTATGTGGGGGTACACTAGCTATATCTAATGCCCCTAATAGACTAGGGACACACATGCTAGGTGAGGGGGCCAGAGTGATGTCAATGGAGGGTGCCTAGAATGCATTCATTCAGTCTTCCCTTCTTCCTCTCTATGAGATGATACACTATAATGACCAGCCCCTTGAGTTCTATTGGAGAGATGGCGGCAGCGATGATGATGCCATTGTGAGGGTGGACCAAGGTGTGATTGTGGGGGTCCCTTTATCGTTAGAAGCACTAAGGGCTAGGCCAAGTCTGCTACTCTTTCCTCTCAGGTATTTCTTAACTAAGACTTTGCAAATTCCTTTATTGCTTCCTAAGAGTGACCGCAAATTTGAATGCGAATACTTTATTATTGTAGCCTCCCTACCACATAGAAGAGGCTTGCCACTGCTGCTGCTACCCTTGCTGCCCTAGAGCCACCTATAAAGCGGCCTTATGTTGATGGAGGTGTGAGAGAGGTCATCCTCTGGACAGAGTTAGACACCTTCTTCCAACTCCTCGACCATTCAAGGAAGAGAGCTATCAAGGAGCTTGAGGAGTCACTCCAGCCTATCCGGTCATCTAGCTCTAGTCATGTAAGGTTTTCTCCATTTCAAGTACTTTTGTGATAACCGTTTAGACTGTCTGGTTTGAACTGATGTGATCTCTTTTTAGGTGATTGTGGCTAAGGTAGAGAAGATTGTGAGGTGTTTCTTCTTTTTGAGATATGCTATTAGGTTAGGACACTCTGGCTTCGGTAAGCCCTTTTTACCTATAAAATTTTAACAAACTATGCATGATGCATGCCATGACATTTATATATGTGTACTGATCTTTCTATTTTCCTATAGAATTTGCTGGCTACAGAGCATGACACGTCTACTCAAGACTTGGATACTATAGAGGAGTGAGGCAGGTTCTTAGAGGAGCAATTGCGGGTAGCCACTACAAAGGCTGGGCAGGTTAGGACCTAGAGAAGGAGCTGGAGAGGTCCATAGAAGAGGCTGCACTAGCACGGGTAAAGGCTTAGTACTGTGGAGATAGTTGGCCCGGATAATAGAGGATAGGGCTGATTCGTCCGATTTTACTAATCATGCTTTAGGTTATCAAGTCAAGCCGGTGGTTACCCAGCTAGTAGGAGCTGAGTAGGAGGTGGAGTAGCAGGTTGAGGTGGCTAGAGATGGGCTGGGGGATCATGTGATGCTAGACATGGTGGATCTGCTAGCTGATGAGACCCAAGATGAGCATGAGGGACATGACCCCCAAGTAACTTAGATTAGGATGCACTCTTTGTACTTCCTTTTTTTCAGATATTTGACAATTTTTGCCCCTGTGTGGCATATTTTGATATAAACCTGGATGCTATTTATAGATTGCTTTTATGGCTTTGAACTTTATGCATGCTGAACTTTCTTTTTCTGAACTAAAATCGTTGAATATCATTGTCTATAAACCCATGTTTCCTTTTGAAATAATTATCAATGAAGCCTATTTAGTGCCTACTATGAGCGAGTGAGTTAACCGTTGAACACTCCCACTTCCAGATCATAATAAACTGGCCCAATGCAATTGACCAAAATTACCACGCTGGCTAGTTGAAATTAGCACTTATGGGTATATATGCTATCCTGTTATTTGACGATAGGAGAACTAAGTTCAAGGAGTCCTAGTTGTGAGACATGGCAATTACAAATGATGTCCTAATTTTCACAAATAACAAAACTAGCACTTTTGAATTGAGTTCTAATTTTTGCATAAGCCACTCAGTCTGTGATAACCTATTGAACATTTATCTTCATTTATTTTTGTCTTGAATTTTTTCCAAACTATCCTGACGGCTTAGTTCAACGGACTTTTTGTTTGTTTACCTTAACTTTTGCCTGGATCGCCGTTTCGGGTTTTGAATCCAGCTGGCATTTTCTTTCTTTTCTTTTCTTTTTTCTTTTCGTCTTAAATTTTACCTGGACTACCCTTTTTGGTTTTCAATGCAGCAGAAATTTTTCAAATTTTGCATAAAACTTACTTCTTTGTAGCTTATTTGTATTTTTGTCTTTTTGTTGAATAATGTACGCGCAGTAAAGATAACAACAAAGATGCACAAAATGCAGAGAAAAACTGATGTTCACATACCTACGATTATCTCACCTAAAGATATGCATGCATTCATAAGACCAGAACTCTTAGCAAATCATAACATGTTCATTGATGAGATTAATTTGAGTACATAGGTAATGGTAATAATTTCCAATGGTTAACCCCTACTACCTACTAGTCCTTTTACAGATTTTCTAGAAAGCAACTGATATTTTTCTCTCAATGCCCTAACTTTTGCCTAAGCCACCCTTTTCAGGTTTTCAACTTAGCGGGCTTTTTTTTTCATTAGAGTACCCTAATTTTTGCCTGATCGGTTTACGGAATACCGATCAATGAGTTGCACCCTAATTTTTACCCGAGCAGTAGAGGACCACTTGCTCGGTGATTTATTCCTTATTTCTTTTATTCATTGTGTAGCTTTTCTATGATTTAGTTCTTTTGACCTAGAAATGATAACACTTAAGCCTGTCCTGATTCACTGGATTTTCAAATTCATTTCCATCCATATTCATATATTTCATTCCTCCCTTGCCAAGGACTTTCCTAATCACGCACAGTCCTTCCTAATTAGGCCTGAACTTGCCCCTAGCTTTAGTGTTGACTTGGTGAAGTTGTTTGAGAACTAGATTGCCCTCCTTGAGAGGTTGCTTCGGGTATTTAACTCTGTTATTGTAAGCTCGAGCCATGATTTGTTAGTACATCTATAGGTGGTCAAGTGCCTTGAGCCGCTTTTCATCTATTGCATTCAACATTTCATACCTAGCCCTTGCCTAATCTGACTCTTTCAACCGAGCTTCAAGTGCCACTCATAGAGATCTTACTTCTATTTAAATGGGTAAGACGGCTTCCATTCTATATACCAAGAGAAAGGTGTCTGATCAGTGGGTGTCCTTACAGTGGTTATATACTGCCAAACTGTAAATGGTAGTTTTTCAGCCTAATCCTTATAGTAGTCACTATCTTAGACAAAATCCTCTTGATTGACTTATTGACATTAATGATCAGCTTCCCTTTAGAGCTCCAGAGGGATTTTGAGAATAGTCTTGTAACCCTAGGTGTACCTTCTCTTCTTGATGACCAGGGCTAGCCTGCTGTTGATGCTCTCATGAGTCTTTTTGGTTTTCGTTCTTGATGATGTGACCCCTTTTCCCTCTTATTAAGAAACATGGACCAAGACTTTATTGTTATCATGTTCGCTAAGCACTTTTATGATCTCTCTTTTTGGTGGTAAGTTTTAACCATTGGATTTTTATGCCATTGCGATATACTTAAAGTTAACTTCATTAATAAATATGGCGATATTTTTAAGAATATTGTTATTATGAGTGCATGATCCCTTTTAAAATGGAATACTCAAACAGAATGTGAATGGAGAATGCATCAATTTATCCATTATATGCCTCATGAGTAGCATTGTTTACATAAAAAATGTTTGCAACATTAAAAATTACATCATTTGAATCATCCTCCACATGCGAAGGGCCTTGTTGGTCATTCCTAGAAATACTGGGAGCTAAACTAGTAATCTCGGCGCAAAGATTTGCATAAGTTTCTTCGGCCACTGTTCTCGCTAAGTTCTTAGTGGCCTTTTTGCTTATAGGGTTGCCCTTCTCATCCCCCTTCCAATTCTTCTTCATGAGTATGGCCAAGGCCTTGGTGATAGCTTTTAATGCTTTACTCATCTTGTCTCCTTCAGCATTCCTACAAACTTCTATAGAAACTGAGGTTTTAATTACGCAGCTATTCTTGAAGTCATACACATCATTGAAGATCTCAAAACCATGGACATTCCTTCCCCCTACCTCGACAGGTTCTTCCTCACCTATGAATGCCTTCTTCTTGACCTCAGCCCCTATCATAAGACATGAATAGGGTTTGGATTTCCTAGCACTAGGGAATTTCCCCAAACTAAGTCTGAGTGGCCATGGTACAGGTACGATGAGTTCTAGCATGCCCTAAAGATTCTTTCCATGCCCTTTTCCATTCACGTAACCCTACTTTATCATAATATTTTCAATCTTAAGGGATATGTATCCTTTAATTGAAAACTTTGTACCCTAGTGAGCAACAGCTACCCTAGATTCCTTCTCCTCGGCTTCCATAGTTGCTATTACAAATGGTTCATCAGCCTCGATGGTCACTAGCTTGCCATTATAGTTGAGCTTGACATTCTGGTGGACCGTGGAAGGTACGGCCCCTAATGTATGGAGCTAAGGACATCCCAACAATAATGAGCAAGTGACAAGGATGTCAAGGATGGTGAACAAGACTTTGGACTTCACTTCCCTAATTGTTACTTCAGCTTCGAACACTCCAATGACACTACTCTTTGTATCATTATATGCCCTTATAACAGTATTGGATTTCTCCAACATTGATTCATCTAGACCCAAGTGAGGAAGGATTTTTGCAGGGCAGAGATTAAGGGCGGAACCATCATCCACCATAACACATTGGATAGAATGATCAAAGATTTGTACCTTGATAAAAAGTGCCTTGTTATGCTTATTTCCTTTAGCTCGGAGATTAGATGGTTTGAACGTGATGGGTTCAAAATGACTGGGGAAGATTCCCCAATAATTGAAATTACCTCGACTAAGGAGGTAGATGGGGTAGCTTACATGCTTATCAGTCAAACCCATGTGATGATCCTCAAAGTTGATGAGAAGCTGCCAAATGCTGTACTTGGCAGGCGTAACTTACAACTGCTATATGAGGGGATTGACCTTCGAGTACACCTTCTCACTACTAGGTGGTACCTGAGTTTCAATGACAAGTGTAGTGGCTAGGTTTTGGTCTACACTTGGGATAACCTAGATGTTGACATCTTAGCTTCTTCTTCTCTTTGGGAGGGCGTTAGGAGACACCCTCCCACTTTGGGTAACATGCAATACTCCATCCCTCATATAGGTTCTTCCTTCGGTGGTTTCTACCAACAAAGTTGGTCCTTCGAGGCCATCTCTTTCCAATATATAAGCATCAATATCAAATGGTTCAGGTTGAACCAACATAGCTTTCTCATCATAAGCACCTTCTAACTCGTATGCATTAGTATTAATAGGGACAGGTTCATCGGGTAAGGCCACTACCAAGTGAACAACCGGGTTAGCTTGCATGATCGTATTAAAAAGATGATGGGAGTGTAGTCCTGAATCAACGGCCGCTACCTGCTTCTTAAAATTCGGAAGGGGGTTATTCATGGTGCTTGGCTTGAGCTCGGGTTCCTGGATCTTTTTCTCCCTAATAAGACTATAAATAGCCTCAAGTAAATACCTATAGGCGCTCGTATGATGACCCTTACTAACATAATAAGCACAAAATTGATCCTTATACTTAGGCTTGGGCGGAAACATAGGGCTTGACAGTTTTGAGAAGGCCAAGCACCCTCAACTTACAAAAGATGGCAGGTAGTGGTGCCTTCCATGGAGAAATACCATCCCCAATAGTACAGACTGCCACCACTTCTTCTTGCACAGCTGCAGTTTTTGGATCTAAACTAGACCTCAACTTAGAAGCTTAGGCTGGGGCTGACTTGTCATTCTTCTTAAACCAAGATTTGGCCGGCACACTCGCCTTCTCCAACTCCTCAATCCTTTCCTACTTCTCAACCTTCTCAAAGACCTCCACATAGCTAGAGAATTTATCCATACCAAGAACCTTACGGTAAGCGAGCAGGGCACCAGCCATCAACTTTACGATCATCTCAGGGAGACTCAATCGATCTTTTAAGAAGACTTGGTTGGCCATCCACCTTTCAAAATAGGGCTTGAATTTCTCATTGGGGGCTTGCTTTATAGCCTCCAAATTTTGTATGGTAGTCTTGATAGTGGTGTTGAAACCATACTACTCAATGAAAGCCTCGGATAAGGCATTCCAATCTCTAGTCACCTCATTGGACAAAGTGTTGTACCACTCGATAGCGGGGCCTTCCAAAGTGCAAGGGAACATCTCGATGAGGAATTTATCACTTAACTTCATTACCTTCATAACTCTCTGATAGGTCGTGATGTGAGATTAAGGTGGACCAGTTCCCTTATACTTTGCTATGCTAGGCATACTAAAGTTTTTGGGGACCCAATCGTCCTCTCTAGTGGCTTGAACTGATAGTGCTGATGGCTGAATATTGGGATTGGTAGCAAGCAACTTCTATAATAGATCATGCAATTCCATGAATAAGGATGATCTATCCGACTGAGCAAACTCACCCAAGGGTAGACTTGCCGATTGAGGAAAGGTTGTCCCCTTAGGTGTGACTACAAAATTAGGGATTGTGCTAGATGCCGCAAACTAAAATGCTGGTGGTATGAACCCCTGGCTAGTCTGAGCAAGCTGACTGACGGCCGACGGAATAACTATACCTACTAATTGTAACTCACTGAACCCATTTGACCAAACTGATAGTAAGATTCTCTACGAATCTAAGGAGGTGGCAACTGAGACTGAGTGAGTGGATTGTGAGTAACCCTTGAAAGGAGATACTGCTCACTAACCACTTTGTGAGCTGCTAAAGCCCTGATGACTCCTCCCTAAGACACATTAGCCATTCTTTCTTCGGCTAAGATAGCCCTAATGGAAGTTAGCATCTTATCATTCACCATGCCGAGGAATATTACACTTCCTAGACACTATGAGATAACATTGGCAATCTCCGGCCTAATATCGGCCCTTAACGCATTTGCCTTCTCACCAAGGCCCACATCTTTAACCTCAACATCTATCTGGACATCATGAGTCAGAATTTGAGACATCTCCTCGAGCTAATAGGTAGTATCAGGATCAAATGGACCAAATTGGCTGCTGGATGAACTGCTCGGGGATGGAGGTTGAGGCGGATCCGTAACCCTTATTGTAATCGGAGGCGGTGAATGTAGAATTGGAATGCAAACCAAACGGACTTGAGATCATTGCTAATCTTTTACTCTTTAAACTTTGGCTGAGGTAGTAACCAAAAGATCAGTACATGCATGGGATGTGGTATGCATGCAAAAAATTACAACAATGCATGGTGGATTAATTATAAAGGAAAATTCAACACAAGACATGCAAAGTGTGTCTTCCAACCTTATTCCTCCCTCAAATTCTGAAGGTATTTTCCTTTGATTACTATAAGGATAACAAAGGGCGACCTAGTCTAATCTTACCTAAAAAAGGTACCTAGAGGGTGAAATTCTATGGCTTTCGATAAGAATGGCTTAGGGACATAACAAAAGTTGATGTAGTAGATTCACATTGCACCAAGCCTCTTTTGGAGGGAGATGACAATGAGTGCTCCACCTACTAGAGTGTCTTCAATTCCTACCAGGCATGAGTGACACTTTCATAAGTTTCACGAAAAAGTAGGGCACCTTAACCTAGCACTAGAAGAAGAGCGCATCTAGCTATAGAGAATGAGATGAGAAGATAGAGTGACATAATTTTCTCAATTGACGAAAAAGAAAACGGGTTGAATTATTAAAATTATTTTCGGCGCTCATCTTAATCTTTCAAGATTTTAAAATAAACCAACATTTTTGCAAGTTAAAAGATTCATTCCCAAGCAGAGTCGCCATTGTGAGACATTGATGATATGTGGGTCTCCTTTGGCGCCTTGTGGCGGGGCCCACTCGGGTTATTGGTTGATTGATTTAGGCGTGATGAAACCATTTAGTTCAAGTTTGCACATTTTAACCAATTTTATGAATAAAAGAATCGAGACCCAAATCTTGATACAATTGATAGAGTCACCACACAAGTTGTCTACTAGGGAAAAAGTCTAGTATGGTTCCCATTGGGCAGGAGACTCATACCTTTTGGATCAGAGATTCGGGTATCGGATGAGTCACTTATTTCTCATTTAGTTAATTTACAATTTCATTCACCGCGTAAAACCATTTTATTTTCATCATTTGGGGAGTTATTACAGAACTCCTATTTTCCTACACTCTTTCACAATTGATTCATGCATTCAACAGTTTATAATAAATCACAAGTAATAAATAGGGGAATAAAAATTACAACCGGGGGAAAAAGGGGGAAGCACAAAAGAAACTATACATTTGTTCTAAGTCATAAAACAAAATAAAATAAATTCCCAAGCATCCACAAAGATTAGCATAGTTTATGGCACATCATAAGTCAACATTTTATTAGGAAAAATGGGATTATGTTAGTGTGGCGGTTTTGTGATCAATAGTGCCTGAACTGCTTCTAAGATCGGAGAGAAATAACAGGTACTTAACGTATTTTGTTATGAAAACACATTTTAACTTTTATGAGTTGATTTACCAGATTATTAGTGAAAATGATTGCATCGCAAATGGTGATTTTGGTTTATTTTACATATTTTTAAAAAAAGAAGAAATAAGGAATCTACTTTAGGGGCAAGTACCCGTACAGGTGGAGTAGGACCCGTACAGGTGTTGGGGGACTCGTTTGGGTCCTATAGGACCTGGGTAGAAGCTCATTTTGAAAAGGTTGATTTATGGCAGATTTATAGTTAAAGAATGAAATGCAACGTGATTTCCTTCCGTATGAGTATGACGCATCCGTATAATCTTGATAAAGATAAATAGGAACCAACAAGGCTTATATGGGTTAGGACCAGACCCAAAATAAGAAGAAAAGTAGAAATAAGCTAAACAATGAAAATGACAATTAAATAAATTGAGTGTGAGTCTCTTTGAAACTCAGGAGCGTTACCTTTACGCTGTGAATCCACTTCAGGCGATCCCTATGCTGAGGGAGAGTGCTTATCTGAAGTAGATGTCAAAATGGCGAACTTAGGACTATTTGGGCGAGTGTTTGTATTGACAGAATTTCCCTCCCAAATCCTAATAAATGAAGTTAGGAATGAATAAAATGTGGAAAAAACCTCAAGGAATGGATTTTGTCCTTATTTTATACCTCTTATACCTCAATTATACCCTTTCTAAACCTATGAAAAAATGCTAGAAATGCTACCTATCTTCTTTCTTTTTAGTTTATGATTGTCCGTCCCTTAAAATGAGGTAAACAATCCTTATTTTATAGTGGGAAGTCGAGTCTACACGCAATAAATTGCATTCATGACTGATTTCTCCCAGATAAGGCATGATTTTCTAACCAAATTGACTATTTGGGTACGTACGGGTCCCTCGTAGGCGAGTGGAAGGGTTTGAACCATACGGGTCAACTAGCAAACTTGTACCACCGAGTATGACCCATACGGGTCCCCAAGGGTAGATTAGGTCTCCAAACTTGTCCAAACTTCTCTCTGTTGTAGTAGGAACAACTCTAAATGGATAACACCTGTAAAGAAAAGAATTATCTAACTCTCATCATTGTTTCATGAGAAGGACCATCAAAATCCAGTGCTTACAGGAGGCACCTAAGAAAAATCGCTGAGCTCCCCATATAGCGAGTGATACTATTCCAGCTAGAGCTACGGCTCATCCATCCTATTCTTAAAATCCAAGGGAGGAGCGAACATGTCATTTTATACATCATTCCATGCATATGCATAAACATCATATCATTTTACATGCATAATAGGTACAAGAGAACATACCAACATATGGGTGTTGCAAAAAACAATCAAATGCTGAAATCATGGATGCTATCCGTAATAGGGACCGATAAAAGGCAACCCAAAAAGTCAGAAACTCTCAAGTCATGAACCAAATGAAATGTGATAAACATCCTCATATAGGTAGTATTGTCTGGAATGTGGGTCATCGGCATAGTGTTGTCAATATCAAACGTCCTCCGATACGCCTGCCTATTAGTATTATACAACAATATATAAGGATCATTACATTGATACTACCCATGCCTTGATAACAATATCAAGAGTAGCTCCGGCAATGGAAGAGTGTCTAGAACCAAATCGATTGCTACTTCCCCGACCTCTCTTCCTTCCCCCTATTAAAATACACAAAAACATCAAAACCAGTTTCACAAAAAGAATTGACAAAACTCTAATTGTACCTCAATGCCTGCGGTAGATGTACCGACGCCATAGTCATCACCTCTATCATACCCACCAGCATCACCAACCTCAGATACGGCCCTGGGCCAGCAGAGCAACTTGGAATAAAAGGCATGATATCTATCGCTAGTCGGATCACTATTAACAAACACACCAGTACCTATCATATTGCTGTAAGCCACCTCCCTCCACATGTTTAGGGCAAAACAACCAATGAGGCAACTCGGGAGGAATCCAATGATGGTCTATATCCTCATGACAGTCACGCACTCTCTCACCAAGGTACCACTCCACTAAGCTCAGGCCAATCATCAACAAACCATTCGATATGTAAGGCTTGGCTGCTATCATCTCAGGAGTTGAAGGCTTGGAACTACCCCATAAAGTATGAACAATCTGTAAAAAGAAAAATATGAGGCATGAAACAGAAAAAGAAAGGAAAGTACCCAACGAGCGCAATCGCTTAAATTGAACTAAGTCCTACTCTGAAGGTGAAAATAAACACTTCCTAACTATCCCCATTTACGAAAGTAATGAGGAAAGCGGGGATAAGTCAGAAAGTCTCTCTTATCTGTCGCATCCTAAGGTATAAAGAATCCCTGAGAAAAGAACTAAATCTATAAAAGTCAAGAAAAATTTAGAAAACCCAAAAGGAGATGTCTCAAAAGATGAGATTCAAAAAAATAATCACTACCCCGAGGTTGATGAATGAACTCTTCAACTCCATAATGTGATTTCAAGCACACGAATCAAGGGCAAAATACATTTGAGCCAAAGCCGCTCGACCCTAAGCACAAGTTCCAAATTGATCCAAGTGAATCAATCGAGGCAACAAACTCATATTCATTATAGACTTGCCAGTCACAAAGAAGGCATGAGTCAAGGCAAACGACATAAAGGCCCTAGCCTCCTGAGTAGTCGTCAAAGTAGGTGACCTAGCCAGATTGGTCCTAAAATCATCAAATCTTTGGTTACAAGACCTCCTCTACAATTCAAGAAACCGATCAGCCTCTCTATAAGCCATGGGCTATGGTGACCCATTGCCAAAGCACAACTAAAATTGATAATCATCCCGGTAAAGCTCTAACTTGTGAAGGGAAAAAAATCAACTAGAGTGATTGTATACTCCCAACAAGCAAGATGGAAAGTATGGGTAGTGTCTGACCACCTGCTCAAGGTAGAAGAATAATCCTCAGAAGCAATGTGAGGGTAACCCTGCTTCTCTATATAGCACATATACTGGATAAATTACCCGAAGCCTTGTGTACCAAGGATACGTACCCCTAATATTGGCACCCCTATGCTTCCTTTTCTGCAAAAAAAATCATAAAACACGAAAGATCAACAGTCTTTAAGAGTTGGATTTTATCGGTCCTTCTCATGAAATGATGATGAGAGCTAGATAATGTAATCTTTTACTGGTGTTATCCATCATAGGTGTTCCTATTATAGTAGAGATGAGTTTAGCCAGAGTTGGGAGACCTAGACTGCCTTTAGGGACCCGTAAGGGTTACACCTAAGGGTACAGGTCCATAGGATTACCCGTACATCCCATTCCCCCCCACATTTGGGAGGGACCCATACGAGTCCCTCTTGTGTGCAATCAGACAGATTTGATTGCAATCCTACTATTTTCAGAGAAAATTAGTCATTAATGTGATTTATTGTGTTTAGACTCAATTTTCTCCTATAAATAGAGGCATTTTGCCTCACTTTAGATAATAATCATACCAAACAATTTATACAGCATTTTCCAGTAGGTTTTCATAGGTATAAAAAGGGTATGGTAGAGGTTTAAAAGTTATAAAATAGGGGGAAAACCATTCTACATTGGTTTTACCCACGTTTTATTCCTTTCTGGCTTCATATTTAGGATCTAGTGGAGGTTATTTCCACGCAAACACTCACAAAAATAGTCCTAAAATCACCATTTCCACATCTACTTTGGCTACACTCTCTCACGGCATTGGGATTGCTTCAAAGTGGATTCACGACATAAAGGTATGCTTTTGAGTTTCAAATAGACTCACTGTTCATTTATTTTATTCTCATTTTCATTTATTTGTCTTGATCTATCCTTTGATCTGCGTTGGGTCCGATCCTAACCCATATGGGCCTTGTTGGCACCTTTATGTCCCTAGGGATATTGAATTGGTGCGTCATACCCATATGGAGAGCAATCCCATTTTTACTTAGTTCTTTTTCCATATATCTGCTGTACTTTAATCTGAGCTAAGGTTCTATTTGGGGTCCCAACAGGACTCATACAGGTACCCCATACCCGTACAGGTCCTCCCTTGTATCGGTACGGGTGCCACCCATCCGTACGGGTACTAGTCTCCTAGGCATAATGTTAGTTTTTTTTTCAATCTATAAAATGAACCTAACTTCACCATTTGCTATGCGATCAGTTTCACTAATAATCCCGTAAATCAACCCATAAAAAGTTAAAATATGTTTTCATAACAAAATACATTGAAGACCCATTATTTCTTTTCGATCCTAGAAGCCACCCAGGCACTATCAATCACAAAACCGCCACGCTATCATAATCACATTTTTCCTAACCAAATACTAACTTATGATGTGCCGTAAACTGTGCTAATCTTTGTGGATGCAAGCGAATTTAATTATTTTGTTTTATAACTTTAAACAAATGTATAGGTTCCCTCGTAGTTCCCTATTTTCCCCCGGTTGTAATTTTTATTCCCCCTTTTATTGCTTATGCTTTATTATAAACTGTTGAACGCATGAATCGTGTGTGAAGAGTGTAGAAAAATAGGATTTTTGTAATAGTTCCACAAATGATGAAAAGAAAATGATTTTACACGGCGAATGTAATTTTGAATTAACTAAATGAGAAATAAGTGACTCATTCAATACCCGAATCTCTGATCCAAAAGGTATGATTCTTCCGCCCAACAGAAACCATACCAAAACTCTTTCCCATGTAGACAACTTGGGTGGCGACTCTATCATATATATCAAGATTCTGGGTCTCAATTCTTTTATTCATTAAAATTTGTTAAAATGTGCAAACTTGAACTAAATGGTTCCATCACGCTTAAATCAAACCAACCCCCAGTGGACCCCGACGTATGGCACCAAGGGAAATCCACATATTTTTTACCATGAGAGTTCACAGTGGCAACTCTACTGGGGAAATAATCTTTTAACTTGCAAAATTTGAAAAGATTAATATGAGCACCAAAAATAATTTAGTTAATTCAAGGAAAATTATTACACTCTATCTTCTCTCCTCCTTCTCTCTAGAATTAAATGCGCTCTTCTTCTAGAGCTAGGTTAGGGTGCCCTATCTTTTTGCAAAACTTAGGAAGGTGTCACCCATGCTCGCCAGAAATTGGGAACATCATAGTGGGTGGAGCACTCATTATCATCTCCCTCCAAAAGAGGCTTGGTGCGATGAGAACCTACTACATTAACTTTCGTTATGTCCCTACACCCTTCTTATCAAAAGCCTTTGAATTTTATCATCTAGGTACCTTTTTCCAGTGAGATTATGTTATGTCTCCCTTTGTCATCCGTGTGGTAATCAAAGGAAAATACCTTCAGAATTGGCGGGAGAGATAAGGTTGGAAGACATGCTTCACACGTTTTGTACTATTTTCCCTTGTAAATTACTTAACCATGCACTATCATAAATGACGCATGCATAACTAACCCCATGCATGTACTGATCTTTTCGTTACCACCTCAGTTAGAGTTGACTCTTGGCAACAATCTCAAGTCCATTTGGTTCGTATCCCAGTCTTGCCTCCATCCCCTCCAATTTAGTTAAGGGTTGAAGATCAACTTTCGCCTACGTCTCTGATAATGTGCAAATTATACGTATCGTTTATGTTATTTTATTTAGTCAATTGAATGGTTTGCTACTGATTTATTGTGAAATTCATTTCTAATTAGGTTTTGGCAGTGTTTTGGCTGATTTGGCAAGTTTGGAGCATTTTGACACATTTTTTATCTATTCTAGAAGTTACCCTAGAGTCCAGGCTTTTGAATTACGAGTTGGGTAGCCAATTTTGGAATTTTTTAAGGAAACTAGAATTAAAAGATTTGAAGCTTCCTATTTGAAGACAAATATCTCATTAGTTGATATACTTTATGTCCCTTTTAATTTTTTATTTATCGTTTACCTTTTTAGTGAATTATGTTAATCCTTTTTAGTTTTCAATTAGGAGACTACTTTTTTAGCTTAATTAGGATTTTTTACTTTTTTTAGCCTATTAATAAGCCGTAACTTCAGCAAAAGAACATCATCTCTTATTTTGGTCTATAGGACCAACGTTCTCTATTTTCTTTTATTTCAATAAAATTTAAGTTTTGTTTTCTTTAATTATGTTGAACTAGTTTTTATCTATCGGTTAAGGAATTATCAAGGCTAGTTACATCTTGTGAGGTAAGTTCTTAATTCGTTCTTGAATTCAGTTTTCGAATAAAATCGGTTTTGCATATAATTGTTGTCTTTTTATTTACTTCGAACTAATCAATTAGTGTTTTTAATATTTTAACATATAGTTATTTTCATTATGTTCATGCTATCATAATATGATTAAAAGTTTGTAACAAATGATTTCCTATGTTATCGTGGCTTTATTTGGTTTGATTTAATTATTCGTGCTATCATGATTTACTGAGTCAAAATTGGGTTCTTCAGATCTTAATGTTTTTAGAAAATTAAATCTTGTCAGCTAATTCTACAAGTGCGTCGAATAATCGAGGGAATTGATTTAGCTATCTACGATCAACCCAATTTTAGAAAAAGAATTAACTGTGCTATTTCATAGTTAAAGCCAATGAATTGATATTTCAAGAGTTATCTTTTTATCGATGATCAATTGCAACTAAGCTGAAAGCCTCCTTAATCGAGGGAATTCGCATTCATATTTTTATTTTTGATTTTGCAATTTATTTTATTTTTATAGCCAAACAATTCAAAATCCCCATTTTTTTATTTATTTTCAGATTTTACTTTTTGGTCATTAATTTAAATATATTTAATTTTATTAGTCTCTGTGGATTAAACCCTATTTACCTGCTACTATAAGTTTTTATCAAACAGGAATAATAGGATTATTTTTGGTGGATTCGACACCCATCAGTCTCTGAGTAGTTCATCAAGCAGTCAGTTTGGTTCGTTTGATCAGAATACTACTCATAGGAGATGTCTCGCATTTTATCTCATGATGCCCAAGTAGATGTTGAGGTTGAGGATGCTAGTCTCATTGAGGAGGCAAATGCATCTAGGGCTGATATTAGGCCAAAGATTGCAAATGTTGTCTCATAGTATTTGGGACTTCCATTAAGGCAATCTTGGCCAGGGAGATGATGGCCAATGTCTCTCAAGGTACACTATCAGTGCTCCAGTAGTTCAAGCAGTGGTTAGTGAGCAGCCTCCCCTTTCAAAGGTTGCTCACAACCCATTCACCCAGTCTCAGCTGCCACCTCTTCAAGTTTAAGGAGGTTCTTCCGATTAGTTTGGTCAGTTGGGTTCAGTTGGTCCATTTGGTTTAGTCAGTCAGCCATTTTAGTTAGTGGGTATGATAGTTCTATCGATCATCAGTCAGTTTGCTCAGCCTAGCCAAGGGTTCGTACCACCACCATTTTAGTTTAGGGCATCTGATCCGGCCACTAATTTTATAGTCACATCTACGGGTACAACCTTTCCTCAGTCGTTAGGTTTACTGTTAGGTGCGACTGCTCAGTTTTAGATAACTTGTCCTTTTTTATAGAGTTGCATGATTTATTACAGAATTTACTTGCTTCCAATCCAAGTGTTCAGCCACCAACACCGTCCGTTCAAGCCACTAGGGAGGAGGATTGGGTCCTTGAAAACTTTAGTATCCCTAGAATAGCAAAGTATAAGGGAACTGGTCTGCCATAATCGCAGATGACTACCTATTAGAGGGTCATAAGGATAAGGAAGCTAAGTTACAAAGTCCTTGCTGAGATGTTCCTTTGCACTTTAGAGGGTCCTGATATCGAGTGGTACAACACTTTGTCCTATGAGGTGACTTGAAATTGGAAAGCCTTATCTGAGGCTTTCATCGAGTAGTATGGTTTCAATGCCACTATTAAGACCACCATGGAGAATTTGGAGGCTATCAAGCAAGCCCTCAATGAAAAGTTCAAACCTTATTTTGAGAGGTGGTTGACCACCCAAATCTTGTTGAAGGATCTCCTTAGTCTCCCCGAGATGGTTATAAAGTTAATGGATGGTGCTTTACCTATATATCACAAGGTTCTTAGTATAGATAGTTTCTCTAGCTATGTTGAGGTCTTTAAGAAGGACAAGAAATGGGAAAGGATTGAGGAATTGGAGAAGGCAAGTTCATTTGGTTTAAGAAGAATGACTCATCAGTAATTCAAGGTCTAGTTCAGATCCTAAAACCACAACTCAACAAGAAGGGGATGATGCAGTACGTACCAATGAGGATAGTATTTCTCCTTGAAAGGCACCACTGCCTACCATCTTTAGTAAGTCGAGGGCACTTGGCATTCTCCAAAGCGCCATGCCCTATGTTGCACCCAAGCCCGATGAGAGGGACCAATTTTGTGCTTATCATATTAGTAAGGGTCATCATACCAGTGCTTATAGAGACTTACTCGAGGCTACCTGTGGCCTTATTAGAGAGAAGAAAATCCATGAGCTTGAGCTCAAGCCAAGCACCATGAATAATCCCTTTCCGACTTTTGAAAAGCAAGTTGCAGCTGTTGAGTTAGTACTACCCTCCAATCATGTCATTAATCTGATCATGCAAGCTTATCTTGTGGTTCATTTAGTAGTGGCTCTACCTGCTGAACCTGCCCCTATCAATATTGATGCATATAAGTTAGAGGAAACCTATGATGAGGAATCCATGTTGGTTCAACCTAAGCTAATTGACATCGATGCTTATCTATTGAAAGAGGATGACACCGAAGGACCGACTTTGTTAGTGGAAACCTCCAAGTGGAGAAGTTATATAAGGAATGGGGTGTTACATGTTACTTGTAGTAGGAGGGTGGCTCCAATCATCCTTCTAAGGAGAAGAAGGGGTAGAGATATGGATATCCAGGTCATCCTAAGTGCAGAACATGCCCCGACCTCTACACCTACTATTGAAACTCAGATCCCACCTAGTAGTGAGAAGGTGGATTTGAAAGTCGCCCCCTATATCCAGCAATTGCAAGCTACCCAAGCCAAGTATAGTATTTGGAAACTTCTCATCAACTCCGAAGATCACCGCAGGGGTTTGATCGAGAAATTGATACCATGGAAGCCACACCCTCTACTTCCCTGGTGGAGGTGTTTTCATTCATTGGAGGACCTCTTCCCAACCATGTTGAGCCCATCATGTTTCATCCATCTGACCTACTAGTCAAAGAGAACAAGCATAATAAGGAACCTTTTTTAAGGGTGGAAATCTTTGATCGTTCTATCCCTTACGTTACGGTGGATAATGGTTCCGCTCCTAATCTCTATCCTTCCAAGATCCTTCCTGACTTAGGGTTAGATGAGTGTATGTTAAAGGAATCCAATACTATTATAAGGGCATATGATGACATAAAGAGAAGTGTGATCGGGGTTTTTAAGGCCAAAGTTGCAGTTCGGGAAGTAAAGTCCAAAGTCTTCTTGATATTCCCGTCATTTACTCACTGTTACTTGGTTGCCCTTGGCTTCATACATTAAGGGTTATCCCTTCCATGGTACACCAGAAGTCAAGCTCATTCACAATGGAAAATTTATAACCATTGAAGCAAATGATTCATCAATTGTAGCAGATGTGAAAGCCGAGGAGAAAGAGTTAAGGGTGGTTGTAGCCCAGCAGGATATGAAGAGGATAGTTAGGGGGGTACATATCCTTTAAGATTTAGAATATTATGATGAAGCAGGGTTACATGAGAGGAAAAGGGCTTGGGAAGAATCTTCAGGGCATGTTGGAGCACATTATACCTGTCCCTTGGCCATATAGACTTAGTTTGGGAAATCGCCCCAGTGTTAAGAAATCTAAACCCCATTCATGTCTGATGATAGGGATTGAGGTTAAGAAGAAGGTTTTCATAAGAAAGGAGGAACCTGTTGAGATAGGGGGGAAGAAGGTCCCTATTTTTTAGATCTCCAATGATGTGTAGGACTTCATGAATGGTTGCCTGATCGAATCCTCAATGTCTATGGAAGTATGTGGGAATGCCAAAGGAGATGAGATGAGTGAGGCAGTCGAATCTATCACCAAAAGCTATGGCTATACTTATGAAGAAGAATTGGAAGTTAGATGAGAATGGCAATCCTATAATCAAGGCTATAAAAATCTTGGCAAGGGAAGTCGTTGAAGAAGCATAGCAGAACCTGCAAGCTGAGACTACCAATTTAGCTACCAGTTTCACCAAGGTTGACGAACAAGGGCTTCCGCACATGGAGCATGAATCAAATGATGTAATTTTTAATATTGCAAACATCTTTGATGCAAATAATGTCACTTATAAGGCATATCGTGAATAGATTGATGCATTTTTCATTCACATTTTGTTTGAGTATTTCATTTTAAGAACAACATGCACTCATAACAACAACATTCTTAAAAATATCACCATATTTATTTATGAAGTTGAATTTGAGTATATCACAATGGCATGCAATTCCATTGGCTAAAACTTATTACTAAAAAAGAGAAATAAAAAGTGCTTAAGTAGACATGATAGCCTTAGGTCTTGGCCCATCTTTCTTCATGAAGGGGGGGAAAAGGTATACAACATCAAGAAAGAAGACCAAATAGTGAAGGCATCCTACAACACGTTCACCAATATAAAATTAAAAATCCTAAACCAATGCTCTTCCAAAACATTCAAAAGGAAGAAACTACTCTTTCAAAACTTTCAAAAGAAATATCCATCTTCAAATGAATTGGCATTTCTTCCATAAAAATGGTTTCCCTCTTTCAAAAAATAGGAAACACCCATCCTTCAAGTTAATGGGCATTTCCTATCAATATAGGTTCCTTCAAGCCCCCTTGGGCCTACATTTCCATTAAAGTGTCAGGTTCCTTCTATCCCCCTTTGGCCTACATTTCCACTAAAATTTCCTTCCAAAAATGCTTTCTCCATATGTTAAAAGGAGAATAGACCATTTACCTCACACTATAATCCCAAGCCTCTGTAAACACACGATCTCCTTCTTTCACAAAAAGGAAGAACCATCCCCTTTCATCATAAACATTAAGAGAAGTGACGCAAAGCACTTGACCACCTATAAATGTACTAGTAGCACATGGCCTGAGCCTACAACAATAGGGTCATAAACAACCTCTTATGGCAGGTGATCTGATTCTCAAACAACTACTCCAAGTCAACATAGATGCTTGGGGCCAGTTTAGACCTAATTAGGAAGGATCGTTTGTGATCAAGGAAGTCCTTGGCAAGGGAGGAATAAAGCTCATGGACATGGATGGAAATGAGTTCGTGAATGCAATGAATCAAAATAGGCTTAAGTGTTATTATGTCTAGGTCAAAAGAAGTAAATCAGAGAAAAGCAGCACAAAGAATAAAAGAAATAAAAAGTAAATCACCCGACAAGTGGTCTTCTAATACTCAAGAAAAAATTAGGGTGCATCCCGCTAATTAGTATTCTGCAAACTAATGGAGGAGCATCTGCGAGTGGCTACTATAGAGCTGGATAAGATACCTATGCTGGAGGCAGATCTAGAGAGGGCTAGGAGAGAGATGCACCTAATTTTTTCCCCCAAATCTGTCATCATCCTTGTCAACATCATCATCACCATCCTCCCCATAATGAAACTCAAGAACTTTGTCATCTAGATAGATCCTCAGGCACGGCTGAATTAGTGAGGCCTTGATGAATCTAGATATAAGTCCTAGACTGATAGCACACGTGCTCCCTCACTTAGGAGATAAAAACCCTGATCCGTCTTTAGTATCGGGTGCAGCCAATGGACTCCCACAGAGATGTGTGGAGGAATAGGCCTCTTTACTATCAAGCTAGTCCGCCAGTCATAAACTCACTCACTGAAGTACCACTCGAGTGAGAGCAGTGACTCCAGCATAAACTAATGATCATCCATGCCCTACCATATCCCCTCAATCTCCTTGTAGATGACCAAGTGGGTCTATGGGTCATGGGTGACCTGCACATAGCTAAATGCATCATAACAATCCCTAACTTTATAAATGCAGTTGGCTACTGACAGTTTGTTGAATTGAAAATGCAAGTTTAGGTTCAACAATTTACCCGATCGAAGTGCAACTAGCGGATGTACTCTCGATACTTCACTATGGTCCTAGCCTTTTACTGCCAGGGACCCATCCACCTCAAGATGATATGAGGCATCTCAAGCTGTCCCAAAAAGCCAGGCATGGGGATGAAGCAGTTCTCTAATGCCCACATCTGCAAAAAGAAAATAAAGTTAGTGGCCAAATAGTTAAAATTAAAGTGGAAACATAAAGAGAGGTTCAGAATTTACTAGAATGAGTAAATGGCTAATCTTTAGCTCAGACTGCTGATGTGAACGCTAACATCTAGGCTATAGTACAGTTAAGCCATAATGGCCTAACACCAATTCTTTCCAGGCATGCTGGCAAGATCCTCCACAACTGATAGCAGCCCATAGTTAATGCTACTTGAGTAGGTGGGGAAGAAAACAATCGACAGAAGGGTTAAAAGAAAGGACATGGCATACTAGTCCCTCCTACCCTTAGCAATTAGGCTTAGCTGTGCTCGCAAATAAGTGTGTAGATCCTCATACATGAGCCTGTCCTTCCTGTTAGGAATAAGCTTGAGAAGTCACTCCACATAGTCCTTCACCTCAGCCCGTGAATGCCAATGGTCGGCATAAACGTCGAAGTGAATAATATCTTCATCCCAAGCAAGCCTCATTAGTGTGCATATATCCAATGGGGTGATTGTAACCTCCCCAATCATGAAGTGGAACATGTTGGTCATCTCCTACCATCGCTCGGCTGAAGCAGAAATCGCTGTGGGCACTGCGTCTTCATCACTGCGTAAATGGCCAGAACAATATCAGAGAAGCCTAGGACATCGACTCGAGTCAGCAACTCAACAGCCTTGGAAGTATGGATCTCCTCATACCACTTTTAGTAAAATATTAAAGCCCGATGGTCTTGAAAGGGAACTGCAAAGGCAAAATAGATATACAATAGGGTAAGAATACAATGGATAAGTAAAAAATAAAAAAAAAGTTGTAGAAAATGAAGATTCAAGCATTATATCCTAGAAAAGGGGACCCGTACGAGTCCACCCCACCTATACGGGTCTAGGTCCCCCACCTATATAAAACACGGGACCCGTATGGGTCCTCTCCAATCCTACGGGTCCCCAACAAAACGGTCCCCCAATGGCCAAATTTCTAAAATAATTAAAAATTGTCCAAATGTAACCAAACCTTAATCTAACCTATTTCAAAACTTTCCTACACTAAAGTTACATGCATTAGGCTCTATTTTAACCCCTAAAATACCCTAAATTCATGCCAAATCAAAGAAATTCAGAACTGGAGAAAATGGAATTCACTAACTCGGAGTTCAGAGGGGTGAGTAGTAGGGGATGGCACCACAGGAACCTCTGAAGAAGGAGAATAGCCCAAGAATAAGTCACTTTCCTATACAAGAACAAGCCACTTTCCTGTAATGCATATCTCACGGCGATCGAACATTACCAGAACTCTGATTCCCCCACCTGAGGCAAATCCTCATATTTAAGGTTGAAACTTCCAGCGTTGGGAATATTCTTATATATAATTTTATTGATTTTGAGAAGAATTTGCCAGAATTGGAGAGAATTGGAAATTTTTGTAAAAAAGGGGGAGAGGGGACTGTTTGGCTTTTTAAGAACTATCCGATGCCACCCCTATCGGTCCATTGGACCCGTATGGGTCTCCTCCATTCGTACGGTCCTAACTTTTAAGGGAAAATTAGCTTTTCAAAGGAATCAACCCTTCCCACGGCAAGGACACATCAAAATCAAATTGGGGCCAGCCCTGCTTTTCTTAAACTCAATATTTCAGCTAATCATGGGGCAAAACCCCTGGCTCACCTTGATCCTTGTTCGAAGGTGCAAAAATTTTTGTTCACACAAAGTCAATCAATAATCAAGGTAAGCGTTTTCAAAACAATTACTCACATGGATAATTTTCAAGTACACGTTCACTCAAGCATAAAGAATTTCCCCATCACACAATTCATCCAAGAAGACATTCCTCCAGCAAGGAGATCTGTCAAAGGATACTCTGCGGTTTCCTAGCAGAAAAGTTAACCAGGGGGCATTACCCCATTCCCCAACAACGGAACCAGTCAAGGGGCATTTTGTCATCTTTCGGCACCCCAAGGGGCACCATTGAAAGGGCATTTTCTTTTAGCCCAAAATTGTTGGGCCATACCCAAAATTTCTAAACCCAGTTTATAGTTCATTCAAGGGCCAACCCCCATCAACATATCTTCATTCTTGATTGAAGGGGAAAAATTTGTGCTCACCACAAAGTCAATCAAGATTTAAGATGCATCACTGCAGACATTAACTAACACAACATTTTTATTGTCTTTTTGATAGGTGGCTCGAAATCTCCAGCAGGAGAGTCATCTACCTTAATAAAGGGATACACCAGCAGCAGGAGAGTCATCCGCCTTAAGAAAGGGATACACCAGCAGTAGGAGAGTCATCCGCCTTAGGAAAGGGATACACCAGCAAATGAGGGCTGTTTGCCTTAAAAAGGAACACGAAGGAGAGTCATCTGCCTCAAGAAAGGGATACACTAGCAGCAGGAGAGTCATCTGCCTTAGGAAAGGGATACACCAGCAATAGGAAAGTCAATCCGCCTTAAGAAAGGGATATAGGGAGAAGTCATCCACCTCAAGAAAGGGATACATCATCAAAAAAGAGTCGTCCCTCTCAAGAAAAGGACATCAAGGAAAGGAGTTCGTCTCAAGAAAGGAACTCACCCTTATCATCACCTCAGGTATGATTCCTCAACCCTCGCTCATATCTTGGGATCATACAGATCCGTATCTGTAATGATCCCATGAGGGGTAGTCTGTGAGCACTAGATTTTAATGGTCCTTCTCACAAAATGATGATGAGAGCTAGATAATGCAATCTTTTACAAATGTTATCCACCAGAGGTGTTCCTACTATAGTAGAGATCAGTTTAGCTAGAGTTTGGAGACCTAGATTACCTTTTGGGACCCGTAAGGGGTTGCACGTAGGGGTATGGGTCCACAGGTTGACTCATATGGCCCACTTCCCCCACACTCTTAGAATGGACACATACGAGTCCCACTAGGACCTAAACGGGTCCTACCCCACCCATACAGGTCCCTCTTGTGTGTAATCAGATAGATTTGATTGTAATCATACCATTTTTCGGAGAAAATCAATCATAAATGTGATTTATTTTGTTCAGACTCAATTTTCTCCAATAAATAGGGGCATTTTGTCTCACTTTCAAGGGGAGCCAAGATAAGAATCATACTATACAATTTAAATAGCATTTTCTGGCAGATTTTCATAGGTATAAAAAGGGTATATTAGAGGTATAGAAGTTATAAAACAGGGGAAAAACCATTCTACATTAGTTTTGCCCACATTTTATTCCTTTATAGCTTCATATTTAGGATCCAGGGGAGGTTCTATCCACACGAACACTCACCAAAATGGTCCTATAATCACCATTTCCACTTCTACTTCAGCTAGACTCTCACAGCATCAGGATTGCTTCAAAGTGGATTCACGGTGTAAAGGTATGCTCCTAAGTTTCAAAGAGACTCACTTTTCATTTATTTTATTAACATTTTCATTTATTTGTCTTGATCTATCCTTTGATCTACTTTGGGTCTGGTCCTGACCCATATGGGCCATGTTGGCACCTGTTATGTCCCTAGGGATATTGAATTAGTACGCCATACCCATACGGAGAGAAATTCCATTTTTATTTAGTTCTTTTTCCATAAATCTGCTTTACTTTAATATGAGCTAAGGTTCTATCTGGGGTCCAAGTAGGACCTCGTACGAGTCCCCCATGCCCGTACGGGTCCTCCCTCATACTCGTACGGGTGCCACCCATCCGTACAGGCACCAGTCCCCTAAGTATAATGTCAGTTTTTCTTTCAATCAGTAAAATGAACCTAACATCACCATTTTCCATGAGATCAATTTCAATAATAATCTGGTAAATCAACCCACAAAAAGTTTAAATGTATTTTCATAACAAAATACATTGAAGACCAGTTATTTCTTTTGGATCCTAAAAGCCGCCTGGGCACCATCGATCACAAAACCGCCACGCTAACATAATCATGTTTTCCTAACAAAATCCTGAATTATGATGTGCCATAAACTGTGCTCATTTTTATGGATGCTAGCGAATTTATTTATTTTGTTTTATAACTTACGACAAATGTATAAGTTCCCTCAAAATTCCCCCATTTCCCTGGTTGTAACTTTTATTCCCCCTTTTGTTGCTTGTGCTTTATTATAAACTATTAAACGCATGAATCGTGTGTGAAGAGTGCAGAAAAATAGGAATTCTTTAATAGTTCCCCAAATGATGAAAAGAAAATGGGTTCATGCGGAGAATATAATTTTGAATTAACTAAATAAGAAATAAGTGACTCATCTGATAACCGAATCTCTGATCCCAAAGGTAGGAGTCTCCCGCCTAATGGGAACCATACCAAAACTCTTTCCTAAGTAGACAACTTGGGTGGCTACTCTATCATTTATATCGAGATTTGGGTCTCGCTTCTTTTATTCATTAAAATTTGTTAAAATGTGCAAACTTGAACTAAATGGTACCGTTACACTTAAATTAAACCAACCCCTAATGAACCTCGCCGCAAGGCGCCAAGGGAAATCCAGATATTTTGAACTAACCCAGAAATTACTGATCAACAGAAACCATCCCAGAAATTGCCGATCGACAAAAACCCCTACAGCAGCAAAAACCCAGCAAATTTCGCATGAACATTATTCATTATCATCAACCAACCCCACAATAGTACATAACATAGTCAAAATTCATGCCAAAATTTGGTCATTACATAATACCGACCCTAAAATCACTCCATAACATACTTTTCCACAAAAAAGCTCCAAAAATCAACAAAAATATTCAAGCCACACCATCAAAAATCATCAAAAACACCAAGAACATTCATGAACCCTAACTCCACAAAATCAACTCTAAATAGGCCAAAATCATCAAAATCACAAACCGTAACTTCTAACATGCTCAAATGAAAGGAAATTGGGAAAGAGAAAAGGAAAACTCATAAGGTTTTGAGAAAGATGATTGTTCACATCAAGAACAAGCAGCATTTCCATGTTGGGAGTAATTCTATGGTAAGGCAAATGATTTGGCAAGTGCAAAATACATTTTGTTGATAAGGCTAAAATTTTTGCAGCCATGCCATCAATGTTCTCCTCCACTAAAGGGATCAGCTCCATATAGTTTTGAGCCTCCCGATTATTTTCAATCCTGTGCCACATTGAAGTTCTAAAGAATAGGAGTAAGATCGGGAAAAAATGGAAGAACACAAGGGAAATCAGGTTTAAAAAGACCGAAAGAGAGAAGAAAAGAGTTTTGTTTTTGCAAAAGAAAATGGAGAGGTGGTGCAGAGCGAAACTATTTTGATTTTGGTCATTACGCAATACCGACCCTAAAATCACTCCATAACATACTTTCCCACAAAAAAGCTCCAAAAATCAATAAAAAAATTCAAGCCACACCATAAAAAATCATCAAGAACACCAAGAACATTCATGAACCCTAACTCCACAATAACAACTCTAAACATGCCAAAATCATCAAAATCACAAACCGTAACTTCTGACATGCTCAAATGAAAGGAAATTAGGAAAGAGAAAAAGAAAACTCATGAGGTTTTGAGAAAGATGATTGTTCACATCAAGAACAAGCGGCATTTCCATGTTGGGAGTAATTCTATGGTAAGGCAAATGATTTGGCAAGTGCAAAATACATTTCGTTGGTATGGGTAAAATGTTTGCAGCCATGCCATCAATGTTCACCTCCACTAAAGGTATCAGCTCCATGTAGTTTCGAGCCTCCCGATTGTTTTCAATCTTGTGCCACATTGAAGTTCTAAAGAATCAGAGTAAGATCAGGAAAAAATGGAAGAACACAAGGGAAATCGGGTTTAAAAAAACCGAAAGAGAGAAGAAAAGAGTTCTATTTTTGCAGAAGAAAATGGAGAGATGGTGCAGAGCGAAACTATTTTGGAATATAAACTATTTTTTTCTCGCAGAACTTATCGACCGACTAATTCCCCACCAAAAATAGTCGGATGATACTTTCCCTAATTATGTGGATTAATGTGCCATTAATTCCATAACTGCTATAATTAATTCTAAAATTCAAATTCAAATTCAAATTCTCCCGCTTGAAAGGAAACTGTTGACAGGTAGATTCCCCAGGTTTTGAAAAATTGCAGATTAATCTCTTGAATTCCAAATAGTTTTCAAATTTACTAACCTGCTCTTTGTTGAGAAATTTGCAGGACCACCAAGAAAGAAATTCAACAAGAAAACCAACCCCGTAGGTAAAAGTTTCATTCAGATCTTTATTTCTTTTGCCAAAAGATTTTGAAATGAACAGACCACATGTTTTTATTGCACCATGAGGGCGTGATGATTTGAAATTTCTCTAACATCATTTTCTCCCCAAGTAATTTCCAAAATTGCTATCCCCTAATAGATTTTATTTTTTCCCCAGCGGATTTTATTTCTCATCGCTAGTAGATTTATATCGTTTTCTCCCTAGCGGAGTTTATAAAATTTTTTCATCATTATTCTTGTTTGAAGGGGCATAAATTTTTGTTTTCAAAATTATCATTCACGGAATAATGATTCTTTCTAAAACTTATTCATGTCCTCAAGACACAAAGACACTATTTTTGCAGTTGCTCTTTCATCCGCATACGTACAATTTTGCCTATATGGTAATAATTTTGCACACGAGGGGCATACTGTTAGGACGGTCTATTTCGCCTGATGATTATTTATACCATTTGACTAAAGGTCCAGGTAAAACTAATAATGGAACCGAGTCATCTCCCAAAAACACTCAAGATTCCAAAAATCCCTAGCCATGCCTGAACCATGCCACGGTTCAAAAATTAGAAATTCTAAATTTCACATTTTGCAAAGCGTTCGAACTATGTCACAGTTCAAAAATCCAAAATTTCCAAAATAGATGAAAATTGTCGGTCGACTATTTCTTGCCATGTGACAACCCTAGTAAATAATCAAGTACAACAATAGATATTTACCAGAGAAACAGTCACTCGACTCTTCCTTTCTATCGGCCGATAGATTACCCGACAAAATCTGATTTGCTATCTAACCTGGTGTTAGAAAATTTCCGAAAACTGCCAAATAACAGTTTCCTCAGATTTTTGTAATCATTGTGAATCTGACCAAATTTTCGTCAGATTACAGACCATGTCAATTGACCCTTTCCCCCTAAGAAACTATCGATCGACAGGTTTCCCTAGTCTATAAATAGAAAGTCGCCCCTTAGATGGGGCATAGGCTCATGATCTCAGCCAAAAGCAAAAATTTTCTGTTCTGAAAAAGTTTCCAAAAAAGACCAAAACACTTGATTCCTTCACAAGTCCAACCAAGCCATTACAATACAAACACCCTGTCATCTTTTTAAACTTCAAATCATAATTCAAACTCAATTCAAGTTACTTCTCATCACTTTTTACCACATCGATTCGGGTTTCCTTCGGTCCATTCGGTGTCTCCTAGTCAAAACAATCAACTTTCCCTAAAAGTTTTGGTTCCAAAATCGGCCCTTTACGAATCCTGGAAAATAGAAAAGGTAACCTGAGGGTAAATTGTATCTAAATCCCATCTTTGTCATATTTTATTACTTGTCTATTACCTTTCATTTTCTTGCAGTTTTCATCATTTTTGTGATTATTTGGCATATTTCGTCCAAAAATCGCATTAACCGGTTAAGTTGAGCTTGCAAGAATTGAACATGGAGCAGATATCTAGTAGATATAGAGATTTAGAATTTTACCATAAAATTCTTATGTCTGACTAACTAACTATTTTCCCTATAGAAGCCCCAGTTAAATCACATTTCTAAATTGAATTTGATTTCTAGAAATGGAACATAATTCATTTTTTCATTTTGTTTGGCTTTTGGACTATTTTGATAACTTTACCATTAGATCTGAAACGTACAAATTCCATTTTTGATAGGTTTTATGTTCTATTGAACATAATAAAATATAAAACATGATAAAACAACCAATTCGGCTTGATTTTTCTTAACATCGACATTTTTAATCCACTAAATTAATTTTTCAACAAAATTATTTTATGGATTGTGATTGTTATTGTTTGTGGTTCTTAGTCTCTGACTAACATGCTAACTATTTATTACTAACCCCTGGTTATAGTAATAATTATTGTAATAACTTTACTTTTCCGCAGTTTACTTTTCTTGCAATTTATTTTTCTATTATTCTTATAAGTGAAAATGGAATTAGGATTAAATTAGCAATCGAGAAATCATCAAGCATAAAATCAACCCAATTGAATTAAATGTAACAAGTAACTATTTTGTTCGGACTCAGGAATCTCATTTTTATCGGTATGAAAATCCCGTGTCGATCAGTAACCACAATTTTCCGGTGAAGCTAAACCGGGTGGTGACACTCATTTCTATAAAAATAAGGTTCTTGACTCTATTTTTATCATGGTTTTTAGACCTTAACCGGCCATCAAACCGATGAAGTGAGCGGATCATGAATTTAAGGTTCAATCGGATTAAATTAGTGGTCGAACCAGATTTTTCTAAAATATATTAAAATATTAATCTTTAAATAATTTATTGTCAAATATGCAAATATAAGTTATATCTTACCAATAATTAATAATATTTTAATTATTACTTTATAATTCATACTAATACTTTAAATAAAAAACTAAATACAACATAATGTAGTGAAAATAATGGATTATTAATATTAAATTTATTTATATTATATAAAAATTATTCACCTAAAGAACAAATTTGTAAAATTTATAACTTTGAATACAATATATTAAATAAACAAGTATAAGTTTAAACAAATTGATTTGAAAAATAGTTTAAAAATTTAAATGTCATTAGTTGTATTAAAAAATAGAAATATAATTTATAATTGAATGAAATAAATTTAAAATATAATACGTTCAATCAAATTCATACGATATATTAAAGAAAAAATAAAATTTATTTTTTTTATTTTTTTAAGAATAACAATTTAATTTCACTTAAAATAATTTCAAAGTTAAATGATTTATGATATAAAGATATAAAGTTAGAATTATATGTTCGTTGATTGTAATGGTCTAGTGGTTGAGTATAAGGTCTAAAGGTTAGAGGTCTTGAGTTCAATACCCACAAACAACAACTACTATCTTCAAAAATAATGACCTAGTAAATCGGGATTGGTTGAACCAATTGGTTTAGGATTTAATCGGTCAGCTCAACCCAGCGTTGACCAGTTCTTGACTTTGTCGAGAATCGGATGAAACCCGATTGGGCCAGGCACCGATTCCTATCAAACCTGGTCCAGTCCATATTTCAAAACTATAATTTTTATTCATTTAATATGTTATCTTTCAACAAGATGACATTTATACATTTCGATCAAATCAATCTCCATCGCAATCCCAATACTAAAATTAAATCAACAAAAAAGACTCCTCGCATAAAAACTCAGGAGCTCATTGAGTGGAATCATACCAAACATAAACATGATAAACTAAAAATCCTACCATGCGTACCTACGATCCCATCTCGTTCAGACCGCAAGCTGGATCCCGCATGAGTGGAGGGTTTGGGACCCGAAAATTGTCATCCTCTAACAACAGGTGATGGCCCCTTCTCTTCTGCCCCTCTCTTGAAGCTTGCTTTCGTTGAATTCATAGAGGAGTCCTTTCCCAACCTGCCCTATATGGACGTTGCCGTGTAAAGCACATTTAAGGGTGCCTTCCCCCTTCGAGTGGATGCAGAGGCTTATAAGAATGAGGGGACGGCTTTCCTCTTGTCTCTCTTCTACCAAGATATCACTCGGGTACACCTTTTAAACTCTTTGCTAAGTTATCTCTCAACATATAAATTTTATGCTAATTCTTTCATCCATATACAGGCCATGTCACGTGGTTAGGAGATCATCTGAAGGGATCGAGATAAGAGCGAGACAATGCTCAAGCTTAAAGAGAAGGAGCTTTCTGAGACTAAGCGGAAGGTGACACTTGCTCAAAAGAGCATTCTCAAGCTTGAGGATCAGAGGAATGATGCTAAGAAACTCTAAGTGGAATGCAACCATTTGAAGGAAGCGGCAGAGGGGAAGGTGGGCACCCTGGAGGCGGAGTTGGTAGCTGCTCAAGCCATGGTGACCAAGGCCTAGGGGATGATAGAGATGATCACCGACAAGCTTGGTGATTGTGGATATCTCTATGGTGACTTGGTCTTCCAGGCCTACCAGCGTGTTCACCCAGATATTTCTTAGTTGATCATTGATGATATAGACTTTCCTTCCTTTGATGACTTGGGGCTTACAAGGCCACTCAAGCGGAGGCTGAGAAAGAGGATGAAGAGGTCAATCTTGAAGAGGACCTAGGTGAAGGCACTACTAAGGATGTGAAGTTGATGTTATACGGTGCCAATGAAGACATCGAGAAGCCTATTAAGGAAGAGCAGGACACCGAGTCTAAGGACGACACTTTACAAGCTGAATGATTTCTTTTCTATTTATATAGAGCTTTTTGGCCTTCGGGTCTTGTAAGTTAAATTCAATTTGCCCTTTGTGGCATTTTTATTTATGCAACATTTAATTTCTTCTTTAGTCAGATGTTTTCTGAATGATTTTACTTGTATATTTCTGCTATATGTATTTGCCTTCCTTATCCGTTATTACAAATGAATGTTTACATTCAATCTTAAGGACAGTTATACTTATGATTTCCTTTAAGTGCTTGCACTCGGTCAAGTGGCGTCACTAAGGATCTTTATATTGCAAATTTATTATGCTTTGTTCGGTCATAAGTATGCTTGGAGTAGCTTATATATGCTGTAGTGGTATGCTTTTTATTGGGCGAGCATTCGGTGTTAAAGGTGAATTATATGACTTAGAAAAAAAATTTTGTATTTACTATATGTGTCATTGTTTGCTTAGATCTTCGTATGCCTGCGGGCTTACAAATGGCGTAGGTGTTTAGAAAATACGCCTAAAAGCTTAAGTGTGGCCTATGTCTTATTAAGGTGCCTGGAAGTTTATACTACTTAGGTCTTTTAATACGCCTGCAGGCTTACAATTTACCTAGTAATTTAAATATGTCTGAGGGCTTAAGTGTGGCCTTAGACTTTTTAGAGTGCTTGAGGGCTTAAGTGGCCTAGTACTTTTTGTAGAGCTGGGTGCGTGAATCCGATCTAATGTTGATTATGTGATCGGGTAGTGTGCTAGGAGAGTTTGATTAGAACTTCCAAGATGCACAAGTTTATTTGATAAAAAAAAAGTGAATCTTTCTTTATTAGTTGAATATAAATATTACAAAATCCAAGCTTATAATGTTATTCTGGATGGAGATCCGCTTAGGGAGAGTGCTGCCTTGTTAAGAACCTTGCTATAGAAAAAACCCAGCGGGAAAAAATCTATAGCAAGGGTAAAAGAGTGCAGACGTGAGGCCTCTAAGGGTTTTCAGCTACATAGGGTCAGTTTAGCTGTGATTTTGCAGCTTTTTTCAACAGCTTTTTTGAAAAGCTCCATTTTTAAGCTTTTTTTAAGTTGCATATTTGATTTTAGAAAAAATAAATCAGAGAGTTCCTAATTAATTAGTATGAAAGATCAAAATGTGTTGTTCAAAGCCAAAATATATAGTACTATTCAATGTTTATGAGAATAACTTATTTTGAAATTAGCTCGAACATCAATGCCAAACTAACCCATAGTACTTCCTAAGGCTAGCTATATCCCACGTTCTGGGGAGTTCCTTTCCATCCATCCTGCTAAGTCCGTAGGGGGCGGGTACTATAACTTGAGTGATTTTATAAGGTCCTTCCTAGTTGACTCCTAGCTTGCCTTTGCCTCCTTTTCTTTGTGAAGCCGCCATGTCTGTAAGGACTAGGCCACCTTCTTCAAGCTTCAATTCCCTAACTTTTTTATCATGGTATTTGGCTATTCTTGACTTATACGCGGCAATTAAAATGTAAGCTCTATCTCTGCACTCTTCTAAATTATCCAAGTGGTGCTTCATGTTGATGTCATTTTCTTCCTAAGTGTAGTAAACCACTCGGTCGGATGGAGCACCGATCTCTACTAGTAGAACTGCTTCCACTCCGTAAATAAAAGAAAAAGGAGTTTTGCTAGTTGGCTTGCATGGAGTCGTCATGTGTGACCAAAGAACATTATTCAACTCTTCTTGCCCTGAGCCTTTCTTTCATTCTAGCCGTTTCCGCAAGCCTTCGCCAAGTGTCTTGTTAGTTATCTTTGTTTGTCCATTCATCTGGAGGTATGCTATAGATGAGAATCGGTTTCAAATTTTTAGGCCTTCACAAAACTTTCAAAACTTTTCAGATGAACTGTGATCCATTGTTTGAGATGATTTTGTTTGGAACTCCGAAGCGAATGATGATGTGGTCCCAAACAAAATCAATGACCTTCTAAGGAGTTATAGTGATAATGGCTAGTGGTTCAACCCACTTAAAGAAGTGGTTGACTACGACAAGTAAGAACTTCTTCTACCTGACGGCTTCTACATTGGCCAAACGATGTCAATTCCCTAAGTGATGAATGACCACTCAGTTAGGAGAGGTTTTTGCACTATATGCAAGATGTGTGACTTTCTAGCATGTATTTGATGTTGGTAGCAAGACTACATGTACTCGATTGAATCTGCATCTATAGTCGGCCAGTATTATCCTAAGAGTTTGGCCTTCACGGGATGGTGGAGGCCTATTGGTGGGATCCACAGGTTCCTTTATATAGCTCTTAGATTACATACTTCCCTTCTTTCTATGTAATGCATTTGAGCAAAGCATCTGAGTAAGAGCGTTTTTATAGCACTTGGTTAATGACCAAGTATCTCGGCAATATTTTTCAAAATCTTTGCTGCTTCAACCTTGTCTTTGGAAGAATGCCCTTGCCCAGGTAGTCAATTAGCGGTTTCATCCTTCTGGGTTCCTTCTGTTCTGTCAGCATTAAGTCTTAGGTCTCAATACTAGAACGAAAATGGTGAAGAAACCGAATCCTAAAAAATGCGCTGGCCTTTTCCTTTTATAATTTCCTAATGTCGGCTCCTAATGCTCCTAGGGCTTTAGTCTTCTTTCCTTACTAGGTCTCTTCCTCTTCAGCCTTTTTAAGAGTCTTATGCTTATCTTGATATTTTCCATATGAAAACTCTTTAGGAATTTAGACTCCTACTTGAATGGGACTTCTCCTAAATAGGATTTGCCCTTATCTAGTAATTTCCACATCAGACTTTGATGCGCTCGATAGTAAAAAGGTTGACTTGGTCATTCTGAAATGTTCTGGAATTACCGAGACTAGCTATCGCTCCTGCCCCATTCATCAAGATCTCGGTGAAATGCACTTTTTGACCAAATATTACATGTTTCATCCAAATCACCTTCAAAACCGAAAACAAGAGAAAAGGAAGTAATAGCGGTCAAAAGACTAAAAATATGGTCTTAATGATATAGAAATAAGCATAAATATATGTTAGATTTACAACCTATCACCATTACCAACCATCCTTGCTTCTTATTTATTTGTTCTAGTTTAGAAACTCCTTCTTATCATTCCATTTTCTTGTTCTTGCCCAATTTAATCGTATGTAAGCTTCACTCTCTAAAATCTTTAACTTAGTTATTTTTGCATTTCTTCCTATGTTTATGTTTGTTTTTTAATTTTTATGTGATTTTCTTTGACATGCAGATTCATCTACCACTACTCTGATAACTCAGATTCATATTTCATTATTTCATATCAATCTTCCTTTATATTTCTAGGTTTGTTCATTTTTTTTCAAAAAAAATGGATGTTGAGTTAATAAAGGTTCAAACTATTGAGTTTATGAAATAAAAACCTTAATATCTAATAGTAACTTTTTACACTTTGTAGATGACTAATAATCAATCTGAGGTTCCAACAGCCAAGTTGAAGATTAAACTAATGTGCAAACTCAAGTTGCCCAATTAATTCTAGAAAGCTACTAGCTGAAGTTGTGGTGGTTGATGGTAAAAACATATAAAAAAGACTAAAGCTAACTTCAGATGTGTGGGTTCACTTCCTACTTATTTCATCAAATGATGAAAAATTATAGTATGTAAGTATTGTAAAAAAAGTATTCTGGTTCATACAAAAACGGTAACTCACATTTGAGGTTCCATGTGGACGGCAATTGTCCTGCCCGTACCAATAATGACATAAAAAACTATTTAGTTCCTAATGATGAACCTAGTGGCACTAATTCTATCAAACCAAAGAAAAATGATAATTCTGAGCTTCATCATTGCATTACACTTTTCATTGTTAAGGGTAATCATTCTTTTTTAATGGTTGAAGAGATGAGTTTTAGGCATATGCTATTTAGAGCTAACCCACTATTTAATGCTTTCAGTAGGAGACACTTAAAAGAGTTCATTTCTATGTATGTAGTGAGAAGGATAGAGTTAAGGGAATGATGTTGAATGCTGATGGTCATATTTGTTTGACAACTGATAAATCGAGAAATGAGTACACTAGAGAGGAGTATATGTGTGTCACAGATCACTTTGTTGATTGTAATTGGGTATTACAGAAGAGAATATTGAGTGTTAAGGCCTTAACACCTCCATACAATGGCCAATATATTGCTGATGAGTTATGTTCTTGCTTGTTTGAATGGCATATTGAGGATAAGATTTTGACTTCCACTGTTGATAATGCAATTTGCAATGAATCTATGATTAAGAATGTTAGGGGTCGTCTTTGGAAAAGAAGTGTTTGGTTCAAAATGGTGAATTTTTCCAAATTCGTTGTTGTGTACACATTATTAATTTTATTGTACAGTGTGGTCTAGATATAAGTAAGGGTTCACTTGACAAAATTCGTGAAATGATGATGTATGATTATAGGTTTCCCAATTTATCCAAACAATTTTTTGAAATTGCAGAAAAGAACTTCCACTTACAAACCCTTTAGAAGTTTAGACTAGATATGCCTATAAGATGGAATTCAACTTATTTGATGCTTGATAATGTGTTATATTACAATGATGATTTAGTTTATTATAGTGTTAAATAATGCAATATGGGCTACTATGCACTAATCAGTCTTGATTGAGAAAATGTGAGTACAATTCACAAGTTTTTTGAAGGTATTTTATGATGTTACTTGCATGTTTTCATCTGTGAAAATCCCCATATCTAATCTATATTTTAGTGTCTTTTTATGATTCATAAGGCATTTAGAGGTGGTTGATGGGATATTAAGTGTTTTGAGTGAACCTGTGATTTCTATGCAAGAAAAGTTCAATAAATATTGGGGCGAATACAATGAAATACTAAGTTCTGCTGCAATTTTGGATCCTCATCGCAAGGAAAAATTCTTGATGTATTGTTATGATATCATTTATGGCAAGGACAATGGCATCAGTCGTGTTCAAATGGTAGTAGCCAAATTACAGGTTTTGTTTGAGGAATACAAGAATTCAAGTGTTGTTGGTGGTAAAACAATTGTCAAAGAGATTTTAGTTTGCAATAATGGTTCTAATGATGAATTGTTTAGTGACTATACAACTTATGTATCACAAAATTGTCATTCTGTTGAAAAATCAAAATTAGATCATTACTTAGCTGAGCTACCTAGGGATTTGACTAAGTATTTATATGTTTTGGATTTTTGGCATAAAAGTTCTATGAGGTATCTGGATCTTGCTAGAATGGCATGTGACCTCCTATCTATTCCAGTGAGCACTATAGCATCCGAATATAGTTTCAGCACAAGTGGAAAAATCATCACCAGTGTTCTAAGCTCTCTGAAACCTAACACTGTTGAAGCTATTGTTTGTCTAAGGGACTACATCAAAGGAACTAGTAAACTATCTTCTTTTTTCTCCTTTTTTTTATTTTTTCTATTTTTAGTTGGCTTCCAATTTCATATTTTAAATGACATGTTTATATGTTTATTATCCAAATTTGTTGTAGATGAAAAAGAACATAAATAATGATTTTAACTCATTTGATGTTGAAACTGATGATGATGAAGAGAAAAATTGATGAGGTAAATTATAGCTACTGACCATATTTTTATAATATTTTTTAATGAGAAGATTATACGTGAATAATTGATTTACTTTAGCTCTACTAATTTTAAATTATTTGTAACTGAAGTTGGGGGTTGTCTTTTGCTTGGTTGGCATATTTACGAAGGTTACAGAGAAAAGCATGGAACCGATTCAATTAACTTTGAATTTTGTGCTGTTATTTTGACTTTCATGCTTCATTTTGTTTAATAGCATAAAAAAATTGCTTATTTTCTTTTAATTTTTCTATGGATTGTTTTATTTGAATTTGATTTGGTAGCTTAGGTTAAACTTTAGTAATTGTTTTAATTATGAATGTAAGGTGCACTTAAACAATTAGAAAAAAAATTAATGGACATGCTTGTGGACTGGGCTTGGGTTTTGATAATTTTATTAAAGAACAGCCCGACCTAAGCCTGAGTGAAATTATATACAAGTTGGGCTAGCCTTGGGTTTTTAGTTTTTTAGCTAGGCCCAATTGAGCTCGGCCCATGCCTAGATCTAATGCTAATGAAGGAACTACAAATGGAAATTCTGAAATTCTACCACAAATTGTGCAAAGTTCGAGTCCTCAACCACCATTTCCTCAGAAAATTAAAGAAGAAAAATTATGATAAACAGTTTATTGATTTTATCAACAAGCTGAAAGGGCTAAAGATCAATCTTTCATTCAATGAAGCAATTACTCGAATTCCTAATTATGGCAAGTTTATAAAGGAGATTTTATCACGGAAATGTAACTTGAATGAAGTTACTACGGTTTCACTTACTGAAGATTGTAGTAAAATAATCACTACTATAATGCCTACTAAACTCAAGGATTCCGGAAGTTTCACAATCCCACGTAAACTTGGAGATTTTTTTTTCAAAATGCCTCTGTGATCTTAGAGCAAGTATTAACCTTGTGCCTTTGTCTATCTTCAAGAAGCTTAAGTTAGAAGATGGTGTTAAGAGAACTAACATGGTTCTACAATTGGCGAATTAGTCAATTAAACGTCCTTACGGTATAATTAAAGATGTTTTAGTCAAAGTGGATAAGTTTATTTTTCCTACTGACTTTGTGGTACTTGATTTTGCATTCGGTGAGAATTTTCCAATCATCTTGGGACAACCATTTATGCATACAGGAAAAGCACTAGAAGATGTGTCGCAAGGAAAAATAAATTGCATATTGGGGATGAAACTATAGAGTTCGAAATGGATAAAGCTATAAAATATCCAATGGATGAAGATGCCCGCATAAAGTTAAATTTGATCGATGCATGTATTCAAGAAGTTATCAAGATGGATTATATCCATACTCCAAATGCAAAGGGAAGTTCTCTTTCTTTTAACTAATCGGTATTTCTTCCTTACCACATACATACATAATATATATATAAGATATTTCAGAAAAGTTTTTGCATGTTTTAAAGAAAAATATTGCTCTAGGTCTCGCGATTGCGACCTTGTTCGCCTTCATTTCTCCTCATTTTAAAAAATATTTTTTAAAATTCTCCACTACACGATCGTGACCAAAAGTCATGATCGTAGCATAGTATTTTCCTGAGATCTTCAAATGCGTATGAAGAGCAAAAGCTGAACGTTTTTCATTGCATGTTTTATAATGGCTATATTTTGTTTTCAATGGGTATAATATTGATTTTATCATTACTTACTAAATCAAGTTAGAGTTTTAATGCACTTTTTTAAGAGCCTATTGTGGAATAAAGTTTCACACATTCTACTCTTTTAATTGAAACTCTAATTTTCAAACAACATAAATTTTCTTTGTGATCTTCGTATATAGCTCCAGAGAAAGGTGTGCAATCAAAAAGGAAAGAAGAAACAATTCAATTACCAAGGAAGATATGGAAGTCATTTTCCTATCTTGACAAGAAAGAAGGGGAAGCATATGTTCATCTTAAGAATTCAAAGATTCAAGGTATGCTTTACTATGACTCAACTTTTTATTTGGAAGCCAGCATTCTTGAAGAAGTTGAGGAGTACTTACATGCTTTGGGATTGAGAACGTTTTAAAGAAATGTGATTTCCTTTAAATTTGGATTAAGTAATTAAGTTCTTGGTGACTTTTAAGTTGTATAAAAGGGATGTTGCTGAATTTTGAAATTAAGGAGAGAGTATAAGGGTTAATAGCAAGCAAATGTGTGATTGGTTTGGTTTCAAATTGGAGTATGACGATTCTTTTAATAAAAAATTCTTTAACCTAAGTAATTTATGTAGAGCATTAACGGGATTAGACAATTATGGTGTAAGAAATTCCACTAACAAGTTGTTTACAAATGAAGCGAATTTGTATTTGTATAAGTACACATCTTATATTTTCTTTCCTATGAGTCTACAAAGGCTCAAGAAAAGGAATTGTTCATGTTGGAATGTGCAATTGATGGGTTAGAGGTAAACATACAAACATTGATTTGTAGTTCTCTATTTGGTTGTACAAAGTATGAGAATGATAGGATTGATGGTGCCAACTTTATTACAAGTATAATTTTGGTTGCAAAAAGAAGTTTACCGTACAACGCAACTCTAATGGACAAGTTCGCATTTGTGGATGGTGCTTATTTGAAAAGGGCTGGTTTGACTTACAAGGTAGGAGATGGATCTTACAAGTTTGTCTCTTATGATGATAGAATAAAAAAATTATTTCCTCAAAGTTCAATGAGAGTAACTCGTTCTCAGTCACTTTGTGAGACTCAAGATGAAAGTGAGGATGAAATTAGTGTTGTAGGAGGAACTAGACAAGAGACAAGTTCATCATCAAACATGGGATGGAGGTAAGACTTTGTGAACAATGTGAATAATTCTTGTTAAGATATTGCATTTATTCGAGGGGATGTTTGAGAAATAACCAAGAATATAGTTTCTTTGAACAAGAAACTAGATGCATGATATAATGCTCACGCTAGGTCTGGCAAAATCAAGTTCAGATTCTTAGATCAAGTTATTTTCCTTTTTAACTTGTAATCTATTTTAGTTTATTATATGTTTGTGTGTTTAAGATTAGTCCTACTCTTCTTTCTAGGATTAGTTTGGTGTGTGTCCACAAAATGGGGACATTGTGTACTTTGAGTATAGGGGGGAAGAGTAGTTTATTTTATTTTCTTCTATTGTGCCCAATATTTTCACTTTCACATGTAAATATAAATAAGAAAATGAAAAATTTGTATTGTGTGTTAAAAAATTTATCAAAAACCGATGACGAATATAATTGAAAGTGTTTGTTTATACCTTGTTTATACCAACTTTGTTTTTATCTACAACGACAACTTAAATGTTTCTTTTTAGTCTATATTAGTTCATAACATGACAAAGACGAGTGATAAGTTGTATTCAACTTATTCAAGTGAACTCTTGAAGTCAATTTCGTGCAACATGAGTGGGTAAGCCTTATATAGTCATTATTTTATGTTATGCTTATGCTATAAGTGGAAAAATCTCTAAGCGTGTATGTCTAAGTATGGTATGCAATGCTATAATGTTGTTTGCGTTTTACTTTAAATCCTATTAAGCATGGAAAAGAGATAGTATATGGTGGAAACTATAGCCATATTACTTGAGGTGTTGATCAATAAAGGAAGAGGGTATTACATTCAGAGACAAAAGATTGAGAGGACAGCCAATGAGCTATGCAAAAGGTGAGGAATGGTATGGAGCATAAAACACAACCATTCATTGAGAGAAAAGATTAAGCATATCATGTGAAATGGGTGCACGCATGAAAAATTGGTGTGAAATAATCTATGCAATTGGCAAGCATGAAAAATTAGTTCATTTCAAGTAGTAAGGAGCATAAAATGCAACTACTTTGTTCAAGAGTATATACAATGTATATACACTATGTTGCCAAAGTGAGAAGTGGTATGGAGCATAAAATGCAACCACTTATGAGTGTCAGATATCCTAGGTTACCTAAAAATGCCTTGAGATGATACAAAAAAATAATGTACTTTATTTGTCCAAAGTATCTTAGATTTTTACTATGGTATAAAAGGATGGTTTTGAGCAAGCATATCATTCTACCATGCGAAGACATAACTTGGTAACCTCTCTACGAGTAACAAAGGTACACATTTGACTATATAAATTGCACATTACTTGTGGAAATTTTCAAAACTATGCTTTGAGTATAATCCTAGCGGGAGGAATATAACTACTTGTTGCAAAATCTCAAGTTGTGTAAAGTTGAAATATACTTGATTGATTCTTCTTTGTTTACCTTGAGGACAAGGCAAAAGTTAAGTGTGTGGATGTGATAAACAGGGGTGTTAATGAGCCGAACCGAGACCAAATAGTGCAGGGCTCGGCTCGGTTTGTGAACATATGTGCTAGGGCTCGGCTCGGCTCAAAGCTCGTCGATCTTAGAATAATGAAGATCAGCTTTAGTTCGCTAGCTCGTGAGCCTAGAAGAGCCCTAACATATATGCACTATTGCAAACACAAAATAAAAGTGTTGCCTCTAAGTGTTTCAACTTTGATGATTAAAATATTTAAAACTGCTTTATGGCAACAATAGTTTACAAAAGGATTGCATCAGTAACATGATATTTTGTTACACTTTTTCAAAAAAATATCGGAAAATACATTTCGAAAAAAATAATGCAATATATTCACGCTTTAAAAAATACATGATTTTAAACAACTTAAACTAACATCATAATATTTTTACCATGATCCGTAATCACTCTCGTCTCGTCTCTTTCTATGTTTTATCCCATGCAATTCCATATTCATCACCACTCTTGCAAAGAAGTAGCAAGTTATTTTAAATCATCATTTTATGAATAATTATCGTAAATGAATAATTATTACTCACTAATCATATGTAATTAATTTGTTTTTCACTAATTTATTAACTACAAAAATTATACGATCATGTTTGCGAGCTTTCGAGTCAAACCTTGGAAGGCTTGGTTTGGCTTGTTAATATCTCAAGTCGATCCCAAACTCGAGTCGAGCTCTATCGAGTTGAACTCTGATCGAGCTTTGACCAAGCTGAATCTCAAACTATTTGTGAGCCACTGAGCTTGTTAACACCCCTAGTGATAAGTGTTAAAAATTCACTTGTCATGTGGCTGAACACAATTCAATTATAAACATTCCATGAGTTGTATTATTTCATTTATAAGATTTCATGTGGTATGTTAGATCCATTTTTAGAAATTAAGTGAATCTTATAAGGGATTTGCTTGGAAATGGAATTTGGATAAAAAAGATGACAAGATAGCAAAAATTGACTTACTTTGAGGTAAACTTGGCTAAGTATTGGATGCATGGAATAAAGTCAAAGTCAATGAGAAATATTCAAGGAAATCAGCTATTCGCGGGCACGACACATGGATCAAGATCGTGTAGTGAAATTCCAAGAAGCAGATTGTTTAGCAAAACATTGCCATAAGCGCAATATATTGTCATGATGACGATGCGCTAGTTATTTGGCTGCGCAGATTTTCTTCCAACTACCATTCAACCACCATTTGGATAAGGCACATCTTCACCAACAAATAAGATGAAGAGATGTCACTTTTCACCTTCTATATATAGGGTATTTTGGCCAGAACATAGAGGGGGATGCCTGATTGTAATTATCTGTCATTTATCCATAGATAGAGAGAAAAATCTACATTGTTCTTAGGTTTCTAAGTTATTCTCGAGAGTGTTACTTTGAATGTACTTACAAAATACTTAAGAAAAAATTAATTATTCTTCAACAATTATTATATTTTATTTATGATAATTTGTCTTACTCAGAAGATTAGTGCATCTGAAGATTCAAGTGGAAGAAAGATCACGAGTGAGGTTTGACACACCGATTGAGAAAGGAGTTTGATCTAACTTAATTCCCGAACTTCATTTACTACATCTTACTTAATTCTTAATTTTATTTCCTGTCATCTTTACTCTATGCTTACGCGTAAAATATTTTGTGATTGAAGTTTATGATATGAGGTCCTTTTTATATTGAGTTCATTTCTATGTCGCGTTTGTGAATCCAAGTAAGATTTGTCCTATTCGTCTTGCATAGAAAACGAGGGCAATATATTCGAAATACTTATTCTCTAAACCGGTGCATGATCATAATTTTATCAAGTATAGTCCGAAAACAGTCTTGACCGGATATAATCGTCTGTATCTTACATGATTGTAGTTTATGTGAGAATCACATACTAAGCATAAAATATAAGGAGTTTAGGTTTGCATGCATCAATATAAACAAACTCTAGATCACAAAAAGGAATTGTTAGCACAGGTTTGTTCCGACCGGATAAGGAATTATGCCTATTTCATTCTGTGATCAGACAAAGAGCCAAAAAGGACCGAATTGTCATCCAAAATCTGAAATTTAAAAATCCACATTCCAAGGAAGCTTTAATTTAGCATTTTCTACTCAAAAATCAAAAAGTCATAATTTGGTCAAACATGAGTAATCATCCCGCTGCGTAGTTACCTATCTATAGTAAAAAAAATCAAATCTTAACGAGATCTGGCAAGGATTTATGGGATTAAAATCAGATTTTGTCAGATAGGTAATTAGCCCACTCACTAATTAACATTCCACTAAAAATAGAGGACTTTCCCTCTCATTTTCAACACAGAGGGAAGAAAAACAAAAAAATCATTTCGTCCCTTTTTGTTCTGGGAGTCCTAAGAGGTCATAAACTCTATCAAAACACTTCCAAATCCGAGATTTATCACCGCCATTTGGTATAAACTCATTTTCCTGTCTTTTAGATCAAGATCTCATAGTGATCTTCGGTCTAAAAATGACTCAACGACTCAAAAATCTCGCATTTCCTTTAGGAATAATCCAAAATTATAGTCATAATTTGGGTTAGATCTATTTTCCAACCAAACCATAATTATCTTTTGACAACTTCGGTCCTACATCGGCTCTCAAGTCATCCTCGTCAGACAAAAAGGTAAACTGAGGGTAATTGGCTCTAAGCCCAACTTTAAAATTCATTTTTATTACTTTTATTATTGCACATTGCATTCCATTTCTCTGGTTAAGCGAGCCACTGGTGCCACTTAAGCTATAATATATGTAAATAAGCTCGCAGTTATGGACAAACATCCAGAATGTGAGGAAACTCTATAAGAGTTTTCGGGCCAAAACCCAATTGCTGTCGTTACTCAACTGAAATTTCGGTAGAAAACATCAATTTATCATGCCGTTACAATGCATGTTTTATTTTTGAATTTATGTCTTAAATAAAGCCATTATAATGTAGAAATTACCACAAATCTCAAAATTCCAAAATTAATCCAAATAATTTGAACAATATGAGTACCTATCATATTCGAACTCAGAATCTCACTTCCCTTTTCGGTATAAAATTTCATTTTGGATCAGTATACCACAATTCCCGTGGAGCTAAACCGGTTGGCGACTCTAATGTGTTTATTTTCTTAATAAAGTAAAAAGGCTTTATTTTAAATATATCTTTTCTTAATAAAATGTGCAAATATATTTCTCAATATAATCACATTTTTTGTTTATATAAAGCCACTGCATTTAATGAAATCAGATTTTCTCAAACCGAATCGAATGCGCCCCTTGCACCGCACCTTGCGTGCTCCCGTAAAATTTGGCCCACTCATAGTGGCGACTCTGCTGGGGAAAATTTATTTTTATAAAAACTATTTTTTATAAAAAAAAAAATTTTTGACACGATAATTAAAATCTTGTTCAAATTAAATTTTGGAATTACGGGGATATGTGGTAATTTCAACATTACACAAATTTTAGGATTGTATAGCATCTCCATTCTTTACCCAATAACCAATTTAGGTTTCTTTCGGTGAAATATCTCCACGTTCGCTTAGGGCTTGAGGGCTATGCACCCAATCACACCCCTTGCGTAACGTACGATTGCTCGCTTAAGGGGAAGACTACCCGAGTATATTACATTTAGAAAAGCTTCCTTTGGTTCTCTTAGGGCCACCGGGACTCGGTACACAAAGGCACAGGGTACCCAATTGCACCTAATCCTGAGATCGTAACCCACATATAGATGAAACATGGACACTTCCCCATAGGTTTACCCAAAAAAAAACCTGGAGTGCACACGAGCATACTTCGCTAAGTCCCCCGTTGGCTCTAAAGTGAAGTAACCCGAAGGAGTTAAAAGGGCAATAGGCATGATCTAATCGTTTCCTACAAGTACAGGTTTATTAAATATAAATAAACTAAAAATGGACATCATAAGCATCTTGGTTGTGTGTAAACTAACCACATCTTTATGCAACTATAACATTTATGTGTGGCATCTCATTTTATTTCCCTAGCTATAGGACCCTAAAGTAATCAAGACCAGCGAGTCCACATAGGCTCAACCCATGAGCCGAAATAACCAAGACTAGTAAGTCCATTTATGCTCAGCCTATGAGCTGGAACAAACCAAGACTAGTGAGTCCATCTAGGCCAAACCCATGAGCCAAAATAATTGAGACCGGTGAGTCTACCTATGCTCAACTCGTGAGCCGGAATAAACCAAGACCAGTCAACCTATCTAGGTTCAACACCTTTGACTACCGAGTCAACCTTCGAGTGACCATGGAGTCAACTCACATTTAACCACCGAGCCAGCCTTCGAGTGACCATAGACTCAACTCACCTTTGACCACCGAGTCATCCCTTGAGTGACTATTGAGTCAACTCACCTTTGACCACCGATTCTACCCCCCGAGTGGCTAGCGAGTTAGCTCACCTTTGATCACCAAGTCAACCCCTCAAGTGACTAGTGAGTCAACTCAACTTGGACCCCCGAGTCAACCCCTGAGTGACCAGCAAGTCAACTCACCTTCGACCATAGAGTCAACCCCCGATTGACCAGCGAGTCAACTCACCTTTGACTATAGACTCAACCCTCGAGTGACTAGTGAGTCAACTCACCTTTAACCACCGAGTCAACCTTTGAGTAAATAGCTAGTCAACTCACAATCGACCACCAAGTCAGCCTTTGAGTGACCAACGAGTCAACTCACCTTCAACCATAGAGTCAACCCCCATGTGACCCTAGAGTCAATTCACCTTTGACCACCGAGTCAGCCTTAGAGTGACCATTGAGTCAACTCACCTTTAACCATAGATTCAACCCCTAAGTGACTAGTGAGTCAACTCACCTTTGACCACTGAGTTAGCCTTCAAATGACCATAGAGTCAACTTACCTTTGACTATAGAGTCAACCCCTGAGTGACCATCGAGTCAACTCACCTTTGACCATCGAGTCACCATTTGAGTGACCCTAGAGTCAACTAACCACAGGCTATAGAGTCGACCCTCGAGTGACCAGCGAGTCAACTCACCCCGATGATTGAGTCAAACTAAATCTAAACCCTAGTCTTTGAACCGCCTATCTGCTGTATTCCTTGCCAATTGTTCTAAGAATAGTTGACATACACCCAACTCCCTACAATTTGTACATATCCATCCATTCATTCATTCACTCATTCATTAATTCATTCACTCATATGTTCCCATAAACCAAGGTAAGTAAGGCTTAGAGCCACACCCGATACACTTAATAACACTTGATTATTGCATTTTCAGGTTAAAAGTGAGAGGGAAGGAGGTTAAGATGCATTACATGTAGCCTAAAAGTTAGATCACCACCACCGATCGAATCTCTAACCGGATTTTTCTCTGATCTAGAATCTGAAACTACAATGGCAGATGATGATGCGGTTGGATAGTCCCTCAGAAGGATTCTAGACGCTCTAGAATTCTGTGATGTTTAGGAAAGGCCGAGCGCTTCTAATGCTCAGAAAGCCCAAGAATAAGAGGCTGAGATAGCAGACTTCAAGGCAAAGATGGCTGACATGGAAAAGCTACCCCCAATGAAAGACAAGTTTGTCGCTCCCTCTATTGAGTAATATGTAGACATTAATCGGTTCTCACTGAAAGAATTTGAAGCCCTCCCGGCCAACTTTGTGATGCCTTATATAGCTCCATATACTGGCACTGGTTCTCCTCACGTGCATGTTGAGAGTTATCTTTGGATCATGACTAGCAAGAACATCCCTAAGGTTTATATAGTCAACCTATTTCAAGACACTCTACATGGATTAACTTTTGAATGGTACGTGAGGATGCCAACGGACGTGAAATATGACTAGAAGAAGCTATGTTCTGCATTTCTGGAGAACTACGCTTTTAATCTGAAGGTTAAAACTACTTTGCAAGATCTCGAAAGGGTCAAAAATTATCCAAATGAATCCTTTAAAGAATATTACTTTAGATGGATGGCCGTTCGTGTACTTGTGATTGGGGCACCGAACGAAGATACCTTAATAGTAAAGCTCGTCAAAGGATCTAACCAGATGTACCAAGTCGACATAAAGATGTAAAGGTTCGATACCTTTAATGATATAGTAGACTATGCCAAAAGATTAGAAAAGTGTGATGAAGAAGACTGGATGAAGAAGAAAGAACAGTAGGCTTACAATAAGCCTAGATATTAGGAAAAGGGCGGGTCTTCCAAATAAGGCAGCTTCGAGTCCCCAAAGGCTCCATCTAAAGTTATAGCAGCCACTCAGGTGTAAACTCATCAATCAATCTCCCCATGGGTAGAGTCACTATCACAGATATTCACCAAGCTGAGGAAGTTTGACCAGCTTCAGAGCATCAAACCGTTCATTCTACCTGCTGTGGCAGACAAAGATAACTTTTATGCCTATCACATGACCAAGGGGCATCGTACTAATGAATGCACCCAGCTACTAAAGAATTTGCAGTAGATGATAGCCGATGGGAGAATGAAAGAGCTGGAGAAGAAACTGAGCATGCAGACTAATCCCCTACCTTACTTTGAGGCTACAGTAAATGCCATCAATATCCAGGTGGAGGCTGACGAGCATGGTGTTTATGTGATAGATAACTTCCGACATGACCCAAGATGGGGGATAATATGATTTTTAACAACATGGACATCATCTACATGGTCGATCAATATGTCTTAAGAATGAGGAGAGAAGGGATGGACTAGTATCAAGTGCCATCAAACCTTATATTCCGAGGAGATTCTGACCCGAATGAGCATGTAGAAGAATTCCTCATATTTATGCATGAACAAGAGATTGCTGTAATGGGATTTGCACCTTAATTCCCCCGCTTCTTAGAAGGTCTAGCTATAGTTTGGTACAATGCAATGCCAATGGAAGGCCATTGGAATTGGCACTATATGGAGAGATCCTTTCTCCATTACTTCATGGCTCTTCAGTCCCACCTAGATTCACTTTACTGGTGGTTAGCACCCTAAGTAGATTAGCACAATGTTGGTTGGCAAGATGTTACTCCTTCTTAGCCCCCCATATGTACTCCCTCAGATTACATGAGTCCTAATTATATTGGATTAATCTATTCAAGTTTGGGAGTTCTTCTGGGGTGATACGCGAGGGAGATCAAGAGATGTATGATCCTAAACAAGCCTAGAGTAATTATAGGGACCAGCAAAGGTTTCTCGGCATCAACTTGGATGAGGTAATGCAAGACCCATTTACCAAAATCTGTATAGATATGGCATCAGAAATGAATCGTAGGAACCAAGTGACCATCGAGCTCTGTGAACCATTTCAAGGGGTCCGTACGAACATTACAGCATATAGTGCCTGTGTAGAGGAGACATTTGCCAGTATTGGAGGGATAATATCTGACCTTCATATAGCTATCACAGGATTCGAGGCTAGAGCAAATGTAGTAGGGAATGCAATAGAAAAAGATCTCGAGGAAGACCCCAAGGAAGATCCAGAGGAAGATTCTGATAACGATATGGCAATTTAGCATGCATCAAATTGGGTCTTTAAACCGACGAATGAACCACAACCTTTTGATGATTTGGATGAAGAAGTAGAAGAATTTGAGGACTCCAGCGAGTTAGATTATGAAGATGTAAGCAAAGTGGATAATCTAGGGTATGAACCTGAGATCTTTATAGGTGACGAGCTAAATCACTTACTAGGGGATTTTAAATACAAGTCTCCCTTTCCCAATGACATGACAGTCGACTAAGATGGTGCTGAGAGCTATGCCTTATCTTTAGAACATGACTCCCCAGGCTCCTTATAGTTTGCAGTAAGTGATGATTCAGGAGACTTCACAGACTTTGACTCTGACAGTGAGCACTTCATTAATATGATCCAAGACAAGGGGCAAGAACCTTTCCAGGAGTACATCATGGAGAGAATCCGTGTAGAAAACAAATTAGCTCAAGCCAGTTATCGAATCTAAAGTCTAGACTTAAGGTAAGTTTATCCTATATTCTACAATGGAAGCACAAGGCCACGCCCTCACATCCATGAATTAAGCAAATGATGAATGATGGGTACATTCACTATGCCCATTAGCCCAAAATGTTCCGCTTGACTCTATGAAAGAAAGCAATCATCTGGTATGAAGGGCTAACATTTTACCAAAAGTCATTTTGTAATACGTTGGCAAGATAATTCATCGATTACTTCACATAGGTAGACCCACCAGAGGATACAACTCCTGAGCTGGATAAACATAGAACTCGCTATTATATTGGGAATGGAAAGCAACTAACGTCATATTCCCGACATCAATAAATTTCGCCAAGGAATATCCTTGCTACATGAATAAGCACTCTGATGAACCAGAAGAATCAGTCATGTACGACAATGATCAGGATCTAACTAATAGGGCTTCCTCATCCATTCATATGATTACGCAAGACTCCAACCCTACTCTATGCCAAATCCTACAGGAGAACCCCGTTGTCCCGGAAAGATAGCCTGAAAAAGTCCCCTTTATGTAGTTGTCCTGTACCACTAAAGTGCCATCTTTTATGAATAAGTTGACTGACTTGGAAGAAACACCACTTGATGAAGATTTTGACGAGTTCAAAGTCTTCGAAATGACAAACTCGCCTACCCAGGTTGTTAGTCCTATCACTAGAGAAGGGAAAATCACTAGGATAATAGCCCCCACTGTGCCAAGAGTAGAGCCCCTGGCACCTCCTACCTTTGTTAAGTTGTCGAAACAGATAGAAAGTCCAACTATGGACAAGCTAAAGGCCGCCACCACCAAGATGATCATCTGGGACCTTCTCTTTGGTCCTCTAGATCATAGGCTTGCCATTGTGAAAAAGTTGATGGAAATCAAAATGTCTCCCCTAGCATCACTAGAAGAAGTTTGTGCGCTACTTAACGCTGGCATTAACACTATTATCCTCGATATTATTTTCTCAAGCTCGGATTTACCCAATGAAGGCATTCGCCATAATAAGGCTCTCCACTTAAAGGCAAGTGTTTTTGGGCGCATCGTGCCATGTATAATGGTTAATGACTGCTCATCACTGAATGTCTGTCCTAAGGATATTCTGCCAATCCTAGGACTAACCGAGAGGGACTTGAAGAGATCCATAATGGTCATTAAGGCCTATGAATATTCCCAAACAACCATCATCGATACTTTTGAAGCCGAAGTTATAATCAGAGAAATCTCATCTATTATGCTTTTTATAGTTCTAGACATCCCGATGACTTTCTCCATGCTGCTCGGATGACCATGGTTTCATGCTCTAGGCGGGGTTCCATCCACTCTTCACCAGAAAATCAATTTTCCATTCAACAGAAAGATCGTCACTCTAAAGGCTAACAAAGCATTAGTGCTGGTAGCGTTGAAAATAGATGAAAGGCATATGAAAGGGTTTACCATAGCCACAATCAGTCAAGGATCAAACAGGCAACCAGAAGTGCATTAGGGCCCTTGGATTCAAGGTTACATGCAGAAGCGCCATACTCCTAAAAAGGGACTTGGTGCGAATGAGCAGGGAATGGCGACTTTCAATATATGGGTAGGAGAATGGAAACCTACAGGACTCGATTATACTTGCTCCAAAAGAATCACTAACAATATAGTTTATCAGAAGATGTTAGAGCAACCCTATAATAGAACCCCTGAACCTATTACTCACTAGGGGAGGATAAATATGGGATTTGAGATTTTCTCAGATGTAGTCCACAATGGCAAGAATAGTAAATGCTCTATTGCTTGTGTGATGAAGAAAGCAGATCATCAGCCAGATGTTGGGGCAATTCCTGATTAGACCAAGCTCGATGAACAGGTGCACCCAAGGAAGATCTAGAAGCTGAGCAAAGAAGAGGAAATCCTTGACACTCTGACCAAACACTCGCAAGCACAACTCAAGGTAGTGGAGGAAGTAAGGAACAAGGGAGGTTGCTTGAGCCCCACAAACATGGAAATGGTCAAGGCCATGATGGGTAAGGCAAAGGTAGAAGAGGAAGATGATGAGGATATCCTGCGAAATCTAGTTGCCATGGAAGAATCATTTGCTATAAGCCAGACCCTACTGATCAGAACGAGTCTTTTGTTTCCATTTCCAATATGTTCGAAATGAATAATGTATTTTATGATGATAATAAGATGAAAAACTTTGCTTATTTGGATAGTGTTTCTGATTACAATTCCATGCATCCATTCTAGCATTCATCTAGCATCTTTAATATCAATAATTATATTATAAAAGAAATTAACTTAAATACGGAAGATGATCCAAAAATGGTATACATTTCCAATCAACTACCTATAGAGCAAGAGAGAGAATTAATAAAAGTACTAAAAAACCATGTGTTAGCCTTCACTTGGTCTCATGAGGACATGCCAGGACTTGATCAGCACATCACTAAGAACGAAATCCCCATGAACCTGAAGATACATCTAGTAAAGCAAAAGATGATAAGAATGCATCCAAAATGGGCAGAAAAGGTCAAAGTAGATGTAGCCAAAAAAAATCAAGGCTAATTTCATGGAGGTCGTTGAGTATTCCACTTGGCTATCCAATGTAGTCCTTGTGCTCAAGAAAAATGGCAACGTTAGAGTTTGTGTCGACTTTTAGGACTTGAACAAAGCTACCCCTAAGGATGACTTTTCGCTGCCATACATTGACGTTCTAGTAGATAGCGCGGCAAGAGCGGCCTTGTATTCCTTCATAGAAGGGTTCTCTAGCTACCACTAGATCCTCATGAACGTAATAGATAAGTTTAAAATTGCATTTGTCTCAAAATGGGGAACTTATTGTTTCATGGTGATGCCTTTTGGACTAAAAATTGTAGGGGCAACCTACCAGCGAGTAGCCACAGCATTACTACATGATTTGATCCATAAGGGAGTTGAGGTCTACTTGGATGACATCTTTGTGAAATCTGCCATGCCAGAAGAACACCCAGCAGAGTTAGAGTGATTCCTCATGAGGATTTAAAAATACAATCTCCATCTCAACTTGAAGAAGTGCATATTCGATGTCACGTCAGGCAAATTGCTTGGGCGCATGGTTAGTAAAAGTGATATAGAAATGGATCTCGATAAGGCAAATGCCATCAGGAAAATACCTGCACCAAAAATCGTGAAAGAAGTATGAAGTTTCTTGGGGTCAATATAGTACATCAGCTACTTTATAGCATGGTTAACTACCATGTACGAGCCTATATTCATGCTCTTAAGGAAGAAGCAACCACTAGAATCGAACGACCAATGTCAGGAAGCCTCCAATAAGATTAAAGCCTACCTAATGAACCCCCATGTGCTAATGGCACTAATTCTTGGAAAGACACTCATTCTCTATTTGGCAATAGAAGAAACATATATAGGAGCTATGCTTGTTCAAGAGCACCAAGATAAGAAAGAACATGCGGTTTATTATCTCAGTAAGAAATTGCTAGAGTACGAGACTCAATACACCATCATGGAGAAAACTTGTGCAACCATGGTCTGGCTCACCAAGAAACTCAGACGTTACTTCCAATCTTACAGGATCCAAGAAGTTGTAAAAGTGGATCTGATGAAGTATTTATGCCAGGCACCCTCGCTAATTGGGAGGCTAGCAAGGTGGCTTTTATTGCTGTCAGAATTCAATATTGAGTATTTTACTAAGAAAACCATCAAGGCAAGAGCAATGGCTTAATTCCTAGCAAATCAACCGCTCCAGGAAGGTTAACTGGAGAACCTAGAATTCCATGATGAATGTTTTGCAACAACTACAGAAAATCCCAAAAATGGACTATGTTCTTCAATGCTGCCGTTAACAAGCGAGTAGCTAGCTTGGGAGTTATCATCATTACACCAGATGGAGCACTCATACCTCCATCAAAGCAATTATAATTTCTCACCATAAATAATGGGGCAGAATATGAAGCCTACCTATTTAGAATGTCTGATCTGGTCACTCTTACAGCGGATAAAGTGAAAATTATTGGTGATTTGGCTTTGGTCATCAAGCATGTCATGGGAGACTGGGAACTAAAGGAGGAATCTCTCAGACCTTACCTAGAAGCTATATGGAGAAAAGATGCAATGTTCAGTGAATGCAAATTTTGTCATATGCCTCGAGAGGAGAACCAGATGGCGGATACGTTGACCTTTTTAGCCTCTATGTGAGAAGGGCCTAAAAAAAGCCAATCCTATTATAGAAATAACCTAATCTCCCTACTACATCTATGCAATAGAGGGTGCCATGGACAAGGAAGAGCCTTGGTACTCTGACATTGTCAGATTCCTAAGAACGGTGAATTCCTAGCCGAAGCTATAGATTTTAATAGGAATACCTAAGGGAAGCTTACCCTATAATTGAGGGAGATATGTTTAAGAGGTCATCTGATGTTTTGCTGTTAAAATGTTTGACTCAACAAGAAGTAGAGAAGGTGATAAAAGAAGTACATTTAGGAGACTACGGTCCATATATGAACGACATCATGATGGCCAGGAAAATTCAAAGAATGGGATACTTTAGTTTAACTATGCTAGCTAACTATATTCAAGAAGTTAAGACTTGCCATGCCTATCAGATATATGGAGATATGAGTCACTTACCCCAACAACCTTACAAAATTTGACAATGCCTTGGCCGTCCTTAACTTGGGGCATCGATATCATCGGCAAAATAAGACCATCTTTGACCAATGACCATCGCTTCATCATAGTGATGATCGATTACTTTTCCAAACGGGTTGAAGCCGAATCATATACGAGCATCACGACTAAGAAAATGGGTCAATTTATTCGACAACATATCTTCGCCAGATACGACATTCCTAATCATATAGTAAGTGATAATGGTGTATAGTTCTAAGGAGAAATAGCCAATCTTATTAAGAAGAACAGAATTGAGCATCATCGTTCTTCAACTTATCGCCCTTAAGCCAATGGAGCTATAGAAGCAACTAATAAGCCTATTAAGAAGATTCTGTCCAAGATGATCACCAATTACCGAGATGGGCCAACCATTTGCCCTATTCCTTATGCAGACATAGAACCAGCGTCAAAACTCGTACATGGCAGACTCCTTTTTCTCTCATCTACGGGATGGAGGCAATGTTGCCTGTTGAAATGGAGATCAAAACTTTTCGAATAGCCCTTGAAATGAGACTTCCTAAAGATGAATGGGTAAAGGAAAGGCATGAAGAATTGACTTTAATCGATGAGAAATGATTAATTGCATTGGAGAATCTACAGCTATACAAACAGCGCATGGCCAGAGCTTAAAATCGTAAAGTCAAATAGCAAGATCAACTCTTTGTTGGTCTAGATTAAGGGTTTCACAAGTAAAACAGGTGCAGCAGAAATTCAAAAATTTGATCTAGTTCCCTGGATCTCCTTAGCATGGCATCATTGATAATAGTGCTAGCCTTAAATTATTCTAGGTCATAAACACTTATTAAAAGGACCTAATAATAATTTAACCACTTACCAATTTAAACGTGAATCATGTAGTCGGCAGAAAGACCGCTCAGTAATGTGCACAGACTCCAAAGTATAAGCCCTCTATATATAGTCCACACAAGCACCACCGACCAAAACCTTCTAGAAAGGAAGAACCGATAAAAGAGCAGAAGATAAGTATATCTTCCCTACTAATTTATTCTAGAATAAATTCTTAGGCATAGCATAATAGCATACTCAAAAATATTTCATAGAAAATCGACCTAGCATATTTCTAGTCAATCATACATTTGCATTAGGCAGCCTCATGATACCACTGTTGGTCTAGATTAAGGGTTTTAGTAGGTAAAACAAGTGCAGCAAAAATTCAAAAATTTAATCTAGTTCCCTAGATGTCCTAAGCATGGCATGATTGATAATAGTGCTAGTCTTAAATTATTCTAGTCCATAAACACTTATTAAAAGGACCTAATAATAATTTAACCACTTACCAGTTGAGGCGTGAATCCTATAGTCGGCAGAAAGACCTCTCAGCTACGTGCACAGACTCTAAAGTAGAAGCCCTATATAAATAGTCCATATGAGCACCACCGACCAAAACCTTCTAGAAAGGAAGAACTGATAAAAGAGCGAAAGATAGCTAGATCTTCCATACTAATTTATTCTAGAAGAAATTCCCTTAGTTTTCTATTCTAAGTAAATATGTCTTTCGATGGATTACTTTTAGGAATCAGAACAACTTAGAGAATAAGAGAGCAAGAGAGGGATTACGAAATTCAGGATGAAAACTAATTAAGGAGGAGGCTTTTATTTATAGTGGTTAGGAACTGTTCGAAGGACAATAAAGTCCCTATCCTCAACCAATCAGAATTAAAATAAAAAGGGTAATTAAGTATATTTAATTAAAACCGGAAGTAGAGTCTAACACTAACACTGGAGAGCTTGCTTGGAGAGCAAGCTCCCCAATTAAACTCTAACACTACTAGCCAACGGCCAATAGTGTGGCTAGGCTTGTGCTCTAGGGCTATAGCTTGCGCAGGAGCCCAGGCCAGGCGGGCTTACGCAGCCCGCTAGTGGGCTACATGTCTAGCATAGCCCGCCCAAGCCCTTGTGGGTTGCGTGCCTGCAAAGTCCACTTTAGGCTTGCATAGCGGGCACCATAGGCTGCCAAAAGTAGCCTGCTGGCGCAAGGTATGTAGGCCTATGCATTTATACATTGGCCCATGCGCAGATCTTGTGGATGTGTTGTCCAACAGTACATGTGCAAATCCACTTGCGTAGGTTCCCCAAACCCCACTCTATTTCTGTTTCTACTTCCCCTTTTTACTATTTTAACCTCCTTATTATTTATCAGGTTCATTGGTCCAACCAATGAATATTGGTCTAACCAATATGTTATGGTCTAACCAATATGTTATGGTCTAACCATATTTCCTTGCTCTTCTATATTAGACCTAGTCTAATGGCTCTTTACATAGCTCGGTCGTAACTTAAAGTATGTAACCTTATAGGATCCCGTAACATCAAGCTGCCAAAAGTTTAACCTAGCTCAATCCCTTTTAGGAATTGACTGGCTTAGAGCTCCAGATGTTATTGAATCTAATTACTTTGATCGGTCGTAGTGGCACTCTAGCAAAGGCATATAACCCTCAATATTTGAAACATCACTTGCATTGTGACTTAATCCCAATTTTGCAATAGTTTCAATACAATTTACTCCTTCTATCAATTGTTAAGTATCATCTAGTTTCTAGGACTTGATTTAAGTGTTAGACCACTTGTAGCTATAATAGCTACCCTAGTAGTTTAGTCTTGCTGCCAAAGTGAACTACTCAGCCATTTAATGTGTTGATCAGGATCCCATCCTATCAACCCATACTCTGTTCAGAGGTTTATAAGTGTGTCACTTCTAACAAGTCGCCAAGGTACATCTCCAATATATTGCTATAGTGGAGTGATAGAATCCATCTTGACTACTCATCTTACCAACGGAAAGATATCAACTATACCCATAATTATCCATATCATCCAATCTATAGAATGTATAGGTATAATCCAAAGTATAGCAACATTTGAATAAGGTAACTAGTATCTCAAGTCTAAGGATATTTGTATTGCTACTACAATGAGATGATTAAAATAACAACACAGTGTTGTCTCATAGCGGTCTCCAATGTATCTCCCTGAATACATTCATGTGTTAACCCAAGGTACCACCCTCCAGCACTGGAGATATGATACTTTGAATCAAATTCAAGAGGTATGACGACACATGCTAATCTATCCGCATTCATCAATGTTCAGTCCTTATTATACTATGACCAGGGATATTTAGACAAATCATAATTACACACGAACCAGTTCTCACCAATATAGTCCCACTATGCCCTTGCAATTCATGCTATGATTATGTCATGGACTTTTGCAAACACATCAACGAATATATTTTAAACCAGTCATAATATATTTTCACACTCATTGATATTTCAAAAGAATGCCTTTATTAATATAACTTTCTTCGTTCAAATAAAATAAGATATATCACCCTAACTACCTCTAGGGCATACATCATATCTAACACTCTTGAGGACATGTGATATGGTCTTAAAATAATGTCATAAGATGCACATGGATGCTCGAGGGAAGTTCCAATCAAATTGGGAAGGACCACACGTAGTAAAGAAGACTTTTAGTAAATGGGCAGTTAAAATCTCAGATCTGCATGGCAATGAATTTGTAAATCTATTGAATCGCTATAAATAAAGACCCCGAAATAAAAGAGTGAGGCCTTAGGTAAAATCCATTCAAAACCTTAGGCAACAATGGGCATTTCTTAGGAATAAATACCATTTATCCTTCCTATTTCAATAATATCTTTTATAGTAACGTATTCATGTTAAAAATACTGCATGAGTGTATTAAATGGTAACTGCAAAGGCAAACAATGAGACCTAAAGCCTTTATTCTCCTACGAAGATGAAAGATACACAATTACAAGCTCAATAATCTCCAAGGAAACCACAGAGTCAATTAGTCTCGGTGAGCCTCCCCTTGAGGGTGGCAAGCCTATGAGTACTCATAACCCAGATTCAATAAGCCTCAGAAGGATGGATGTCAAAAGGCATGAAATATTTCACCTCCACCAAAGAGCAATTGATCCACCTCATGTAATGATAAAAACTTGAGTATAGGAAAGATCAGAGCCAAGAAGGGTGCAAAAAGATATCAAAAACCCCGGGGAATGACCATACTACTTGCACAAGCGGCCAGGAGAGTAGGTGATAATCTCAGAAAGACCAATGAGGACTACACCACCTCTAGCAACATCACTAGTCACATGCATGTTTCCCCACCAAGGGCCAATAGATGTCCTCTGCAGCTCGACTCCCCATAAACCCAACCCGCTCCTCGACAGTGAAGTCTTTGCGAGAACGGTCGTAGATGCGGACTTGGGAGCCCTGTGCCTAGTAGGGCTTTGGTTGATAATCCATGCGCATGGGAATGGATAATACAACAAGCTTATCCCAAAGCCAAAGCTACAAAAATAACACAAAGGAAAAATGATAAAAAAAAAAAAGAAAAAAGAGGCCTATTAGATTGAAACCTTAAAAATCGATCCAGGCAAAAATTAAGGCAAGCCTGATGAACTGAAAACTCAAGAGGGCGATTCATGCAAAAAGAAAGGCTTGAATAGAATTTACCTGAAGGAGGAGTTTGCTACCCCTTGTAGTAGCTTTAGTCCCATTCTGGGAAGAGCGCACAAAGATCAGTGTCTCGGCCAAACTCACTGTAATAGGAGATTTCCCCTCTAACATCTAATCAATGATGGTCAAGAAGGCGAAGCTACAAACCATATTTGGAGCCTCATAAAGGAAGACTCCAAGAAAAAGTAAACAAATGAGTGAAAGCTAGCTCTCATCATTAAGGGCAAAATTCCTAACTATGTGGAAAGCAATGTCTAACCTTAGGCCCTCGTTGCAAATCAATCTGCGCCTATCAAATTGTTGTAGCTAGAAATAATCCATTAATAACTCAGAAAATGCAGGATGATACATCAAAATGTCTAGAGGCATCAGCTAAAGATCTCAGGAGTCCACAAAATTCCTCATACAAGAGGCACAACTCATGATCCCTAAATTGGAACATTATGTCAATAGGATTCCAAAACCTGACAGCAGCCTGGATCACATTGTCCTTGATGAAGATGTGATAATATTCCTTCATATGCAATAAACCACAAACCCCAAGACGGTCCCAACCATCAGAGTTCTTCAGATGAACATTCAGATCTGCACAAAAACGGATCTGGTTCTCCATGGCAAAATTTCAAAGGGTAGCAGTTCATTATATATAGTTTATGGGGAAATCTGCCAATATCTAGTAGGCCACCCCGATAAACTCGATTATCAATAAAAATAAGAAAAGCAAAAAAATGCAGAAATAATGCAAAATTCTTTTATAAATAAAAAACATGTTCATACGAGGAGAGGCTCTATAAATGGCCTAAAGAAAAAAAAGATGATGAAAATAAAGCCTATCTACTGTCCACCGTTGGAACTCAGATGGTTGGGATCAAAAGATGATAGAGTAGGAAGATAACCACCCTGTAGAAAGAACCCTGAAGGATCGCCCTGTCCATGCTAAGGCTACTACTACTGGTCAACCACCTGGACCATTCCCAATTGAGCTCAAAGCTGCCGGATCTCCAGCTGCAACATTTTAACACGAATCATTCATATGCATTTCATGACATACCATGCATCATCATTAAAATAATAAAGTAATAAACATACCGCCATGTTAGAATTTTGGTTCATCATGAACCACTACTGCCCTTAGATGTATCCCTAGTCAGAGAGGCTATCAGCGATAGGCACCTACAAAGAAAAATAAGGGATTGAAATAAGTCAGAACCAGTGTGAGCGAGTGAAATTTTATCAGGATGATGTACGCGGGGCGCGTTCAATTTGGTTTGAGAAAATCCGAGTTACTTAAATACAGTGGCTTTATATAAACCAAAAATGTGATTATATTGAGAAATATATTTGCACATTTTATTTAGAAAAGATATTTTCAAAATAAAGCATTTTTTACTTTATTAAAAAAATAAATACATTAGAGTCGCCACCCGGTTCAATTCCATCGGGAATTGTGGTATACTGATCCAAAAGGGGATTTTATACCGAAAAGGAAAGTGAGATTCTGAGTTTGGACATGATCGTACTCATATTGTTCAAATTATTTGGATTAATTTTGGAATTTAGGGATTCGTAGTGATTCTACATTACGATGGTTTTATTTAAGAAATAAATTCAAAAAAATGAAACATGCATTATAACGGCATAATAAACTGATATATGCTACCAAAATTTTGGCTGAGTAATGACAGCAATTTGGTTTTGGCTCAAAAACTCAGATAAAGTTTCCTCACATTCTAGATGTTTATCTGTACCTGCGAGCTTATTTACACATATTATAGTTTAAGTGGCACCAGTGGCTCACTTAACCAGAGAAATGGAATGCAATGTACAATAATAAAAGTAACAAGAATGAATTTTAAAGTTGGGCTTAGAGCCAATTACCCTTAGTTAACCTTTTTGTCTGTCCAAGATGACTTGAGAGCCGGTACAGGACCGAAGTTGTCAAAAGAGAATTATGGTTTGGTTGGAAAATAGATTTAACCCAAGTTATAACTATAATATTGGATTATTTCTGTAGGAAATTTGGGGGTTTTTGAGAATTAAGTCATTTTTAGACTGAAGATCACTGTGAGATCTTGACCTAAAAAGACCGAAAAACGGGTTTATACCGAATGTCGGTGATAAAGCTCAAATTTAGAAGTGTTTTTGACAGAGTTTCGAGACTTTTAGGACTCCCAAGAGGATTTGGCACGAATTGGTTTTTTGTTGTGATTTTCGTCTCCATTGAAAATGAGGGGCGAAGTCCTCTATTTATAGAGGGGTGGTAATTAGTCAGTGGGATAATTACCTATCTGACAAGATCTTACTTTAAATCCGGTAAATCCTTGCCAGATCTCGATAAGAATTTTTTTTACTATAATTGGTAATTACCAAGCTGGATGATACCCATGTTTGACCAAAATTTGACTTTTTGATTTTTTAGTAGAAAATGCTTAATTGAAGCTTCCCTAGAATATGGATTTTTGAATTTCAGATTTTGGGTGATAAGTCGGTCCTTTTTTGCTATTTTTTCTGATCACTAAACAAAATAGGCATAATTCCTCATCGGCCTGGAACAGACCTGTGCTAACAGGTTGCCCCTCGCATACATAAATTTCATGCCAAAAATTTTGTTGTATGTGAAACAAACAAAATAGTGTATGGAATGCAATGAGTTAAAATATTTTTAATCAATAAATTTTGAAACAAAATATATTTTTCCCCTTTGATAAAAAATTTATTAATGAATTGCATGAGATTAAAATTGATCGAGGGTCGAAATAAATATTTTCGTGCTTAATGCATGAATGACTGTGTAAAAAAAGCTTTTACGACCGCTCGTTTTACAAACAATGCAGAGAATGGATGAAATATGCAAAATTTGATAAAATTTTCAAAATACCCGTAATTAGTCGGCGGGCTAATTACCTATGTAACAGTAACTTTTATAGTCGTTACATGTTTATGCATTCTAGCCATAAATGTGTGACAATAGGCTAGGTAATTAGCAGGTGGGCTAATTACACATGTAATTAGCCCAGAGGTTAATTACCTTTGGGCTATAAAAGCAACATCTTGCTTCTCATTTTCCCCACAACAAGAATTCCCTTCTTCTCTCCTTGCAAATTTCGCTTCTTTGTTCCAAAAATTTTTGCTTTCTACCTATTCTCGACAATGATTTCTTTCATCTTGTTCCCTTTTCTGCCCCTTCTACTACGATTTTACGGGGTCTCCATGTAGTACAAGCTTTATAATCTCCATCTGGATTTATCGGTCGTTCAAGTGCTAGGCGTAGTGTGGTTATCGATGGCTAATAAGTGGAACTTTTTGAGGTTCTTGCTGAGGCACTATACGGGCTTCCATTGAACTGGATGTATCTTGGGATCGCTCCTGGGGATTTTATTCCGCCTACTTTGAAGCCTTCTGGTAATCTCTCTCCGATTTTGGTAAGCTTATCGCTATTTTCATATTTTTTTATTATATATCCATTTGCTACTAACTTGTTATTTATTATTTTTACTACTATTATTTATTTTATCAATTTTTAATTATGGCATGAATTTATTAAATGCAATGACTTTCAATAATTGTGTGAAAATTGGTGTGTGATTAGTGTGCATGCATTATTTTTTGCAGGTTATTGGCTATAAGGGTGGCGGTATTTCACACTTTTACAAATGGTACAAGGTACTATCCCTCGGTGCTAAAACCATCATTGATGGAATGTCTTTGGGTTGGATGGTGAGGAATTGCAAGTACGTGAGGTAAAAGATATCCGTACATCCAAGCTAGTACTTTTACCCACATCTTGAGTAGATGGTCCGATACTACCAACACTTTTCATTTCCATTGGGGGGAGTACACTATCACTCCGCTGGATTACTGCGCCGTCATAGGTCTTCCCTTCCATGGTAACGTGGTTCACTTTAATGCCTGTTTTACTTATGATCGCTTCATTGTGGAGGCCATTGATTGGCTATTCTAAGGTTAAGCCTAGGTGAGTTTCTTGTGAGAAACTAATGACCTTTTCGGCTACTGGGGATAGAAGGCACTTGACTTCTACTTATGAGGCTAGAGCCTTTATGGCTGCTACTTTGTCCTAGTTGTGCTTTCCCATCGGGGGTTTGATCGTTAATCTCTACATTCTGCCCTCTTTAATTGATCCGACCCACTTTGATGAGTATGCCTGGGGTCGATCTGTGTTAAGTCATTTGTATTGGACCATTGATCAGTGTGTGAGGAATATGATTGGCAAGTTCAAATCTTGTCTCCAGATTGTCTATGGAAGGGCCTGACTCTCTTTTCTCTCTTTATGAGCATTTTCCCCTATCTTTTAACGTTGTGACTTTTTACAGATTTGATTTTTCAAGATGGGGATTCTTCCGAGCACCAAGCTGGTATAAAATGGCAACTATCCATTCTGTCCTCGTCTACTATACTACTGGTGTAGTTGGGAGATCAAGTCTCCTTCTTCTCTTTCTATCCGCCTTTATACTCTGTCTTTAGAGTAGGTACACTTCTTAGCATTTTTGGTTTTCTCCTTCTGTTATATCTGCTACAATCGCTGTATTGATACTTGGCTTCTTTTCCTTTTAGATCAAGACTCAGCCTTGGGGGCATGAGCTTCACTAGCCGAAAGACATGAGATTAGCTGGGGCAGTCGTGAATACCCAGTTGCTTTTAGAGACTCCCTTCCCCTTAGAGTGATACCTCGGGGAGCATATCCAGGATAGGCATCTTCCTCCTAGGTCGCTCGAATGGGTTTTCTAGCCTCGTAGCTCACCTGACATTGCATGATTGGCTTCTGATGGCTTACCCAATGCCTTCCTGCAGTAAATTGGGGGGTATGAGGAGTTTTATGGTTTGTAGCTGCTCGGATGGTCAGAGACAGACCCTATTCCCATCGAGCCTCGGCCAAATGTTCACAATCCGCCTTAGGGTAATGCTCCTTTGACTTATGCCCCTAGCGGGTGAGCTAGATCGGGTTGACTTGGGAGTGTCCGGATTACAGTATCTCTTCTTTATTGACTCGGATCTCTTCATTGTTTTTCTTCATTTTTATGCTCATTTAGACCAATTTATCCTTGGTTTGCTGTTTCTGTAGGATCATCAAGGCAGGAAGAGGCCTACGTCCACTTCTACACATGTCGGGAGTTCTTCTGCTTCATCTATTCCTCCTCATAGTCCGGTGATGATGGAAGGACATCTAGGATTTCAGTATTAGCCATCCATGTTCCTGATGTACTGTCCTGACCTAAGTACTTACACGCCAGTGATTTAACCTTACTTGGTCCCTGAGCATCCAGTGACTTTCCACCCGACTGGCGCCACTCATTTGATTTCTTTCTATTTTTTCTTTTAGATCATGCCAGTTCTGACTCGTTTTGATCCCTTATTTTTCTTTATAGGTGCCTATCACTAATAGCATCTTTGACTGAGGATACATATAAGGGGAGCATCAGTTCATGATGAACCAAAATTCTGACATGGTGGTATGTTTATTACTTTATTATTTTAATGATGATGCATGGTATTTCATGAAATGCATATGAATGATTCGTGTTAAAATGGATGACCAGCAGCAACAGCCTCAGCATGGACAGGGTGATCCTTCAGGGTTCTTTCCACAGGGTGGTTATCTTCCTCCTCCTTCATCTTTTGATTCCAGCCATCTGAGTTCTAGCGGTGAATAGTAGATAGGCTTTCTTTTCATTGTCTTTTTTTTTCTTTCGGCCATTTATAGAGCCTCTCCTTGTATGAACACGTTTTTTATTTATAAAATAATTTTGCATTATTTCTGCATTTTGTGCTTTCTTCTTTTAATTGATAATCGAGTTTATCGGGGTGATCTGCCAGATATTGGTAGATTGCCCCATAAACTACGTATAGTAAACTGCCACCCCTTGAAATTTTGTCATGGAGAGTTTTTGTATAGATCTGCATGTTCATCTTAAGAACTCTGTTGGTTGAGACCGTCTCGAGGTTTGCAATTTTTTTTATATGAAGGAATATTGTCACACCTTTGTCAAGGATAATGTGATCCAGGCTGTTGTCAGGTTCTGGGATCCTATTGACAATGTGTTCCGATTTGGGGATCACAAGTTGTGCCCTTTGTATAAGGGATTATGTGGACTCCTGAGCTCTTCAACTGATATGCCTCTAGCCATTCTAATGCATCATCCTAAGTTTTTTGATTCATTAATGAATCGTTTCCAGATGCAACGATTCAATGGGATCCGATCGATTTGTAATTATGGCCTGAGGTTGGACGTTACTTTCAACATAGTTAGGAATCTTTCTCCTAATGATGCGAGTCGACTTCTGCTCAATTTTTTTCTTTTTCTTGGAGTCTTTCTTTGTGAGGTTCCAACTATGGTTTATAGCTTCATCTTCTAGACTGCCATTGATCAGATGTTAGAGGGGAAATCTCCCAGCGCAGTGAGTTTGACTGAGACACTTATCTTTGTGCACTCTTCCTGGAATGGGACTGAAGCTACTACTAGGGGTAGCAGACTTCTCCTTTAAGTAAATTCTATTTGAGCCTTTTCTTTTTGCATGAACCGCCCACTCGAGTTTTCGGTTCATCCGGTTTGCCTTAATTTTGCCTGGATCTCCTTTTCGGGTTTTCAATCCAGCAAGCCCTTTTTTCCTTTTTTCTTTTTTTTTATTATTTTTCTTTTGTGTTGTTTTCATAGCTTTGGCTTTGGGACAAGCTTTTTGTAATATCCATTCATACGAGCATGGATTATCAATCGAAGGCCTAGTAGGCACAGGGCTCCCAAGTTTGCATCGGCTACCGTTCTCATAGACACTTCACTATCGAGGAGTGGGCTGAGTTTTTAAGGACTCAAGCCCTTGAGGACATCTATAGAGTTTGCCCTTGGTGGGGAATCATGTATGTGACTACTGATGTTGCTATAGATGGTATAGTCCTCATTGTTCTTTCTGAGATTATCACCTACTCTCCTAGTGGCTCGTGCAGGCAGTATGGTCATCCGTAGGGGTTTTCGACATCTTTGTACACCCTCCTTAGCTCTGATCGTTCCTGTACTCGGGTTCATCATCATGACGTGAGGTTGATTAATTGCTCTCGGGTGGAGGTGAACTATTTTATGCCTTTTGACATCCATCCTTCTGAGGCTTATCGCATCTGGGTTTCGAGTACTCGTGGGCTTACCACCCTCAAGGAGAGGCTTACCGAGACCAAGAGACTCTATGGTTTCCTTGGAGATCATTGAGCTTGTCATTGTGTGTCTTTCGTCTTCATAAGAGAATAAAGGGTTTAGGCCTCGATGTTCGCCTTTGTTGTTTCCATTTCCTATTTGTAATGCACTTTCTGTGTAGAAAGATGAAAAAAGCTATTTGAATGCATGTTTTATTAAACAATTCATAGTTTCCATTTAATGCACTCATGCGGTATTTTTAACATGAATACATTACTATAAAAAATATTATTTAAATGGGAAGGATAAATGGTATTTATTCCTAAGAAATGCCCATCATTGCCTAAGGTCCTGAATGGATTTTACCTAAGGCCTCACTCTTTTATTTTGGGGTCTTTATTTTTGCTCAAGAGACAGACATCCATTTTTTCTTTCTTTTTTTTACACGAGGTAGTGCTTCAGATTATAACAATTCACTGGATTTACAAATTCGTTGCCATCCAAATCTGAGATTTTAACTACCCCTTTACTGAGAGTCTTCTTTACTATGTATGATCCATCCCAGTTTGGTTGGAACTTCCCTCGAGCATTCGTGTGTGTCTTATGAGATTGTTTTAAGACCAGATTGCCTGTCCTCAAGAGTTTATCTTGCCATTTAACTTTACGATTATGAGCTCTGGCCATGCACTGATGGTATAGTTGTAGATTCTCCAACAAAGTTAATCATTTCTCATCGAATAAAGTCAATTCTTCATGCCTTGCCTTTGCCCATTCATCTTCGGGAAGTCTCGCTTTAAGGGCTACGCGCAAAGATTTGATCTCCATTTCAAAGGGCAACACTCCCTCCATCCCGTAGATGAGAGAAAAAGGAGTCTAACCTGTAGGAGTTTCGATGCTGGTTCTATATCCCTATGAGGCATAGGAAAAATGGTCAGTCCAATCTCGTTGATTGGCAATCCTTTTAGAGAGGATCTTTATAATGGCCTTATTAGCTGCTTCTATAGCTCTATTGGCTTGAGGGCGATAGGGCGAAGAGCGATGATGATCAATTCTGTGTTTCTCAGTAAGATCGATTATTTGTACTTGGAACTGGACACCATTATCACTTACTACATAATGAGAAATGTCGTATCTGGCGAAGACTTGTCATTGAATAAATTGAGCCATTTTCTTGGTCATGATGCTCATATATGATTCTACTTTGACCCATTTGGAAAAGTAATAAACCACCACTATGATGAAGTGGTGGCCGTTGGTCGAAGATGGTCTTATTTTACCAATGATATTGATGCCTTAGGCTGAGAACGGCCAAGGCATTGTCAAATTTTGTAAGGTCATTGGGGGAAAGTGACTCACATCTCCGTATAGCTGACAGGCATGGCAAGTCTTTACTTCTTGAATACAGTCAGCTAGCATAGTTAACATAAAGTATCCCATTCTTTGAACTTTCCTAGCCATCATGATGTCGTTCATGAGTGGACCGTAGTCTCCTAAATGTACTTCTTTCATCACCTTCTCTACTTCTTGTTGAGTCAAACATTTTAACAGCAAACCATCAGATGACCTCTTGAATAGATCTCCCTTAATTAGGTAGAACTGCACAGTGAGCTTCCTTGGCGTATTCTTGTCAAAATCTGTAGCTTCGGCCAGGAATTCACCATTCTCAAGGAATCTGACAATGTTAGAGTACCAGGGCTCTTCCTTGTCCATGGCACCCTCTATTGTGCATTTGCTGAACATTGCAGTTTTCCTCTATATAGCCTTTAGGTAAGGTCTGAGAGATTCCTTCTTTAATTCCCAGTCTCCCACGACATGCTTGATGACCAAAGCTGAATCACTAATAATTTTCACTTTATCCACTCTAAGAGTGACCAGAGCAGACATTCCGAATAGGCAAGCTTTATATTATGCCCTGTTATTTATGGTTAGAAATTCTAATCGCTTTGATAGAGGTAGAGTGCTCTATCTGGCGAATCGATGATAACTCCCAAGCCAGCTCCTCGATTGTTAATGGCACTATCGAAGAACATGGTCCATTTTTTGGATTTTCTATAGTTGTTGCAAAACATTCATCAGGGTATTCTAGGTTCTCCAGTTCTCCTTCCTCGAGCAGCTGATTTGCTAGGAATTCAGCTACTGCTCTTCCCTGGATGGTTTTCTTAGTGATATACTCAATATCAAATTTTGACAGTAATAAGAGCCACCTTGCTAGTTTCCTAGTTAGCGAGTGTGCCTAGCATAAATACTTTATTGAATACACTGTTGTGACTATTTAGATCCTGTAAGATTGGAAGTAATGTCTGAGTTTCTTGGTGAGCTAGACCATGGCAGTATAGGTTTTCTCCATGATGGTGTATCGAGTCTTGTACTCTATCAATTTCTTGATGAGATGATAAACTGCGTGTTCTTTCTTATCTTTGTGCTCCTAAACTAGCATAGCTCCTATAGATGTTTCTTCTATTACCAAATAGAGAATGAGTGGTTTTCCAAGAATCGACGACTTTAGCACAGAGGGGTTCATTAGGTAGAATTTGATCTTATTGAAGGCTTCTTGACATTGGTCGTGCCATTCTATTTGTTGTTGCTTCCTTAGGAGCTTGAATATAGACTCACGTGTGGTAGTTAACCATGCTCTAAAGCGGCTGGCATACTGTATGGACCCCAAGAAACTTCTTAATTCTTTCTTGGTTTTTGGTGCAAGCATTTTCTTGATGGCGTTGGCCTTAACGGGATCCATTTCTATGCCTCTTTTGCTAACCACATACCCCAGCAATTTTCCTGACGTGACATCGAATATACACTTCTTTAGGTTGAGATGGAGATTGTATTTCTCAATTCTCATGAGGAATCACTCTAACACTGCTGGGTGTTCTTCTAGCATGGCGAATTTCACAAGCATGTCATCCACGTAGACCTCAACTTCCTTATGGATCAAATCATATAGTAATGTTGTGACTGCTTGCTAGTAGGTTGGCCCTACATTTTTTAGTCCAAAAGGCATCACCCTAAAATAATATGTTCCTCATTCTGAGATAAATTCAGTTTTGAACTTGTCTACTACATTTATGAGGATCTAGTGCTAGCTAGAGAACCGATCCATGAAGGAATACATGGCTGCTCTGGCTACACTGTCTACTAGAATGTCAATGTGTGGCAAAGGAAAGTCATTTTAGGGGTAGCTTTGTTCAAGGCCCTAAAGTGGACACAAACTCAGGCATCGCCATTTTTCTTTGGCATAGGCACTACATTGGATAGCCAAGTGGGATACTCGATGACCTCCACAAAATTAGCCTTGATCTGTTTGGCTACTTCTGCTTTGACCTTTTCTACCCGTTTTGGATGCATTCTTCTCATCTTTTGCTTTACTAGACGTATCTTCGTGTCTGTAAGGATCTTGTACTCAGTGATGTGCCGATCAAGTCCTAGCATGTCCTCGTGAGACCAAGAAAAGGCTAACACGTGATTTTTTAGTACTTTTATTAATTCTCTCTCTTGCTCGACGGGCAGTTGATTAGTAATGTATACCATTTTTGGATCATCTTCCATATTTAAGTTAATTTCTTTTATAATATCATTATTGATATTAAAGATTCTAGATGAATGCTAGAATGGAACACAATCCAAATAAACAAAGTTTTTCATCTTATTATCATCATATAATTATTCATTTCGAACATATTGGAAATAGAAACAAAAGACTCATCTTCATCAGCAGGGTCTAGCTTTGTAGCAAATGATTCTTCTATGGCAGTTGGCTTTAGTAAGATGTCCTCGTCGTCTTCCTTTTCCACCTTTTCCTTGCCCTTCATGGCCTTGACCATGTCCATGACAGTCCGGCTCAATTAACCTCCCTTATTCCTTGCTTCCTCCACTACCTTGAGTTGTTCTTGGAAGTATTTGGTTAGAGTGTTGAGGATTTCCTCTTCTTTGCTCAACTTCTTGATCTTCTTTGGGTGCACTTGTTCATCGAGCTTGGTTTGATCAGGAATTGCCCTAGCATCTGGCTGATGACTTGCCTTGTTTATCACACAAGCAATAGAGCCTTTACTGTGCTTGCCATAGTCGACTACATCTGAGAAAATCTTAAATCCCAGAACTGTCCTCCCCTGGCGCGTAACAAGTTAAGGGTTCCATTATAGGGTTGGTCTGACGTCTTCTAAAAAACTATCTTGTTGGTGATTCTTCTGGAGCCTATATACTTGAGTCTTGCAGGTTTCCATTCCCCTGCCCCTATATTGAAAGTCGGCATTCCCTACTCATGGGCACCTAGTCCTTTTTTGGGAGTATGGTGCTTCTGCATGTAACCTTGAATCCAAGGGCCCTAATGCACTTTTAGTTGCCTATTTGATCCTTGACTAGTTTTAGCTATGGTAAACCCTTTCATATGGATTTCTTCTATTTTTAGTGCTGCCACCACTAATACTTTGTCAGCCTCTAGAGTGACGATCTTTCCGTGGAATGGAATTTTGATTTTCTAGTGAAGATTGGACGCCCTCCTAGAGCATGAAACCATGGTCATTCGATTAGCATGGAGAAAGTCACCCAGATGTCTATAACTGTAAAAAGTACAATAGATGAGATTTATTCGATAGTAACTTCGGCTTCAAACATACCGATGATAATTCTATTAGAATTGTCATAGGGCTTAATGACGGCTATAGATGTCTTCAAGTCCCTCTCGGTCAGTTCTAGGATCGGTAGGATATCCTTAGGATAGACATTCAGCAATGAGCCGACGTCGACCATTATACACTGCATGATGCGCCCAAAAACACTTGCCTTCAAGTAAAGAGCCTTATTGTGGTGAATGCCTTCATCTGGTAAATCTGAGCTTGAGAAAATAATATCAAGGATAACAGTGTTGGTCTCAGTGTTAAGTAGCATGCAAACTTGTTCTAGCAACCCCAGGGGAGACGTTTCGATTTCCATCAACTTTTTCACAATTGCAAGCCTATGATCTTGAGAACCAAGGAGAAGGTCCCAGATGCTCATCTTGGTGGTGGTGGCCTTTAGCTGGTCCACTATCAAACTTTTTATCTATTGTGAGGACTTAACAAAGGTAAGAAGTGCCGAGGGCTCTGCTGTTTGCATGGTAGGAGATATTGTCCTAGTGATTTTCCCTCCTTTGGTGATAGGACTGACAACTTGGGTAGGCGAGTTTATCATTTCAAAAACTTTAAACTCATCAAAATCTTCATCAAGTCTTATTTCTCCCAAGTCAATCAGCTTGTCCACAGAAGATGGCACTTTAGTGGAAAAGGGCCACTATATAAAGGGGACTTTTTCAAGCTATCTTTCTGGGACATCGAGGTTCTCCTATAGGATTTGGCATAGAATAGGGTTGGAGTGTTTACCAATCATGTGAACAGATGAGGAAGCCCTATTAGTTAGATCCTGATCATTGTCATATATGATTGATTCTTTTGGTTCATTAGAGTGCTTATTCATGTACCAAGGATATTCCTTGGCGGACTTCATCGATATCGTGCAGAAGGCATTAGTTTCTTTCCATTCCTAATATAACAGTGGGTTTCCATGTTTATCCAGCTCGGGAATTGTATCCTCTGGTGGGTCTACCCATGTAAAGTAATTAATGAATTATCTAGCCAACGTATTCCAAAATGACTCTTGGTAAAATGTCAGCCCTTCAAACTAGACGATTGCTTTCTCTTGAAGAGTCAAGCGGAACCTTTTGGGCTAATAGGCATAGTGGATGTACCCATCATTCATCATGTCCACAAATTCATGGATGTGAGGGCGTGGCCTTGTGTTTCCATTGTTGAATATGGGATAAACTTCCCTTAAGTCTGGACTTCGGATTCGATAGCAAGCTCAAGCTAATTTGTTTTCTGCATGGATTCTCTCCATGATGTAATCCTGAGAAGGTTCTTGCCCCTTATCTCAGATTATATTAATAAAGTGAACACTATCTGAGTCAAAGTCTGTGAAGTCTCCTGAATCATCACTTGCTATAGACTATAAGGCGCCCGGGGAGTCATATTATAAAGAAGAGGCATAGGTCTCAGCACCATCATAGTCTAATGTCATGCCACTAGGCAAGGAAGCCTCGTATTTAAAATCCACTGGTAAGTGGTTTAGCTCATCATCTGTAAAGATCTCAAATTCGTACCCTAGATTATCCACTTTCCTTACATCTTCATGATCTGACTCGTTGGATTCCTCGAATTCTTCTACTTCTTTGTATGAATCGTCGAAAGGTTGTGGTTCATGCATTAGTTCAAAGACCCAATTCGGCGCTATGAGCGAACAAACGTTTTACCGCAAGGACCGTGTGAGATGCGTAGCACGATGGGAAATAACATGCACTGTGAGGTGAGTCGAGGGATTGATCCTCATTTTAGCGTGATGAAAAGATGGATTGATAAAATTGATATTGATGTTGAATTTAAGTCTAATTTGCATGTTAAGATATACCAGACTTGAAATCTCGTATTTTAAAATAGAGTCGCCACCAGGGTAAGCTCCACCGGGAATTTGGATACAATATTCCCACCGGGTGGTTAAGACCATACCTAAAAACAAAGATTCCAAGTTCGGATGATGTTATCTATTTTACATTAGGCCAAGTTAAAAGATTGCATTCTTTCTTAATCCATTTTAATCCACCCTATTTATTGTGTTTTCGATTTATATGTTGTTTTCGCGTTTATCAAGCATTCGAAGAGGTAAATAAATAATTATTACAGTTATCCAAAAAATAAATGCGGAAAATAAAATAATAATTACATGGCTTTCTAAATCCTATACATTTTTCTATACGATAAATAAAATGCCCGAAGGCATAGCATTCATCTAACCTAAATCTGCCTACACAAAATGGTTGACACAAATACGGCACATTGTACGAGATATATCATAAAGCACATATAGTTAGTAAACAAAAAAAGACCCGAGTTAGTGTAACCATGGCATATTTTATTTACAATTTATGGAGCCCTGTTGGATGGCTAAAAATTAGATTTAAATGGCGTTAGAGGGAAAGATCTGTTATACCCATACTTTTAGACTCTACTGTTATTTTAACCGGATTATTAGTGAAAATGCCACATGGTATGTGGTGGGGTTTATTTTTAAAAGGTTTTGGACCTTCGTCGTTGCACTGTACATCCTACCTTCAGAAATTTAAACTAGGTCAGGAAATAAATGAAAATGAAACTGATGTCCAGAAGGCCATGCCGCCGACGGCATGACTGAGGCCACCGGTGGCATCAATGATACCGCTGGCGATATCAGTTACACCGATAGGCTACATGAATTTTTAGATACCATAAAGAAAGGGTCCTACAAGAAAATGGGACCACTGTAGACAAGTGAGGCCACTGGCGGTATCAACGATGCCGCTAGTGGCATGGTTGATACCGCTGGCGACTTTAGTTTCTTGCAGCAGCTATTTTTATCCAAAAAGCATCCAAAAACCTAAAATTAAACACAAATAGCAACTAAAACACAACCATTAAGTAAAAAGGAAGCCAAAGAGCTATGAGACTCAGAATTTTTACCTTGGGGCCGTGAATCTACTTCTTCATGATCCGTATGACACCTCCAGAGATCTCAAATGATGATTTTTGGAAGTAATGGGTGACGTAGTCTCTAAATCCTAATTTTAGTGATTTCTAAACTTAAAAGGCACCTAGATATCAAAGAGTTCAGTGGAGAAAAACCATGAAAAGATGAATTGAATCCTCTTTTCTTACCTTTTCTAAATTTTATCCCACTAAAGCTAGCTAGAAAGCTGAAAATTTACTTGAAATCTTGAGTAGGGGGAGAGCGGAACCCTTTAAAAGGCTGATAAATGTTGTTTATATAGGCTAAAATCCGTTTGAGATTGCCTTTAGTCCATTTATTTGGAGGATATCAGCAAATAGGGCAGACAACTGTTCTGTAGCTGGAAGCTATGCCGCTGGTGGCATGGATGATACCATTGGTGGTATCAGCGAGGCCACCGGCAGCCTCGCTCTTTTGACAGCTATGAAAAGCTTCCACGCTTTAAGCCCGAAATTGGGAAAAGGGAGAGGAAATCCAGCAGAAGGTGATTTTGATGGAAAAACTAATATATTAGGGTGTATTTTTTACTTTTAAAGGGTATTTTGGACTAAATTATTTTTTGGGTACAGAGTATCGGTTTGAGCTACCACCGGATGAGTTATCGGACATATCGTGCGGAATATGTCTGAAAATAAAATTCGCAGAGAATTTTATATCGGTAATAAAAATTCGGAGAAAGAATTTTTATTATGAGGAATAAAATCGAGCACACGTCATCATCGTCTTGTGAGAGGGACTGTAAAATCTCGTGCTCACAGGCTGCCCCTCAGAGGATCACTACTGCCACATGTTAGTATGATCGCATGAAATAGCAAAGGTTAGAAATGATACCTGATGTATATAGCTAGTTTGCCACTTGGTCGGGCTTGAGCTTTGAAGATTTGTTGGCCCCTTGGTCGGACTTGAGCCTTGTAGATTTGGTTGCCCCTTGGTCGGGCTTGAGCTTTGAGATTTGCCAAGTGGACTTGGTCTTTGGGATTGATTTTCCCCTTGGTCGGGCTAGAGCTTAGAGATTTTCCAAGTGGACTTGGGCTTTGAGATTGATTTGAGGTCGTGTGTGTCGTTCCTACAACAAGTAAACAAGATTAGACTGGTTTTTAGATAACATTTTTACTACTTTATTGATTTCGTGAAACAATAAATTTTTCCCCCTTTGATCAATAGTAAAAATGTAATAATTAAAAGCATAAGGATTTCCGAAGTCCTGGAATGTCGAGGTTTGAATCGGGATTCCATCGTATTAGCTGAAAAAAGCAGGGGGAAGTTTTAAGGTCGCCCGATGATCTGGCTTGATACTACCGGCGATATGGGTGCTACGTTGCATCTTTGACCGGTCAAAGGAATTCAAAATTCAAATTGGGAAAGCTAAGGCTGCCGGCAGGATGGCTGATACCGCTGGCAATTTGAACTGATGCCGCCGGCGGCATGGTCGGGCAGTTTCTAATTTATTTGAACTCCTCGAATTCCGCACGGGTGTTTAATATAGGATTAAACTCTTCTTTTGCCTATTTCTGCACTTTTAGAAGCCAAAAATCCTCTCCTTCAAGAAAACTTAAATCTTTCTACTTTCTTTCGATTTTCAACCATGAAGAAGATTTTTGGAGGCAAATCTAACAATTCTAAGCTTGAGGAATTGCCTATTCTTCCATTGAAGGGCTGAAACTCTTCCTGGTTCATGTTGGATACGGCTTTAAGGAGTCTAATGTTGTTTTAGGGTATAGGATACCAGTTTCAATTAATAATCTCATCCCGGAGAAGAAGAATCACATCTCTAACATCCAGGTAATCTTACAAAACTCAAACCCTTTTGTTTCGATTTGATGATTTTGGTTTGAGATTCGAAAACTCGTATATTATAGGTTAAAAATAATTGATACATGTTAGAATGCGAGTTGTAGGCTTAGTTTTACTTGATTTATGCTATTTTTATGCCTTGAAATGGATTAATTGTGATTTTGGGTGATTTGTGCGATTTTGGGCAAAATCTGTGTTCTGCCTGCAGAAGCAATGCAGCCGGTGACATCATTGTTATCGCTAGCAGCTTTAGGCCAATAAATGATAGGGAAACCTGCCATATTGCTACTAGATTCAGCGATGTCACCAGCGACATCGTCCATACCACCAGTGGTATGGCTGAGTCGCTGGCGGTATCACTGCCCTAGCAGCGGCATCAGCAGCTTTCCAGAAAAAAAATGACACATAAACTAAAATACCTAGCTAATTCATTCCTTTTTTATTTTGTAGCCACATACCCACACTTGCACTGGAGGTGTGGGAACCATGGGCAAGTGGTGGCAACATATAGAAAAGAAAGACTCGGCGCTTGCGGCCATGTTCAAAGACACAGGATTTGGGGATCTAGCCCGAACCATACCCCTACTGTTGCCCAAGCTCTCTCACACGGCCTTGACAGCCCTACTTGAGAAGTGTTCTGAGATGACTCACACATTTCACTTCCAGATTAGGGAGATTACTACTACCCCATCCGACATGGTAGCGATTATGGGGCTACAATCGACGAAGAATGTGATCCACTTATATGTGTACATGGAGAAGAACCACCTTAAGTGGCCAGTGGTGAAGCGAGTGACTGAGCTATTTGGGTTAAAGCCCAAGGCATGGCAGTTTTGCTATGGGAGTTATCCAAGTACTGGAAGGGGGTCAGAGTGGTCCCCGAGACTGATTAAGACACTTGTGTCCGCTCCTTCATGATTTTTTTATTGACAGTGCTATTTTTTCGGTCTCTGGCAGCAAAGTCAACTACGGGTTGATTTCAGTGGTTGAGGATGTCAAAACCATCAAGGAGAAGAATTGGCCTTGGGCCATTTTAGCACAGACGTACTATGGGCTAGTTGAGGGAGCCCGAAAGAAGGAGAAGGTCCTTCATCGAAGCCACTTTCTACTTCAGGTATATCTTTTTTAATAGCGCTTGATTATTACGGTTAGCTGTTTTCCCGTTCTTTTGGTATGTTGATCCGTTGGATTGATTGGTTGTTAATTGTGCAGGTATGGGCTTTTGAACACTAAATTCTTCCTCCTTACCAACTTGGTACTACAGTACTTTTAGGTTCTCATTTCCTCGCCCGGTGGTGCGGGAGCATTGGGGGGCTCGAAAAGTATCCTTCCACATATATAAAGGCATTACGGTGCTTACAGATTAGCTCGGTATGCCACTTTGACTTTTTACCCTATCTTACATTCAATAAACCATTAGTCAACGAAAGTATATTTATAAATTCAAATTACTTACATTGATTTGCTTGATTGATTATCTAGGTTATGCGGGACCCTTTTGAGGAGATGCCCAACTAAGGTGATGTTCTCACTATCTGATGGGAGGTGGACAACCACCGACTTTTCATAGAGTGCCCCCTAGCCTTACCCTAGTACTTGAGGGAGAGAGTTCGAGGCTGGAGAGAGCTTATGCCTATTGCCAGGCTTGTGCCTGTGGATCCCCCTACTGGCCTTTGGTGACCTTATTTGACCATCACTGGGGAGGCCAATAAGGCCGATTATTTAGAGGGGAAAGGCTAAGTGGTACGGAGCATCCCTTGCCCTTATTATGGCCACATGTCTCACTTGCTCCCCATGTGCCCCCGCATTCATGATAATGACTCTATTTCCTATTATAGGAAGAAGGAGTAGGAGCCAAAAAATAGAGGCACAGAATTGTCGTCGAGGATAATAATAAGGAAGGGAGCAGCGGCAGTGAGGGCCATCTCGAGGGGCAAGGAGAGGTTAGTCAGCACTCACTGATGGCTCATAAGGGGCATCATTCTTGTGATGTGAGATCGTATCTTTCTTTTTATGATTATATTTATGCCATATGCTTAGGTAAAAAAGGTTGCTTATGTTTGCTTTTTAACTTTTTCATGTGCCCTTCAGGAAGAAAGGCCGGGCTGATGATAGCAGTGGATGATATTATGGCATACCCGAGGATGTTGATTTTATCAAGGGGCACCTCTCAACTGCCTTAGAGACCCATTTCTTACTGATGAACTCAAGATGCAACTTGTGGACCAGGGAGATACCCTCTAGCAGCCACTCGCTGAACTTCATGCCAGAAAACACCACTTATGTAAGCCTTGTGCAAATAAATCCATGTGGCTAACTCCTTATGAATTCCTTTTGATTGCTCTTTGGATTTTTCAGGTTCCTCGTGCTAACTCCAAGCGGTTTGTGGGAAATGCTTTTGCTCTTAGGGATACCCTAGTTTCCAAGACTCTACTTGCTCAGGTATATTCCCTATAAAAATGTTACATAAGAATAACATGCACGAATGGATGATATGAATGATATGGATTGTTATTGTCATTATTGTGGTTTGCAAGATTTTATGGCCCTCACGCTATCTGACGCCAATGAGGCTTAACGGAGATATCAGGAAGAGATGAGAGTGCTCTGGCATCGAGTGAGCGAGCTGAGAACCAGTTGGATTCCACATTATATAAGAGATGGAGCAAACACAACATGGATCATGGCGTCCTAAGTGAGCCGGGTGGAAGGGGGAGGAAGATGCCAGCCAGCTTCTGCCATGGAGGTGTTCCCAAGAGTTCTTTTAGCATCCCGGGAACTGAAGAAGTTATCTTCAGCACTTATCTTCTCAGCAAGGAGGTTGTTTTGTCTCACCCGCCCGGTGGTGGCAACCAGTCCTAGATCTGTCTGTTGATCTGATTTCTTTTTGTTTTTGCTCATTTTTATTGGTCTTAGTTTTGTATGCCTATGATACATTGGGCTTGGATGATTGATTTTGGATTTTGGATGATTTCGGTTTTATTTAGGCTTAGCGTTTGGATATTTGGATGGTTTGTGCCTTCGAGCCTTTGGTTTGAATAAGATTTGAAATTTGTGCTTGTATATCTTCTGGAAACAAATTACAGGGTTTTTATAGGTTGTTTACAAGTTTAAACAGATTAAAACATATTTGAAATTTGCATAAAATATGGCCATGCCACTGGAGGTATCATTGATATCGCCCTCTGTATGAATTTCTGACTTGCTAAATAATATAGAAAATCTTGCCCCGTAAACCCATACCGCCGGAGATCTAGTCCGTAACGCCGGTGACCTGACTCATACCGCCAGTGGCATCACTTTGCCAGAAATCCAAATTCAGCCATTTTATCCAATTCAACAATGGCAAACCACAACCAGCAGCTATGGGGCTTTCTACAAAGCTTGGGAAATGCAGATCGGAAGAAGCTAGAAAAGTTTAGGCTATGGGGCTTTTGATATGTCGCGGCATGGCCTGTTAGTCCCGAATTCCTTCACACGGTATTGGCTTTTTGGGATCGGATGGACCATGTATTCTGATTTTCTTCATTTGATCTATGCCTCTTGCTTGAAGAGTTTCATGCCATATTAGGGGTTCCATGCCCCAAGAGCATGCCCCTGCACTCTCGGAGTTCCATTTTGGTACGGATGGCATACCCCGAGGGTTGTGGAATTTGGATTCAATAGACTCATTTCTGTCCTAATTGACTGACAAACTTGGGTTTCAGCTCAGCGCAGTTTTAAAGTGGTGCCGAGGTGCATCCAGATCCCTTTTTGCTTGGCCGTCCATGGTGGCACTATTACTTATAGCGGAGTTCATGTGCAGAGTGGGCCCAGTCGCCCCATTCAGGCTGATTTCACTTATTGATCCTATGTTGATAGAGGCTTCCCCCATATCTGTGGGACTAGCCGAGATACTACTCAATATAGGCGCTGCTTCCATCGACCTGACTCTTATCGATGACCATCTTATGTTACTGCAGGTATTCATTTTCCCATCTTATAAATTATTCTCCTCTTTTTGCCCTTATCTAAAATTGGCTTACACATATGGTTGATGGAGAAATTGAAGCTGAAGGAGGCCCTATGGGGGAACCTAAAGAAGTACTTACCCATTCATCTGAGTGAGAGGGCGCTTATGTGAGCTGATTTTGATCTGTTGACATTCGACAACTGGATGCCTATTTTGAGGGGGTATACAAATTCACAGATTCAGTGGGTTAGCCCATAGTGGAGGATCTAAGATGTGGTCGTGGAGTCTTGGGGATCCTATGTTCAGCTGATAGGTCTGGAGAGGTCCTCATTCTATACCCCTTACTGGTTACGCTATCAATACAGCAAGCAGCAGAAAGTCCTGATCAAGCTGCCTTATTACCAAATTAGAGTCTAGAAAGCCAAATGGGTGAACCATATCCAAAAGAAATGGACTACGGAGGCCATCTCTAAGACTATGGACAATGCTCATGTGGAGACCATTGAGACTGATATACACTGTAGAGGATAGCTTGCTAAGATTAGACGTATAGAGACTCAATCCGAGTGACTGTGGGCCTACTTTAAGGGAGAGTGAGCCGAGGAGGGACACGAGCCCTTTTCCACTACCACCTTATAGAGGATTTCTAGGTATTATGATTATGCAAGGAGTTCAGCTTGAGGCGCGCTTCTTTTTAGTTCTACCTTTTGCATATGCTTGTCAGGGTGACAAACCTATCAAACTTTATTTTATTACATGTCTTTTATTTGGTTCTAATTTTTGCATAGACTGCCCCTAGGAGTTTTCAATCTATTGAACCTTATCTTAATTTTTTTCGGGACCGCCCTTTTCGAGTTTTCAATCCAATAGACTTGTTCTGACTTTTGTATAGACCTTATTCTTTTCAGTCTATCAGAATTATTTCTATTTATTATGCATCTAATTTAGAATAACGTGAACTCTGCATTAGGCTTACTTGAGCTGTTTCGACCGTATGGATACAAAATTCACATAAGCATAAGCATTCAGATTTTAACAAAAGAGATACTTTCATTAAGAGAAGCAAAATAAAGTACACGATGTTTGGTAAACATTCCCATTGGTTTAACTCCAGGTGCGAACTAGCCTAGATCGGTTTTCTAGAAGGCACTCTCTCTTTGCTCCCTTACACTAACTCCTGGTGCCATCTAGCGGGTTTGCTACATCTCCTAATTTTTGCACGGCCAGTTTGCAGAATACCGACCGTCGGGTGTCACCCTAAATTTTGCCCGATCAGTAAAAGACTGAAAGACGGGTGATTTATTTCATCTATTTTTTGTGTGCTACTTTTTCTGATCTATTTCTTTTAATTTAGATGAGATAACACTTAAGCCTATCCTGGCTTATGGGGTTCACAAACTGATTCCCATCCATATCCATAAGCTTAACCAATCCTTCACTAAGCATCTTCTTTATCATATACGGTCCTTCCTAGTTTGGCCTAAACTTGCCCCTTGCGTAGGGGGTGGAAGGTTTCAGCTGCTTAAGGACTAGATCGGCAGCTTTTAGGGGAAATTTCTGATGTCTTACCCAACTGTTATAGGCTTGAGCCATGCGTTGTTGGTACATCTAGAGATTACCTAGAGCCCTTAATCTCTATTCATCCATCATATTCAGCTATTCAAATCTTGCCTTAGTCCATTTAGATTCTTTCAGGTTGGCTTCTAATGCGACCCTTAGCGAGGTTATTTGGGTCTCAATTGGCAAGACCGCTTCCCTTCCGTAGACCAGGGAGAATGGATTTTGACCATTTGGGGTATGGATGCTTGTGTGATATCCCCAAATAGCAAAAGGTAGCTTATCTGCCTAATCCCTGTAACCGGCTATCATCTTAGAAAGAATCTTCTTTATCGACTTATTAGCTACCTCAATAGCACCATTAGCTTGCAGTCTGTACAAAGAAGATCTATGGCTTTCAATCCCGTATTTCTCAATTAGATTGGCAGTTGCCCCTTGAAATTGTACCCCGTTGTCTGAGTTTATATGATGCGGAAGTCCATACCGGGTGAAGATGTGCTTTCCTATGAATTTGGCCATCTTCTTAGCGGTGACATTGGTGTAGGATTCGGCCTCTACCCATTTTCATAAATAATCCATAGCTACCATGATGAACTGGTGCCTATTTGTTGATGAGGGATGAATCTCACTGATTATGTCTATCCCCCACGCTAAGAATGGCCAAGGAGTACATAAATGATGGAGCTCGGTGAGTGGGAGATGTTGTATATCTCCTTAAATTTGGCATTGGAGGCACCATTTGACTTGGGCAATACAATCGGCTGTTAGGGTGACCCAAAAATATCCTAACCGCTGAATTTTCTTTGCGAGAGCAAGACCGTTCATATGAGGGCCACAATCACCGACATGGACCTGATCAATTACTTTTTGGGCCTCAGATTCAATTAAACAATGAAAAAGTAAACCATCACTGGTGCGCTTGAATATAACATTATTGACAATTCGAAACTGGATAGTGAGCTATTGTAGAGTGGTATGGTCCGAGTCAGAGGAGTTTGGAGGATATTGGCCGGTTTGGAGAAACAAGACAATGTAAGAATACCAGCAGGTTTTGGTTGAGACGTCAAGGATTTGCTGAACTGGCTGAGCATGGTAGGGGGTCTTAGTTGACAACAGAACCAGAGGATGGATAGGCTGCTGTTGGGGTCCTTCCCATAGGGAGGCTAGTGTAGCTAGAGAGTCAGCCATTTGATTCTCATCCTGGGGGACGTGGCAATACAAACAGGAGGGGAACTTCTCAGATAAGCCTTGGATAACCTGAATATAAGGATAGAGAGATTCTTCTTTGATTTCCCAATCCCTGACAACCTAGCAGATTACAAGAGCTGAATCCCTAATTATAAATACTATGTAGGCCCCGACCTGGAAGAGGGCTTCAAGACCAAATAGACATGCTTCATTCTCAGCGCCATTATTGGTGATAGTGAATTCCAAGCATTTGGACAATGGGATGAGTTCGTTATTTAATGTGACAATGATAACTCCAAGGCCTGCTTCCCATCGGTTCACAGTACCGTCAAAGTACATAGTCCATATACGCTTAAGGATTTTAACAGATTTGAGCTATTTATTAGGGAACTCCAGGTTCTTAACATAAGCAGAGTCAAGGGGTTGGTTAGCCAGGAATTTAGCCATTGCCCGCCTCTTAATAACCTTTTTCATCACATACTCAATATCAAATTCAAAGAGAATAAGCAACCATCGAGACAGTTTACCGGCTAGAGTGGGGGATTGATAAAGATACTTCATAGGGTCCATCTTAGCCACAACTTGGACTTAGCAGGATTAGAAATAATGGTGCAACTTCTTAGTGAGCCAAACCATTATGGTGCAATTCTTCTCCATAATCGAATATCGGGTTTCATAGTCTCATAACTTCTTACTCAAGTAGTAGATCACATTCTCTCGCTTATCATCATGTTCCTGGATGAGCATTGCCCCTATGAAAGACTCTTCGATAGCCAGGTAGAGGATCAAAGGTTTCCTGGGGATGGAGGGTTTCAAAAAGGGTGGGTCAATAAGATAACCTTTCATTCTGTCAAATACCACTTGGCACTAATCATTCCATACTATTGGTTGCTACTTTCTCGATAACTTAAAGATGGGTTCGCATATAGTAGTGAGGTAGGCGATGAATTGGCTGACATACTGTAAGGACCTCAAAAATGACCGGACCTCTTTCTCTGTCTTAGGAGGAGGCATATCCTTGATGGCTTTTGTTTTATCAGGATCCATCTCAATTCCTTTCTAACTAACCACATGTCCCAGTGACTTGCCTAAAGTAACCTCAAACACGCACTTCATCTAATTCAGGAAGAGATTATACTTTTTAATACGAGTCGTGAATTTGTCGAGGATAGTAGGATGCTCTTCTCGGGTTGCAGACTTCACAATCATATCCACCTCCTTATGGATCATATTAGGAAAAAGGTCAGCTACGACGTGCTGATAAGTGGCCCTAGCATTCTTTAACCCAAATAGCATTACTTTGTAACAATAGACCCCCCATTTGGTGATAAACATTGTTTTAACCTTGTTGAAGATATCCACCAAAATCTTATTATAACCCGAGAATCCATCCATAAATGAGTACATAGCTGCCTTGGCGGCACTGTCAATCAGGACATCGATGTGAGGGAGCGAGAAATCATCCTTAAGCAATGCCTTGTTGAGATCTTGGAAGTCAACACAAACTCGGACCGTACAATCTTTCTTGAGAACTAGGACTATGTTGGATAACCAAGTCGGATATTCCACAACTTTGACAAATCAATCTTCAATCAACCTCGAAACCTCTGCCTTAACCTAATCAACCCATTTTGGTCTTAACCGGCGGAGTTTCTACTTGACAGGCCTAAACTTTGGATCGGTTGGAATTCTGTGCTCCACAATTTGACGATCTACCCCGGGCATATCTTCATACGACCAGGCAAAGCGTTAACATGATTTTTAAGTACTTTTATTATCTCACTTTTTTCCTCAGGAGTTAAATCATAAAAATGGTTATCATTTTCAGATTATCATCGGTAATTAGGTTTATTTCACTTAAAGATGTATTGTTAATGCCAAAAATGCTATGCGTATTGTTATGTGAATGCATGGATCCGTTAGGAAAAACATCATACAAGTAAGCAATATGAGAGTCATTCATTGCATTAAAAGCCTTATAGGCAACATTGTTCACATAAAAAACATCAGAAATATTGAAAATTACATCATCCATATCATCCTCCTCCACAAGCGAAGGGGCTTCGGTGGTGGTAGTAGCAACAGAAGGAGCATCCTCTGCAGTTTTCATCAAAATGGTGTCCAGGTCATAGTCTAGAGCCGCTTTCTGGTTAGTGGTGAGCGATGGTTCTCCGGATAGGTTGACTTTCTCAGCTAGTGCACTAGCAAGCTTCCTTACAATCTCTATCATGGCATCCTCTTCCCTGGTTCTCCCACCCCTCCAATCTTTCTTCATCAAAAATTCTATAGCCTTGGTCATGGTAGCCACAGCATCTTCAACCTCTGGATCAACAGAATCTTCATTAGTTTCCCCAGACTCATTCTCAGGATACATCTTAGCCTTCCCCTTAGCCTTATCAGAAAAAACATTGATAGGTGCAATAGGCTTAATCGGTTCGAGTTCAGCAGAGACAACCATGCAGTCGGCTTTAAAGTCATAGACGTCCTTAAAGATCTCAAAATCGGGCCACATTTTCCCACCATGCTCAACAGGTTTGGGCTCTCCCTTATAAGACCTCTTGCCTTGGATCTCACAAACGGTGACCATGCGGCAATAATAGGAAGGAACATGGTGATAGGCTTTTCTAGGCTTGTACCCTAACCCTACTTGGCAGACCAGCACTTTTGGTTCCAGGGCTTTAATAATTCCTTGCTCAAACATTCTGCAGCCTCTGCCAGGCTTATACCCAGATTTTTTCATCAGCTTTCCCATACCGGAGTGGAGATAACTGTGCCAAAGGGGAGGTGATTTCTCAGTCTTACTATTCACACCAATTTGAAGAGCGTCCTCTAATTTAGCTTTGGCTTCCATAATAGCCACAATAGAAGTAGGGTTGGCCTCGATGGTTACCAGTTTGTCCTCGTGAATGAACTTTATTTGTTGATGGAGAGTGGAGGGAACTGTGCCCAAGGTATGAAGCCAGGGCTAGCCGAGTAATATAGAGAAGTAACAAGAATGTCGAGTACGGTGAACCGCACTATACTTGTAACACCTCATATAGTGACTTTTGCCTCAATGGCCCTAATTACACTGCGCTTTGAATCATCAGAAGCTCGGATAATAGTACTGGATTTTCAAGCATCTCCTCCGATAGGCCTAAGTGAGGAAGGACCTTTAAGGGACAGAGATTTAGGGCAGAGCCATCATCTACCATGACATAGGGGATAATCTTATCGAGGATCTAAATACGGATGAACAAGGCCCTGTTATGGTTCTTATCCTAAAGCGGAAGATCAAAATGGTCAAACATAATCTATGGTCCCTTCCTTGGAGGTATACCTTCCCCAACCCTAGCACACATCTCCACAATAGAAGTGGTCAGAGTAGCTTCCAAGGCGAGCAATTGCTTAATCAATCCCCTACAATGCCTGTCAGAATCGATTACCAACTGCTTGATACTAAAATGAACTTGAGTGTTTTTGAGCTAAGTAATAAGAGGACCATCCTCAAGACTGGTTGGGACAAGTGGTGGTGGAGAAGGAGGCTTGATAGTTGTGCCTATCCTCTTCAGGATCGGTTCCTTATCCAGATAGAGACGATGATCCTCGGGTTGATACACATGGCCATTGCAGGCAACGTTGAGAACATTATCAATCAAGACACTTCCAGTGGCTCGTGTTTCAAATAGATACTATTATTCCTCGGAGTTAGAATCTGGGTCTTATAACTCATACGCATCCATATTGAAAGGCTCATTCTGATCAACCTTGAATAATCCCTTCAGCTTCTTATTAACAGGCTAATCAACCCTAAATAGTTCAGTGCTTACAGCCTTTGCTACCTAGACTACTCCCACATCCTCATTTGAATAGTCGTCCTTTGAAACAAAGGCATCTACACTGAAGAGCGGCTTTTCCTTGACTTTCATTCTCTTGGCCACAAAAGTCTGAGTCCTGTGACTTTCTTGTTTAGGTGGATTTGGGTCAACATCCATACCCTAAACCAAATTGACTTTCGGGTTAGCTTGACTAATTAGATTAAAAACGTAGTTGGATGGGAGAACGGACCCTATAACTAGAACAAAATTACTACTACCCAGACCTTGGGTCATTAGTTTAATGATTATGGCTTTAGGCAAGTCAGACTGGATCATTCCCACCTTGTTCCCAAAATTAAGCAAAGGGTTATTCACAGTGGTTGGGGTCTTATTAGGTTCAGCAATCTTTCCTTCGCTAACCGGATGCTGAATAGCTGAAAGAAAGGCCTTAAAATTATTGGTTTGGTGTCCCACCTAAACGTGGTAATTATAGAAATTGTTCTTATCCTTGGATTTGGGTGGTTTGTACTCTTGAAGGGACTCGATGAAACCTGCTTCCCTTAAATGCTTAAAAATGACCCGAAGAGGCAACTTGTACGGATTAGCTAAAATGAATAGAGGATAAGAAGGCTCAATTACGGCAACAGCCGGCAGAGCTAGAGTAATTGCTAAGGGTGTAGCGGGGGCTTGAGAAACCACTTAAACAATAGCCGGGGCTTTTAACTTAGCAGGTGTCGGAGCTGAGGGCTGAGCATCATTATTCTTTCTAAACCAGGGTTTCCTTGCCTTTTCTGCCTTTTTGCGCTCTACCTCGCATTCAATTTTCTTGGCTTTTTCAAATACAACCTTATAAGAAAGAAATGAATCAGTAGCCATCTGCTTACAGAAAAGGGGAAGAGATCCCTCTAGGAGCATAACAATTATCTCATCGAGGCTTAGCTTAGATGTCATCACAACTTGGGTCAACATTCATCGATTAAAATACTACTTAAAGGTTTTGTTGGGCATTTGGTGGACTCCTTCAAGATGTTAGAGGGTTGTTTCCATCATAGTATTAAAACCATAATGCACTTTCAGAGCCTCATAAAGAAGTTTCCAATTAGTGACAATATGTTGCGGCAAAGTATGATACTATTCAAGAGCAGGGCCCCGAAGGGAACAAGGAAATATTTTAGCAAGCACTTTATCACTTAATTTCATTACGCATATAACTCTTTCATGCATAATAATGTAGGAAGCAAGTGCAGTAGAATCATTATAATGTGCCATATTCGGTATAGTAAAATTATCGGGGACCCATTCTTCATTTCTTTCGAGTTCTTTGGCAGCCATGAGGTAGTTAATGTAGGCTTGAATTTCTGGTGTCACACCCGGAGGCTACGTGACCTGGTCATTGATCGGCTGAGAAAGAGTCGTGGCCTTAGGTGTTGCACCCGGAGATTGTGCAACCTGGTCATTGATCTGAGAGGCCATCATCTATCAAACAAAAGAAGCTACTTTAAGTGTCACATTTGGAGGCTGCGTTACCTTGTCATTGACAGGAGGAGATAGTGGAGGGCGAGCAATCAGTTGGTTACTGAAAGGATTTTAGGGATAAGTAGTGCCCTTGTGAGTTACCACGAACTGAGGAGGAGTAAAAGATGGAAGAGGTTGGACTAGCCCACTAGAAGAAGCTAAAAACTGATGAGTGAATACCGGAGGAACCGAGCACTGATCAAAGGGTCTTGAATTGAAAGGAACAATCTATAAGGTTGTCGAGGTCAGGAGAAAAGTAGAGGTTTGCCCGAACTGAAATGGGCTTGCTATGCGTTGAGTTGAGGGAGTTGGTTGAAAAACTGGTGCAATAGGTCTTATCCCTACTAGATCGGCCAACATCTGTGTTTAACAGTTGTGGGCTTGCATATCGGACTCAAAGACCCGATCGGAATTCCTATCCTCGAGGGCTTGCTTAACAGCTACTTGGATAGTGTTTTGGATAGAAGCTTGGAATGCATTCAAACTTAGAAACTACGCTATATCACTAGCGAAACCAAAACCAGGAGGGGGCTGAGACGTAGCTCCTGAGGTGGGAGTATGGCCGACTCGCTCCTCAGGTGGAGGAGGGTTTCCATTATTGCTTAGAAAAGACATAGCTAACTGAAAGAAATCCTAACCCAAGTGAGCCTGATCTGAATTCGACTCCCCACTGGTAACAGTGTACGGAACCCCTTCGACTTCCGTAATGAAAACTAGGGTGAGAGAATGATGAATCAAATGGTGCTCTAGGCTTTTCCAAACTTGGGTGCGATAATAATTCTGCCTCCTCCTAGCTGAAATGGTTGGCAGCGAAGTAGATCATGCATGGATTGAGTGATGTCATAGATGGGGTGAATGATCTTATAACTGATGTATGGTATGTATGGCTGCAAGTAGACGTGGTTAGAGATGATGTGGCAGCTTATCCCTCCAACATTCGTGAGACATTCGTACCCGTCGCCACATATAGTGATATGTCGTGACTCAACGGGGCTATAAATGAAGTCCTACGGATGTTGGTAAATCTCTTCCATGAATGGAGATTAGTAAGGATAAATTGAACTTTGGCTTCTTGAAGCCGATGAATGGGTGATACATGAGCACGTAGCACATACCACAAAATGTCCCTCTTCTGACCTTATGATTCCCGCGTAACACCTCTTTGGCAGGATGGAGTTTGGCCTCTTCACGGGTAATGGCAAAAGAAGTGCATCCCAATTATTTTCATTATTTCGGTAGTCGTAAAGGATTGAAGTGCTAAGGCTTTTTCTAGTGCGGCTTTGGTATGGTTGTTGATGTAGAAGGTTCCCGTTTACCTTGATTCCACGTTACTCAACAACTCCTCAAATAGGTCCGATCATAGGAGTTTACGTGTTGCTTAAAATAAGTGATTCACCCACTAGGCATCCTCAATTCCAAATAGGGCATGAGTGATACTTTCGTGAGCTTCTTGGGTAAAATGGGGCACCTAAAAATTATCAAACTACTACACGCGCAAGGAATACAATGTCATGAAAAAGAATGAAGTTTTAATTTGGCCAATGATTTCAATACATCATCAAAATCCTTTAAACTTACTGAAAAAAAAATTTTAAATTCAAGTTTAAAGAGATAAATCCCCAGCAAAGTCACCAATATGAGCAGACGACCTTTTTCCCTCAAGGACCGTGTGAGATGCGTAGCACGAGGGTAAATAATGGGCACTGTAAAGCGAGCCAAGGGATTGATCCGCATTTTAGCGTGATGAAAAGATGGATTGATAAAATTGATGTTGATGTTGAATTTAAGTCCAATTTTCTTGTTAAGGGATACGAGACTTGAAATCCCGTATTTTAAAATAAAGTCGCCACCCGGTTTAGCTCCACCAGGAATTTAGGTATGATATTCCCACCGGGTGGTTAGACCATACCTTAAAACAGAGATTCCAAGTTCAGATGATGTTATCTATTTTACATTAGGCCAAGTTAAAAGATTTAATTCTTTCTTAATCGGTTTTAACCCACCCTATTTATTGCGTTTTCAATTTTTATGTTGTTTTTGCGTTTATCAAGTATTCAAAGTGGTAAATAAATAATTATTGCAACAATCCAAAAAATAAATGCGGAAAATAAAATAATAACTACATGTCTTTCTGTTAGTCCCTATGCATAATACACTTACTGAGTCAGAGGGGGGGTGAATGACTCACGCAATAACTTATATAACTTTTTTGCGATATTAACTGGCTCCGCTGAGTGAGGTTAGCTAGCTGAGAGAAATAAATAGAAACTGAAAATAAGTAAGGAACACAGAGATTTTTATACTGGTTCAGCAACCTGTGCTTACATCCAGTCCCAAGAGAGTGTCTCGGCTTTAATTCACTAATCTCAACTCCTTTACCCTAGGCGAAGAAGCCTTTCACACAATTCCTAATTACAGAAAGTACCCTTCAATCAGCAATCGCTCACCCACTGACTAGAACACCCTCTTCTGTCAGTAACTCAAAATATTTTATACAAGAGTAGGATTCAACATATAGAAACGTTGATCCAGTGACAAATGATCAAATATTAAAATCAATTAATCTATACTATTCTCTCTTGTTCTAAGCAGATTGTCGTTGAGTTGTGCTTTTCTTACTAGAATCCTTAAAGCTTGTAATTTTGGCAGAGTTTTAGCTTCTGTGAAATTCAGGTGTAATCACCACATTCTAATGCTTGCCTTCTTGCTCCTTCTATAGTTGGATTGAGAAAGTAGTTGTTAAACTTGTCTTGGCATCTTCTGAAGTTTACAGCTCAGTAATTCACCCATTACTTCTTCAAATAGATCTACTAAGACATAGAATCACACTATTGTGAAATACATTTCAATTCGTTAGATTGAAATTCGAGCTTCAATTTAAAGCCTTTGTCATTTGATGCTAGTCTTCCATTAGAGAGAACTCGCACTAACTTGCCACATGTCTTCATCCCATTCCCTTTGGTTTTCAAACATGTTACAGTGTGCGCGATACAAGGTTGGTAGATCTATAGAATTACTCAAAATTTTAATTGACATGTTGGAGCTTTGCATTGGAAGACTTTGTCATTTTCTTCATAACACTGAGTCTTGTCAAGGCATTAATTCTATTTGTCTTTGTCTCATTAATGTTCCTACAAAAAGCAACACTGAAAGCAAAGATACCTTTTCACCTTAAATGGTAAAGTCAGCAGCATTGACAGACATAGAGTAACTCAGCTGGAATGATAAAACAAAAAGTACACAGCTGAAACAAAATCTAAATATCAAGTGCTGAGTGAATAATACTAAGTCAGTGACTAAGTACTCAGCCCAGAAATCACTCAGAGTTAAACTAAATAGCTAGGTCAGCGGAGACTTAGAAATTCTACCCTTGAATTTTCTAACTCCTTTAAAACCATAAACTATTTATTTCAACATCATTATTGATTTAATTATCTTAAACTAAACTTAATTGTTATGATCAAAACTTAAGCACAATTGAGTCATCCACTGAGTCAGTCCTAACTCGTGCTTGGTTCAACAATCTCCCCCATTTTGATCAATGACAATTAACTAAGCGAGAATTAAATCAATAAGATATTTAGATCAGAGTTACCTTGTACTCATGCTTGATATGTATTTTGTTCAACATCTTTAATCTGCTTAGAGTGAATGCTAACTCCCCTATAATTCTTGAATCTTATGAGTTCAGCATCCCTCACAACTTCTCATATATTTCTGCATATGATAAAAGCATACGTATATAGCAGAATAATATATGATGTTAAGAAGATCTTAACTTAGAACAAAAATTATAATCTTTTAATAATAACAACTTGAGTACAGATAACAAAGAGTTAATCTATACTAAGTTTTACATTTGAGAACTACAGATTACATAAAATCTATTCTAATCTTTAGGCATTGGTGGGGATCCCAAGTTGGCTCTTCTTTCCTCAAAAGCTTGCTGATCCCACCTGGTCTTCTTTTCTTTAGGCATGGCAATCTCCTTGCCTTTCCTTTTCCTGGTCTTAGTGTATTCTTTCTGAATGCGCTCCAGGTCCCTAGATAGATTATAAGAAAATTCAGCAATCCTCTGATCTCTTTCCCTTTCTTCCTTCTCACGTTTCTCGTGATCCTTCTCCCCCATTGCCATTGCATCTAAAATGGCATGAGTTTGATGATCAAACAAGCTCAAAGACTCTTCAAATTATTCTAGCTGACCATAGACATTGGATAAGAAATTCTGTACTAGCAGCTCATAGATTTCTTGAGATATAGCCTCTTGTTCTCTGAGAAAGGCAAATAAGCCCACCAAAGTACGGGATTAAGATAGATTGACCTGATATTAAGCATTCAAACCTTCTTTGAACACCTGGGGTGAGACATGCTCTAGCTTTAGCCTAGTCATTTTCTCTGAGAATGTGGTCTAGCATAGGAGTGCTCCTGATATGAGTAGATACTTCATTATGAATCTTATCTAGGGCTTATCCATCATTAAGGAAATGAGCTCGAACTTGCTTGATTTGGTCTCTGATGTGACCAAGTTTTTGATGAAGATTAGGCTTTAGTTCAGCATCTAACATTATTATATCACTACTTAGAGCATCTGAAATGTTAAGCCTCTTCAAGGCCTTTAGCACAGCTCCCTCTGAGTTCTTGACACCTTCCAGCATCTCCTCCTTCACTTTTTGCAGCTCTGTGGGTATCCTATGATGCTTGGTTACCACTGTGATTAGAGCATCTAATCCATCTACAACTGCATTCAAGTGAGTTATGTTTTCATTATTCTATTTGCTCAGTATGCTATAACCATCTATCACCTTCAACATAGCTTCAAGTAGAGGATTGAATTTGTCTAACATTGAATTGCAAAAATCCCTTTCATCGTTCAGCACTTTGTAGTTGCTTTCATATATCTTAGCCATCTACTTCTTTAGCTCTGCAACCTCCATCTTAAGACCAGCTACCTACCTACCTACAACAGATAACAAGGGCAAAGTATGGGATACTATTGCCTTGACTAATGAAAGTTAGGTCGGTACTGATCTGACATGGGCCTTCGTTTCCTCAACAGCCTCCATGAACCCTAGCATTGGCTCAATAGCCTTTGTGATCTTCCTCAAAACTTCCTTAGACATCAATGATTTGGCTATCTCAGCATCAATCTCTGCATCAGCCCTTAGTCCTAGAAACCTTTCTCTTCCCAACCTCCTTATGTCTCCCAGTAAAGCACCATTTGGATTAAATTAGGGTTGCGGTTGAGGTTGTTATGGTGGTTGTTGTTGTTCAGGAATCTCTTCAATAATTAGAGGTCCTCTGACTGGTGGAGGTCCATCCAAATATAACACTTCTCGCACTAGAGATCCTGCTGGGGAAAGATATGGTATGATGGCAGATTGGTCAGTGGCTGGATTATTTTGGTCAGAGTGTTGGTAGGTTTAGTTTGAGCTTGAAGGGGATGGTGTTTGGTTTTCTAGTAGGGGTAAGGCAGAGATTGGTGTAGGTGAGAGTGGTGTTTGGGTAGATAAATTTAGGAAAGTAAGAAATCTTCATCTTTCTTCTCTTTCTCCTCTACAGCACCTTCAACAGTGGACTCACTGACCTGAGTTTGAGAGACCTCAGCCAGCTGAGCTCCGTGCTTAACTACGATAGCTTCTTCCTCCTTATCCTCTAAATCTCCTTCATCCTCATTAATAACTACTTTCATTCTTTTTAATAGCCCTCTTTTTCTCTCCTTCCTAGCCTTCTTGACTTCCTCAGCAGTCAAAGTGACCTACTGGATAGAATTTAGCTCATTAACTTCAATAGCTTCTACCTCTATCACATCATCTTCCTCCTCCTTCTCTTCTTGATTATTGATTCCATCCAAAGCCCCTATCACTTCATCAACAACTTTTGTTACTTCTTTCTCAGTCAGGCTAGCCATAGCTTTCTGCAAAACTTCTTCAGTGCTGGTCTTAGCTTTGGCTGCTACTGCTGCTTCTTCAGCCTTCCTCCTAATAGTCGCTTCAATCTCCTCCTGCTTCCTTATTATTCTTTCTTTCTCAGCAGCTTTAACTTTCTCAGCTTCTTTAATATTTTAGTCAACTCATGTCACTTTCTTCACTATTAGCTTCTTCTTTGGCTGACCTACTTGGGGAACAGGAATTGATGTAGCTTCCTTTCCCTTTGTAGTCACCACATCTAGCTGAGCAGCTTTTGCTTTCCTTTTCCTCTCTTTCTTCAAGGGCATTTCTTCCCTCAACTCTTCCTCAGCTCTCTTATCTTCCTCAATCTCCTTTTGAGTCAGTTCCTTTCTTTTATCTTCCTTAGCTTCCCTTGAAGATCTAGATTTCTTTAGAACAACAACTAGAATTGAGCTCACTGATCTTCCCTTCTCGTTCTTAGAGTCCTTCCTGACCTCCTTCTTACTACCCTTCTTTTCTCCTTCTCCTTTTTTGCTACGAGCTTGGTTATTCTTTCTAGCTCTCTTGCCGTAAAGGCATCTAGAGTCTGATCTTCCTCATCGTGTCTAATTCTCCTCATAGGTGCAATAGCCTTAGCATCCTTCATTCTAACTTCTCCTGGCTTCATCATGATGTATTTGGTATTTTTGGGCCTTTCACCACATCTCAACCCATGAAAATGAGCATTACTCAGAATTCTTGACTCTATCACTTTGAGTGTGATCTTGCTCTTCTGAGCCCATCCTTCCATATGTAGCTCATATGCCCTGTATATGTCTATGACTAGATGGCCATAAACCATGTGCTTGGACACTTTAGAATCCTTTTCAGAATAGCTAAATGCCAGTTGATGCATATACCCTGAGTTAGAGCATCAACAAACACTCTCTCAAACTTTGAATAGCTCCTTGTGGAGCCTGTCTTAGGCAGCAGCACTTTGGTGATGAGCTTATGAGCCTGCTTACCTTCTTTAGATAACATAGATGCGATAAGTTCTCCTGCTTTGTAGTCGTGAGGAACTTCATAATCAGTAGGGATGTCCACATTATCTTCATCCTTGTCCTTCACAGTGCGCATTCTGAGTCCTTTTTCTCGCATTCCAAGTAATCCAGCGAGAAGCTTTGGAGTTACATAAACTTTTCTTCCCATCATGGTGGTTATAAACATATCCTAAAATCCTTCCACCATATGAATTCCTCTATAAAAGTGCTTGACAATTTGTTTATAACAACCACTCGGAATTTTAAAAAATCCCCAAAGATAGTGTTGGCGCATCCATCTCCTAAATTATTCATGACTAGAGAAACTGAGCATATAATAGTGATTGGCTCATCCACAATAGTTCATTCTATAGATTCCAACTCAGTTAGAATGTATCTTGTTCCTACTGGAATGAACAAGTCTTCTATATCCTTGAAATTAATGGTTGCTTAAGCTCAATGGTCTACAATAGTATTCCAGCACTCCTCATCTTTATCCCAAATAAAAAGAGGATTATCAAAACTGGGTTTTAAATCTCTTCCTGATGTACTTGCCATAAGTATTACCTTGAGAAAGATGGAGAATTTAGGGATTTAGAGAGAGAATTGCAGAGAAAAGAATTTTGGTAAAGTAACCTTTCCTCTTTCTTAATTTCTCTTTAAATAGCTAAAGACTCTTAGCGCAAACTTGCAAAGCTACATGTTCGAATCATAATCCATGGTCTCAAGATTCAACGGTTAGATTGCATAACGTATATTGTAGGATTAATAAGGGCGAGAAACACGGGATAACTGCTTTGAATATGGATCGTTTCATAACTTACTACCATTTCTATTTAGTTTAAATTTGAAAGATAACCGATGACAATTTAATGACATGTCCAAAATTCGAGCGATAAAAGAAATAGTTAACCTAATTTAATGAAGCTCAGAGTGTGTCCTAAATTGGTCAGCTCCAGAATAGGTCAGAGTAAGATGTATTTCTTCAAATTGGTTTGGACATTCCGATCAGCTGTCTTAGAATGTTGAATTGTTCCTTTCCAATAGCCTTTATGACAGCTCGCTGTTCTTTAGTTGGAATATATATGAGCTTGACTTCTCCTTTTAGTAGATGATCCCTTATGAAGTGATGTCTAATATTGACATGCTCCATCCTACCATGTTAAACTGGATTCTTGGATAGGTCAATGGCACTCTTGTTATCACACATGACTTCAAGATAATTTGACTTTATACCATAATCCTCCAGTTGTTGCTTGATTCATAGCAGTTGTGCTACATAACTTCCTATAGCCATGTACTCAGCCTCAGTTGTACTCAGAGCTATAAAAGTCTGCTTCTTCGTGTACCATATAACTAGACAATCACAACAGAAATGACAGCCTCGTGTGGTTTTCCTTTTAAGTTTGTCTCTTCCATAGTCAGCATATGTGTATCCTCTTAGAGTGAAGTCTGCATTACTTGGATACCATACACCTGCATCAATAGAGCCTAGCAAATACTTGAGAATTCTCTTAATAGTAGCTAAGTGAGATTCTCTGGGGTCAACTTGATATCTTGCACAATAACATACAGCATATTGAATGTCAGGCCCACAAGAAGTCAAGTAAAGTAGAGAACCAATAATACCTCTATAGAGCTTACTCTCTACAGGTTTACCTTCCTCATCTTTACTTAAAATGGTATCAGTGGCCATGGGTGTTGACATTGGCTTGGCTTTATCCATGTCATACTTCTTGAGTACTTCCTCGGCATACTTAGCTTGGCTGATGAAAATCTCATCATCACCCTGCTTGATCTGCAAACTGAGAAAGAAATTAAGCTCTCCCATCCCTGACATTTCAAACTCTTTCTTCATCTGCTTGCTGAACTCTTTGTATAGCTTCTCATTAGTTGCTCCAAAAATGATGTCATCCACATAGATTTGGGCTAGCAATATATCTTGATGCCTCTTCTTGATAAATAGAGTTGTATCTGCTTTCCCTCTGACATAACCTTTGCTGATCAAAAAGTTAGTCAGTTTCTCATACCAAGCTCTTGGAGCCTATTTCAGCCCATATAGAGCTTTCTTCAGCTTGAAAGACATGATTAGGATTTTTGGGGCCTTTAAAGCCTAAGGGCTATCCGACATAGACTTCTTGAAAATAACCATTTAGAAATGAACTCTTCACATCCATTTGAAATAGCTTGAAGTTCATATGGGATGGAAAAGCATAAACAATTCTTATGGCTTCAAGTCTTGCTACTTGTGCAAAAGTTTCTCCATAGTCAATGCCTTCTTGTTGATTGTAGCCTTGAGCAATAAGTCTGGCTTTGTTTCTTACAATATTACCAGCTTCATGTAACTTATTCTTGAAAACCCATTTAGTGCCAATGATTGACTTGCCCTTGGGTTTTTCCACCAAATCCCAAACTTTATTTCTTCTGAAATGGTCTAACTCTTCTTGCATTGCAATCATCGAGTTGTCATCAAATTCAGCATCTTCAAACTTCTTTGGTTCAATCAATAATGCAAATGTTGAATGGCTCGTCATTCTATTCAGCTGACCTCTAGTCAGCACTGGATTTTGCACACTATCCAGAATCTTATCAACTGGGTGATCTCTCATTACTCTGACTTCTTTTGGTAGATCAGGATCAGCTCACTGAGCTACAGTCATTCCTTTTCTTCCACTAGATCAAGAATAATTATAGGCTTACTAACGGATCCACTGACTGGATCTTTTTCTCTTTCATCATCATCGGCTTGTCTACCTGTATTGTTAGTTTCATCAAAATCTACATGTATGGGCTCCTCTAAGATGCCAGTCCTCTTGACATACACTCTATATGCCCTACTACGTGTTGAGTAACTTAGAAAGATTCCTTCATCAGGGTTAGGGTCAAATTTAGCTAATTGGTCTTTAGTGTTTAATATGAAGCATCTATAACCAAAGGCCTTGAGATGACAAACCTTGGGCTTGCACCCCTTCCAAAGATCATAAGGAGTTTTATTCAAAACTGGGCAAAAGAAAACCCTATTTAGAATGTAACAAGCTGTGTTAACAGCCTCTCCCCAGAAATACTTTGGTAGATTGTTATCACTCAGCATAGAGTGACCCATCTCCGTAATAGTGCAATTCTTTCTCTCAATAACCCCATTCTACCGAGGTGTATGAGGGGCAGAAAAGTTATGGTTAATACCATGCTTAGAACAGAAGTCCTCAAACTGCCTGTTTTTGGATTCTCTTCCATGGTCACTATGGATTCTATTAATTTTAAGGTCTTTTTCGTTCATGATCCTGGTAGCCAACCTAGAGAATGATTCAAATGTTTCTTTTTTACCAGCTAGTAAGACAATCCAACTGAACCTTGTCAGATCATCTACAACCACAAGGGTATATTTCATTCCATCTAGACCTATTGGCACAACAGGCCCAAATAAATCCATTTGTAGAAGATTAAGGGGACGAGAAGAAGATATATCAGCTATGGATTCAAAAGTCTTGCTAAATTGTTTCCCAAGTTGGCATGCTGAGTAGAGTCTATCTTTATGAAAGGCTAGATTGGGTAATCCTTCAACAAATTCATTTTTGGCTAATTTGGACTGATTGGTCATATTGATATGTCCTAAGCTTCTGTGCCATAGCCAAGAGTTTTCCTCCTTACAAACTAAGCAAGTATCATTGGAGCTGGGGGGATAAATCTAATAGATAAACATTATTAATTGTAGGAGCATAAAGAATAGTTTGGTCAAAGTTACCATTAATGATTGAGCAGCCCGCTGAGTCAAATATAACTTTTCTGCCTTTGTCACACAGTTGAGCAATACTTAGCAAGTTGAAATTTAGGCCTTTCACCAGAGAGATGCATTATCAATTGAAGGCTTAACTCACACTGTGCCATTGCCAACAATCTTTCCCTTTTTGTTGTCTCCAAAGCTGATACTTCCATTTCTTCTCTTCAGTCATCAGTGGATCTCAGGCTCACCTGTAAAATAGTTAAGTTTTCTTAGGTACCCATGCCTTTTTTGGCTGGGTCCTCCCTTGTTAGTGGTGGTCATCCTTGACCAGTCATACTCATTATAGTAACCATTTTTATGCCTACACATGACTGTCGCATATCCTGGCTTACCATAAAAATTACATGCGGCCTTAGGATTAGGCCTGCTCACTTTACTCTTTTGAGAAACCTTCTTATAGTGGTGAGTGCGGTTACTCTGAGTATTCCTGCTAGGTTGAGGAGGGACCCACACCTTTTTCAAAGTTGTTAATTTAGTAGCTATCTTATCTAATTTCTTAGAGAGTTTATTGCTATATCCATTTTGGTATTCAGCTTTTTCCATCAGGTATAGGATGTCAAGTGATGTAGAAGAGTTCACATCTTTTATATCATCACACCTCCTTTGAAGTACTCTAATGTATTTGATTGACTTTTTAGTCATATTAATAACATCATTAAGTACTACGGCAAGCTCATCAAAAGATAAAAGGGGTTCGAAATTTACCTCAGAGTTATTTCCTTTTGTCCTTGTTTTGGTTAGCTGATTGTCTGGCAGTGGAAGTAGTTGGTTGGTTAGCTGACTCTGAGTGAACTTGATCATCCTTAGCCATGAGACACACATTTGCAGAATCATGCGCCTCTTCATCTGAGGATGATGACTCATGTTCAGGGTCACTCCAGGTAGCAGTAAGGGCTTTCTTACTTTTCTTTTTCTTGAACTTGTCCTTTTTGACTTTTGGATATTTCGAATGAATATGCCCCTTTATATCCTTGTTATGCTCTTTGTTGAATTCCTTTTATGGTCTATTAACTGCTCCCTTCTTATACTTGCCTGTCTTTCTGAACTTTTGAAAGTTCTTCTCTTTGCCCAGATATCTCCTAAAATTCTTGATCATTAGAGCTACCTCCACTTTTCTATCCTCTGGATATCGTTCCTCAAAGGTATCTTCTTCTTGTTCATCATCATCAACTTTTAGGACAATAGCTCTGCTTGAGTTCTCTTTTTCTTTGGACCTGTGCTTCTTGGACTCATCTTCATATTCCTTCAAGGATATCTCATGAGTCAGTAGAGTTCAGCTCATCAAACTTATAGGTATTCAAATCATGAGCTTCTTCAATAGCACTCTTCTTAGCTTCCCAATCCCGAGTCAGATGCCTCAAGATTTTCTTGACAATTTATTCTTCTATGAAGGTCTTGCCTAGTCTTTTTAGCTCATTGACTATATTCATGAACCTGGTGTTCATGTTAAAAATATCCTCCTTAGGCTTCATGTGAAACCACTCGTAATCCCTTATTAGGATATTGATCTTAGACTCTTTCACCTTGTTAGCACCTTCATAAGTCACTTCTAACTTCTTCCAGATCTCTTTAGCTGTCTTATATCAAGAAATGTCATTAAACTCAGTAGCATCAAGAGCACAATGAAGATAGTTGATAGCAGCTGCATTCTCTTTAAGTCTGGCCAGATTATTGTTATCCCATTTAGTAGAGTACTTATCAACAGTAACTACATTCTTCACATGTGATGGAACATATAGCCCTTCTACAATGACCATCCAATCATGCATACTGTAGGACTGAATAAAATTAGTCATTCTATTTTTCCAGTAAGTATAATGCTCTTCATTGAACATGGGAGGCCTGGTAACTGATATGGCTTCAGGTAGAATATAAGCTTGAGCCCTTCCACTAGATTCTCCTTTGTACGCCATGCTCTTTGTATCAAAGATTGTGTATCTGTGAAATGAGAACTGCTCTGACACCACTTGTTGGTCCCTATGCATACACTTACTGAGTGAGGGGGGGGTGAATGACTCACTCAATAACTTATAAAACTTTTTCGTGATATTAACTAGCTCCGCTGAGTGAGGTCAGCTGGCTGAGAGAAATAACTGGAAATTGCGAGTATGTAAGGAACACAGAGATTTTTATACTAGTTCGACAACATGTGCTTACATCCAGTCCTGAGAGAGTATCACGGCTTTAATTCACTAATCTCAACTCCTTGACCCTAGGTAGAGAAGCCTTTCACACAATTTCCAATTAAAGAAAGTACCCTCTAATCTACAATCGCTCACATGCTAACTAAAATACCCTCTTCTATCAGTAGCTCAAAAGATTTTAAACAAGAGCTGGATTCAAATTATAGAAACATTGATCCAGTTACAAATGATCTAATCTTACAATCAATTGATCTATACTATTCTCTCTTATTCTAAGCAGATTATCACTGAGTTATGCTTTTCTTGCTATAATTCCTTAAAGCTTGTAATTTTGGCATACTTTTAGCTTCTGGGAAATTTAGGTGTAATCACAAAGTTCTAATGCTTGCCCTCTTGCTCCTTTTATAGTTGGATTGAGAAAGTAGCCATTGAACTTGTCTTGACATCTTCTGAAGTTGACAGCTTAGTAATTCACCCATTGCTTCTTCAAATCGATCCTTAAGAGATAGAATCGCACCGTTGTGAAATACATTTCAATCCGTTAGATTGAAATTTGAGCTTTAATTTGAATCCTTCATCATTTGATGCCAGTCTTCCATTAAAGAGAACTCGTGCTAACTTGCCACATGTCTTCATCCCATTCCCTTTGGTTTTCTGACATGTTGCAGTGTGCACGATACAAGGTTGGTAGATCTGTAGAATTACTCAAAATGGTTATTGAGCTGTTACAGCTTTGCATTAGAAGACTTTGTCATTTTCTTCATAACATTGGGTCTTGTCAAGGCATTAATTCTATTTGTCTTTGTCTCATTAATGTTCCTGCAAAAAACAACACTAAAAGCAAAGATACCTTTTTACATTAAATGGTAAAGTCAGCAGTGTTGACAAACATAGAGTAACTCAGCTAGAATGATAAAACAAAAAGTACACAGCTGAAACAAAATCTAAATATCAAGTGCTAAGTGAATAATACTAAGTCAGTGACTAAGTAAGTACTCAACCCAGAAATCACTCAGAGTTAAACTAAATAGCTAGGTCAGCGGAGAGTTAGAAATTCTACCCTTGAATTTTCTAACTCCTTTAAAACTATAGACTATTTATTTCAACATCATTATTGATTTAATTATCTCAAACTAAACTTATTTGTTATGGCCAAAACTTAAGCACAACTGAGTCATCCACAGAGTCAGTCCTAACTCATGCTTGGTTCAACACTTTCCAAATCCTACACATTTTTCTATATGATAAATAAAGTACCTAAAGGCATAGCATTCATCTAACCTAAATCTACCTGCTCAAAGCGGTTAACACAAATATGGCACATTGTACGAGATATATCATATAGCATGCATAGTTAGTAAATAAAACAAGTCCTGAGTTAGTGTAAACATGGCATATTTTATTTACAATTTATGGAGCCCGGTTGGATGGCTAAAAAAATGAGATTTAAATGGCATTTGTGGGAAAATTCTGTTATACCCATATTTTAGACTCGATTGTTGTTTTAACCGGATTATTAGTGAAAATGCCATATGGTATGGGGTGGGGTCTATTTTCAGAAGGTTCTGGACCTTCATTATTGCACTGTACATCCTAGCTTAAGCAATTTAAACTAGGTCGGGAAATAAATGAAAATAAAACTATTATCTAGAAGGCCATGCTGCTGGCTGCATGACTGAGGCTGCCTGCGGCATCAATGATGCCGCTGGTGGTATCAGTTATGTAAGCAGGCTACATGACTTTCTGAATACCATAAAGAAAGAGGTCTTGCAAGAAATGGGGCCATTGGGGCCAAGTGAGGCCACTAGCGGTATCAAAGATGCCGCTCAATGCATGGTTGATACCGCCTGCAGCTTCAAATGCCTGTGGCGACTTCAGTTTCTTGCAGCAGCTATTTTTGCCCAAAAAGCATCCAAAAACCCAAAACTAAACACAAACAATAACTAAAACACAATAAATAAGTAAAAAGGATGCCAAAGAGCGATGAGACTCATAATTTTTACCTCAAGACCGTGAATCCACCTCTTCGTGATACGTATGACACTTTTGGGGAGCTCAAATGATGATTTTGCGAAGTAAGGGGTGATTTAGTCTCTAAATCCTAATTTTAGTGATTTTTAAACTTAAAATGCACCTAGCTATCAGGGAGTTCAATGGGGAAAAACCAAGAAAAGATGAATTGAATCCTCTTTTCTTACCTTTTCTAAACTTTATCCCACTAAAGCTAGCTAGAAAGCTCAAAATTTACTTGAAATCTTTAGTTAGGGGAGAGTGGAACCCTTCAAATGGATGGAAAACGATATTTATATAGGCTAAAATTCGTTGGAAATTGCCTTTGGTCCATTTATCCAGCGGATATCAGTAAAAAAGGCAGCAGCTATTCTACAGCTAGAAGCTATGCCACTGCCGGCATGGATGATACCGCTGGTGATATCAGTGAGGCCGACGGTGGCCTTGCTCTTCTAACAGGTCTAAAAAGCTTGCACGATCTTAGCCCAAAATTGGGAAAAGGGAGAGAAATCCGGCAAAGGGTGATTTTGACTGAAAAACTGATATATTGGGGTGTATTTTTGACTTTTAATGGGTATTTTAGACTAAATTATTTTTTGGGTGTAAATCATCAGTCTGAGCTACCACCGGACGAGTTATCGGAAGAAAGAATTTTTATCACGAGAAATAAAATCGGGCATGCATCATCGTTGTCTCGCAAGAGGGACTGTAAAATCCCGTGCACACAAGCACGTGCTGAATTGGCATATCATTATCAGTATCTTCCTCTACATCTTCCTTGGGGTCTTCCTTAGGGTCTTCCTTGGGGTGTTCCTCAGGATCTTCTTCTATTGCATTCCCTACTGCATTTGCTCCAGCCTCGACTCCTACGATAGCTACGTGACGGTCAGAGATCATGCCTTGTATACTAGCAAATTTCTCCTCTATATGGGCACCATATGTTGTAATGTTCACATGGACCCCTTTAAATAGGCCGTGCAGCTTGATGCTTACTTGGTTCCTGCGATTCATTTCTAATGCCATATCTACATGGAGCTCGATGAACGGGTCTTTCGTTACCTCATCCAGGTTGATGCCAAGATACCTTTACTAGTCCCTGTGATTACTCCGGGCTTGTTCAGGATCATACAGCTCTTGATCTCCTGGGCGTGTCATCTTAGAAGAACTCCCAAATTTGAATAGATTCGTCCCAACGTAGTTGGGACTCATGTAATATGGGGGAGTTTACATAGAGGGCTGAGGAGGAGGAACATCCTGCTAACTAGCATTGCGTTGATCTACTTGGGGTGCCAACAACTAGCAAAGCATGTCCAGGTGCGACTGAGGAGCCATGAAGTAATGGAGAAAGGATCTCTCTCTATAGTTATAGTTCCAATGACCTTCCATTTAAATTACATTGTACCAACCCATAGTTGGACCTTCTAAGAAGCAAAGGATTTAGGGTGCAAATCCCATCATAGCAATCTCTTGTTCATGAATAAATCGAAGGAATTCTTTTACATGCTCATTAGGGCCAGAATTACCTCAGAATATTAGGTGTGGTGGCACTTGATACTGATTCAATCCTTCCCTCCTCATTCTCAAGACATATTGATCGACCATATGGATGATGTCCATGTTGTCAAAAATCATATTATCCTCCCATCCTAGTCATGTTGGAAGTTATTCGTCACTTCAATACAGTGCTCGTCAGCCTCCACCTGAACATTGATGGCACTTACCATAGCCTTAAAGTTTAGCAGGGGATTAGTCTGCATTCTCAGTTTCTTCTCGGGCTCTTTCATTCTCCCATTGGCTATCATCTGCTGTAAATCCTTCAGTAGACAGGTGCATTCATTAGTACGATGCCCCTTGGTCACGTGATAGGCACAAAAGTTATCTCTATCTATTGCGACAGGTGGAACGAAAGGTTTGATGGTCTGAAGCTGGTCGGACTTCCTTAGCTTGGTGAATATCTATGATAGTGACTCTACCCATGGGAATATAGATTGATGATTTTGTACCTGAGTGGCTGCTACAACTTTAGATGGAGCCATTGGGGACTCAGAGCTGCCTTATTTGGAAGACCCGCCTTTTTCCTAATATCTAGGCTTAGTGTAAGCCTGTTGTTGTTGCTTCTTCATCTGGTCTTCTTCATCATACTTTTCTAGTCTTTTGGCATAGTCCACCACATCATTAAGGGTATCAAACCTTTTCATCTTCATGTCATCCCGATACCTTTGGCTAGATCCTTTAACGAGCTTTACTATTAAGGCCTCTTGGTTGGGTGCCCTTGTCACAAGTACACGAATGGCCATCCATCTTAAGTAATATTCTTTTAAGGATTCATTCAGACATTGTTTAACCCTTTTAAGATCTTGAAAAGTAGTTTTGGCCTTCAGATTGAAAGCATAGTTCTCTTGAAATGAACCAGTCAGATTTCTCGTCCGTTGGCATCCTCATGTACCATTCAGAAGCTGGCCCATGTAGAGTGGCTTGAAACAGGTTGACTATATGAACCTTAGGGATGTTCATGCTAGTCATGATCCAAAGATAACTCTCAACATGCATGTGAGGAGAACTAGTGCCAGTATATAGAGCTATATAAGGCATCACAAAGTTAGTTAAGAGGGCTTTAGATTCTTTTGATGAGAACATGTTAATGTCTAGATATTGCTAGCGACAGACATGTCTTTCATTAGGGACAGCTTTTCCATGTCGGCCATCTCTACCTTTAACGCTGCCATCTCGGCCTCTTATTCTTGGGCTTTCTAAGCATTAGAAGCCCTCAGCCTTTCCTAAATATCATGGAACTCTGGAGCATCTCGAATCATTCTAAGGGACTATCCAATAGCATCATCATCCTCCATTGTGGTTTTAGATTCTAGATCAGAGAAAAATCTGGCTAGAGATTCGATTGGTGGTGGTGGTGGTGGTTGGACATTTGGGCTACCTGTAATACGTCTTAACCTCCTACTCTCTCACTTCCAACCTAAAAATGCAAGAGATCAAGTGTTACTAAGTGTATCAGGTGCGACTCTAAGCCTTACTTACCTTGGTTTATCGGAATGCATGAGTGAATGAATAAATGAATGAGTGAAAGAATGAATGGATGGATATATACAATTTACAGGGAGTTGGGTGTATGCCAACTGTTCATGGAACAATTGGAAAGGGTAGCTTATAATATTCATGGAATACTACAGACACACGGTCCGAAGACCAGGGTTTGAATCTAGTTTGACTCGATGGTCGGGGTTAAGTTGACTCACTAATCACTTGAGGGTTGACTCTATGGCCTGCCATGAGTTGACTCTATAGTCACTTAAAGGTTAACTCGATGGTCAAAGGCGAGTTGACTCGCTGGTCACTCAAAGGCTGACTCAGTGGTCGAAGGTTAGTTGACTCGTTGGTCACTCGAAGGCTGACTCGGTGGTAAAAGGTGAGTTGACTCACTGCTCACTCGAGGCTTGACTCTACGGTCGAAGGTGTGTTAACTCGCTCGGCACCTAGGGGTTGACTCTATGGTCTAAGGTGAGTTGACTTACCGGTCACTCGGGGTTGACTCTATGGACGAAGATGAGTTGACTCGTTGGTCACTCGAAGGCTAACTCACTGGTCAAATGAGAGTTGACTCTATGGTCACTCAAAGGCAGACTCAGTGGTCAAAGGTGGGTTGACTCTATGGTCACTCAAAGGGTGACTTAGTGGTTAAAGGTGAGTTAACTCGCTGGTCACTCGGGGGATGACTCGTTGGTCAAAGGTGAGTTAACTCACTGGTCACTTGGGGGTTGACTCGGTGGTTAAAGGTGAGTTGACTCATTGGTCACTCGGGGGGTTGACTTAGTGGTCAAAGCTGAGTTGACTCACTGGTCACTCGGGGGTTGACTCGGCGGTCAAAGGTGAGTTGACTGGTAAGTCACTTAAGGGGTTGACTCGGTGGTCAAAGGTGAGTTAACTCGCTGGTCACTCGAGGGTTGACTCAGTGATAAAAGGTGAGTTAACTCGCTGGTCACTCGGGGGGTTAACTCGTTGGTCAAAGGTGAGTTGATTCGCTGGTCACTCGGGGGGTTGACTCGGTGGTCAAAGGTGAGTTGACTTGCTAGTCACTCGAGGGCTGACTTGGTGGTCAAAGGTGAGTTGACTCTATTGTAACTCAAAGGCTGACTAAGTTGTCAAAGGTGAGTTAGCTCCATCATCATTCGAAGAATTGACTCGGTGGTCAAAGGTGTTAAGCCTAGATAGGCTGACTGGTCTTGGTTTATTCTGAGTCACGAGTTAAGCATAGGTAGACTCACCAGTCTCAATTATTTCGACTCATGGATTGAGCCTAGGTGGACTCTCTAGTCTTGGTTTGTTCCAGCTTATGAGCTAAGTCTAAATGGACTTACTGGTCTTGGTTATTTCGGCTTATGGGTTGAGCCTAGGTGGACTCGCTGGTCTTCATTACATTAGGGTCCTATTGCTAGGGAAATAAATGAGATGCCACACACAAATGTTTTGGCTGCATAAAGATATGGTTAGTTTACACACAACCATGATGCTTTTGATGTTCGCTTTCAGTTTATTTATATTTAATAAACCTGCACATGTAGCAAACGGTTAGATCATGCCTACCGCCCTTTTTACTCCATCGGGTTACTTTGCTTAGAGCCAATGGGGGACTTAGCGAAGTCTGCTCACTTGCACTCAAGGTTTTTTTTGGGTAAACCAATGGGAGAGTGTCTATGGTTCATCTATATGTGGGTTTCAGTCTCAGGATTGGGTGCGATTGGGTACCGTGCGCCTTTGTGTACCGAGTCTCGGTGGCCCGAAGCAAACCAAAGGAAACTTTTGCACATATAATATACTCTGGTAGTCTTGCCCTTAAGCGAGCAAGGCCCTCGCATGTTACGCAAGGGCAGTGATCGGATCCATAGCCCTCAAGCCCTAAGCGAACTTGGAGATACTTCACCAAAAGACACCTAAATTGGTTATTGGGTAAAGAATGCAGATGCTATGCAATCCTAAAATTTGTATAATGTTGAAATTACCATATATCCCGTAATTCCAAAATTTAATTTGAATAGGATTTTAATTATCATGTCATTAAAAGAATTTTTTATAAAAAATGGGTTTTTATAAAAATAGATTTTCCCCAGCAAAGTCGCAACTGTGAGCAGACAAAATTTTATTGGGATGATGCACGCGAGGTGCGTGTGCAGGGCGCGTTCGATTCAGTTTGAGAAAATCTGATTTGCTTGAATGCAATGGCTTTATATAAACCAAAAATATGATTATATTCAGAAATATATTTGCACATTTTATTTAGAAAAGATATTTTTAAAATAAGGCATTTTTTACTTTATTAAAAAAATAAATACATTAGAGTCGCCACTCAGTTCAGCTCCACCGGAAATTATGGTATACTGATCCAAAATGGGATTTTATACCGAAAAGGAAAGTGAGATTCCGAGTTCGGACATGATAGGTACTCGTATTGTTCAAATTATTTGAATTAATTTTGGAATTTTGAGATCTGTGGTAATGTTTGTATTACAATTGCTTTATTTAAGAAATAAATTAAAAAAAATAAAATAAGCATTATAATGGCATAATAAATTGATATTTGCTACCGAAATTTCGGCAGAGTAACGACAACAATTTGATTTTGGCCCGAAAATTCGGATAGAGTTTCCTCACATTCTGGATGTTTGTCCGTACATGCGAGCTTATTTACACATATTATAGTTTAAGTGGCACTAGTGGCTCACTTAACCAGAGAAATAGAATGCAATGTGCAATAATAAAAGTATAAGAATGAATTTTAAAGTTGGGCTTAGAGCCAATTACCCTCAGTTTACCTTTTCGTCTGTCCAGTATGACTTGAGAGCCGGTGTAGGACCGAAGTTGTCAAAAGAGAATTATGGTTTGGTTAGAAAATAGATTTAACCCAAGTTATGACTATAATCTTGGATCATTTCTATACGAAATGTAGGGGGTTTTGAGAATTAAGTCATTTTTAGACCGAAGATCACTGTGAGATCTTGATCTAAAAAGACCAAAAAATGAGTTTATACCAAATGTCGGTGATGAAGCTCGGATTTGGAAGTGTTTTTGATAGAATTTCGGGGCTTTTAGGACCCCCCAGAGGATTTGGCACGAATTGGTTTTTCGTTGTGATTTTCGTCTCAATCCAACTATGATGTTGCTTACTTTTCAATTTTTAAATCAAGCCGATTATATTTTAATAAATATGACTTTAGTTCTTATGCGATTTAATCCGATTATTGTTTGGTGTTTTCGTTTATATGCCATACATCACACGAAAAACGATAAATAAACAAAGTAAGAAAATAAAATTATTACAAGGCTTTACAAATACCTATACATTTCTCTAATGCGAGAAAATAAATAAAATAATAATTAACTAAACAAGCGAGACCGTATTCTAACCGAACTTACCAACTTAGGCCCAGCTCCCAACGAGGCAAGATTAATACGGGAGTAATCACAAATAAAGCACAAATAAGTAAAGTGCAGAAAATAAACTCATAGCAAGAGGAAAACGATATTTTTCAATTTTTCAAAACAAAAACATAATTTTCGGGCGTTAATTAATTGTATAAGCAATCTGAAAAAGTGAAATAAATTGACTAAACACCCTAAAATAAGATTTAATAAGTTCAGAATATTTTTGGGGCTTTTAGTTGGCGGAAAACAATTTATTTAGATTTATTTAGTTAAAAACACCATATTTAAGCCATTAAAATGCATATTAAATCAAATAAAAATATATAAAATATAAAACATAATAAAATTAAATAAAAACAGTTTCAGATTATTTGTGAATTTTTGGAAATTTTTTAGGTTGAAAATGGGACTGAAAATGCATTAAAATGACAAAAACCGGGTCGAAAACAACAAAAATAGTCTAAAAACAACAGGATAAAACAAACAGGGACCATTTGGATAGTTTTACCAGTAGGCCGACTCAATGAGGCGGTAGGCCGACTCAGCGACATGTTAGGCCGACTCAACGAAGTGGCCTAGATGACGCTCAGTCGGCCTTCGTCCCACTGAAGTGGCCTGCCGGAGAAAGTGCCTAAACAAGCCGGGATCGACCTTTTTGTGTCTGAAAACCCAAGATTACTAAAATTTCAAGTAGTTTCCTACCCGTTACAGTAGATTCAGACTTAAAATGCTTAAATAACTATGGTTTTTCAGTTTGGGGGAAAATAACCCAAAAAGTCCGACAAAACGACGGTTGGCCGCTTGAGCGACCCGTAGGCCGACTGGACAAAGCGGTAGGCCGACTCAATGAAGCGGCATAGGTGAAGTTCAGTTGGCCTGAGGTTTGCCAGAATAGTCAGCCGAATTTTTTACAGAGACACACAAAAAGGACGAATAAAGGGGACCAAACACCGGAAAAATAACCAAAAATACAGTGGCAATAACAAAAATAAATAATAAAAGAAATAGATTGGAACTCAAAAAGTTACCCAAAGGCCATGAATCCACTCTCGAGACTCGAACCGGATGTTTGGCAAGCTTTGTGTTGGGTTTGAGATGAAAACCCGACGAAACAACCGATTTAGCAAGGGATTTAGTGATTTGAGGAAAAAGTCCCTAAATCCTATTTAAACCAATTTTTACCTAGGATTTCTAATAGATTTTAATGTTTAAGCTACAAGATTAAGCTTAAGAACAACTAAGAATCAAGATTAGAGACGATTAAACCCGAATTCTTGCTTTTCTTGAGCTTTCTCTCTCTAATTCTTCCCTTTATCTCTCTTATTCTTGCATTTTCCTCTCTCAAAAATTCTGGCCAAAGAAAAAGTGGCCAAAAAGTCCTTTAAAACTGATTTTGAAGGGTATTTATAGACTCTCCAAGTGTAAAATACCTAAATTAATCCTCCAAATGTCAATATTTGACGGAAAAGACCCAAAACCCGACTTTTTGGGCAAAGAAAAACCCAGAAAAATCTTAATAAAGGAACCCCGCCTCGAAATCACGCCATCGACACATTCGGGCGAAGGCTACATTAGGTGACGCGGTAGGTCGTGTCACATGACGCGGCCTAGCCCTAGGCCCCGTCACATGATGCGGCCCGGTGCTTGGACAACGCGACCTGGCTTTTCATTGGCGGCGCCGGCCGCCGCTGAAGGATCGGGGCGACCTAGGAAAAAAAACCAAATGGGGCCCAGCTCGTCGGGCCCAAAACATGAACAAATTACATTACGGGTTTTTGAACAGGGCGATTCTTGACATTCTGGAAAGCTCGGGGAATCAAGAATCCAATGATGCAAACGAGACTCATTGAAAATGTCCGAATTTTTAGGGAAAAAATCACGGGACAATTTACTACGCGCTAGGGGAAAGGAAGCGATCAACATCTTAAAAGTGATCCAATTATTATTATAATCACGGTCAAAAGATCTCAAAATCGTCCACAAAGAACTTGCCAAACGCGATTCGATTCCAAAATAATGGAACAACTAGACCGTAAAAGGTTAGAGCAAAAAGTCATCATCATTCTGAGGGTCACCGAAAAGCCCGTGCTCACAAGCTGCCCCTCATGAGATTATCATTTGAATGGTCAAATGTGATCTCACAAAAGAGCGAGGGATAGGAGGTTATACCTGACTTGCAGATTCTTGAACCGGATATCTTTTAGGATTGCCATAAATAGACCTATCAAGAACAAAATTGACTTAGAGATTGATTAGGTATTACCTTCGTTGCCTTAAACGGTTTTGGGATAGATTGCTGGTTGCTTCGGGTAAAAGAGGAATAGGAAATTCTTGAGACGGTTTCCTACAGATGGTCATGGGATGCATCATTAAATGACCTATTGGAGGTAGAAGTTAGATCGATTGTTTATGGGTGGCTTGGGAATGCACCCTCAATGGACCTATCGAAGAGATGAGGCTGAATCAGTTATCTACGGGTGGTCTGGGAACGCATCGTCAACGGACCTATCAGAGATGAGGCTGAATCGGTTGTCTACTGGTGGTCTGGGAATGCACCATCAACGGACCTATCGAGGATTAGAGATTAAATTGGTTGTCTACTGGCGGTTTGGGAATGCACCATCAATGGACCTATCGAGGATTAGAGATTGAATTGGTTGTCTACTGGCTATTTAGGAACGCATCATCAATGGACCTATCGAAGATTAGAGATTGAATTGGTTGTCTTAAATCTCATGCCGGGAATATCAAATGATATCCCTGGACTGAAACGCACATCAACAACTAAACTAGAAGGTGTCGAACACTTCTAATGAGGTCGGACTGGGATATGCTTTGTTTGAATCGCATGTCGGGAATATCAAACGAGATCCCTGGACTGAAACGCATACCAAGAACTAAACTGGAAGGTGCCGAGCACTTCTAATAAGGTCAGACTGGGATATGCTTGGTTTGAATTGTATGTCGGGAATATCAAACGAGATCCCTTAACTGAAACGCACACCAAGAACTAAACTGAAAGGTGTCGAGCACTTCTAATGAGGTCAGACTGGGATATGCTTGGTTTGAATCGTATCTCGGGAATATCAAACGAGATCCCTGGACTGAAACGCACATCAAGAACTAGACTAAAAGGTACCGAGCACTTCTAATGAGGTCGGACTAGGATATGCTTGGTTTGAATCGCATGTCGGGAATATCAAACGAGATCCCTAGACTAAAATGCACACCAAGAACTAAACTAGAAGGTGCCGAGCACTTCTAATGAGGTTGGACTGGGATATGCTGAAAAGTGCCTGAGGAGGCCTGTTAGAGTGAACACATTGTGCCTGCCATAGGAATTTTGAGATATTAGGGAGAGACATGAGCTGCGCTTTTGCTGCTTAATTGATTTTACCGAGATAAAAATTTTTGCCCCTTCAACTAAGCAACACAAATAGAAGAATGAAACTGTAATAAAGTTGAGATTTTCGGGAGTCTGGAGAGATTATCGAGATCGAGCGCTGAGTCTGGCTGATGTGCCCCTGGGTATTTGCATTAAGGTGCCCCTAGGTATTTGCATTGAGGTGCCCCTTGGTATTTGCATTGAGGTGCCCCTTGGTATTTGCATTGAGGTGCCCCTAGATATTTGCATTGATGTGCCCCTAGATATTTGCATTGAGGTGCCCCTAATATTTGTATCGAGGTGCCTCTAGGAGAAGCTTCTGAGTTCTGATTTTAGGATCCATCGGGTTAGTCGTCCTTCTGAATTGCCCCATGGTGTGCCTGTCAAGAAGGCTTTTAAGCATTAATAAGCTATATAAATTGCATTTTTATTACTTAATTGATTTTATGGACCAAAAATTTTTACCCCTTCAATTAAGCAATAGAAACGGGAGAAAAAGAAAAAAGAGTTGAGATTTCCAGGTGGCTGGAGAAATTGTAAATATTGATCATTGAGGCTAGCTGATGTGCCCCTTGGAGAAATTCTATCTTCGAATGTAGGACAGAAGACAATTCTGAGATGCCCCCTGATATATGCTCTTGCTTGGAGGTCGAGTGCATAGCCCGATGATATTTTTCCTTACATTGTTTCCTGTAGAATTAAGCATAGAATAATAGACATGAACAATATGGATGAATGAATGAATGCATGAGAAACTCGGACTGGTCATCTTCAAGCTGACTGATTAACTTGCTTGATCGACTTTGCTCAATCCGGGGAAAGATCGACTTGCTTGAAAAGGGAGGATACATGGAATTATTTTGCGGTACGGACAAGACAAGAATGTCCTTAGAGGAGGGTGTTGCTCAAATTAGGTGAGAATGACCCTGGTGGAGAACTAGGGAAGCCGCGGTGAATCAACTGTAAATTGATTGCTGGATCAGGCATGACGGAGACAAAGGGGTGCACGAAGCAAAGCTCAAGATTCTGGATAATGAATGACCAGGCGCTACCACTACCAATGAATTCTACCAAGGATGGCTCTATAAGATTAGGATATTGTGGAATCAAGATGTTCGGCTGCAGTTAAGAATTGAGCAGACACTGGTGGAGGATGAATCTGAGTCCTTTGAATTTATTAGACCGGTGAACATATTCATGCATTCCGATGCTGATGTTGATGATGTAGACATCTCAATGTGATAGATGGCAGTCATTCATCTATGGTTTTGGCTATCTTAATTTTTTTGCATAGACCTAGACATTGTGTCGGGCCCATCAGTCTTGTTCATATTTTTCTTTTGAGTTCTAATTTTTGCCTGGACCACCCTTTTCAGGTTTTCAATCCAGCAAACTATCCCGGCTTTTGCATAGACCTCGATTCTTTTCAGTCTATCAGGATTTTTGCCTTTTATCTTTATCTTTCTTTTCTTTTGAAGGAATTGAGTTGACTGCACAGAACCCTACGTTTGACTCATCCATTGCATTTCACCTTTTAGGCCCAATAAATTCGTTCAAGCACAAACATAAAGAATTCAGTAAAAGTGACATTTCTATTAAATGAAGTAAGTTTGAGTACATGATGATGATAACCATTTCTATTAACCCAAACTCTAGTGTTAACTAGCCTATAAAGGTTTTCTAGTCAACATACTCTCATGGCTCACTTTACCTTGACTTTTGCCTGGGCTGCCCTTTTTGGGTTTTCAGCCTAGCGGGTTATTCTTGTACCCTAACTTTTACCTAAATGGTTTGCAGAATACCAATCAACGGGATATACCCTAATTTTTGCCCGAGTAGTAAAGGACCACTCGTCAGGTGATTGATTTATACATGCTTTTTATGTGCCGCTTTTTTGGATCTGATTCTTTTGGTTAGACATGATAATGCTTTAACCTCATTTGATTGATAGGGTTTACGAACTCATTACCATTGATAATCATGCCCTTTGGATCAGATGTATTTCAGAATACACAAAGTCCTACCCAATCTGGTCTGAATTTCCCCCTTAGGTCAGTGTTGGCAGGCTTTGCTTGCTTCAGAATCCGATCGTTGGCCTTTGGCGGTGCCTTTGATGCTTGACTCAGTTGTTGGGCGCCTTTGCTGTGTTTTTGATACATCTTTTGATACATCTGAAGACTCTTCAAGCTGTTCAAACCACGCTTTAGTCCATGGGGGTCCCTTTCACGCTGGGTTCAATATGACTCTCGGTTTCAATTGTTCTTAGTTAGTAGCACAATTTCCATTTCTCAGGCACAGGAATAAGGTTTTTGGAGAATTCGTACGCTTGTATAGTAACCACAAAGAGCAAACGGTGGTTTATCAGCTTAAACTCTGACCCTTGTGGTGCTTTTAGGCATAAACTTCTTAAGAGGCTGGTTTGTGGCTTTAGTTGTCCCATCGGCTTGTGGTTGGATGGGCGAAGGTCTGCGGTGGTCGGACCAATTTTTCTTAATCGATCAGAGGTTGCCCCTTGGGATTGAAATCCATTGTCCAAAATGATGTGATGAGGTGGGTTGTACTGAGAGAAGATGTGTTTCTCAATGAACTTGACCGTCTTCTCGGCAGTAATGTCAGTGAAAAGGGTCAACTTCCCCCTAAGCTGATGAGGGTCAAATCTTGTCAATCATATGTGTCCCCCTTGCCGAGATTGGCCAAGGAGGAGTTAAAGAGGGAAGGGTTGGTGAGTTGGAAAAAATGGGGTGTTAGGAACATGCAATGTTGCATGGGGGTAGGATGTTCAAGAATGGGTGGGCAAAGAAAAGATAAGCCACAACTCTATCGAAGACGATCCGGTTGCTCTTTCTCCATAATAGGTTGATATTTCTTCGGTAGCTTCAAAATCAGTTTGCACATAGTCGCGAGGCCGACGATGGACCGATTGACATTTTAGATCTATCCAAGGGATAACTGAGCTTCTTTTGTTGTTTCAGTCATGGAGATGAGGTGCTCAGGAATCCAATGATGAACCCTAGGTGTTTAGGCATGATTAGGCAAAAGCGTTACCATGATCTTTAAGCACTTGTTATCTATCATTTTCTTTCAAAGGTTAGGCCATTAGAAAGTGGTTACCATTTTAGATTATCATCTGTACTCAAACTTATTTCAGTTAAAGAAATGTTATGAATACTAAACACATTGTGCTTATGACAAAAATGAATGCATGGATCCATCGGGCGAAACATCAACCTAATACACAAAAAGTGGGAGTCTTAAATTAAAGTGCCTTAGAGGCAGAATTGTTCACATCAAAACACTAGAAATATAAAGAAAGACAATTACATTATAGAAAAATCAACCTCCACAAGCGGAGGGTCTTGATTGGCAGAGCCAGTAGGCTAATCATCCTCGGTAGCTTCCATTGGGGTATCGCTCAGGACGATGTCCAAAACCTTTGCCTGCTCGACTGATAACTTTTCTTATTCATCCGCTAGAGACCTTACAGGATTCTTATCAAAGTCGACGGCAGAAATGGCTTTCATAACTGGGTTGGGTGAATCAGAAAAGACCATTGCCAATACAAAATCCTCAGGGAGATCGGAATTGATGGTGCTTACTTCATCATCTGAGCCCAGCGATGGCTTTTCCTCAGTGTCAGTCTTCCTTGCAGGCTCATCCATTTTTCTTTCTCTTACCAAGCGCCAAATAGCCATACTTAAAGGCCTACATTGATCTGTTGTGTATCCCTTTTAAACATGATAGCGATAAAAGTTCCCTTTCTCTTTGGGTGTTGGAGAACGGTACTCACGAAGAGGGCTAAGCAGGCCTTTCTCTCATAATTTAGCAAATATGATATGAAGAGGGAGCTTCCATGGAGGCACGAATGCCCTCTGAGCAGGAGTCCAAGCGGGTGTGGTTTGCACTGCAGAAACACTCTCTTGCTCGATAAATTGGATAGCAGGTGTCTTCTCCTTAGTTGGGGCTAGAGTAACTTTAAAGGATTGAGAGTTGTTGCCCTTGAACCAGGGTTTGCCACTTGGCTTGCTGGCCCTTTCCTTTTCGTTCCAGCGCTTGATCTTTTCAGCTTTTTCAAAAACTTTTTGATAGGACTCAAAAGAATCGGTCTCCATCTCTTTTCGAAGGAGCGGGAGAGCCCCGTCAAGCAGTTTCAAGATCATTTCTTTAAAGCTAAGCTTTTGCTTCAAGAGGACCTGAGTGGCCATCCATCAATTGAAATAAGATTTGAAAGCTTTGCCGGGCTTTTGGTTGACTACTTCAAGATGCTGAATTATAGTCTCCATTGTGGAATTAAATCTATAGTGGGCAACTAAAGCCTCAGATAGGAGTTTCCAATTCAGGATTATGGACTCTAAAAGAGTATTGTACCACTCAAGAGAAGGGCCTAAAAGGGTACATGGGAATAACTTGGCCAGCACCTTATCCCCAATCTTTTGGATGCGCATGATTCACTCGTACATAACTATTAGGACTTAGGGGGGCCTTCACCTAAATAAGCATCCATTCGGGGCATTGATAAATTTTTAAGCCCTAGTCATCATCTCTTACCACTTCCCTATCCTCGCTCCTATTCAAAAATTGCCTGAAGAAAGCCGTCATTTCGGGCGTCACGCCCGGAGACAGCATGACCTGGTCGCATGAAGATGACCCAAACTGAAAGCGCAGAGGAGACGAGGTTTTGATCTGGGGGTGAGAAAAAGGACTCTGAGGGTAATTAGTTACATGGGGAGTGACCACAACGCTAGAGGGTGAGGTTGTGAAAACATTCGGCCATGCCGGAGGAACAACAAAGCCACTCAATTGGACTATCATCTGAGGAGTAAATCCCCCTGAGAAAGCAGGGAGAATAGGAGATTAGGGAATAGGCCTCGAGTGCACAGGGGGGTAAAAATTAAAGGTTGGTAGAGCAGATGATGAGGGCAACTAAGAAGAGCTCTGTCTAAACTGAAATTGGCTTTGTTGGATAGGACGAACCAGAGGGAGCAGTGGTACCAAAAACTGATTTTGAACTGGTAGAGACTGAACTGTCTCCTCCAGAACTTGAAAAATAGGCCCCGCTGACCTTTGAGACTCTCTTTCCTCCCTGAGAGCAAATCTAACCTATTCTTTAATAGTGGCCCAAACCATATTCGACTACAGAAACATACCCATAGCATTAGCCAATTCGGATCCCAACTGAGATTGGCCTTGTCCTTGACCCTAATGAGGGGGAGAAGGAGAAGGGGAAGGAGTGCTCTCATGAGGTGCATCATTTAAATGCAGATTAGAGATGGTTGGAAGAGCAGATTCTAATACTAAACTTGAAATTGAGCTTGGGCCTACAGAATAATGAACTAGATGGTGATCGAATCTGAAGGGAGCAGTGCCTTAGTCTGACTAGAGAAACTGAAAGATGATCAGCTTGAATCAAACCATGAATGAGATGGAAGATAACATAAATATTCGAGTGATGAATGTTGTACATACGGGTGGTTTAGAGAGGTAGAGAGTAGAAGAGCTTATGATACGAAGCTTATCCCCAAAATACGTGAGACGTATGAATTCCTTGCTATGCCTAGCGAGCTAGGTACAGGTTGTCGGGACTCGAACGATCTCAGGCATTTTGTTAAATTCCCCTTTTCAAATGAGGGGAGAGTAGAGGTAAGTGAAAACCAAAAACAAAGGTCAGCCACAAGCGGCCTATGCATGAGCTTTGCATGAATGAGCATATCACAAGTAGCACATGAAAGCAAATAAACTTCTTCCAACCTTATGACTCCCGCGTAATGCCAATTTTTAGTCTGGGGGTAACTCTAGCCCTAGGAAACTGCAAGAGAGTATGCGACTTAAAGCTAGATTGTTTTGGTGAGCCTAAAGGGAAGTTGCTATGGCTAGTTTTATCGCGGTTCATAGTCTTAAACTGCTGGTGTCATGGATGACACTGTAGAAGGGTCTCGTTTACCTTGATTTTGTGTAACTCAACCACTCCTCAAATGAGTGCGACCGTGGGAATTAAATGTTGGTTGAAATAAGTGTTCCACTCACAAATATCCCTAATTCCTAGCGGGCATGAGGTATATAAGTGAGCTTCACGGGGGTGATAAAACAACACCTTATAACTTAGAATCTAACTAAAGCGGTGGATCAAAAGGCATAAGAAATAAAGTTTTGATTGAAAAAGGATTTAGGCACATCCTCAAAATCTGTTAACCAATGGTTGAAAATGAAAGCAATTTTCAAGTTTTAAGTTAAAGGAAAATCCCAAGCAGAGTCGCCAGTGTGAGCCGACGACCCCCGATCCCCCTCCCCCCCCCCCCCCGAATGCTAAGCTTTTATGCTCTTCGGCGTGGGGAGGAGAAACAACGAGCACTGTGAAGCGAGCTAAGGGATGATCCTTATGTTGGCATGATGAAAATGGGTAATGTAAGTGATGTTGAAGTTGAAATTTAGTCCGATTTACGTGTTAAGAGATACGAGATTTAGAATCCCGTATTTTGAGATAGAGTCGCCACCCGGTTAAGCTCCACCGGGAATTTAGGTATGAAATTCCAACCGGGTGGTTGGACCGTACCTTAAGACAGAGATTCTAAGTCCGGATGATGTTGCTTACTTTTCAATTTTTAAATCAAGCCGATTATATTTTAATAAACGTGACTTTAGTTCTTATGCGATTTAATCTGATTATTGTTTGGTTTTTTCGATTTATATGCCATACATCACACAAGATAAATAAACAAAGCAAGAAAATAAAATTATTACAACGCTTTACAAATACCTATACATTTCTCTAATACGAGAAAATAAATAAAATAATAAATAACTAAACGGGCGAGGCCGGATTCTAACCGAACTTACTGACTCGGGATCGGATCCAAACGAGGCAAGATTAATAGGGGAGTAATCACAAATAAAGCATAAATAAGTAAGTGTAGAAAATAAACTCATAGCATGACGAAAACGATATTTTTGGATTTTTCAGGACAAAAATATAATTTTTGGGCATTAATTAATTATCTAAGCAACCTAAAAAAGTGAAATAAATTGAGTAAACACCCTAAAATAAGATTTAATATGTTTAGAATATTTTTGGGGTTTTTAGTTGATGGAAAATAATTTATTTAGATTTATTTAGTTAAAAACACCATATTTAAGCCATTAAAATGTATATTAAATTAAATAAAAATAAATAAAATATAAAAACAGAATAAAATTAAATAAAAAATATTTTCAGATTACTTGTGAATTTTTGGAAATTTTTTAGGTTGAAAATGGGACTGAAAACGCATTAAAATGATAAAAACCGGGTCGAAAACAACAAAAACTGTCCGAAAACAACAGAATAAAACAAACACGGACCATTTGGACATTTTTACTAGTAGGCTGACTCAATGAGGTGGTAGGCTGACTCAATGAGGCGGTAGGCCGACTCAGCGACTTGGTAGGCCGACTCAATGAAGTGGCCTAGATGACGCTCAGTCGGCCTTCGTCCCACTAAAGTGGCCTGCCGAAGAAAGTGCCTAAACATGCCGGGATCAACCTTTTTGTGTCTGAAAACCCAAGATTACAAAAATTTCAAGTCGTTTCCTATCCGTTACAGTAGATTCAGATTTAAAAAGCTTAAATAACTTTAGTTTTTCAGTTTGGGGGAAAATAACCCAAAAAGCCGGATAAAACGACGGTTGGCCGCTTGAGCGACCCGTACGCCGACGGGACAAAGCGGTAGGCCGACTTAGTGAAGCGGCCTAGGTGACGTTCAGTCAGCCTGACGTTCACCGGAAGAGTCAGCCGGATGTTTGACAGAGAATCACATAAAGGACGAATAAAGGGGACCAAACACCCGGAAAAATAACCAAAAACACAGCGGCAGTAATAAAAATAAATAATAAAAGAAATAGATTGGAACTCAGAAAGTTACCCAAAGGCCGTGAATCCACTCTTGAGACTTGAATCGGACGTTTGGCAAGCTTTGTGATGGGTTTGAGATGAAAACCCGACGAAACAACCGATTTAGCAAGGGATTCAGTGATTTGTGAGGAAAAGGTCCCTAAATCCTATTTAAACCAATTTTTACCTAGGATTTCTAATTGATTTTAATGTTTAAGCTATAAGATTAATCCTAAGAACAACTAAGAATCAAGATTAGAGAGGATTAAACTCGGATTCTAGCTTTTCTTAAGCTTTCTCTCTCTTGTTCTTCCCTTTCTCTCTCTTATTCTTGTATTTTTCTCTCTCAAAAATTCCAGCCAAAGAAAAAGTGGCCAAAAAGTCCTTTAAAACTGATTTTGAGGGGGTATTTATAGACTCTCAAAGTGTAAAATACCCAAATTAATCCTCCAAATGTCAATATTTGACGGAAAAGACCCAAAACCCGACTTTTAGGGCCAAGAAAAACTCGAAAAAATCTAACTAAAGGAACCCCGCCCGAAAATCGCACCACCGACCCATTCGGGCGAAGGCCTCATCAGGTGATGCGGTAGGCCGCGTCACATGACGCGGCCTAGCCCCACGCTGTGTAACATGACGCGGCCAGATCTAGGCCGCGTGACCCACACGGCCTACCGCATGGCTGACTCGGCCTGCCGCGTGGTCCACAGGTCCTACCGTATGGCTGACGCGACCTGCCGCGTGGTCCACAGGGCCCAGCTCATGGACCACGCAGCCTGGCTTTCTGTCGACGGCACCAGCCACCGCCGACAGATCGGGGTATCCTAGGAAAAAAAGCAAACGAGGCTCGGCTCGCCGGGCCTGAAACGTGAACAAATTACATTACGGGCATTCGAACGGGGCGATTCTTGACATTTTAAAAAGCTCAGGGAACCAAGAATCCAACGATGCAAAGGAGACTCGCTGAAAATGTCCGAATTTTTTGGGAAAAATTTGTGGGACAATTTACTACGCGCGAGGGGAAAGGAAGTGATTAACATCTTAAAAGTGATCTAGTTATTATTATAATCAGGGTCAAAAGATCTCAAAATCGTCCACAAAGAACTTGCCAAACGCGATTCGATTCTAAAATAATGGAACAACTAGACCGTAAAAGGTTAGAGCAAAAAGTCATCATCGTTCCGAGGGTCATCGAAAAGCCCATGCTCACAATCTCCGTTGAAAAAGAGGGGCAAAGTCCTCTATTTATAGAGGGGTGGTAATTAGCCATTGGGCTAATTACCTAGGTAATTAGCCGACGAGCTAATTACCAATCTGACAAGATCTTACTTTAAAACCTTGTAAATCCTTGCAAGATCTCGGTAAGATTTATTTTTTTTAATGTAGATAGGTAATTACCTAGTGGGATGATTACCCATGTTTGACCAAATTTTGACTTTTTGATTTTTCAGTAGAAAGTGCAAAATCAAAGCTTTCCTAGAATGTGGATTTTTGAATTTTGGATTTTGGATGACAATTCAGTCCTTTTTGGCTCTTTTGTCTGATCACTGAATGAAATAGGCATAATTCCTCATCGGGCCGAAACGGACCTGTGTAACAACCGGCATGATCTAAAAGAAAAAACACAAAAAGAACTCATATGAGTGGCGCCAGCCGGGTGGAAAGTCACTGGATGCTCGAGGTCCAGGTAAGGCTGAATCACTAGCGTGTAAGTACTTAGGTCAGGACAGTACATCAAGAACATGGATGGCTGATACTGAAATCCCCGATGTCCCTCCATCATCACCGAACTGTAAGGAGGAACACATGAAGCTGAAGAACTCCCGACATGGGTAGAAGTGGACGCAGGCCTCTCTCCTACCTTAGTGATCCTGTAGAAATGTCAAAGGAATGGTAAATTAGTCTAACTGAGCATAAAAATGGAAAAAAAATAATGAAGAGATATGAGTCAATGAAGAAGAGATACCTTCATCCAGACAGTCCTAGGTGAACCCGATCTAGCCCGCCCGCTAGGAGCAGAAGTCAAAGGAGCATCACCCTCAGGCGGATTCTGAACATCTGGCCAAGGATCAATGGGAATAGGGTCTGTCTCTGGCCATCCGAGCAGCTGTGAATGGCAAAACTCCTCATACCCCCAAATTCGCTCTAGGAAGGCGCTGGGTAAGCCATCAAAAGCCAGTCGTGCAATGTTGGGGTTAGATATGAGGCCAGAAAATCCATAGGGGCATATTAGGAGGACTATAACGCAACCTAGGAGGAAGATGCCAACCCTGGATATGCTATGGTATCCTAGTAATGGAAACTTCACACTACAGGGCTTCACTAATGCAGACCATGGCAGAGATACTCTTGAAAGAAAGAGTACATCTGGAGGCTACCACTTTCTTAGAGATTGCTTGGTATCATAGTATAGCAAGAAGTCAATTGCCTTATCAACTATAAAAGCAGAATATATGGTAGCTGGAAGTTGTGTTGCTCAACTCTTATGGATTAAGCAATAATTTGAAGACTATAGAGTTCAATCCGGATGTGTGGAAGCTATGTGTGACAATAAAAGTACAATTGATGTGTCAAAGAATCCAATGCTACATAGCAGGATGAAGCATGCCAACATCAGACACTATTTCATTTATGATCATGTAATGAACAAGGATGTTGCATTGGTCTACATTCCAACAAATGAGCAAAGGGCAGGTATCTTTACTAAGCCATTAAGTAAAGATCAATTCAACAAGCTAAGAGTTGGGTATGTCTAATCCAATTTGAAAGTGAATTTAGAAGACATTCTGAAGTTAACTTGGTTTTCTATAAGTCAAGGAATCCAGAAGAAAGAGGAAGTAAAATTAACTCTGGATTCAAAGGAATATTGCCAGCTCAGCAGACAGACTTAACAAATGTCAGTAAAAGTGGAAAAGGTAATTATACATGTTTTGAATTTCAAACATTTATTGGGCATTACATTAGCGGTAAAACCTAACAGTGGGATTTAAAATAAACTATTTATATTCTTCGATTAAACGCCATTTACCTCTCTCCTAAATTTTTGCCTACCACATTATCAATCCAGTCAAAGTTAATTGAATCTGGATTACCATTATATCCTCACCTTGGGAATTTTATTAAAACCCCCCAAAAATCTCTCTTCATCCTTACGCGAGCAACAATCTTACTGTTACTCTACAAACTTTCTTTTGAAAACCCTAAATTCCCAAATTCTTAAAATGGCTTCCAATCAAACCACTCCTCCTCTACCAAGATATATCTTTGTAGAATCTGATCTCAAAGATGAGGATTTTGCTCCTCTGAACTCAAAAGCCCTTACTCTGTAGTACCATCAAACAACTAGGGGGATAATTTCTTATTCAACACTGAACCATATTTCCAGCTGATAAAAGAACAACTCCTAGAAGATTTTCTAAAAATTAACTACCCCACCTATCCGGACCTTGTTAAAGAGTTCTATGACAATCTGATGATTCACTCCTATTATGATGCACTCCAGACCAAGGTACGAGGAAAAGTGATAGCAGTCACTCCAGAATTCTTTGTGACTTAGTTTAAAATGAAGAATGATGGAGTTTAATTATGCAACGATGGAGATGAGCTCTTGTTCAAATATCATCCTAAGATGTGGCTCCCAGTCTGCTACTTTAGAGAAAAATTCTCAACATATTGGCCACAAACTCCCAGAATACTCCAACATGTTCTAGCTAAATTTATCCTTATCCGGAAAGGATCTATCACCACTACATCCTCCTTTCAACACTACATCTTGTAGCATTGGGTAGAAAGTAGAGTCAATAATATGCCCGTCCTGATCATCCATTTCATGAGGTAGTATAAGAACTCCCGCGGTGCTCTCGTCACCAAAATCCTCCTAGAAAATGGAGTTAATCTATTTGGAGCTCAATCTGTTCACAGGAAGGAAATTATAGAGCAGAACTTTAAGAAGTTGACTTTTGGAGAAGTCGGGGATAGGGAGAAAGCCATTAGGTAAAGGGAGGAAAGGAAGGAGAAGAGCAAGGCCTAGAAGGCCGGACTGGAAATTGTTCCGGAGGCTAAGAAAGTTAGAACAGCTAAGCTTAAGGCTCAAAGAAAAATTAATCTTAGGCCAGTTGTTGAGGAAATAGATGAGGACATACTACCCCTCACACAACTAATGAAGACTGCACCAGAAAATCCCATGAAGCCTAGAGGAAGGCTTATAAAGGCTACTGCAAAGAAGATGAAGCCATTATGTGACCTAGAAGCAAATGAGCCTATTATAGTAGTTGTGGCTGTAATTAGAAGGGGATGGGAGAAGGGTGCTGAGAAAACCATAATTAAAGAAATTGTTGGAGTAGATGATGAATCGAATAGTGAAACTAGGAAGAAGTGCCTATCCCCAGAAAGGATTTTATCTGGGAGGGAGGAACCTTCAATCAAGCTCTTAAAGCCAAAAGAGCAAAATTAACTCCACAAAAGTCTGCTCCTTTAATCCGAATTAAGGAACCAACATAAAAGCCAATAGTAGTAAAAGAACTTGGCACGGGGAAGGGTAAAGTTGCTAAAGAAATAGTGCTTGATGAAAATATCTTCTCGAAAGATCCCCAATATAATCAAATAATGGTGATGGTAGCTAAAAATTTAAAGGCAAATGGGCTGACTAAAGAGGGTCCCGGAGGATCATCCAGAGCAGCTACTGAAGAGGAAGTCATCCCACCTATCGCTATCCCTCCCAAAGACTTAGTACTTCTGAGAGAAAGTGAGTATCCAGAGGAGGATCGTTATATTTTTCAAGCTCAATACGGACCTCTTCCAGAGAAACTGCTAAATCTAGAAGATGAGGTTGTGGAGGTTGAAAGTACTGCAAAGGCAATTGGAGGGGATGTTGAGGAAAATTCCAATAATGCTAAGCAGTAAGCTGATAAAAGTCCTAAAAAGGAAAATGCAGGGGAGACTGAGGCCAATGCCAATCTTCCAGGGGTTGAGGAGGAAGAAGGCAAAATAGAAGCAGATAATTCAGAACAACATAAAATAGAGGTCATTCCTACTCTAATTTCTTCTGAGAATATCATTACTAAGGCTGATGCCACTAAAAATGAATGCAACTTGGATCCAGAAACCCAAACTACATCTAAGGTAGATGAGCCTAACTCGGAGCAACAAGCTCCAGAGGAGGGACATAGTCTGAGTTCCAATGAGAACACTTCTAAAGTAGACTCAAAGGATGAGGTCATTTTGGAGGAATGGGTGGAAGAAGATAAGGAAGAAAAGAGAGCTGAGACGAGTGCTGAGGAAATATGCGGATCTGAGGAATCTAGAAGCAGTTCTGGATCAATAGAAAACTCATCTTCAGAGAGCACTCCAAAAAGGCCAGCATCTATTCCTAACTTAGGCAACATTGATAAACTGACAATAGCATTAAAGATGATACAAAAGGTTTCAGTTGAGAGGCATGAAGAGAGTTATGTCAGGCGGATTCTCCAGAGTATATAAACTCAGCTTAAATCCCTGGAGAGAATAATAAATGATAAATCTTTCGCTCTGAATTGGAAGTCTGAATTGGGAGAAATAAAGGGAGTTGTCTAGAATATTTAAAAGAAGGTAAAAGCCTTCCCAACAACTGAACTCATAGCAGAAACTTCCCTTTCACATATCACTCCAGTCCTGAATCAAATGAACTCAAACATTGCAGAAGCAAATCACTTTGTAGATCAACCACTCACTAGAGCTGACAACAATTGTACTACTCTAATGGGTTAGATTACTTTATCCTCAAATGACCTAAAATATGAGCTGATAGAGTACATGGATTGCAAGTTTGAAAGCTTGGAAAAATTCATCCCCGGAACTGTAACAGAAGCTGGGAAAGGCACTTCATCCGGGCTTACGCTACTTAATGAGGAACACTAGTCTACTCAAGAAATGCTATGCCCTTTCCTGGATAAAGATATCTCTCATCTCTTGAAAAAATATATGGAGGATGTGAGTCAAGATTTCCAATTCTAACTCTCAAGAATAGAGAAAATCATAAGTGATTGGAAAGAGAATTTCAACAAGTCCGGCTTAAAAATGAAACTTTACACAATTGCTGAAGAGATATTGGGGTAGAATTTGAAAAGATCCAAACTAGCATGTCTACCCTCTCTCTCTACTCCCTCCACATTCGGAATCTCCCATGTCATTCCAAAAAGTCTTCTTCTACCTATTCTTCAGGATCTAATCCAGCACATAGGGAATATGGGATTCTTTGGCTATAAAAGCAACCTCACCCTGCTCAAAGCTCTATTCTCATACTTTGATGAAGAAGACAGGCACCATATACTCACAATGCATCCAGACTTAGTCAAATCCTACAACCAAATCTAGAGCCTCATCAAACCTTTATATCTTATTCCTCCCACTGTGGACACTATTATTTAGAAGCGAGTGAAAGGTAACATAGATTATTCAATTTACTCTGGAGCTTTGCAGAAGAACTGGGATGGCCGGACTTATATGATTATTAACCCCCAAGTTGATGGGAACAAAAAGGGAGAAAAGGACAAAGACACTGAAATGGGGGAGGAGAGTTTTGAAAAGGGGACATCAATAGCTAAAGGGAGGAAAAGTTTAAAGAGTTCAAAGAAATAGTCTGTATAGAATAGTTATTTTTTACTTGTATATTTTGTAATAGCTAGTTCTGTATTTTTCACTTTTATATACTCTGTATTTTGTAATCCGGAACTTAATGAGGTTAACTATTGTTAAAAAAGAAGTATATATATAGTGAAAAACATTACTCAAAACTGCTTTTGTGAGTGGACGACCTTCTTTCCCACCCTCAAGGACTACGTGAGACGCGTAGCATGGGGGGTGGAAAAAAATGAGCGTTGTGAAGTGTGTCGAGGGACTGATCCTCATTTTAGATGAAAAGATTGATTGGTTGATGTTGAATCTTAAGTCCAATTTGTGTGTTAAAGGATACAAGATAGAAATCTCGTACTTAAAATAGAGTCGCCACTCGGTTCAGCTCAATCGGGAAATTTTGGAACGATTTTCCCACCGGGTGGTGGACCATACCATAAGTAGAGATTCCGAGTTCGGATGATGTTATCTATTTTACATTAGGCCAAGTTAAAATATTTCATTCTTTCTTAATTGGTTTTAGTCCACCCTATTTATTTGTGTTTTCGGTTTATATATTATTTTCATGTTATCAAGCAATCAAAAGCGGTAAATAAATAATTATTACAGTTATCCAAAAATAAATGCAGAAAATAAAATAATAATTACATGGCTTCCTAAATCCTATACATTTTTCTATACGATAGATAAAATACCCGAAGGCCTAACATCCATCTAACCTAAATCTACCTACACAAAATAGTTAGCATAAATACAACACTTTGTACGAGGTATATCATGTAACATGCACAGTTAGTAAACAAATAAGACCCGAGTTAGTGTGAACATGGCATATTTTGTTTACAATTTATGGAGCCCGGTTGGATGGCTAAAAATGAGATTTAAACGGCGTTTGCGGGAAAATTCTGTTATATCCATATTTTAGACTCGATTGTTATTTTAACCGAATTATTAGTGAAAATGTCACATGTTATGGGGTAGGGTCTACTTTTAGAAGGTTTTGGACCTTCGTTGTTGCATTGTACATGCTAGCTTTGGAAATTTGAACTAGGTCAGAAAATAAACAAAACTAAACTACTGTCTAAAAGGTCATGCCACCGGCGGTATAACTGAGACTACCGATGACATCAATGATGTCACTGGTGGTATCAATTATATAGGCAGGTTGTATGACTTTCTAGACACCATAAAGAAAGGGTCCTGCAAGAAAATGTGGCCACCAAGATAAATGAGGCCACTGGCAGTATCAATGATGCCGCTGGCGGCATGATTGATACCGCCATCGGCTTTAAATGCCTCCAGCGGTATTTGGTCTCTTTTTGGCCAAAAAGAGCTGCTGTAAGAAGCCATTGGAGGCATTCGAATGCCTTCGAATGCCTCCAATGGCTTCTTACAGCAGCTCTTTTTGGCCAAAAAGAGACCAAATACCCAAAACTAAGCACAAACATCAACTAAACCACAACAATAAGTAAAATGAAAGCCAAAGAGCTATGAGACTCAGAATTTTTACCTGGGGCCGTGAAACCACCTATTTGTGATTCGTATGACACCTCCGAGGAGCTCAAATGATGATTTTGGGAAGTAAGTGGTGATTTAGTCTCTAAATCCTAATTTTTGTTGATTTCTAAACTTAGAATGCACCTAAATATCAGAGAGTTCAGTAGAGAAAAACTAAGAAATGATTAATTGAATCCTCTTTACTTACCTTTTCTAAACTCTATCCCACTAAAGCTAACTAGAATGCTCAAAATTTGATTGAAATCTTGATTGGTAGAAGATTGGAACCCTTGAAATGGCAAGAAAATCTTATTTATATAGGCTAAAATCTGTTGGAAATCGCCTTTGATCGATTATCTATCGGATATCGAGCGAAAAGAGCACACAGTTGTCTGTAAAGGAAATGATGCCCCCGACGGCATGGATGATATCGCCGGCGGTATCAATGAGGCTGCCAGTGGCCTTGCTCCTCTATCAGGTCTGAAAATTTGCATGATTCGTGCCCAAAATCAGGGAAAAGGAGAGGAAATCCGAAAAAGGTTGATATTGATGGAAAAACTCAGATATTGGGTGTATTTTTTTATTTTGAATTGGTATTCTGGACTAGATTATTTTTTTGGGTGTAAATCATCGGTCTGAGCTACCACCAGATGCGTTACCGGACATGACAACTTGAATTTTTTCAAAAATAAAATTCGTAGAGAATTTTATATCGGTGATAAAAATTCTGAAAAAGAATTTTTACCATGAGGAATAAAATCGAGCATACATCATCATCGTCTCGAGAGGTACTACAAAATCTCGTGCTCATAGGCTACCCCTCGGGGGATCACTGCTGCCACATGTCAGTATGATCACACGAAAGAGCAAGGGATAGGAATTATACCTGATGGATGACTGGTTTGCCCCTTGGTCGGGCTTGAGCTTTGCGGAGAGGTTTGCCCCTTAGTTGGACTTATGCTTTGTGGATTGGTTGCCCCTTGGTTGAACTTATGCTTTACAGAGAGGTTTTCCCCTTGGTTGGGCTCATGCTTTGAGGATTGGTTGCCCCTTGGTCAGGCTTGAGCTTTACGGAGAGGTTTGCCCCTTGGTCGGGCTTATGCTTTGAGGATTGGCTGCCCCTTGGTCTGGCTTATGCTTTTTAGAGAGGTTTTCCCCTTGGTCGGGCTTAAGCTTCATGGAGAGGTTTTTCCCTTGGTCGGGCTTATGCTTTGAGGATTGGTTGCCCCTTTGTCGGGCTTATGATTTGTAGAGAGGTTTGCCCTTTGGTTTAGCTTATGCTTTGAGGATTGGTTGCCCCTTGGTCAGGTTTGAGCTTTGCGGAGAGGTTTGCCCCTTTTTCAATCTTATGCTTTGAGGATTGGTTGCCCCTTGGCCGGGCTTATGCTTTGTAGAAAGGTTTTCCCCTTGGTTAGGCTTATGCTTTGAGGATTGGTTGCCCCTTAGTCGGGCTTGAGCTTCACGGAGAGGTTTGCCCCTTGGTTGGGCTTATGCTTCAAGGATTGGTTTCCCTTTAGTCGGTCTTATGCTTTATGGATTTGGTAAGTGGACTTGGGCTTTGAGATCGCGAAGTGTTATCCCTCCAACGAGTGACAAGTAAAAGATTAGACTGATCTTAAATGATGTTTTTACTGTTTGATCAATTTTGTAAAACAAAAATATTTTTGCCCTTTCGATCAGTAGTAAAAACATAATAATTAAAAGTATGAGGGTTTCAAAAGTCCTGGGATGTCGGGGCTGGAGCCGGGATTCCATCGGATTTGCTGAAAAATGCAGGGAGAAATTTTAATGTCATCAGCGGCCTGGATGATGCCGCCGACAATCTTGAGCGATGCCACCGGTAATATGGGTGCCATATGGCATCTTTGACTAGTCAAAATAATTCAAAATTCAAATTAAGAGAGCTGAGGCTGCCGGCGGTATGGACGGGCAGTTTTAGATTAATTCAAACTCCTCAAATTCCACACAGGCATTTTAAAAGGGTCAAAACTCTCTTCTTTCTCTCTTCCTTGCATTTACAGAAGCCACAAACCCTTCTTTTTTTCTCTCTACTCTTCTCAAACTCAAATCTTCCTACTTTCTTTCGATTCCCGACCATGAAGAAGATTTTTAAGCACAAATCTAGCCGTCCTAAGTCTGAGGAGCTGCCTGATTCTTCCATTGAGTGGCTGAAACTCTGCCCGGTTCATGTGGGATACAGTTTTAAGGAGACTGACATCATCCTTTGATAGGGTATAGCGGCTCCCATTTACAATCTCGTTCCAGATAAGGATAATCACAACTCTAACATTCAAGTAAACCTACAAAACTCAAACCTTTAGGTTAAGTTTTGATTTTGGTCTTATGCTTAAAATTTTATCATGATAGGGGTTATAAACATGAAATCGATTATTTAGAAATTGATATTGCATGTTATAGGTATGATTTTATGTGATTTATGCTATTTTTATGCCTTGAAATTGGTTGATTTTGATTTTAGGTGATTCTCACGATTTTTGACAGAAATCTGCATTCTACCTGCAGAAGCGATGCCGCTAGCGGCATCACGAATGTCGCTTGTGGCTTCAGGACACTAAAAAGAGGGGAAATAGGCCATATTGCTATTAGGTTCAGCGATGTCGCTGGCAACATCGTCCACACTATCCGTAGTATGGGTGATGTCACCGGCGGCATCACTGCTCCAGCAGCGGCATCGACAGATTTTGAGAACAAAAATGATATAGAATATGAAAAACTTAATTGATTTGATCCTTTTTGATTTTACAGCCGCATACTCAGACTTGCACCGGGGGCATGGGTACCACAGGCCAGTGGTGGCAACATATAGCAGAGAAAGACTTGGTGCTTGCGACCACAATCGATGATATAGGGTTTGGGGATCTAGTCCAAACCATGCCTCTCTTGATGCCAAAGCTTTCTCATTCAGCCTTGACCGCCTTGGTGAAGAAGTGGTCCGAGACCACGTACACTTTTTACTTTCAGATTGGGGAGGTCACCATAACTCCTTCTGACATGGCAGCGATGACCGGGCTGCCATGGAAGAAGGAAGTGATCCATTTTAATGTATACATTGAGAAGAACCACCTCAGGGGGTCAGTGGTGAAGAGAGTGACTGAGTTATTCAAGCTAAAGCCTAAATCAGGGAGGATGTGCTATGGGGAGTTGAACGAATACTGGAAGGGGGTCAGAGTGGTCCCTGAGGATGATTAGGATGTCTATGTCCAGTCTTTTGTTATTTCTTAATTAACCGTATTGTTCTTCTTGATTTTGGGTAGCAAGGTTAATTATGGCTTGATTTCGGCGGTTAAGGATGTCAAGACCATCAAAGATAAAAATTAGCCCATGGCCATTTTAGCACGGATGTATTATGGGCTGGACGTAGGTGCAAGAAAGATGGAGAAGGCCCTTTGCCTGGGTCACTTTCTACTTTAGGTATGTCTGGTTTGAGTAATGTCTTATTATCATGGTTAGCTGCTTTTCTATTCTTGATGTGTTGTTCTTTTGGACTGATTGGTTTTCAATTGTACAGGTGTGGGCTTTTGAACACCAGATTCTCCCTCCTGTTCAGGTTGGTACTATAATGGAGCTGGGTTCTCACTTCCTCGCCCGATGGTGTGAGAGCATCAGAGGACTCGGCAAGTACTCCACTGCTTATAGGGAGGCTTTGCGGGGCCTACAGATCAGCTCAGTAAGCTACTTTGACTTTTGTTTTATCTTACATTCAACAAACTATTAGTCAATAAAACATATTTATGAATTTAAATTGCTTACATTGATTTTGTGCTTGATTGGTTGGCCAGGTTGTGCGGGACCCTTTTGAGGGGGTGTCCAACCGAGTTGATATGCTTACTATCCGACAGGAGGTGGACGACTACCAATTTATCATGGAGTGCCCCTTAGCCTTGCCCTGGTATATAGGGGAGAGAGCTTGAGGCTAGAGACAGCTTATGCCGGCTGCCAGGCCCGTACCTGTGGATCCCCCTACTGGCCTCTGGTGGCCTTATTTAACCATCACTAGGGAGGCTAATAAGGCTGACTACTTGAAGGGGAACGGCCGAGTTTTACAGAGTGTTCCTGGTCCTTATAATCACATGTCATACTTGCTCCCCATGTGCCCCTGCATTCACAAGAATGATACTATATCCTTCCATAGGAAGAAAAAGGAGGAGGACCTAAAAAGGCAAAGGTGCGGTATTGTGGCTGAGGATGACAATGAGGAAGGGAGTGACGGCGGTGAGGGCCATCCCAAGGAGCAGGAAGAGATTGGTCAGGATGCACCGACGACCCATGAGGTGCATCATTCTTCTGATGTGAGATCGCACCCCTTCTTTTCATGATTATATATACGTTGTATGCTTTCATCAAAATAGTTCCTTATGCTTGCTTTTTGGATTTTTCAGGTTCCCTTTAGGAAGAGAGGCCGGGCTAATGGAAGCAGTGGGGGATATTATAGCACCCTAAGGTATCGAATTTGTTGAGGGGTGACTTTCGACCACCTTGGGGACCCAGTTCTTACTAATGAATTTAAGGGGCGACTTTCGGAGTAGGGAGATATCCTCCAGCAGCCACTCGCTGAACTTTATGCCAGAAAACACCACTTATGTAAGCCTTGTGCAATCAAATCCATATGATTGACCCCTTATAAATTCCTTTTGATTTCTCTTTGAATTTTTCAGGTTTCTCATACCGAGGCAGGGCGATTGGTGGGGGATGCTTTCGCTCTTAGGGATACACTAGTTTCCCAGAGTCTACTTGCTCAAGTATATTCCCTGTAGATATATGACGTTAGAATAAAATGCATGAATGGATGATATGAATGATATAGATTGTTTATTATTTCTTTGTCTATAGGATTTTCTGGCCCTCACGCTATCGGATGCCAATGAGGCTCAGCAGAGATATCAAGAAGAGATAAGTGTGCTCCAGCATCGAGTGAGTGAGCTAGAGAACCAGTTGGATACCACATTATAAGAGAGGCAGAGCAAAAATAACATAGATCGTGCTGCCCCGAGTGAGCCAAGCCAAAGGGGAAGGAAGGTGACAGCTGGGCGTCGCCATGGAGGCGCCCCTAAGAGCTCTTGGAGCATCCCGAGGACCGAAGAGGGTGTTGTTGGCACTTATCTTCTCAGTAAGGAGGATGTTTCATCTCATCCACCCGGCGGTGGCAACTAGGCTTAGGCTCACCTGCTGATCTAATTTTTCTTTATTTAGCCTTTATTTTCATTGATCTTGGTTTTGTATGCCTTTTATACAATGGGCTCTGATGACTGATTTTGGATTTTAGATTGTTTTTAGTGTTATTTAGGATTAGTGTTTGGATATTTGGATGGTTTGTGCCTTCGGGCCTTTGATTTGAACAAGATTTGAAATTTATGCTTGCATATCTTCTGGAAATAGATTATAGGGTTTTTATAGGTTGTTTACAGGCTAAAACTGGTTGAAATAGTTCTGAAATTCATAGAAAATAGGGCCATACCACTGCCGGCATTGTTGATATCGCCCTTTGCATGAAATTTTGATTTGCTAACTAATATAGACAACATTGCCTGCAAAGTCATACCGACGGCGACCTAGTCTATACCGCCGGTGACATCTCTTATACCGCTGGCGACCTCACTTTGTCAGAAATCCAAATTTAGCCATTTTCTCTAGTTTAGTTATGGAAAACCACGACTAGCAGCTATGGGGCTTTCTGCAAAGCCTTAGAAATGCAGACTGGAAGAAGCTAGAAAAATTTGGGCTATGGGGCTTTCGATACATCCCAGCATGGCCCGTAAGTCCCGAATTTCTTCGTGCGACATTGGCTTTTTGGGATCGGATGGACCACATATTCTGATTTTCTTCTTTTGAGCTATGCCCTTTGCTCAAAGAGTTTCATGCCATATTAGGGGTCCCAGGGCCCAAGCGCGTGCCCCTGGCACTCCTGAAGTTTCATTTTGGCACGGACAGCGTACCCTGAGGGCTATGGAATTTAGATTCTGTAGACCCGTTTCTATCCCAATTACCTGACAAACCCGGATTTCAGCTCAATGTAGTTTTAGAGTGGTGCCGCGGAGCACCCAGATCTTATCTTACTTGGCCGTCCATGATGGCACTACTGCTTATGGCAGAGTTTATGTGCGGAGTGGGCCCGGTTACCCTATTTAGGATGATTTCACTTATTGGTCCTTTATCGATAGGGGCTTCTCCGATATCTGTGGTACTCATAAAGGTCCTGCTCAATACAGACACTGCTTCCACCGACCCGACTCTTATCGGTGACCATCTCATACTACTGTAGGTATTTATTTTCCATTTCACAAATTATTCACCTCTCTCTACCCTTGCCTAAAATTGGCTTACAAGTATGGGTAATGAAAAAACTGAAGCTAAAGGAGGTACCACGGAGGAACCCGAAGAAGTACTTACCCGTTCATCTGAGGGAGAGGGGGCTTATGCGAGCTGATTCGATCAGTTGAAATTCGATAGCTGGATGTCTATTATGAGGGGGTATACGGATTCACAGATTCAGTGGGTTAGCCCATGGTGAAGGATCTAGGATGTGGTTGTGGAGTCCTGGGGATCATGTGTTCAGCTGATAGGCCTAGAGAGATCTTCATTCTACACTCCCTACCGATTGTTCCATTAGCAAGCCAAACGACAGAGAGTCCCGACTAATTTACCTCATAACCAAATCAGATTCCACAAAGCTAGGTGGGTGAACCATATCCCGGACAAGTGGACTAAGGAGGCCATATTTGAGACTCTGTACTACGACCACGTGGAGACCATTGAGACTAATATACACTACAGAGGATGGCTTGCTGATATTAGATGCATGGTGACCTGGTCCGAGTGATTAAGGGGCCGCTTTGATAGAGAGCGAGCAGAGCAGGGACACGAGCCCTTTTCTACTACCACCTTTCAGAGGATTTCTCGATATTATGACAAGGATGCGGGGAGTTCGGCCTAAGAAGTGCTCTCTTTTAGTTCTATCTTTTGCATAGGTTGGTCAGGGTGATAGACCTATCGAACTTTATTTATTATATGTCTTTTATTTGGTTCTAATTTTTGCATAGACTGCTCCTTGGGGTTTTCAATCTATCGAACCTTGTCTTAATTTTTGCCTAGACTGCCCTTTTCAGGTTTTCAATCCAGCAGACTTATTCTGACTTTTACATAGACCTTTCTCTTTTCAGTCTATCAGAATGATTTTTATTTATTGCGCATTTTATTTAGAATAACATGAACTCTATATTAGGCTTACTTGAGTTGTTTTGACTGTATGGATACAAAATTCACATAAACATAAGCATTCAGAATTTAACAAAAGAGATACTTTCATTAATTGAATTAAAATAAAGTACATGATGTTTGGCTAACATTTCTATTGATTTAACTCCCAATGCCAACTAGCCTAGGCCGGTTTTCTAGAAGGCACTCTCTCTTTGCTTACTTACCTTAATTTTTGCCTAGATCACCCTTTTTGAGTTTTCAATCTAGCGGGTTTGCCTCATCCCCTAATTTTTGCACGGCCAGTTTGCGGAATACTGACTATCGGGTGTCACCCTAATTTTTGCCCGATCGGTAAAAGACCAAAAGGTGGGTAATTTATTTCATCTATTTTTTTGTGCTGCTTTTTTTGATTTATTTCTTTTGAATTAGATGTGATAACGCTTAAGCCTATCTTGGTTTATGGGCTTCACAAACTCATTCCTATCTATATCCATAAGCTTAACAGGCCCTTTGCTAAGCATCTTCTTTATCACATATGGTCCTTCCCAATTTGGCCTAAATTTTCCCCTCACATTAGTGGTGGAAGGTTTCAACTATTTAAGGACCAAATCACTAGCTTTCAGGGGGAACTTCTGGTGCCTTACCCCGACTGCTATAGGCTCAAGCCATGCACTGCTGGTACATCTGGAGATTATCTAGAGCGTTTAATCTATGTTCATCCATCATATTCAGTTATTAAAACCTTGCTTGAGTCCATTCAGATTCTTTTAGCTTGGCATTCAAAGTGACTCTCAGTGAGGTAACCTGATCTTTAACTAGCAAAACCGCTTCCATTTCGTAGACCAAGGAGAATGGGGTTTGACTGGTTGGGGTACGGATGCTTGTGCGATATCCCTAAATAGCAAATGGTAGCTTATCTACCTAATCCCTGTAACCGGCTATCATCTTAGAAATGATCTTCTTTACCGATTTATTAGCTGCCTCAACAGCACCATTAGCTTGCGGTCTATATAGAGAAGATCTATGGTGCTCAATCCTATATTTATCAATCAGATTGGTGGTTGCTCCTTTAAACTGTACCCCGTTATCTAAGACTATGTGATATGAAAGTTCATACCGGGCAAAGATATGCTTTTCCATGAACTTGGCCATCTTCTTGGTGGTGACATTGGTGAAGGATTCAGCCTCTACCCATTTTGAGAAATAATCCATTGCTACCACGATCAATCTGTGTCCATTTGTTAATGAGGGACAAATTTCACCGACTTTGTCCATCCCCCACGCCGAGAATGGCTAAGGAGTAGATAAATTATAGAGCTCAATGGGTGGTAAATGTTGCATATCCCCGTAAATTTGACATTGGTGGCACCTTTTGACTTGGACGATGCAATCAGCTATTAGGGTAAGCTAAAAATATCCCAACCGCTGAATTTTCTTTGTGAGAGCGAGACCATTCATGAGGGCTATAATCACTGGCATGGACCTAAGCGATGACTTTCTGAGCCTCAGATTTAGTTAAGTAATAAAGTAGCGAACCATTATTGGTGTAGTTGAATAGATCATTATCGACAATCCGAAACTGAACAGCGAGTCACCTTAGTGTGGTGCGGTCCGAGTCAGAGGAATCTGGGGGGTATTGGCCGGTTTGGAGGAACAAGACAATGTCAAAATACCAATAGGGTTTGGTGGAGATGGTGAGGACCTGCTGAACTGGCTGGGCATGGTAGGGGGTTTTAGTTGACAACAGAACCAAGGGGCTGATAGGCTGCTGCTAGGGTCCTTCCTATAAAAAGGCCAAGGTAGCCAGAGAGTCAGCCATGTGATTCTCGTCCTAGGGGACGTGGCGATTCAAGCAAGAGGAGAACTTCTTAGATGAGTCATAGACTGCCTCAACATAAGGACGTAGAGATTCTTCTCTAATTGCCCAATCCCTAACAACCTGACGGATCACAAAGGTCGAATCCTCGATGACAGATACCATGCGGGAACCAACCTAGAGAAGGGCTTCAAGACCAAACATATAGGCTTTATATTTAGTGCCATTATTGGTGACAGGGAACTCTATACATTTGGACAACGGGATGATTTCGTTATCCTGTGTGACTATAATAACTCCGAGGCCTGCTCCTCATCGATTCACAGCACCGTCAAAGTACATAGTCGATACACGCTCGAGGATCTTAATGGAGGCAAGCTGTTCATCAAAAAACTCTAGGTTCTTAATAGAATCAGAGTCAAGAGGTGGGTTAGCCAGAAATTCTGCCACTGCCCAACCCTTAATAACCTTCTTCATCATATACTCAATGTCGAACTCGGAAAGAAGTAACAACCATCGAGACAGCTGCTCGGCTAGAGTGGGGGATTGAAAAAGATACTTCATGGGGTCAATCTGGGGGGTATTAGCCGGTTTGGAGGAACAAGACAATGTCAAAATACCAATAGGGTTTGGTGGAGGTGGTGAGGACCTGCTGAACTGGCTGGGCATGGTAGGGGGTTTTAGTTGACAACAAAACCAAGGGGCTGATAGGCTGCTGCTGGGGTCCTTCCCATAAAAAGGCCAAGGTAGCCAGAGAGTCATCCATGTGATTCTCGTCCCAAGGGACGTGGCGATTCAAGCAAGAGGAGAACTTTTTAGATGAGTCATAGACTGCCTCAACATAAGGATGTAGAGATTCTTCTTTAATTGCCCAATCCCTAACAACCTGACGGATCACAAAGGTCGAATCCTCGATGACAGATACCATGCGGGAACCAACCTAGAGAAGGGCTTCAAGACCAAACATACAGGCTTTATATTTAGTGCCATTATTGGTGACAGGGAACTCTAAACATTTGGACAACGGGATGATTTCGTTATCCTGTGTGACTATAATAACTCCGAGGCCTGCTCCTCATCGATTCACAGCACCATCAAAGTACATAGTCGATACACGCTCGAGGATCTTAATGGAGGCAAGCTGTTCATCAAAAAACTCTAGGTTCTTAACAGAATCAGAGTCAAGAGGTTGGTTAGCCAGAAATTCTGCCACTGCCCAACCCTTAATAACCTTTTTCATCATATACTCAATGTCAAACTCAGAAAGAAGTAACAACCATCGAGACAGCTTCTCGGCTAGAGTGGGGGATTGAAAAACAACCATCCCGCTGCCTCTGCCAGGCTTATACCCAAATTTATTCATTAGTTTTCCCATACCAGTGTGGAGATAATTGGGCCAAAGGGGAGGAGATTTCCCTATCTTACTAACTACAGCAATCCAAAGACCTTCCTCTAGTTTAGCTTTAGCTTCGATAATAGCCACAATGGAAGCAGGATCGACCTCAATTATTACAAGTTTGTCCTTATGAATAAGCTTGATTTTCTAGTGGAGAGTGGAGGGAACTGTGCCCAAGGCATGGACCTAAGGCTGGCCGAGCAATAAAGAATAAGTAATAGGAATGTCAAGTACAGTGAAGCGCACATTGCTCATAACACCTTCCACAGTGACTTTCACCTCAAAGGCCCTAATTATATTGTGTTTTAAATCATCATAAGCCCTGATAATAGTACTAGATTTCTCAAGCATTTCCTCTGATAGTCCCAGGTGAGGAAGGACTTTCAAAGGGCGCAGATTCAGAGCAGAGCCATCATCCATCATGGCATAGGAGATAACCTTATCGAGGATCTGAATATAGATGAACAAGGCCCTGTTGTGGTCCCTACCCTCAAGCGAAAGATCAAAATAGTCAAAGACAATCTGAGGTCCCTTCCTTGGAGGAATTTCCTCTCCAACCCTGGCATAAATCTCCACAACTGAAGTGGTCGAAGTAGCTTCCAAATCAAGCAATCGCTTAATTAACCCCTTGTGATTCCTATCAGAATCAATTACCAACTGCCATATACTGTAATGGGCTTGAGTGTTTTTTAGCTGAGTAATAAGAGGATCAGCCTCAAGAATAGTGGGAACAGGCGGAGGTGGAGAAGGAGGCCTTGTAATAGTTCCTACTTTGTTAGGGACCGGGTCCTTATTTAAGCGGAGATATCGATCTTCAGGCTGATACACATGGCCACTCGGAGTAATGTTGAGAACATTATCGAGCAAGACACTCTTAGTGGCTTGTGTTTCAAATAGATACTATTGTTCCTCAAAGTCTGAATCTGGGTCTTGCAACTCATATGCATCCACATTGAAAGTCTCATTATGATCAACCTTGAATAATCCCTTTGGCTTCTCATTAATGATCGAATCAACCCTAAATAGCTCAGTACTTACGACCTTGGCTACCTCGATAACTCCCTCATCTTCATCAGAATAGTCATCCTTTGAAACAAAGGAATCTACACTGAATAGCGGCTTTTTCTTGACTTTCATTCTCTTGGCAACAAACGGCTGAGCGCTGAGGTTTTCTTGCTTAGGAGGGTTCGGGTCAACATCCATACCTTGAACTAAATTGACCCCCAGATTAGCTTGACTAATGAGACTAAAAATTGAACTGGACAAGAGATCGGAACCGATAACCATAATAGAGTTACAGTTACCCAGACCCTGGGTGATTAGCTCAAAGACTGCAGCTTCAGAAAAGTTGGACTAGATCATCCCTACCTTGTTCCTGAAATTAGGCAAAGGGTTATTCATGGCTCTTCAGGTTTTATCAGGCTCAGCAATCTTTCCTTCACTAACAGACGCTGAATAGCCGAGACCAGGGTTTTATAATTATTGGTTTGGTGTCCTACCTGAATGTGGTAGTTGCAGAAATTCTTCTTATCTTTGGGTTTGGGTGGTTTGTACTCTTGAAGGGACTGGATGAAACCCACTTCCCTTAAATGCTGAAAGATGACCTGAAGAGGCAACTTGTATGGATTGGCCAAAATAAAAGGAGGGCAAGGAGGTTGGACTGCGGCGACTGCCGGTGGAGCTGGAGAGATTGCCAAGGGTGCAGCAGAGGCTTAAGAAACTACCTGAACTGCAGCAGGGCTTTAGGCTTAGTAGGTGTCAGAGCTGATATTCTTTCTAAACCAGGGTTTCCCTCCTTTTTTGCCTTTTCGCGCTCCTCCTTGCACTCAATTTTCTTGGCTTTTTCAAAAATAGCCTTATAAGAAAGGAATGAATCAGTATCCATTTATTTATGGAATAGGGGAAGAGATCCCTCTAGGAGTTTCACAATCATCTCCTCGAGGCTTAGCTTAGATTTCATCAGAACCTGGGTCGACATCCACCGATTAAAATATTGCTTAAAGGTTTCATTGGGCATTTGGCAAACTCCCTCGAGATGTTGGAGGGTTGTTTCCATCATAGTATTAAAACCATAATGCACTTCCAGAGCCTCGAAAAGAAATTTCCAATCAGTGATAACATGATGCGGCAAAGCATGATGCCATTCAAGAGTAAGGCCCCAAAGGGAACAAGGAAACATTTCAGCAAGCACTTTTTCACTTAATTTCTTTACACGCATAACTCTTTCATACATTATAATATGGGAAGCAGGTGCACCAGAACTATCATAATGAGCCATATTTGGTATAGTAAAATTATGAGGGACCCAATCTTCATTTCTTTCGGGTTCTTTGGCGGCTATGAGATGTTTGATGTAGGCTTAAATTTCTGGTGTCACGCCCGAAGGCTGCGTGACCTAGTCATTGATCGACTGAGAGAGAGTTGCTGCATTGGCTGTCATACCCAGAGAATGCGCGACATGGTCGTTAAGCTAAGAGGCCATCATTTAGCAAACAAAAGCAGCTATTTCAAGTGTCATGCCCATGGGCTACATGACATGGTCGTTGACTAGAGGAGATGGTGGAGGATGAGGGACCATTTGGCTACTGAAGGGATTTTGAGGGTAGGTGGTACCCTTGGAAGTTACAATGAACTGAGGAGGAGCAAAGGATGGTGGTTGGATTAACCCGCCGGAAGAAGCTGATAACTGATAAGTGAACATTCGAGGAACTAAGGTTTCAGTAAAAGGTCTCAGGTTGAATGGAACAATCGATGGAGTAGTCGAGGTTGGCAGAAAAGCAGAGGTTTGCCCGAACTGAAATGGGCTTACTATAGGCTGAGTTGAGGGAACTGGTTAAAAACGGGTGCAAAAGGCCTTGTCCCTACCAAACCTACAAACATCTGTACTGAACCATTCTGGGCATGCATATCGGACTTAGAGACCCGATTAGAATTCCTATCCTTGAGGGCTTGCTTAACAGCCGCTTGGATAGTGTTTTGGATGGAAGCTTGAAATGCATCCAAATTCAGAAATTGAGCCATAGCACTAGCGAAATCAAACCCAGGTGGGGGTTAAGACGTTGATCCTAAGGTGGGAGTAGGGTCAACTTGCTCCTCGGGCAGAGGATGGTTTCCATCATTGCTTGGAAAATACATAGCTAACTGAAAGAAATCTTGACCCAACTGAACCTGATCTAAATCTGACTCCCCGCTGGAATCGGTATACAGAACCCCCTCAACTTCTATGGTGAAAACCCGGGTGAGAGAACTACAAATCAGATAGTGACCTGGCCTTTTCCAAACTGGGGTGCAATGATAATTCTGGCTCCTCCTAGCTAAAATAGTAGGTAGTGGATCAGAGCATGCATGGATTTATGTGATGCCATGGGTGGGATGAATGGTCTTTATTTAATAACCAATGCATGGTATGTATGGCTGTACATAGACATGGTTAGCAATGATGCGATGGCTTATCCCTCCAACATTTGTGGACGTTCGTACCCGTTGTCACGCATAGTGATATGTTGTGACTCAATGGGGGTACAAAAGAAGTCCTACGGATGTTGTTAAACCTCTTCCATGAATGGAGGTTGGTAAGGATAAGTTGAATTTTGGCTCTTAGAGCCTGATGCATGGGTGATGCATAAGCATGTAGCATATAGCACACAAAAAAGTCCCTTTTCCAACCTTATGACTCCCGCATAATACCTCTTTGGAAAGGATAGAGTTTTGGCTTCTTAACCGGTAATGGTGAAAGAAGTGTGTCCTAATTTATTTTCATTATTATAGTAGTCCTAAAGGATTGAAGTGCTATGGTTTATTCTAGTGCGGCTTTGGTGTGGTTGTTGATGTAGAAGGTTCTCGTTTACCTCGATTCCATGTTACTCAACCACTCCCCAAATAGGTGCAATTGCAGGAGTTTATGTATTGGTTAAAATGAGTGATCCATCCATTAGGCATCCTCAATTCAAAACAGGGCATGAGTGATACTTTCGTGAGCTTCTCGGGTGTAAATGGGGCACCTAAAAAATTATCGAACTACCTACACACGTAGGATAAAATGTCATGAAAAAGAATGAAGTTTTAACTTGGCCAATGATTTCAATACATCATCAAAAATCCTTTAAACTTATTGAAAATCTTAAGTTCAAGTTTAAAGAGATAGATCCCCAGCAGAGTCGCCACTGTGAGTGGACGACCTTTTTCCCACCCACAAGGACCGCGTGAGATGCGTAGCACGGGGGGTGGAAAATAATGAGCACAGTGAATTATGCTGAGGGATTGATCCTTATTTTAGCGTGATGAAAAGATTAATTGGTTGATGTTGAATTTTAAGTCCAATTTGTGTGTTAAAGGATACGAGATCGAAATCCCGTACTCAAAATAGAGTCGCCACCCAATTCAGCTCAATCGGGAAATTTTGGTACGATTTTCCCACCGGGTGGTAGACCATACCTTAAGTAGAGATTTCGAGTTCGGATGATGTTATCTATTTTACATTAGGCAAGTTAAAATATTTCATTCTTTCTTAATCGGTTTTAGTCCACCCTATTTATTTGTGTTTTCGGTTTATATATTGTTTTCATGTTATCAAGCAATCAAAAGTATTAAATAAATAATTATTACAGTTATCCAAAAATAAATGCAGAAAATAAAATAATAATTACATGGCTTTCTAAATCCTATACATTTTTCTATACAATAAATAAAATACCCGAAGTCCTAGCATCCATCTAACCTAAATCTACCTGCACAAAACAGTTAGCACAAATATAGCACTTTGTATGGGGTATATCACATAACATGCACAGTTAGTAAACAAACAAGACCCGAGTTAGTGTGAACATGGCATATTTTGTTTATAATTTATTAAGCCCAGTTGGATGGCTAAAAATGAGATTTAGACGGCGTTTGCGGGAAAATTCTGTTATATCCACATTTTAGACTTGATTGTTATTTTAACTGGATTATTTGTGAAAATGACACATGGTATGGGGTGGGGTCTATTTTCAGAAGGTTCCAGACCTTCGTCGTTGCACTGCACATCCTAGCTTCAGAAATTTAAACTAGGTCGGAAAATAAACGAAACTAAACTATTATCCAAAAGGTCATGTCGCCGGTTGCATGACTAAGATCACCGGCGGCATCAATGATGCCGCTGGCGGTATCAGTTATACAGTCAGGCTACATGTCTGTCTGCATACCATAAAGAAAGGGTCCTGCAAGAAAATGGGGCCACTGGGGACAAATGAGGCCACTTGCGATATCAACGATGTCGCTGGCGGCATGGTTGATACTGCTGGCGGCTTCAAATGCCTCCGGCAGTGTCAATTTCTTGCAGCAGCTGTTTTTGGCCAGAAAGCGACCAAAAACCCAAAACTAAGCACAAATAGCAACTCAAGCACAACAACAGCTAAAATGAAATCCAAAGAGCTATGAGACTCAGAATTTTTACCTCAGAGCCATGAATCTATCTCTTCATGATCCTTATGACACCTCCGGGGATCTCAAATGATGATTTTGGGAAGTAAGGGGTGATTTAGTCTTTAAATGCTAATTTTTGTGATTTCTAAACTTAGAATAAACCTAAATATCAGAGAGTTCAGTAGAGAAAAACCAAGAAAAGATGAATAGAATCCTCTTTTCTTACCTTTTCTAAACTTTATCGCACTAAAGCTAACTAGAATGCTCAAAATTTGCTTAAAATCTTGAGTGGTGGAAGATTGGAACCCTTGAAATGGCTATAAAATCTTGTTTATATAGGCTAAAATATGTTGGAAATTGCCTTTGATCGATTATCCGTCGGATATCAAGCGAAAAGTGCACACAGCTATCTGCAGAAGAAATTATGCCGCCGGCGGTATCAGCGAGGCCGCCGGTGGCCTCGCTTCTCTAGCAGGTCTAAAAAGTTGCATGATTCGTGTCCAAAATCGAGGAAAAGGAGAGGAAATCCGGAAAAGGTTTATATTGAAGGAAAAACTCAGATATTGGGTGTATTTTTTATTTTTATTGGGTATTTTGGACTAGATTATTTTTTTGGGTGTAAATCATCGGTCTGAGCTACCACTAGACTCGTTACCGGACACGCCGAACTGAATTTTTTAGAAAATAAAGTTCATAGAGAATTTTATATCGGTGATAAAAATTCCAAAAGAGATTTTTTACCATGAGGAATAAAATCGGGCATACGTCATCATCGTCTCGAGAGGGACTATAAAATCCCGTGCTCACAGCTTCTAAGTACAATCAATAATTGTACTTTAAAAACTTAGAAGCTTGAATTCAAAAAGAATGGGAGAGTTAGGATGCTAGAATTATGGGGGAGCAGATATGTAAATGACTAAGTATCAAGAATCATATTTAGCTTATAAAAACACCTCTACTTATGCTTATATGTGCTTAGTTTTTGTTTCCATCAAATGAGGGAGATTGTTAGGAAATAATGATTCAGAAGACCAGTCAAGTAACTATCGGGATCGAGTTTGAAGAAAACAAAAACATGAAACATGTTGTCTCCTTAATCCAAAGAGGAAGTATAAGGTCCAAGATAAGTCATCAGGACATACACTAAGCACATTATGGAAGCATCTGGTTAAAGAAACAAACTCTAAACCTTCAAAAGCAACATCCGAAAGAAGAATTGATTGAAGTAGCATCAGGGTATATTCGGTCTGAAGACATCTGGAAGATCCAAATATCAAGTTAAAGGGAATGATTTGAAAGTTACATTTCCCTCCACCATTTTAGTCTAGAAGTCAAAGATCCTTTCCCTTGATGCAAGACAAAATAATAGCTAGCATGCTTTTCAGAAAAGGATAGAAGGACTGACACAGGAAAGAGAAAAAGTATCAACATTTTCTACCTAGACCAATAGGAAAGGCGTGTAGAGCTCACACACCTGACTACTGGCATAAAAGTTGGTGAATCGCTAAAATACAAGGAAAACAATCACTGACAACTTTTAGTCTCAATCCCAAGGATTCAAACAGGACAATTACTTAGTCTAACAGATTGATCAATGGATCTGGAAGCACCACATCTTACGTGATCAATGGTAAAGATTTAATCCGACACAACTACTACACTTCTAATGCAAGCCTGTAAAAGAGAAGCATTACAAGTTGATAAGGGGCTAGTTGTTTTAAGAAAGCATACACAAGAGAATCCGATATTACAATCAGTGACCAAATCCTGCACAAAATAAATCATTCCAAATCAGTTTGTAAGAATTCTTTAGTAAGTTACAAACTTGAGGAATTCAAAAACAAAACCCTTGAGAAAAACAAATTGTAAAAATCTCATAATTGGGTGAGTATTGAGATTGGGATATAGCTTAGAGTTGGTGCTTTAAGTGGGATCTCCCTATAGGACTCAGCTTAGGTTTGGGTAGAAATCTAAGTGATATATCCTGCTAAAGAGGACTCAGCTAGGAGTTGGTGCTTCTAGTGGCATATCCTAGATCCAGAAGGGGTTACCATCTGGAGATAAATTGTAAGGCTTGATTCCTGCCAGTTGGAAAGGAATCCACAAGTGAAAAAGCTTGGAGTAAGGACACTCCGAGGACTGGAATACGCGGGGCCGAACTATAATAAAACTTTGTGTTTGATGTTCTAACTCTTTACTTTATTTGCACAACATTTCGTATTTGCATCATCCGGATCCAATATATCTGGAACATATGAAACACGCTCCACAAGACTTTTTAAAGTCTATTAATTCCGCGAAAAGGGTCATTCACCCCCCCCCCTCCTCCCTCTGACCTTATATAAACCCTCACAGGGACCAACACGGTCAATTTTAATCTCATGTAATTCATTAATAAATTTTAATCGAAGGGGCAAAATATATTTTGTTTCCAAATTTATATACTAAAAATATTTTAACCGATTGCATTCCACACACATTGTTTTGTTTGTTTCGCATACGACAAAATTTCTAGCACAAGATTTATGTATCTGAGGGGCAAACTATTAGCATAGGTCCATTCTGGCCCAATGAGGAATTATGCCTATTTCGTTCAGTGATCGGACAAAAGAGCCAAAAAGGACCGAGTTGTCATCCAAAATTTGAAATTTAAAAACCCACATTCCAGGGAAGCTTCGATTTAGCATTTTCTACTGAAAAATCAAAAAGTCAAAATTTAGTCAAACATGGGTAATCATCCCGTCGGGTAATTACCTATCTACGGTAAAAAAATCAAATCTTACCGAGATTTGGTAAGGATTTACGGGATTAAAAGTAGATCTTGTTAGATAGGTAATTAGCTTGCCGGCTAATTACCATTCCACTATAAATAGAGGACTTCCCCTCTCATTTTCAACACAGAGGGAAGAAAAACGAAAAAATCATTTCGTCCCCTTTTGTTTCGAGAGTCCTAAAATCCCCAAAACTCTGTCAAAACACTTTCGAATCCGAGCTTTATCACCTACATTTGGTATAAACTCATTTTCCTGTCTTTTTAGATCAAGATCTCACAGTGATCTTCGATCTAGAAATGACTTAACGACTCAAAAATCCCGCGCTTCCTTTAGGAATAATCCAAGATTATAGTCATAATTTGGGTTAAGTCTATTTTCCAACCAAACCATAATTCTCTTTTGACAACTTCAGTCCTGCACCGGCTCTCAAGTCATCCTGGATAGACGAAAAGGTAAACTAAGGGTAATTTGCTCTAAGTCCAACTTTAAAATTCATTTTTATTACTTTTATTATTGCACATTGCATTCCATTTCTCTGGTTAAGTGAGCCACTGGTGCCACTTAAACTATAATATGTGTAAATAAGCTCGCATGTAAAGACAAACATCCAGGATGTGAGGAAACTCTATTCGAGTTTCCGGGCCAAAACCCAATTGATGTCGTTACTCTGCCGAAATTTTAGTAGAAAACATCAATTATTATGCCGTTATAATGCCTGTTTTCTTTGAATTATTTCTTAAATAAAGCTATTGTATTGCAGAAATTACCAGAAATCCCAAAATTCCAAAATTAATCCAAATAATTTGAACAATATGAGTACCTATCATGTCCGAACTCAGAATCTCGCTTCCCTTTTCGGTATAAAATCCCATTTTGGATCAGTATACCATAATTTCTGGTGGAGCTGAACCGGGTGGCGACTCTAATGTATTTATTTTAGAATAATGTAAAAAATGCTTTATTTTAAATATATCTTTTCTTAATAAAATGTGCAAATATATTTCTCAATATAATCACATTTTTGTTTATATAAAGCCACTACATTTAAGCAAATCGGATTTTCTCACACCGAATCAAATGCATCCCGCGCACCACACCCCTCGTGCTCCCGTAAAATTCCGCCCGCTCACAGGAATATCTATGATAAATTTGCATGTGTACATGGAAGAATAAAAGGTTTAGAACTGGAATAATTTAGTTATCTAAGTGCTTTGTATTTCTCTACTCTTCGGTGTTTTTTGCTCTATTCTATCCGCATAACCTACCAACCCATTATTTTATCTTGAATTTGGTAAATTAAGTTTGATATCTTTTTAAACTACATCGCAACCGTATACTTATGGTTTCCTCTTTTCTGCTTTTACACTAGTGGTACTGACAACACCTGTTTATTCAAAGAACTTATTTCTACTATGTAGAAAAGTGCGAATAATCACTCCTGATGTAGTGATAAAATGAGAGTTGTACATGGTCGCTTGTTTAAGTGATAATTGCTTGGAACCTTTAATCAGAGTATGTATTGAGGAAATGGTTTCTAGTTAACTCATCATCATGGTGAGAAAACGTACTTTGGTAGCGATTCAAACACTATGATAGTTTGGAGCTAGCAACCTTGCTATTAGTAGGTTAACAATGTATCTGAACCCTAAAAACTAGATGATACTATAATGGATGGAAGGAGTTCATCACATTGGTTAACTATTGCAGAACCAAGATCAAGTCAAAGACACATGATGTTCCGGGTATTGGAGAATCATAAACCTTTGCTAGAGGATTACAACAATCACTCAGAGTCATTGGGTTATATATCGGTCTAGAACACCGAGCCAATAAGTTCCATGCAGTGAACTAGGGTTGGTTAAACTCCGGCGGCTCAGTACTATGTGATCTTATAAATTTACAAGCATTGGACCTTTACCGAGCCAAGTAAAGAATTGTTTAGATAGAGCCTATACCGAAAATATACTATTGTGATTGGACCATTGTCTAGTTGAACTGGAAAATTTTTTGACTAATAATTGGTAGACCGAAAAGTCAGAAATAATTTAAAAGAGGGGAACTATGTTCGGCAAGCAATAAAGCAAGGATGATACCTTGTACAAGTGGCCCCCATGAGCATCACATGCTTGTGGGGGCCTGCGTGGCAGAAAAGGACTACATGACTTACAAACACTACTAGGCAGTGCTAGTAGAAACCCATAGTGTGGGCCACATAAGCACTTCAACCAGCATAGGCAAATGTGAGCTGCGCTCACAAGAAGGCCTGTGAGACCCAGCTCGCAAACAAGGCAAACCTGCAAGGGGCCTGCCTTGCGCGGCACGCACAACATGTTGAGCACCTGTGCTTATGGGTTAGACCCGCGAAGCATGGAGCTCCACAGGATGACCGCGTGCGGGATGTGTTTTTTACACATATCCCACATTGCCTGTTCCTCAGCATCTCTTACTCTATGAGGAGGTTTTGTATGTGATTTCTAATTACTAGGTTAAACGTTTTTAAACCTAATTAATTATACTTTAGCTAAAAATTGCATGTTATAGTATAGAGTAAATGTTAAAAATCGGGGATTACTTGGATATTTTTTAAGTCGCGAAAAACACTGTCAGATTGAAATTTATATGGCCGGTTTACCAAATTTTTCAATCGGATAAAATCAGAAAGAGAATCAAGAACAAGAATTTGTTTGCAGTGAAATTTCAACCGAATTTTTTCTGTACTTGGCCAACATCGTTTTTGGTGAAATAAATAGCCAAAAACGTCAACAGACATGCTGTTTGGGGTAGCAGCCATGTCCAAAAGACATGTTTCTTTCGAGATTCAGTTGTGTCCAACAGACACAATGTTTCGGATAAAAATTCATTTTCTGATGAATTTTTTCAAAGGATGCGTGGGTTTAGGGATAAAACCAGGACCCTGCCAGGGGCTGCCGCCCCTCGGACCCTGCCTAGGGGCGCTGCCCGTAGACCCCCTAAATCGTAAACAGTACCCGAACAAGTGTGCACTCCGCACTCTCCATACTTATTCGGTGAAATGTCACGATCATATTGGTCAAACTAATTGATTCAATTACACTAAAATATTAAAAGTAAATATATAACTTAGAGTTATTTCTTTAGCATACGGAACTAATGCATGTTTTCAATATAAATGTAGATAAGGGTTAGTGGAGTTTATGTCCAATTTAAGTGGATCCTATTCGTTAAGCCATTATTTTATTGAGAACTATTAGTGGAGTGTTGACAATCCACAATGTTTGATTGTTTTTGTTTGTATTGAAGCCCACAATGTTTGATCTTTCTGCATACTTGTGTGTCGTGGGGCGGTCACCACCCCATTATTGTTCCCTTCCTTTTATCTTAGTGGTTCCGTTTTGCTAATAATAATAATAATAATAATAATAATAATAATAATAATAATAATAATAATAATAATAATAATAATAATAATAATAATAATAATAATAATAATAATAATAATAATAATAATAATAATAATAATAATAATAATAATAATAATAATAATAATAATAATAATAATAATAATAATAATAATAATAATAATAATAATAATAATAATAATAATAATAATAATAATAATAATAATAATAATAATAATAATAATAATAATAATAATAATAATAATAATAATAATAATAATAATAATAATAATAATAATAATAATAATAATAATAATAATAATAATAATAATAATAATAATAATAATAATAATAATAATAATAATAATAATAATAATAATAATAAAAAAAAATAACAATAAAAATAAAAATAAAAATAAATGGTATATTCTACACACCAATGTTTCAAAAGCATTGCGCCATAGCCTTTTTTCAATACCTTCAATCCCCACACTTCACTATAAATTGATAAGCATTGGAGTAGTTATTTGTTATAAATAACTAATTAATTGTAGCAGTTTTCTATTGGTTAATCGGTATTGCAGTTTTGGTAATTAAGTATCATATATTTATATGACTTTAAAGAATGAAAACTGATACATTGTAAACAAGGAACTTAACTTTTCCTTCATTATGGTTTCCATTAATCCATTAAAATTCATTAATTAAATATAAAAGAATGGTGAATATAAATACACATCAAATTATAGAAAGAAAGAATATAGATAGAAAAGAAATGTAAAATAGGAATAGTAAGAAACAGAATAGGAATGTAAAATAGAGAATAAAAGTTAAGTACCTATTTCTAATTAATAGATTTGTTTCTTATGTTTCATTCTTGAATGGTTTTATTTTATTCTTTCTTTTATTAATTAAAATAATTTATTGTATTTATCAATTTCAATCCGTATGGTTCCAATCTTTGAGACTCTTATTATCAAGAGGTCAATTGCGAAAAGTAGAGGAGAAAGAACGGTTTGTTCTCTTCGTTATGGTTCAATACATATTAAGGTACGCTTCCATTATATATTTACTTATAATTTATCATTCAATTCTAGACAAGTTGATCTTGGGATTTTATCCCGAGTAAAGTTTATGACTTACAGTTGGTACAAATTTCATCATCGAAATCGTTACGAGATTATAAAATTGCTTACACAAACCCATATTCTTTTGCCAAAATGGGTCTTTACCATTTCATCATTATAGACTAGTTTGGCGAGTTTTTTTTTTCCAATCCCTCCTATCCCTACAATAGAGATGTTATGGAGCTTTGGTAATTCACTACTCTCAGCCAACAACAAGTTTACAAGTTTTTCTTTCTCAGAATCTCTACCTTTCACCTCTGATATATAATTAACAAAGGTAGTTAGAGGACGTTCAGCTTGTTCGACATTGCTCCACAATAATTGGAAGCCATAGTTATCTTTCTCAACGGCAACAACATCGAGCCATGCATTGAGATCGATGATTTTGGCAGCAACTCGAAGGCGTAAAGGAACCTTATTAGGAAAGCAAAAGCAAGCACATATGAGATTGAAAGACCATACCTTCCTTGGAACAACTTTTGATTTAAGAATTTCATAACTTCAGTCATCTAAAACATTGTCGATGCTATAAGTCACTCTTTCCAGCCTATCAAGCTAGAGTAGAACAGTTTCTTCCTTCAGTTGCAGTCTCTCAGCATCAAAGATGTTGGAGATGTGAGGTCGGTTATCCTACATTGGAAATATAAGAGAATGGTGAGTAATATATAAGTAGAGTAGATTGGGCCTTAACACAAGCCAAATGGTTTTGTGTTAGATGGGCTCAACCCCACTTGTATGCTCACTCAACTATCAAGTCCAACATCTCGAAGTCCACAGATTCTCTACATCGTATCAGAGCGGAAGAAGGCCTGACAACCGGAATGATCATGGGTTTGTGTTTAAAGTCATGGTGGAGTTTGGGCTAGCAGAGAAAGGCTAAACCCGATGTTGACCTTGAGCCTCGGAGATGATAGGCTAAGGAATATTGGCAAGTGGCAACTGGTCTATGCCCAGTTGCACTTGAGGGGGAGTGCTGAAGATGTGAGGTTGGTTATCCCACATTGGAAATATAAGGGAATGGTGAGTGATATATAAGTGGAGTAGATTCGGCCTTAACACAAGTCAATTAGTTTTGTGGTAGATGAGCTCAACCCCACTTATACGCTCACTCAACCTATCAAGCCCAATACTCTCGAAGTCCATAAATTTTCTGTAGAAGAAAATTGATTGGATGGATTGGAGTTTTGAAGTGAGCCTTTGGGCTTTGCCCTCAATACCGGCAGAAAGTCTGGATTCCTGGTCAATGGTTGATTCCAACAAATCCATTACGTTGGAAATAAGAGCATCAGCCGCTGCCATTATTGAAAAATAAATGCTAATTATGGGTGTTTTTGGACTTGATTTTGACATAACATGATTCAGCATATTGGATCCTTATAATGGAAATGGATCCTTATAATGGAAATGTGAGGGGTGTTTAGTAAAAACAAGACCTTTGAATTTCATTAACATGTTCACATGCTATGTCGAGAGATACTGAGGTTATATTTCATATTGGAAATATAAAAGAATGATGAGAGGTATATAAGTAGAGTAGATTGGACCTTAATATAAGTTAGTTTTATGTTAGATGGACTCAATCCATTTGTGTGATCACTCACCTATCGAGTCAACAGTCTCCCGACCCATGGATTCAGAATAGAAGAAGGCCTAACAGCCAGTGATCCTGGATTCATGATTGAAGTCCTGGTGGAGTTGGGCTATCGGAGAAGACTAGATCCGTTGATGACCTTGAGCCTCAGAGGAGATAGGCCAAGAAGTGTTTGGCAAATGGCAACTGGTCAAGGTCCAGTTGCACTTGAGGGGGAGTGTTAGGAGATGTGAAGTTATATTTCACATTGAAAATATAAGAGAATAGTAAGAGGTATATAAGTGAAGTAGATTAGACCTTAACATAAGTAACTTTATTTTGTGTTAGATGGACTCAGCCCATTTATGTGTTCACTCACCTCTCGAACACAACACTCTCCCGACATATGAATTTAGTGCATGCTGAACCTGCACAACTTAATCAAATATTTCACATGATTCGATATTAAAAAAAACAAATTGCAAGTAATACAATTATTGTTTAACTAATTGCTAACGTGCAAGATTTCTCGTTGAATTCTATATTCATATCAAATTTACCGTAGACACTCAAACTCCAAACTTTAATGATTGTTGGTGCAATTGACCCGAAAATGCAAAAACAAATAGTGCTTTGGCCAATTTCTAGCTACAATGAATCCATTGTATTTTTAAATTAATTTGTTTCAATTATAATATTTGAACATGTGAACAACGAAAAGAGTTTAAAATTGTCCTCGATGTCTTTAAAAAAGACCTAACGTTAATGATACTTTTCCTTGGACTTTTAGTTGATTCCTTTTAGATTTGTCCTCATTGTTCCAACCACGTTTTAGGTACCATCATAAACTATATCACTCAATTTTTTACATAAAGCGAAGGCCGGATATTGTGAGCTCGAATTTATTAATAAGAAAATTAAAAATATGTAAAAATAAAATAAATAATAAAACAAGAAAAAGAAAACAAAAAATCTTAAAGAAAGTAAACGAAAACGGTCCCAATAATCAAATCCACAAATCAACAAGGATGATTCTACGGTACTTAATAGGTATTATAATGCACTGTAAGCTTATCTCTTAAATTTTATTACAATAAAGCATCCAATCAAAAAGCAAACACGTGGCAGTTAAAGTTTTGTCAGATTACCCACGTTTCCATCATTGCAAGTTTTTCCTCTTCCAATATGGCAAAATAATTTTTTTTGTGTGTGGTTGGATATTTTGTTTGATTTGTCTTATTTTTATTCCTAATCTTTAAGTTAAGATGTAATTTATATTTCAGTATTTATAGAATTCTTTTACTTTATTAAAAAAATTATTCGAATAATTTTTAGTGTGTGATCTATTGTTACTTCCTATTTAATATCTAAGTATTCATTTTTACTATTTAACACCTAATATATTTAAGTTTTGCCTAATGTCAATTCAAATTTAGTATATTAAGCGTCAATTTAAGGTTACAAAGAGGTGAAATATTAATAGCGTGATTTGGAACATAATAACTTTTGATAACCACACGTGACATTGTCAATGCTAAACTGTCAAGTACATTGTTATGCATAAATTCGATAAGTCAAACAAAAATTGAATATATTACTCATTCAATAGACATTTTTAATAAATTAAACATAAAAAAAGACATCTGAATTATACAACGATCCTAGAAAAAGTATTGAAATAACAATTATACCCCTGGAAATAGCATTTGAAAAACTATAAATAGTACAGAACTAACAGAACACCTACTTGACACACAATCCCATCACATGTCAAAAGCTATTTTAAACAAAAATGAACAATATTGTATCTATATCTATAGTAAAGGTGGGCGTGGTTGTGTGGTTGGTCCATTGTTTAAATGGCTGCAAGTGTGTGGATCCAACAGAAGGATTTGTTGAACTTCCTTTCAATGAATCACATTATTATATACAAAAGCCATATGACTTGAAAGTAAGTGATAGATATAGCTTTGTTGATGGAGTCCATAAGCTTTGGGTTTACTTCACTGATAAACCTTTGTCTAAAAGCAGTCCAACAAGGGCTAGATCAGAGGTCATCATCCATGTAAGTTATTTCTTCCCATCTCTCTGGTTCTCCTTCCCGGGGTTTTATACAAGACACAGGGTATTTTGTAGTCTTTTCGTTGAATGATTGACCTGGAGTCACTTTTTATTATTACAATAGAAGAAGTGGCTATGTATCAATCAGCCAACGGAAAGAGTACAAAATACCCGGTTCTCTATATAATTTACCCTCCTTGCTCTTTGCTATCTACCGGTAAAGGGTGTCGGGCAATATAAAAAGCTATTAGTGAGTCTGACTTATTATTACCTCTAACTTTTGGGTCAATTGGTTAATGATATGTTATTAATTCATGTTTTGTATATAAATATCAATGATTCGAATTGGATAGCTTCATTTGTTTGATTACATTTCAACGTGTGATATATAGAGTGAACTCATGTTACACCCGCTTCATACCCTTTGAGTTTTTAGGGAGTGTCATGGATAATGTTATAACCACTTCATATCCAAATTAAAGTTATTCACAAATGATGAAGTGTCAGTTTAATAAAAAAAGTTATTTTCGAGTATTAACTATTGGCTTAAGTTTATAAGTTCCCTCATTAAAGGGATTACTCAACGCTTTAAACTATAACTATGTCAATTCTTAATCTATACTCTACTTCTCCATTTATTCCTTTACAAACTTTATACATGTCACTTCATCAGAAATGAAATTCTCTAAAGTTCAGGTGGTTGTAAAGTTCAACCCTGGAAAATTAATGGGTTAGATTTATTATGTTGTTAAACCTAAACTTCTTTTGTAAAAAATTATTTATGACATATAAACCAACTCAACCTTAGAAAGTATCAATCTAATTCTATCAACATAGAGTAGTCAATTATAGTAATGGCGACTTATAGTTGGTATGATACCACAATAAAATTTTTTTAAGGGATATATTCAATGACGACATTCCTTTTCCTTATGTATCATTTTGTTTTCGACATGATACAGGTTGAGACAATATCATAAATCCATAAAAATCTTTAAATTTTACGAAAGCTGTGGTGGGGCCAGTGCACCACCTGACCCCCTCATGCGGTCCCTTATTGACTTAGCACATATGGTATGAGACAAACTTTTTACCAAAATCATTAAAAAGAAACTTTTACCAAAGTTTGCTAGTTTGTTTGTGTAATAGGGATATAATTACACTTCTGGTGTATGGCAATTCCAAGGGAAAGCATATGTGCCATCAGGGACATCAGGTGTATGCATAATGCAAGTATTTGGGGCTCAACCTAACGCCACAATCACAACTGCTTTCATGCTTCGGATGTGCAATGGAACCTTAAAGTACTACACAGATCCAGTTATTCTACCCAACATGTATGACAAATGGTTCAAATTTAATGTCATTCACGATATGGATGCCTCCAAAGTCATGGCACATATTGATGATCAACTTTTGTTCCAAGGACTTGACCGTGGTGGTCAATTTCACTTCTTCAAATTTGGTGTCTATGCACAAATTAATGGGTCACATTATATGGAGTCTCAATGGAAAGATATCAGAATTTTTAACAAACCCGGTTCGGAGTACCATTATGGCAAGGGAGAAACTAGTAGCGTGCACAAACGAGGGCATTCACGGTCGATTAAGTGACTAATTTAGGCATTCACTTGTTCGCATTTTGAAATTATGTTATAGTCCAACTGATGGAATTATATTATACTTGTGTGTTTACATAAAGTCATGTCATGATGATGTAATTATAAAGTCATGTGAGGATGATGTAACTATGTTCTTTTGGAAATAAGATATATTAAATAATGATGTGCATTATCTACTTTAATCTAAACAATAATATGGAAAACTATGATTTGAATAACATTAAATATGTCATTGTATTCTACGCTTCGAGAGCTTTTTAACGGTTTATTATACGTCTAAAACAAATTAACGGCGAATGAGAAATTGTAGTTTAAAGTTTGTGTTGGTCCCTGTCAAGGATATGTCATTATATTTTACGTTTCGAGAGCTTTTCAACGGTTTATTATACGTCTAAAACAAATTAACGGCAAATGAGAAATTGTAGTTTAAAGTTTGTGTTGGTCCCTATCAAGGCGTGATATATAGGAGTCAGAGAGGGGGTGGGGGTGGGTTGATTGACTCCTTTTCGATTAGGATGTGAAATAATAGACTTATCTAGTTAATCTGAATTCAATCTTTATAATTGATTCAAAGTATATTGATGAATGATATTTGCTTTGAGATAAATATTTACTTTTGAGCAGAATTTAAATGATATTAAAAGCTTAAAGTAAATAAACGACAGGTAAAGTAAATCAAACACAAGGTTTTTATACTGGTTCGGCAGTCCTAAGAGTTTCCTCCTCTGAGTTTAAATCCACTATTGATGACTCCTTCTGAGGTGGACAAGCCTTTACAATTGGAATTCTATTGTTGATAAAAAGTTTCCTCTTCTTGCTGCTCCCGATTCCCCAATGTAAGAGTACCTTTCTCTTATATTCTTCTAAAGCCCCAACTTCACCAAGTTGTGTTTAGGATAGAAGACCTCACACCTCTCCTTTGTCTGTCATGACTACAAGACCTCACCAAGCTCACTTGACTAGTCTTGATCACCTTTGAATGGATTGAATAAGGATTGAGGGATCCTGTACTTTGTTATCAAGAATCACCTTTGTTAAACCTAGCATAAGTTGGACTGACTCAGTAGTGGTTAAAGTTTTGATCATAACAATTAAGCTCAATTTAAGTTAATCAAATCAATAATGATGTTAAACCAGATGGACTATAGTTCTTGACTGAGTATCTTTATTCAAGTGTAGAATTAAAGATCTTCGCTAAGCTAGCTCTATGATTTAACTTTGAGTTGTTTTGAGCTGAGCAGTGTTCTTAGTCCACTAACTAAGTGCTGTTCACTCAACACTCGATATTTAGATTCAGTTTTAGTTGTGCTTATTACTTTGTATCTTCGTTGAGTTATCTTGCTTGGTCAATTGCGTTAACCTTTCCATTTAAGGAAAATTGAAATCTTGCTTTCTGGTCTTACACTCTTACAGACATTAGTGAAAGATGTCATACAAAATACAAAAGGAATTAATAACGCGACAAAGACAAAAAGCGCATCGCTGATGAAGACAAAGTTTGCCAGGAGAAAAGCTATAAGAAGACAAAGCCAAATAGGGTTGTTATAGCGCGTATCTCCTATAATTGCACACCGCTGCAAGTTCGTCAGATTGCTAGAAGGAATGGGAAGATGACACATAGTAGGGTAGTGGAGTTTTCTCTCTAACGGATCTCCGACATGAAATAGACAAGAATTCAAATTTGAAGCTCTAATTTCAATCTATCTCATAATGGATTGATTTCTATCTCACAACGGTGTGTTTCTATCTCCTAACGAATCGAATTGAAGAATCAATGGATGGAGAGCTGAGCTGTCAAATTACAGAAGATGCCAAAGCAAGTTCAATGGCTACTTTCTTGTTTTCACCTATAAAAGGAGCAAGAAGGCAAGCGTTAGAACTTGGTGAATACACATCAAAATCATAACATTAAAGAAATTCATTTAAGAAAGCACTACTCAGCGAAAATCTGCTTTAGTTCAAGCGAGAATAGAATAGGTCATTTCAATTGTAAAATCCGATTATTGTACATAGATCAACATTTCTATAAGTTGAATCTAGATCTTGTTTGAACTCTATTGAGTTATTGATAGAAGAGGGTATTCTAGTTAGCAGGTGAGCGAATACTGTTAGGAGGGTACTCATCTGTAATTGGGAAATTCTGTGAAAGGCTTCTCTGCCTAGGGTAAAGGAGTTGAGATTAGTAGATTAAAGCCACTCTGTTGGGACTTGAGGTAGGCACATGTTGCTGAACTAGTACAAATCTCTGTGTTCTTTACTTTGAAGTTGAAGTTTTTCATCATTTTCACTCAGCCAGATGACCTACTTAATAGAGAGTTATTTAATCGTGAAAAAGTTTATTGTTTTAATCTAGCGAGTCATTCACCCCTCCTCTGACTCATTGAGTGATACGCATAGGGAACAATAATTGGTATTAGAGCTAGTTTTCATTCTAAAGATTTCACAATCTTGAGAGAAAGACTATTAGATGTGATGTATGCCCTTAAGGCAATTAGGGGGATATATCTTAATTTTGAAATGGTACAAATAATTTGTTTAATTAATAAAGGCATTTAATCTTTTGTTTATATCGATGTGTTAATAAATATATTATGACTGGTTAAAATATATTCATTGATGTATGTATACGAAAGTCCTTGACGTATCATAGCATGAAGTCAGAGAAATTATAGTTGGACTAATATTTAGTGAGACCTGCTTCATGTCCAATTATGATTATGTCTAAAATATCCCCAGTCATAGTTTTGTCAAGATAGGATATTGATGAAGGGGTAAGACTAGCATGTGGTCAACTTTCTTAGAAAGTGTCCAAGTAGTCAATCTCCTAAGGACTGAAGGTGGTGCCTTAAGTTTGATACATGGATATATCTCAGAGATATATTGGAGACCGCAGTAATGGGAACGCTAGGTGTATATATCAATGTGTTAGTGTTTATCTTCATGTAATAAGCTTTGCAAATATCCTCATACTTGAGATACTGGTTACCTTGTGTGGTACCATCTCTATACTTTGGGTCATTCCCATACACTCATTAATTTATGGTGTCAAGGGTCGTTACGGGTATAATGATGATAGCACATTGGTAAGCTGTGTAGTCGAAAAGAATCCATTGCTCCGGATATATTAAGGAGTTGTACCTGGCCGCTTGTTAAAGTGATGATTGCTATAAACCTCTGATCAGAGTATGTGTTTTATAGAAATAGTTTCTAGTCAAACACAATATGATAAAAGGCAATATATTTCAGTAACAAGTTAATAACTAGGATAACTTGGAGCAACCTTGCTATTAGTGGGTTATCACTTTAACCGAACCCTATAAACCAGATGGTACTAATATTAAAGAATTGAAGGAGTTCATCTCATTGGGCAACTATTGCATTAATCGGGATTAAGTCATAAGCACAAATGATGTTCCGAGTAATGGGGGATGGTAGACCCTTGCTAGAGGCATACTACAGTCGTTTAAGGTGATCGAGTTCTATTCGTGGTCTAGAACCTTGAGCCAATGGAACTACTAGAACATGGGTTAGTTAAGCCTTAATAGCTCAATACTTTGGGTACCTATAAGGTCACACACATTGGACCTTCATCGGACTGAGTAAAGAATTAATAGATTTATTCTATTGAAAAAATATAACATAATAATAACTGGATTATTATTTAATTGGTTAAAGATGATTAGATCATTTTGGATAAGCTAAGGAATTTATTTTTGACCGGTAACTAATTTATTAGGGTCGTAAAATAAATTAATATTTGAAAGAGGGATTCAAAGGAGATTTTTTCAATCGAGGTAATAGGGTCGGACCCTACGAAAATGGGGCCCTCATTTTAGGACCCTACATGAGTGACTAAGGGGCTGTGGGCTCGGCAGTTTTGCGAGCCCCAGGCTGGGTCACACCAGCGCTACTGGGCAATGCTAGGAGTGCCCAGCGTAGCCCAGCCCGTAAGCTGGGCTTGTGGGAAGGACTGCAAGCCCACTTGGGGAGCAAGGCAGGCCATTGTGGTCTGCCTTGCGTAGCTGCTGCGCATGCTGCGAGCGGGCATAACCCGTGGATCCAATTGGGTCCACGGGTCAGACCCTTTTGTGGGATGTGCATTTTGCACTTCCCACATTGAAAAATAGGGAGAATTTTTGCTCCTCCAAGCCTATAAATTGGCACCTCATTCCCCCTTTCAAGTCACACCAAGTTCAAGCATAAATCCTAAGTAGAGATTCCCAAAGAAAAATCTCCCGGGTCGACTTGAGCAAGTTATATTTTGAGAGGCCTCGATTACTTTGAGGAACCTCTAGTTTATATTTTCGGGTGGGGTTTTTAGAGTGGTCTAGCAACTACTATAAAGCTATTAGTTCTTCCTCTTAGGGAGGTTTCGGTTGGTGGGGTTTGTGTGGATACTCATAGAGGCTATCCTACGCTTGAAGGCTTGTGCAAGGAGGTTCTACTAAAGCACGCTTCAACTGCTAAGTCTCTTTTCTTTCTCTTTTAATGATTAAGTCTTTTTTCTTTAAGCATTTTAAACTAAATAATTATGCTTAGGTTGTTTTGCATGCTTAGTTTATTTTATGCTTAGGTTATAGCTTAGAGTTATAACATGCTTAGTATAAAATATTTATGCTAGGATATAATTTAGAATTATGGTGTGCCAAGACTATGCATGCTAATCTAGGTAGAGAATTATTTAGTTAATGCTTTATTTAATTCATATACAACTAATAGGAGTTCCTAGGGACAGGGACAAAATTTTGAATTTCCACCATGCCTGTTATGCATGTTTAATGTGACTGTCAGTTCCCAACAGTGGTATTAGAGCCTGCCTATTTAGTGTATAATTAAGTTAGAAGCGAACTAAATTTTATTTTCTATATGAAATGTTTTTAAGCTTATTAAATTATTTGGAACAATAAATGAACTTGGGTTTTCATTTCAAGGTTAGAAAATGGTTGTAGATCCTTTTTGAGTAAGCTGGCTCAACTTACTCAAAATTGATAAAAGACTCAATAATTTGTATAAGTTACATGGGTTTTAGATGCTTTCAATTTACATGAATTGAAAGAACGAAATTTATTAGTTCAAGATAATCCATGGTCTTTGAGTTTGTGCCCATGTTTGTTCTGGCAAAGATTGGACAAGGTGTCTACTCCTCCTAGGGCACCTTTCCTACCTGGGAACCTATATCAGTGTAGCTTGAATTGACCAACGAGGGGATTAAATATGGAATAATTTATTTCTAGTATATAAATGGTTCTTATATATGTTTCTATAACAAAGTAAAAATTAAATTTATTGAATAAAAGCTTAAAGGAAATGCAATATAGATATAACAAATAAAGTGTTAATTAGTTTGCATATAATCTGGGTTGATAAAATATTTATAATAAAGAGCTTGAACCCACCTAAGGTTGGAGCTTATATATTAAGTCTAAAATTCCTTTAATTAATATAAGTTATTATAAATATGTCTATCTGATAAAATCCTAGATTGGATGAGAAGTTTAATACCAATAAAATCCCAAAGCAAATATATTAAGGCAAGTTATTGTCTTCCTTACCCAAATTTATAATACGGTCTCTTTCGATTGCAAAAGTGTTGTGTAAAGCGTTCCTTTCATCCACATTGATCGGTTATATAAATTGGGATAGGGTTTGCCTTAACAGGACTGGGTAGTCCACCATAAAATTGAGGGCTAGCCGCAGGACTGAGACATATTCAAGGAGATGCTAAAATAAGAGCACATGTCCCTTGGGATTAGGGAACTTGAATTAATTAGCAATTGCATACGATGTAAATGGAATGAGATTCCAACTATAACTTACTAATAACTTGACTCATAAAATTGGGGGTCATAATAGACTAGTTATAGATGATACCTACTAGGAAATTTAGCTGGGCTAAAATTCTCGAATTCAATAGAATGGGCTATTGTAAATTTTGAAGAAAATAGTAGGACAAATGTATTTAATTAAAAGACCTTATATTAAATACATGTACTAAAATAATATCCGAACAATTTTCTTTTCTTATATCTAAGGTTGAAAATGACTTCCTATATTAATCTTCGTCTGTTACTTGACACAAAACTGAATGGCTCGAACTTTTCTGCTTTGGTTCCGAGCTATGAGAATAATTCTCTAATTTGAGGGAATCGCCTATGTTCTAGATGAAATTTTCCCTGTTGAACCTGATGTTGAGGATCATGTGGAACATGATGCCTGGTTAAAGCATAGGAAAGATCATGATATTGCAATATGCATAATGTTGGGGGTCCATGAATCCTGAGCTTCAGAAACAACATAAGAACATGACCTTAGAGGACATGGTTCTCCATCTTGAGGAGCTCTTTACTGAGCAGGAAATGACAGAGAGGTATGAGACCTCCAGACTCCATTTTAGAACCAAGATGCAGGCTGGCACCTCTACCTCTTAGTATGTACTGAAACTTTTGGGATACCTTGAGAAGCTGAATCGATTGGGATTTGAGATGAATCATGACTTAAGCATCGACCTTGCGTTGATGTCCTTAATAGATAGTTACTCAAGCTTCGTGACTAACTATTACAGGAACAAGATTAATTCTACAATTCCAGAATTAATCAACATGCTAAAGACGGTAGAACCTCAGATCAAGAAAGCTCAGAAGTCACTTCTGTTGGTTGAAAAGAGCAAGACTTCTAATAAGAAGAAGTAGGCATTGGGTGCCAAGAAAAGAATCAGTAAAAAGAAGAAAGAAAAGAAGACATCCAAGTATGTCTGCTTCCAGTGCGGGAAATCAAGACATTAGAAGAGGGATTGCAAAGCTCCCACTTTTGAACATTTGAAGAAGAAGCCTGCAGAGGCATCTACTTCAGGTATGTTTGTAATTGAAAACTATGCTACTTTTCCTGGAGAATCCACTTGGGTATTGGATATTGGTTATGGTTCTCATAACTGTACTTCTGTGTAGGGACTAAGGAATAGTAGGAGGCTTGCATAAGGGGAGATGGGCCTAAGTGTGGGAAATGGAGCTCGAGTTGTTACACTAGCCGTAGGAAGCTTTAATCTTGTTTTACCGACTGGCCTAGTTTTAGTTTTGAATAATTGTTACTATATTCTGAGTGTTACCAAGAATATTATATCTATCACTTGTTTAGCAGCAGAGGGATTTAAAATTTTATTTTTGAATAATAATTGTCAGATTTACTTGAATAATGTTCTTTACGGTTATGGGATGTTGAATGGTGGCATTTATATTCTTGATACTAAAACACAAGTTTTTAATATAAATAATGTTAAGAAAGTTAAGTTAGATAATGAGAATTCCTTCTACTTATGGAATTGTCGTTTAGGCCACATAAACAAAGATCGCTTAACCAAGATGCATAAGTGTGGTGACTTGGGCCAAATAGACTTAGAGTCTTATGGTGATTGTGAACCTTGTTTAAGAGGAAAAATGACAAAGTTGCCATTTAAAGGAAAGGGTGAATGAGCCACGAGTACATTGGAACTTATACATACTAATGTGTGTGGTCTAATGAGTGTTCAGGCACTAGGAGGATAATCCGACTTCGTAATCTTTATTGATGATTATTCATGATACGATTATCTGTACTTAATGAAGCACATATTTGAAAATTTTGAAAAATTCAAAATGTTCAGAACTGAAGTATAGAAACAGCTTGAGAAAAGTATTAAAGCACTTCGATCTAATCGAGGTGGAGAATACTTAAGTCAGGAGTTTCAGGATTATCTAAAAGAAAATGGGATAGTTCTCCAGAGGACCCGTCCTTGTACGCCCCAATACAATGGAGTGTTTGAAAGAAGGAATCAGACTTTATTAGACATGGTTCGGTCCATGATGATCCAAGTAGATCTCAGTAAATCCTTTTAGGGATATGCACCAGATAGTGTGGTTTATATATTAAACAGAGTGCCCTCTAAATCAGTTGATTTTACACCTTACGAAAGATGGTGTAATAAAAGGCCATCTCTAAGTCACCTTAGAGTATGGGGCTGTCCTGCTATAGTGAAGAGGATAGCGTCAGATAAGCTAAGCACTAAATCTGACAAGTGTATGTTCATTGGATATCCAAAGGAAACTATTGGATATTTCTTTTACCAACCCAAGACACAAAATGTATTTGTATCTCGGAGTGCCCATTTTCTTAAAATGGAACACTTACTTGCAAAAGTCAGTGGAAGCAATTTTGAACTGGAAGTTCAAGAGGAAGAAACAGATAATTAACTGATCAACACTATCAGGAATACACAAGAAAATGTGATCCAAAAACAACCTATTGAAACACAAACATTGCAAAGATCAAGTCGTATTCATAAAGGTCCCGATAGATATAGTTTTATAATCACTAATGATAAAGAACTATATCTCATAGAGGATGATGAACCAAGAACCTATGATGAAGCAATGAAAAGCTCAAATTCTGATAAATGGCTAAAATCCATGAAATTAGAACTGGATTCCATGTATGAGAACCAAGTTTGGAATTTGGTTGATGCACCACAAGAGGCTAGACCGATCGGGTGCAAATGGGTCTTCAAGAAGAAGACTGACATGGATGGTAATGTGATTACCTATAAGGTAAGGTTAGTTGCGAAAGGTTATAGTCAACGTGAAGGCATTGACTATGATGAAACTTTCTCACTAGTGGCCATGCTGAAATCTGTAAGGATACTCCTCGCCATTGCTGCTCATTACAATTATGAGATCTGGTAGATGGATGCTAAAATAACGTTCCTGAATGGAGATTTAGACCGGGATGTGTATATGACACAACTTGAGGGTTTTACATCTCAGAATAGGTCAAAGGTATGCAAACTGCAAAGGTCCATTGATAGACTTAAGCAGGCATCCAGGAGTTGGAATATAGGGTTTGATCAGATAATCCGTGAACTAGATTTCTGTCCAAAAATGAGCCTTGTATTTATAAGAAGGTTAGAGGGAGTGCAGTTGTTTTCTTAGTATTATATGTTGATGACATTCTACTAATAGGAAATGATATTTCTCTTCTTCAAAGTGTTAAAGTAGGGTTGTCAAGAAAGTTCTCCATGAAAGACCTTGGTGCAGCATCATTTATACTAGGTATAAAGATCTATAGGGATAGATCCAAGAGGATGTTAGGTCTTTCTCAAAGTACATATATAGACAAGGTATTGAATAGGTTCAACCTTGAGCATTCAAAGAAAGGTTATATCTCGATGATAAAGGGCATTGAACTATCTAAGGCTGAGTGTCCGAAGATAGCTCAAGAAAGAATGCGCATGAAGGATATTCCCTATGCATCCGCGATATGATCCATCATGTATGGTATGATATTTTCTAGGCTAGATGTCTCTCAGGCTTTGAGCTTAATGAGTAGATATCAATCGGATCTGGGTGAAAAGCACTGGATAGCTGTCAAGGAAATTCTTAAGTACTTGAGAAGGACTAAAGATGAGTTCTTGATATATAGAGATGGTGGCCTCACAATTAGAGGTTACACTGACGTGATTTTTCAATCTTATAAGGATGACTTTAAGTCTTAGTCGGGTTTTATATATGTGTTAAATGGAGGGGCGGCATGCTAGAAGAGTTTCAGGTAAGAAACTACTGCTGATTCAACCATGAAATCTGAATACATTGCTGCATGCAAAGCAGCAAAAGAAGCTATCTGGTTAAAGGGATTTATTACTAATCTCGGTGTGCTGCCTGAGACGATTGATCCAATTACTTTGTATTATGATAACAATGGTGCTATGACTCAGAAAAAGGAACCACGATCTTACCAGAAAAATAGACATGTATCTAGAAAGTATCATATAATCAGGGAGATTGTTGATGCTAAGATAATAAGACTAGAATATGTACCCACTGATCAGAACCTCGCGAATGGTCTGACAAAGCCATTGACTCAAGTTAAACATGACCAGCATGTTAAAGCATATGGATCAAGACATCTGGCTAACTGGCCTTAGTGCAAGTGGGAGTTTGTTGGATATGATGTATGCCCTTAAAGCAATTAGGGCAATATATCTTAATTTTGTAATGGTACAAATAATTTGTTTAATTAATAAAGGTATTTAATCTTTTATTTATATCGATGTGCTTTTAAATATGTTATGACTAGTTAAAATATATTCATTGATGTATGTATACGAAAGTCCTTGATGTATCATAGCATGAAGTCAGTGAAATTATAGTTGGACTAATATTTAGTGAGACCTGCTTCATGTGCAATTATAATTATGTCTAAACTATCACTAGTCATAGTTTCATCGAGATAGGATATTGATGAAGCAGTTCGACTAGCATGTTGTCAACTTTCTTAGAAAGGGTCCAAGCAGTCAATCTCCTAAGGACTGAAGGTGGTGCCTTAAGTTTGACACATGGATATATCTGGGAGATATATTGGAGACCGCAGTAAGGTAAACACTTGGTGTATATATTAATGTATTAGTGTTTATCTTCATGCAATAAGCTTTGCGAATATCCTCATACTTAAGATACTAGTTACCTTATATGGTACCATCTCTATACTTTGGGTCAATCCCATACACTCATTAATTTAGGGTGTCACAGGTGGTTATGGGGTATAATGATGACAAGACAATGGTAAGCTGTGTAGTTAGAAAGAATCTATCACTTTGGATATATTATGGAGTTGTACTTAGCTGCTTGTTGAAGTGATGATTGCTATAAACCTTTGATCAGAGTATGTGTTTGATATAAAAAGTTTCTAGTCATACACACTATGGTAAAAGGTAATATACTTCGGTAACAAGTCAATAACTGGGACAGTTTAGAGCAACCTTGCTATTAGTGGGTTATCACTTTAACTCAACCCTATAAACTAGATGGTACTAATATTAAAGAATGGAAGGAGTTCATTGCATTGGGCAACTATTGCATTAACCGAGATTAAGTCAAAAGCATAGATGATGTTCCATGTAATAGGGGATGGTAGACCCTTGCTAGAGGCGTACTACAGTCGTTTAAGGTAATCGAGTTCTCTTTATAGTCTAAAACCTCGGGCCAATGGTTCCAATAGAATAGGGGTTGGTTAAGCCTTAACAGCTTAATACTTCGGGATCCTATAAGGTCACACACATTGGACCTTCATTGGACCGAGTAAAGAATTAATAGATTTATTCTGTTGCAAAAATATAGTATAATTATAATTGGATTATTATTTAATTGGTTAAAATGATTAGATCATTTTGGATAAGCCAAAGAATTTATTTTTGACCGGTAACTAATTTATTAGGGATGTAAAATAAATTAATATTTGAAAGAGGGATTAAAAGGGGATTTTTCCAATTGAGATAAAAGGGTCAGTCTACAGAAATAGGGCCCACATTTTGGGATCCCACATGAGCGGGTAAGGGGTTATGGGCTCGACAGTTGCGCGAGCCCACATGCTTGGTCACACTAGCATTACTGGACAGCACTGGTTGTGCCCAGCTCGGCCCTGCACGCAAGCCCACTTACGAAGTAAGGCAGGCCATTATGGCCTACCTTGCGCAGCTGCTACGCAGTACGCTAGGCACGCGCAGGCACAGCCCGTGGATCTAATTAGATCCTCGAGTAAGACCCTTTTGTGGGATGTGTATTTTGCACATCCCACATAGGGAAATGGGGAGCATTTTTTTCTCCCCGAAGCCTATAAATAGGCACCTCATTTCCCCCTTTCAAATCGCACCAAGTTCAAGTATAAATCCTTAGTAGAGATTCCTAAAGAAAAATCTCCCGGGTCCACTTGAACAAGTTATATTTGTAGGGTCCTTGATTATTTTGAGGAACATCTAGTTTATATTTTTGGGTGGGGTTTTGGAGTGGTGTAGCAACTACTCAAAAGCTCTTAGTTCTTCCTCTCAGGGAGGTTTCGGTTGGTGGGGTTCGTATGGATACTCATAGAGGCTATTCTACACTTGGAGGCTTGTGCAACGCGGTTCTACTAAAGCACGCTTCAACTGGTAAGTTTCCTTTCTTTCTCTTTTAATTATTAGGTCTTTTTTCTTTAAGCATTTTTAGACTTAATAATTATGGTTAGGTTGTTTTGCATGCTTAGTTTATTTTATGCATCGGTTATAGCTTAGAGTTATAACATGCTTAGTGTAAAATATTTATGCTAGGATACAATTTAGAATTATGGTTTGTCTAGCCTATGTAGGCTAACCTAGGTAGAGAATTGTTTTGTTAAGGCTTTATTTAATTCATATGCAACTAATAGGAGTTCCTAGGGACAGGGACAAAATTTTGAAATTCCGCCATGCCTGTTATGCATGTTCAATATGAATGTCAGTTCTTAACAAATACCATGGCGCATAAAGGAGGAGAATTTAGTGGAAGAGCTCAGCCCTACATTCTTTCAGAAGGAATGTCTATTACCAGGCCTCCCATGTTCAATGGAGAGCACTGCACATACTAGAAGAATAGAATGAAGAATTTCATTCAGTCTCCGAGTATGGTTGCCTGGTTGGCTATTGAGGACGGGCCTTATATTCCCACCATTATCGAGAATGGAGTAACTGTGGAGAAATACTCTAGTGAATGGGATACTACTGATCTTATCAAGCTAAAGGAGAATGTTGCTGCTATCAACTACCTTCACTGTGCTCTTGATGCAATTGAGTTCAACAAAATCTTAGGGTGTGAAACTACTCAAGAGATCTAGAAGAAGTTGGAAGTGACTTATGAAGGAAATGACAAAGTCAAGGAATCCAAGATCAACATCCCAATGAGAGACTACGAGATGTATTCTGTGCTACCCAAGGTAAGTATCTCTAATATGAACACCAGATTCATGAACACTGTTAATGACCTCAAGAGGCTTGGTAAGAGCTTTACCGAAGAAGAAAATGTCAAGAGGATCTTGAAAAGTCTGACTTTCAAATAGGATGCAAAGAAGAGTGCGATTGACGAAGCTCACGATATTAAGACTTACAAGTTTGATGAGCTGATAGGAACCTTGATGACTCATGAAATGTCTTTAAAGCAATATAATGATGAATCTAAGAAGAATAGGAGCAAAGATTAAGAAAGCTCTAACAGACCTGCTGTTCTAAAAGCTGATGATTCCTCTGAGGAAGATTATCTAGACGAGATGAAGGAACAATTGGGACTGATCACTAGAAGCTTCAAGAGGTTCCCAAAGAAAGATGGTAATTATTAGAAGTTCAACTTAAGGAAGCCTAGCTAGTACAAGAAGGGTGCGGATAAAAGACCATGCAAGGAACATAGCAAAGAAATCAAGTGTTTTGAATATGCTGAGAAGGGGCATATCCAGTCTAGGTCCAGCTATCCTAAACTCTAGAAAGATAGATTCAAGAAGAAGAGAGATAAGAAAGATCTTGCTACTACTTGGAGTGATTCTGAGCAGGAGTCATCTTCTTTTGATGAAGAGCTACAAGACTCAGCCAATGTATGACTTATGGCCATTGATGATCAGCCCAGTGAGAATGGAGCTTCAGTTGACCAACCAACTACTTCCAATGCTAAATAGTCAGTTGATAGGAAGAAAGACAAAGGAAAACAACCTGAGGTAAATTCTGAACCCCCTTTATCAGTAGATGAACTTGCTGAAGAGCTTAATGATGTTATTAATATGAATAAGAATTTAGCTGAGTACATCAGAGTACTCTAGAGGAGGTGTGATGATCTAGAGGACTGTAATTCCTCTACCTCACTTGACCTCGTATATCTTATGGAAAAAGCTGAGTACCATGATGGATATAACAGTAAGCACATTAAACAAATGAATAAGTTAGCTGCAGAATTAACAACTTTGGAAAAGGTGCAGGTCCCTCCTCGAACCAACAAGAATACTTTGAGTAACCACACTCACCACTCTAAGAAGGTTTCTCAAAAGAGTAAAGTGAGCAGGCCTATTCCTAAGGCCGCATGTAGCTTTTGTGGAAAATTTGGTCATGCCACAGTCATGTGTAGGTATAAAAATGGTTACTATGATAAATATGACTAGTCTAGGATGACCATCACCAACAAGGGAGGACCCAGCCAACGAAAGACATGGGTACCTAAGAAAACTTAATTGTTTTGTCGGTGAGCCCGAGATTTTCTGATGGTAGCATAATGTGGTATTTAGATAGTCGATGCTCGAGGCATATGATAGGTGATGAAAGCCAATTAATCACAGTGGAGCACAGAAGGGAATGGAAGTGTCAGTTTTAGAGACAACCAAAAAGGGAAGATTATTGGCAATGGCATTGTAGGAGTCAAGCCTTCAATTGAAAATGTGTCTCTGGTGAAAGGCCTTAAGTTCAACTTGCTCAGTGTAGCTCAGTTGTGTGACAAAGGCAGGAAAGTGCAACGGGCTGCTCAATAGTTGATGGTAACTTAAACAAAAATATTTTTTATGCTCCTAGAATTAATAATGTTTATATGATTGATTTATCCCCTGCTCCAATGATATTTGTTTAGTCTTTAAGGAGGAAAACTCATGGCTATGACACATAAGGTTAGGCCATATCAATATGACCAATATGTCCAAATTAGCCAAAAAGGAACTAGTTGAGGGTTTACCCAAATTGGCCTTTGAAAAAGATAGACTCTGCTCAGCATGCCAACTTCATAAACAATTTAGGAAGACCTTTAGTTTATTAACTGATATATCTTCTTATCGTCCTCTTGATCTTCTACACATGAATTTGTTTGGGCTTGTTTTGCCAACAAGTCTTGGTGGTATGAGATGCACCCTAATTATTATAGATGATCTGACCAGGTTCACTTAGATTGTCTTGCTAGTGTGAGCGGGCAAGGCTTTCTGAGTCAGGTCGATCGGGTTGAGTTCGGGTCAAAGCTACTTGTGGGTCATAAATCGAGGCACTATAATCCAATTAGGGGGGGGGTTTATGATTTTATGAAAACAATTTTAAAAAGATCCAAGAACCTAAATCCTTGGATTATAACTCAGAGTCGCCACCTAGATCAGCTCTTTCCAGGAATTTGGAATAGCATAATCTCCAAGAAAACAACACTAAACAATAATAAGGAGATTCGCGTCCGGACGAACCATCTATTCATTACTTAGCTGGTTAAACACATGTTCCACTACCAACTTTAATTTATTTAATAATGATTATTACCTATGTTTGATTTAAAGAAAGAGGGTGAGAAAGAGAGTTGATTTAATGCAAAACATTTCACCTCAATGCGATCTTGACATCACAAAAATATAATTTAAACATGTTTACATGGCATGAAATAATTATAGAATGTATTACAAATAGTTCTAGGAATAGAATACCCTTTCGAAGCTATAAATAAATGCGTTAGAACAAAATACGAGATTTCGGGTATTCTGTCCAGAAGGAGATTATGACACTACTATAGGGATCATGGTAACATGATTTGTCAATCACGATACCGTGATTAAAATCAGATCACAGAAACAGAATATAACAAACATACAGTTTTCAAGTTCGGTAAGAATGCAAACATTTAATGAATTGACAAAAATTGAATTTAAATAAGATTTAGTCTCAGGTTATTACCTTGTGGAGTATGATTCTTGCTTTTGTTTTAGGAGAAATCATGATGGAAAGAACCTTAAAGAATCAGAATGAATGAAGGGAAACTTTTAAACGACTGTAAATAACAAAAAGATAATCCGAATAAGTTGATTCCTCTCGTTATTATAAACTAGAATAAATGAAAGTTGAAAACTTAACAGAACTTTGCCAATTCACTAAGCAATTTTTAAGCATATTGATTTTTTTGGTGTTTGGGGCTCCATTTATAGTGTTCTTGCCACTAAAAACGAGTAAAAAATCAAATCTCAACTAAAGAGGAAAAGGGATTTAATTCAGAAATTTTTTTTCCTATATATATGATCACGGTACCCCTATTGGGATCACGGTGCCATGATTCATGGGTTTTAGAATAGGAAATTTGGATTTGATGCGGTGAACTAAATTGGGAAAGAATCGATCATGGTACCCCAATCATAGATCTCGATGGTACCCCAATCGATTGGGGTAAAGTGAAAAAACTCACTTTTAGCTCTTTAAAAAGGATTGGATTTTCATTCTTCGAGGCTCACTTCAGTAAATTAACTCATGAACCTAAAACACAAGAGTATCCAAGGCAAAATATAAACCTTTCATCATCCACTAACGGGTCATCAAAATTTTATGCTAACAGACTTCCCCTCATAGGACATAAAGACTAGGGTCTTAAATTTTCATGTACTAGAATGCGGGAATAGAGATAAGGAATACTTACATGTTGATCTAAAACATAATCATTTCTTAATTGACTTTTTTCGAAGAAAAAATTTTTTTCCCCTTCAATTAAGAATGATTATATGAGGAAGAACTGCTGGATGCTCGAAATTCTCTGACTCGTAGGGATAGTTTAAATCTGATTCATCTCGGGGTGATCTGAGACACTTCATTGCGATAAATAAGTTTGCTCAGTGACGTTACTAGAAATAGAAAGGTCATCGAACTTAATTTGTCTAGGAGCGATATCTGCTTCACTGTAAAGAAATCTGAGGTGTTCAAGATTATTTCATCTAAAACTAGTCTTGGTGCTCAAAATTTTCTCATGTCAAACTGGTCCTGGTGCTCAAGATTATTTCATCTCGAACTAGTTTATTTTGTTCCGTAAGAGTGATGTTTGCTCCGCTACAAAGGAATGTGAGGTGCTCGGGATTATTTCATCTCAAACTGGTCTTTGGTCTCCCTAATGGTGATGTTTGCTCCACTGCAAAGGAATGCGAGGTGCTCGGGATTATTTCATCTCAAACTAGTTTTTGATTCCCTAAGAGTGATGTCTGCTCCACTGCAAAGTAATGTGAGGTGGTTCGAATTATTTCATCTCGAACTGGTTTTTGGTTCCCTAAGAGTGATGTTTGCTCCACTGCAAAGGAATGTGAGGTCCTCGAGATTATTTCATCTCGAACTGGTTTTTGGTTCCCTAAGAGTGATGTCTGCTCCACTATAAAGGAATGTGTGGTGCTCAGGATTATTTCATCTCGAACTCATTTTTGGTTCCCTAAGAGTGATGTCTACTCCACTAATGACTTTAAGAAGTTGAATTTCTTGTTGGGAGGTTCCAGGCTATCAGGATTTTGAGATTGTAATTTGAGTTATATGTTGGGGATAAATTATCTATTGGGGAGAGATTAGATCATCCATGGGAATAATTGGTTTTAGGGTCGAGAAAGGAATGGATCATCTACTGGGATGAAACAGTCATTGATTTAAGAAATTCTTGTTACGGAATTTTCTGGTTATAATTAAAGAGCTTTGCTCTATTGCCCCTATGATTAAAGATCAAAAATTTGCTTCGGTGAAGTGGATCAAGGTACAATGATCTAGATTGCAGTGACGGTTTTGTGGATCACAGCAACCTGATCGATGAACTTATAGAACCTATAAAGCCTAACTTTTTTGATACGAACGCACACTTTTCCAAAACCACAAATTAGAGCTTTCTTCTTCTCTTCTTACAATTTCTTTCAATTTTTGATCTAGATCTCATCATGTTTCACAAATTTGGAACCAAGAAGGCATATGTCATCATCCAGGCCGAGTTGACCCCGATTCCATAGTCTCATTGTTTCCAATTGGACGTAAAAAGGGGTATTGCCTCGATTCGGACGAGAAGCACTTGGAGCTTGAGAGGGGCTAGGAGGCGAGTCTTAGTCGGCGATACTTGCATCACGCATCTCATAGACCGGTTAGTAGTTTTGGATCGCTCATTTTTTTATCTCAATTTTGATTTTGAACAATTCAAACCTAGAATCATAATTCAAAATTGAATGTAATTGTAAATGCATGAATGTTTAGATTTAGGGTTTAGAAAATGTTACCGATTATTCAAAACTACCGAAATAACATGTATTAGACTTTGGGAATTCTAGATTTTTTTAATGTTTCTTGGATTTTTGGGAGAATTAGCATTCGAATATGATTTGAGCACTGTACCATAATTAATCATGGTACCATGATCATGATTGCGGTACCACAATCTTAATTGGGGTACCGTGATCAATCGATCACAGTACCGTAATGTAGATGGAAGAAATTCCATTTCATGCATTTTTAGGCTTTCAGTCATTTTTCGTGGCTTTTAGGTGTTGTATCATGATTCTAAAATGTATTTTGATCAATTTAACTCACGTATATACATGAATATTGGAATTTAAAAGACTTATCAAGGTTTTTGTTGCTTTTCTTCTTGTAGGAGCTTTTGAGGATGACTTTGGGATCTCTTTCCATTAGTTGGACCTGGTGGGATGCCATTACTGATGTCGGCATCCATTAGAGAATCCATGATGCTAGATTAGAGGAACTAGTGCTGAGCTTGAGGGCTAAGGGCCTTAAGACTTCTGTGGGGGCTCTCACCGTTTTGATCGATCGGTGGTCTGACGTGACCCATTCTTTCCACATCCTAGTGGGTGAGATGACTATCACTCCATCAAATATGGTGGCTATGATAGGCCTACCTTTTTTTAGGACTACCATACACTTTGACATGTATACAGATAGGTTTTATTCTGACATACACATTCAAGCTTAAGCGAAGCGATTATTGGGAGTGAGGCTGGATGCTACCCACCTCAAGTATGAAAAGCTAAAGAAGTTTTGGCTTGCTCAGAGGGTTTTGACTGACGATCAACATGACCAGCATGCTCAAGATTTTATTCTCACACTTCTGACCATGATCCTCTTCCCGTGGGGATCGAGTGGTATGCACCACGGTTTGCTTTTAGGTCTCAAGGGCTTGGCTCAAGTCCCAAAGCTAAACTGGTGCAGGGTTGCTATCGGTCAGCTATATTTTAGGCTGGATGTTTGTGCCTAAGGAGATGAGAGGGAGGTAAAGGCTGGTCACCTCTTCATTCGGGTATATTTATTGCCTTGTTACTTCTTTCCTTCTATTGTTTGAGTTTCTCTTTCTTTATCTCCTTTGAATCAATTTCACTTGACGATTTCTTGTCACGTTCTTTGGCAGATATGGGACTTTGAGCATGGCCTTCTCCCCATGCCTACAAAGATGGTGGATGCTGCTAAGGATTCCCCTGTACTTAGCAAGTGGACACAGAGTTAGTTTGAGCTGACTAGGGGATCTTCTGACTTGAGACAGATTTTAAGGGGTCTTAACTTTGAGCAGGTACGCTCTTTGACCTACACTTTGAACACACACCTTAGTAAAAATAGTATTTACATGGGTTAGGTGATTTACCTTAATTGTGATTACATTTTAGCTTTGTCATGACCATTAGGAGGACACTACTCACTGGGATGCGGTCTAGATCACCCGAAATGCTTATGATGACAGATGCTTCCTCTTAGAGAGCCCCACTTGTATCGAGTAGTATATGGGAGAGAGGGTTTGAGGCCTTTGGACTGTGGCTTCTCTGGATTTGAGGGTGGTTCCCTCTACTCCTCTGGTGGATCTCTTCTATCCATACCTCTTACCAGATGTCGAGCGACCCATTGTTACTGACGGGACTAGATATGTGGCTACTTCTGTTGAGGGCTCATATCTCGAGTTCAAGAGTTAGATGATTCCCTATCATGCTCCTCCGGTCGGTCTAGCTGGGCCTTTTTAGGCATTTCTTTTGAGTTTTATCTTTGAATTTTAATTGGTCTTATTCTTGTTCCTAAGGTTCATCTTGAATATACTGGACCTCTCTAGTAAGAGGAGATGCCAAGCCTCGAGGAGTAGCATAGGTGGCATGGAGGAGATTCCAGTTCCTGCTGCGACTCCAGCAGCTCTAGTATAGGTACCCAACCAGCCAAAATGCTTTGTGAAGGGTCACTTGCAGACCGCTCTCGATACGACTTTCATCATTATAATGGGAATTGGTAGGCGAGTGACTTGACACTTGACACCCTACGTCCACCAGCTGATCTTTGCCCCATCTGACGCCGCTCATGTGAGTATTCTTCTTTCTTTTTGCTTCCCCTTTTAAGATTTGTCATCTTCTAAGTGAAACTTTTTATTTGTAGATCCCTCGAGCTGAGGTGGAGGAGATTGTTAAAGGGTATCAGTCTCTTGGTGGCCTTTTGAGGACCTAGACAATTCTTATGGAGGTATGTACCTGTCTTATGTGATCACACACACACACACACACACACACACACACACACACACACATATATATATATATATATATATATATAATGCACATGAATGTGAATGCCCTTAGTTAAAAAAACTTCATAGGACTAATGCATGATTTGTTTATGAAGACTACTTTGGGTGAGCTTGATGAGCATCGAGTGGCTACTGAGGATCGAGCTAGGGCGGCCACTGTAAGAGCTTTATTGGCGGAGGCAGAGGCTCATAATGCCATTGTTTGAGCTAAGAGGGCCCAGGCTGAGGTGGTGAGGTTGAGGGAATCATGTTCCAAGTGGAGGAATGAGCAGGGACTCCTAGAGGTGTCAGAGTTATCATCGAGTAGCTCGGGGACCGATGATGAGATAGAGGACGACGACGACCGCCTTGACTAGATTAGGATTTATATTTTTTCTTCTTTTTGAACATTTAGACAGATTTTGACTTGTAAATATACATTCTTGCTATATATATTACAAATTTTTATCTTTAATTTGCTATTTTGCTAATAAAATTACTGACTTTCTGCTAAAAAATCAACTGATCCTTGAACTAATCACGGTGCCCCAAGTGATTAGCCATGAAGTAAGGGTATAGAGAGAAGAGAATCAAAATAAATCACGGTACCATGATCTACTATAGATTGCAACTTTTTTCTGTGTTTTTTTCTTCTATTTTACTGATTATGGTTTGTTTGGCAATAGGCTTCGAGATTTTCTGATTCATCTGAGGAAGCAGGACTATGACAAGATAAAACCTTTTGGATTATGGAATATGAGGTTTTATATCGGTCATTCGATAAATATTGCACTTGTTCAAGCTGCTTGCACTTTGTGGGATCCTGTTGATCGAGTGTTTCATTACAGGAATATGGAGTTGTGCCCATTGTTCGAGGAATTTAGCGCTATACAGGGAGTGCCATCCATAAGACACATGGAGATAGCGATTCCTACCTTTATCTTTGGGTCTACTATTAATCCGACAGGGATTTTTAGCTTGGATACAATTGATGGATTTCTGACATATGCCCCCGAGCCATCTAGGTTTCATCTAGAGAGAGTATTGGAGTGGTGCATAGGTGCCCCTAAGACTCACTCGGCCTGACCTTTAATGGTATTTGTACTATTGATGAGCCAGTACATCTGTGGGGTGGAGCAAGGTGTGGCCCTTTTCGTCTACTCCCGGCCATTGATGAGTTAGCTAAGAGGTCATCATCGGCCGCTATTGCCCTGGCTGAGACACTTCTTCATTTAGACGCTGCTACTCAGGACATGGATTTATTCGGGTACTATTTCATACTTCTTTAGGTAACAGATGGACTATCATTTTCTTTGTTTTGGCCAAATAAACTGTACTAATAGGTTTTTTCAGGTGTGGATTCTTGAGAAATTGGCATTAATTGCTCCTCCTGCCAATATTAGCAAGTACAACCCTTCTCACTTTGCTACTCATACCACTACTAGTTTTGGTCATCAAGATCTTGGGTTAGCAGGGTGGACTAGGATTTTGCAAGCGTATTCCGAGAGTTAGATTTGATGGGTTTATCCCTGGTGGAAGATTTTCTAATGTGATCACTGAGCTTTGGTCTGATGGAGTGCACCTACTAGGTTTACGAATGGTGACTTCTTATTCACCTTCTAGATTATGCAGGCAGTATGGGGATACCCAGTACATTCTTACTTCCTTCTCATTATTGAGCCGGCTGGGTATCCATCTAATTGGCCTTCCAACATTACTAAGAAGTGGGCCACGACCACCCATTTCAGAGTTCTGAGGTAGGATCGCTGAGGACTGTCGAGACTGACGAGTGTTATAGAGGATGGATAACTGCTATACGAGTTTTGCATACTCGCAGGGAGCAACAGACTACTAGTATCGACTGGAGTTATCGCTCGAGATGAGCTGGATTAGTTCCTGTATAGGGAAAGAGGAGATGTCTGATTTGATGATGTGATATGGGAACGACTAAGCAGTTTAGTTCTTATATTTGTATAGGCAATTACATTTGGATATTTCTCGACCTATCAAACTTTCATGTCTTAACTTTTGCCTCGGTCACCCTTTTCGGGTTTTAACCCAACATACCTTCTTTTTTTATTTTCAAGCTTTTGAATAGACCTATATATTTTCAGTCTATCAAAATATTTTGCCTTTTTCTTGCTCAGTGAATATTTCTGAATTTCTTTGCTGAATTGATTGCACATAGATAAAAGATAAGAAACAAATGCATTTTACTTACTTGTAAGTATATCACGCATTCAGTCAACATACATTCATAAGACATATGACATAAGATTTAGCAAGAATGATGCTTTTATTGATTGATTTTAAATTGATACAACTATTGGTATATATTGCAACTGAAATATCTCTCATTGCTAGCTACCCTGTGAAGGTTTTATAGCTAACGACTCTCATTTATTTTAATTCTTAATTTTTGCTCGAACCCCTCATATAGGTTCAATAGATTTTGTTCATGCCTTAATTTTTGCTCCACCCGCCCTTTTCAGGTTTTTGAATCGACATGCTGCCCTAACTTTGCCCAATCCACCCTTTTCGGGTTTTCAAATTCGTGGGCTTTATTCTTTATTTTTTTCTTTTTTTACACATGGTAGCGCTTGAGCTTGTCCTGATTGACGGGAGTCACAAACTTGTTGCCATCCATATCCATGATCTTGATTTATCCTTGCCTAGGATCTTCTTGATTACACAGGGACCTTCTCAATTTGGTCAAAATTTGCCCCTAGTGTCGGTGTTGACTTGTCTTAGCTGCTTGAGGACTAAGTCTCCTAGTTTGAGTGGCTTATTTGGCTGACTGACTCAAATTATTGTAAGCCCTAGCCATACGCTACTAGTACATCTGCAAGTGATCCAAAGCTCTCAATTATGCTACATCTACTGTGTTTAGCTATTTGAATCTCGCTCGGACCCTATGAGCACGGTCCATCTCAGGCCTGATGATGTCCAAGACCTTTTATAGGAAATGGCAAACCGATACTGACAAAGATCATGTTTCACCCTAAACTACAAACCCCTCTGAGGAAACAGGTTTCTAAAATACTAAAAATAATCGTTGATTGATGCTTATTAAGCCCCAACATGCGTCGATCGATGGTTCCTACTCCCATCAATCAATGGAGACACATGTCAAAATCACTACTGACTCATCAACCCTACAAACCTGACTTAGCAAAGCTATCGCTTCCCAAAGTTGTGTCGATAGACACTTCTCCACATGTGTCGATCGACCCTTAGGGAATCTAGGCAATGATGAGCCTACCTTAAGAACAGTTGTGTCAATCAACACTGCCACATGTGCCAATCAATGCATCTAAAATTCTTATAAAAGGGACATGATCCCTGCCCATTCCAATAATAATTTTTTATCAAGAAATTCAAATTAAAAAGATTCGATCCTTCCCCTCTTTTAAAATCCCTCGTGCATATACCAAAGTAACCCTCAAACTATACCCATGTATAAACACCCTTTCCCAAACTAGCTTTTAGCCATAAAGCTATAACCAAACCCCAAAACACTCAAGAGTCCACCCATACAATTTCCCGAGGTTATCCCTGTATAAAGCTTGAAGAAATGCCAGTCGAAACATGGTCTTAGTCAGTGCCGAGCCTTTCAGTCTTCTTGAAGCAAACAAAAGGTAACTGAGAGTCAAATTCTCAAATTCACATGTATTTTTAATTATCGTATCTGTAAGAAGTAAGTCACCCCTGAATGGGCCCATGCTCCATGGGCTAGGCCTGCAAAGGTCGTATCTCTAAACTTATCTCCTTTGTTCGTTACCATAAAAAAGGGTTTCCTATAACAATATTTTGCTTTATCCAAATTCACATAATAAGTAACTATTCTATCAGGAACTAGAATCTCTCTTTTATTGGTATAGGAATCCTATCCGGATTATCTATGCCACAATTTCCTGGAACAGCTGATCCAGGTGGCGACTCTTATATTACATAAAACAGGGGCCCTGCTCTCGCAAGTAAAAGGACTAATCCTTAACGGAGTCCCTGACCCTTTGTCCATTTGAAAATGCCAAGTATATTCACACATATAATGAGCCCCGTGCTCTAGCAGTGACTCCCCGCATTAAAACCCAAGAGCCCCGCATTGGCCACCAGAAACTACAATTAAAGAAAGAGAAAAAAGCTCGCCTGCTCACTATGGTGACTCTACTAGGGAGTTAATCTTTTATAATTGATTCTTCACAAGTCAATTAGAAGACAGAATAACGAAACTTATTTTAATTTAGAATTACTAGGGTTACTGCATAGCATCTGCATGTACCTTCCCTAAAACCCTAATACTCTCCGTAATGTGTCTCTTAAACTCAACCAGAGTTCAGACAGGGACACGGGGTTAAGGCGCCAGCCATGTGTAGTACCATATAGTCTAGTTGGCATGACTAAGGTCACTAGATTTGATTATATTAAGTGTGGAAAGTGGGCAACTGAACTCGACTAGGGTTCTTGGGCCTAAGTACATAAGGCACGGTTACCTAAAAACTGAACCCTTGCTAGACTTAACCCAGCATATAGCAAAAAAACCCTAGAAACTTTCCCTAGGGATACCCAATGATTTTCTCAAAATCACAAAAGAGAGTACGTCCTCGCCTACCCCAAGCTGGTAACAGAGGATACAAACCCCACCTAGGAAAGATACTCACCACGATGGAGTAATAAGGTCAGAAGGGAGAGATAAAAAGTACATGTTCTAACAGCTTGCCTGTTCACACATCCCATGCACCACTAACCACGATTTGCGTGCAATCATGACATGAAATAGGCATATCATACAAACGCACCATCGAGCATACCCCTAGTATTAAGTGATACAATCCTAGAAAAGCCACTCATAGAGCGCACCATCGTGCGTACCCCTAGTATTAAGCATTACAATCCTAGAAAAGCAGCTCCTAGAGCGCACCATCGTGCATACCCCCAGTATTAAGCGATATAATCTCAGAAAAGCCCCTCCCAGAGTGCACCATCATGCATACCCCTGGTATTAAGTAATACAATCCTAGAGATGCCACCCCTAGAGTGTACCATTACACATACCCACGGTATTAAGTGATATAACCCTAGAAAAGCCGCTCCTAGAGCGCACCATTACACATACCCCTAGTATTAAGCGATACAACCCTAGAAAAGCCGCTCTTAGAACGCACCATCAGACATACCCCTAGTGTTAAGTGATATAACCCTGATATAAGTCTCAGTCAGGTTTTATATATGTGTTTAATGGAGGGGCAGTATGCTAAAAAAATTCTAAGTAGGAAACTACTGCTGATTCAACCACAGAGTTAGAGTACATTACTGCTAGTGAAGAAGTAAAAGAAGTTGTCTGGTTAATGGGATTTATTGGTGATCTCGGTGTGGTGCTTGAGATTTTTGATCCAATAACTTTGTATTATGATAATAATGGTGCTATAGCTCAGGCAAAGGAACCACAGTCTTACAAGAAAAATAGACATGTACTTAGAAAGTATCATATAATTAGGGAGATTGTTGATGCTAAGATAATAAGATTAGAATATGTCCCCACTGATCAAAACCTCGTGGATGGTCTGACAAAGCCATTGACGTAAGTCAAACATGACCAGCATGTGAAAGCATATGGAGTAAGACATATGGCTAGTTGGCATTAGTGCAAGTGGGAGGTTGTTAGATATAATGTATGCCTTAAGGAAATTTGGGCGATATATCTTAATTATGTATTGGTACGAATACTTTGTTTAATTAATATAGGCATTTAATCTTTCATTTACATCGATGTGTTCATATATATTGTGACTGGTTAAAATATATTCATTGATATCTTTGTACAAAGGTCCTTGACTTAATACATAGCATGAAGTGAGAGATATTGTAGTGGGACTATGTGTAGTGAGACCAGCTGTGAGCATGGTCTGTCTAGGCCCGATGAGGTACGAGACCTTTTTTAGGAGATGGCAGACCGGTAATGACAAAGATCGTGTTTCATTCCAAACTACAAACTCCTTCGAATAAAGAAGATCCTGACACCTTGAAGATCAGTGTCGATCGACACATGTCATGCCCAGCATTGCATCGATCGACACAATCATATAGTGATGATCGACGCTGCCACATGTCAGTTTCTCTAATGACTCAGCAAACCTATGAACAAGACTCAGCAAGGCTATCACCACCCTGATTGCATCGATCGACACTACCAGTTGCGTCGATCGACGCTCATAGGGGAATCTAGACTTGATGACTCAGCGAAGCTATTCTGGTAGCCATTGCATTGATCGATGCTGCCATTAATGTTGATCGACGCTCCTAAAATTTCTATAAAAGGAAAGCGCCCCCGGCCATTTCCAACAACGGTGGAGATTCAAATCACTAACCATCAAGTTTCTAATCCCGAAATTAGAAATCTCTCAAACCCTTTTCATCCACTAAGGATATCAAGCCTATACCAAGCCTATACCAAGGTATAGACACCCCTCCTTGAAATAGTTTTTAGCTTAAAAGCTATCCGGACATTCCTAAAACACCCAATAAGTCTTCCTACACAACTTCCTGAGGTTACCCCTACAGGAACCCAGAGAAATTCCCAGCAACAAGATCGGTTTAAGTCAGTACCGGGCCTTCCAGTAATCCTAAAGCAAATAAAAGGTAACTAAGGGTAAAGAATATTACTTCCCGTCATGCATTAGTCCAGTCACGCTGGGCCTACACTCCAAGGGCTAAGCTCGCAAAGGTCGTATCTCTCTAACTCGTATCCTTGCTTTTTTAAAATAACAAGATTTTTCCAAATATGTTTTATTCAAATTCAAATGATAAGTAACTATTTCATCTGGAACCAGAATCTCTCTTTTATAGGTATAGGAATCCTGCTTGGATCAACCATACCACTAATTTCCCAAAAGAGCTGATCCGGGTGGTGACTCTTATATTATATAAAATAGGGACCTTACTCCCGCATCTAACAAGGTCTAATCCCCAAGGGAGTCCTCGACCCCCTTTGCCCAGTTGGAAATGCCAAGTATGTTCACAAATACAGTGAGCCCCGCGCTCTAGTGGCGACTCCCCATATTAAAACCCGGGAGTCCCGCATTGGCCTTGCCAATCTGATAGGCGACCCGGAAGGGTCCTACCATTGAAAGGTCCGCCCGCTCATGTGGTGACTCTGCTGGGGACTATGTTCTTCTTAAAAAGATGAAATAATGAAAATCATTTGAATTTGGAATTATTAGGGTTTACTGCATAACATCTACATATACCCCAAAACCCCGATGGCCTCAATAGCGTGTCTCTAGAACTTACTCAAGTTTGTATAGAGGTATGAGGTTGGGATACACCAACCATATGTAGTACAATATAATCTAATTAGCTTGATTAAGGTCACTAGATTTGAGTATATTAAACATGGAAAACAGGCTCTTGAACTCGATTAGGGTTCCTGGGCCTAAGTACATAATGCACGGTTACCATCAACCATAACCCTATTAGACTCAGCCCAACATATTGCAATGCAACCCTAGAAACTTCCCCTAGGGATACCGAATGATTTTCTTAAAAATCACAAAAGAAAGTATGTCCTCACCTACCCAAGGTTGGTAATAGAGGAAGTAACCCCCACCTAGGAAAGATACTCTCCCCGATGGAGTAATAAGGTCAGAAGGGAGAGGAAAAAAGTACATGTTCTAACTATGTGCCTGTTCCAACATCCCATGCATCACTAACCATGATTTGTGTACAGCCATAACATAAAATAGCCATATCATACAATTGAACCATCGCACATACCCCTAGTATTAAGCGATATCACCTCAGATAGTCGGTCCTAGAGGGCACCATCGCACATATCCTCGGTATTAAGCGATACAACCTTAGGAAAGCTGCTCCTAGAGCACACCATCATGCATACCCCTGGTATTAAGTGATACAACCATAGGAAAAGCAGCTCCTAGAGCGCACCATCGCGCATACCCTCGGTATGAAGCGATACAACCCCAGAAAAGCTGCTCCTAGAGCACACCATCACGCATACCCTTGGTATGAAGTGATACCACCTCAGAAAAGCTGCTCCTAGAGCACACCATGCGCCATCATTTAGGATTCACACATCATGCGCTTTATAAAACATAATAATAGTCTGCAGGTCCATGCATCATACATAAAGGCATGAGCTAATCCATGCTCATTTCAACTTGCAAAGCCAAAATCACCCAGGGCAATTCCACTGGCACCCAAGAAGAAGCAACCTTAGAGAAGAGTTACTGAGGAATCAGATTCCGATGATCCCATGCTCATAGAACAAAGCAACAAAATGGATGACAATCATAAGGCGACTCTCGAAGGAGTACATGACATGATCCTTTCTGAGGATTTTGTCAAGAAATTCAAAACCGTTATCAATAACATGAGAGCAGCCAAAATTTCAGGTTCCGACTCCAACGACAAAGTGACAAAAATTGAGAAGAAATTCTCAGATTTTGAGGAAATGCTTCCAAAACTGAAACACATTGCGAGGCCTTCTAGTACCAAGTATACAGATCCAGAAAAGTTCGAACTCATAATACCAGAACCGCTACCCTTAAACTTCATCATGCCTTATATCCTGCCGTTTAATGGCACAGGGTCCTCCGAAGCACACATCGAGGGATACTATCACAATGAGCATGGGTATTCCCAAAGTCCATCAGGTGAATCTGTTCCAAACCATATTGTATGGCCCCGCCACCGATTGGTATATAAGAATGTCTAGTCAAGTGAAATCAAATTGGAAGTTAGTCAGTATGACATTTATTGAAAACTATGCCTATAATGTTAGGGTGGAGATAACCTTGCAGGATCTGGAAAGGGTGCGCCAGGGCATCAATAAACCTTTTAAGGCTTACTACCGTAGATGGGTTGCAGTCCAATCATTGGTTGATAAAGCCCCAAAAATGGACGCTCTTGTTATCAAACTAGTGGAAGGATGCAATCCCATGTTTTGGGAAGAGATGAAGATGAAAAAATTCCACACTTTCGGGGATGTTGTGGAATATGCCAAGAGAATTGAAAAATATGATGAAGAGGAATGCATCCAACAAGAGGAAGCAACCTATCATGCAAAAAACAAGCCGTATGATAGGGTGGCTCCTCTAAAGTCTTACCATCCAAAGGCCTTCTACACTAAAAGGGAGGAAAAGAAAACAAAAGCTATCACTACCGCGATCACTCCAACTCCACCTTAGTCGATATCACCATGGACAGAATCCTTGTCCCAAATCTTCACCAAACCAATGAAGACTGGGGCTATGTAGAGCCTAAAACCATTCGTACCTCTATCTCCGGCCGATAGAGATAATGTTTGCACATACCATGTGATGAAAGGATATAGGACAAACAAATGTGTCTGATTACTATGTGACCTACAAAAGATGATCCAAGAAGGAAATGTAGAAGAGTCGAATCAAAAGCCGAGTACTCAAAAGAACCCGCTTTAGACCTTTGAGTCCCCGGTAAATGCTATCCTCCTTCACGAGAATGATAATAGAGAAAGAGATAATGCCCAATTTAACCCGAGATTTGGAGAAAATGATATGGGATGGGCACTCACAGAAATAGATCAGGTGGATGCCTGTGCAAGAGAATTGTGGAGGTCAAGAAAACTCTCAGCTTTAGCCATGGAAGAACTCCGGTGTAGAGGGGATATGGATGCAGTCACATTCTTAGACCACTTCTACGATCTCTTGGTAAAATACAATATACCGCCTCATGGCATAGACACCGCGTTCCCCATACTTCTCAGAGAAGATGCGATAGATTGGTACCATACCCTTTTGCCTCGACAATTATGAGATTGGGGAGAACTAGAGCATCAATTCTTGGAAGCTTTCCCTAGTGACAGGATTAGGATCTTCCAAGAATCCCTTGATGCAACCAGTCAGACAATATACCTTATTGAGCACACAGAAGCTCCATCCCCTGAATGGTGTCAATCAAATGATATTCCAGTCTGCTTGACTAACCTAAGGACCATGGGTCTCATAGACATCAAAGATGATAGGATTGAGGTAGGGCCTAACCTGGTTGGCCTCCTCAATTTGTTCAGGCAAGTCAGTAATTCTACAACCCCTGTTCTGCTAGCTACTTTCCTGGATGACTGAGTCCACGATTGGTACTATAGGTTGCCAATTGAACGGTATTAGGATCTTTCAGATGTAAATGCTAGCCTAGCACGTATCTTCACAAGATGCAATTCTTAGAATGCGGCACAGAGCCATGAATCAGTCATTAGGAGCACGGCGACATCCCGACCTCAGGAGGATGAGGCCGAGTCAAAATCTTATGACGCATTGTTCATCAATGTTATATCACTTAGTGAGGACGAAGAAGAATGGGGGTTGGATAATCAAGATGAGGACCCCTACTTTGATGACAATCCCATATTTGATGAAATGCACATGATCAAAAGGGTATCAGCTTATGAGCAGGAACTCAGAGCACGTAAACTCCTTAACATAGCAAATTGGGAAGGAAATGGAGCCAGATTTTTAGGAGATGTCGATCCTATCAGATTCCTAGAATGGTTCCTCCAAACCTTGGAACTATACGATATTAGTGTCTTGGGAGCTCTAACTCTATATTTGACATTCTTGATCGATCGAGCCCAAGTTTGGTACTCTCGGATTTTACCCCACAGACGATGGGATTGGCCCTTGATGTGCTAAAAGTTCATTTAGGCATTTGCCACATACATGCCATTCTTTAGAAATGATGATGGGTTCTACTCTTGGATCCTTTCGCCCACTCCTGAAAGCATACGCTTCGGACTTGTTTATGAAAGATACATAAACAGGCCAGGAGGTGAGATGACCCATGTAATCCATCGCACTACAATCACCACATGCAAAGAGATAAATGATCCACGGGAATTCAGGGGACATGTGCCTCACCAGAACCCTCTTTTAGATAGGTGGAAGCAGTCAATCCAATGGGGAAGGCCCGTCAAGTATTGGCCCATCAAATGAAAGAATCGTACCACCTTATACTATTAGATTTGCTTACCCACTACCAGAGGACATTCCCGGAAGCACCGCCTACCACTGGTTAATGACAAGTAGGCCAACACCATACCCCATGACTACTGAGGAGCCAATACTGACCAGTTATGTCAGAACGATCCTTGTAAACCCTCATTTAGGAGTCCAAGAACTAGTATGCTTCTGTGACCCCCACTAGAAGGACTTGTAAATCCACAACCATCGCCTGACCCTAAGTCCCCTTACTCCAGAGAAGAGTTACGGGGAATCATGGATAGATCGCCTACAGAAATCCACATGATAGGGGCAGGACGCCTCACCGAGAGACTAGTTCTCTAAAGAATCCAATAGGAGAACACGAGACTCCTACGATGGGGAAGACATCAGGCTAATGCTACAATCAGTCTAATAGCATTTGCAAGTATCCAAGACGACCAGAGATTCTATAGAAGGCTCCATGCGATCTATAAATCTGCAATCGCTTGGGAAGATACCCACGGGACCATGCTTTTCCCTGAGTTACCTCCAGAACTCGGATATGATGAGAGTGGACACCCTTGAATATACCTCGCCATATTCACTCAGGTGATGAACTTGAGGGATGAAAATTACCACCGTTGGCCTGAAATCTTTGGCGCCACTCTTGAAGGAAGGGCACGACAGTGGTACAACCGGACTTGAAATAATTCAGCCACACACCGCTACTGCTACTTTTGGGGCATCTTGAGCCAAGCCTTCTTGTATCACTTTACTATGGAAGAGCCAAACAAAGGACCAAGGGGCGATCTGCCAAGAATAGAACCATACCCGAGGGATGGACCGACAGCCTGGGCCTATCCTTTCTTCATAATGATACCTCACCCAGAAATAATAGAAATACTAGATGAACTGGTCCTAGCTTTCTCTGACTTCATCAACATGGTTAGAGGAAATGAACCATAGGCCCATGTAATGGATGAAATCCTTCGGGCGAACCCCACTATAGCTTTGCTGATCGACATACATTCTAAGCCAAGGAATATAAAGCTTTTGGTCACTCGTGCTTCCAGTCCCATAAGGTTGCAAGACATCTCCATAGAAGAAAACTTTGACGAATTTGCAGTATTCGAACCTGAAAACACCTCCGAAGGTCCCCTCAAACCCGTCAACCATGTTACCAAGAGTGGGAGGATTTACCAACCCCAAATCCAGGTCAAGCCTAGCCCCGTTGGTACCCTACCCACAGACGGCCCAACAAAAGGAGTTGGCATGCCTGTAATCGAATAGCTAGCAAATACACTAGTCAAAATGAGCATTTAGGATCTCCTACGAGGATCTCAGGCACACAGAAGGGCTATCATGCAGAAATTGATGGAAATGAAAGCACCTTCGCTGGCCTCGCCGGTGGAAGTATGCGCTTTAATCAATCGTGGAATATCTGCTGGATTTCCAGACATTGTCTTCTTCAATGTAGATTTACTAGATGATGGGATGCAACACAACTAAGCCCTATACTTGAAGATCAAAGTACTAGACTGAGTAATGCCATGTGCTATGGTAGATAACGGCTCTGCACTCAACATCTGCCCTTGAAAGATCTTGCCTATCTTGGGACTAAATGAAGGGGTGCTCAAGAAATCTGGAACGATCATTAAAGCATATAATAACTCTAAAAGGTCCGTCCTGGGGACCTTCGAAGCGATAGTAAAAGCTGAAGAGATGGAGTCCCTCACAACCCTCACCGTTATAGACATTCCTGTCATGTTTTCCCTCTTGCTCGGCCGATCATGGTTCTATGCACTAGGAGGCGTCCCTTCCACTGTACACCAAAAGGTGAAAATGCCCTAAAAAGGGAAGATTGTAACCCTCAAGGAAGACAAGGAGTCAACTGTGGCTGCTATACGCGCAGCTCCAGAATGAGTAGGCAGATTTCTCACGGCCACTATAAGAAAAGATGAAAAACTGCCTCAGTGGTCTGAATGGGTGAAGAGCTACATGGGCCAATGCCTTACCCCGGGACCCGGCCTAGGAGCACAAGAGTAAGGCCCCGCAGAATTCAAGTTTGTAATATGAACTTACAACCCCTCCGACTCAGCTATCAGGGCAGGAACCAAAAAAAGACGTGGTCTAGAAGACATCAAATGTTAGAAGTATTTAATCAACCTGAGGAAGTTCTTTACTAGGGCGAGCCAAAACCAATCAAAATCAAAGAGGGAGAAGCGCCTGGCTTTGAAATATTCTCTGATGTTGCAAACTTTAGAGACACCTCTGCCCAGACCAGTCACGAAAGGCAGATGGAGAAGAGAAAAACCCCACCTGAAGAGGAAACTGCTAAAAGACAGAAGACGACAAAACAATCAAGCATATAAGAATTAACCATAAGATTGGGTAAGCTAATGGAAGTTCATCTCGAAGACAGGAAGGTCGAGGTAAAGGCTCGAGGAGAAGAATGGATAATATAATCTCTGAATTAGCCCAGCTTATGATTAAAGGAAAATCCAAGGTGGGAGACACCATCACTAGTAGCAGCTCTAAAAGTCCACACAAGGAGACCCCCAAGCCTGATCAAGACATTTCAATCTCTAATGTTTTTGAACTAAACTACTTGTACCGTGAGAATGATAATAGCAATAAAGTGAACTACTTTGCTTACTTGTGTGATGCTTTCGATTACATGCATTCATCTCATCATACATCAAACATTATTACTTTTTATGATAATTTTACAAAAGAAACAAATTTGGTACAAGGAAACGATCCTAAATTGGTAACGATCTCTGCTGACCTTGATCCTGAGCTAGAGGCAAAATTGGTTGAAATACTCAAATCACATGTGGAGGCATTCGCTTGGTCCTATGATGACATGCCCGGAGTCGATAGAACTATTATAGAGCATAGAATCCCCACCGACTTGAAGATACGACCGGTCAAGCAAAAATTGCAAAGACTAAGACCCGAATGGGCTGAAAAAGTCAAAGAACAAATAGCTAATTAAAATAAAGCAAAAATTCCTAGAAGTCGTGGAATACCCAGAATGGTTGGCGAATGTAGTACCAGTGGCGAAGAAAGATGGCAGGGTCCGATTTTGTGTTGATTTCTGAGATCTCAATAAAGGCTCGCCTAAAGTTGACTTCCCTTTGGCCCATATAGATGTGCTAATCGACAGTGCAGCCAGAGCAGCCATGTATTCATTCATGGATGGTTTCTCAGGATATAACCAAATATTGATGAATTTCATCAACAAATTCAAGATGTCCTTCATTACAGAATGGGGCGTATACTGTTACAAAGTAATGCCATTCGGACTAAAAAACGCTGGGGCTACCTAACAAAGGGCAGTCACCACTTTGATTCATGATATGATACATAAAGAAGTGGAGGTATATGTGGATGACATATTGGTAAAATCACCCACTCTTGAGGAGCATCCAGCTGTGCTTGATCGCTTTCTTACCCGAGTAGAGAGGTACAACCTCTGACTCAACCCAAAAAAGTGTGTCTTTGGAGTAACTTTAGGGAAGTTACTAGGCCACATTTTTAGCCAACGAGGCATAGAAATTAACCCTGATAAGGTAAGGGCGATCCTCGATATACCTCCGCTAAAAATAAAAAAGGACGTCCGAAGCTTCCTTGGATCATTACAATACGTCAGTAGATTTATCGCCAAATTAACCACAATTTGTGAGCCTATATTCAAGCTTCTCAAGAAGCAACACCCCGTCAAATGGAACCCACAATATCAAGAAGCCTTTGATAAGATCAAGGCTTACTTATCTAGCTTGCTCTTGTTAAACCTGCCCACACAAGGAAAGCCTCTCACCTTATACTTAGCCATTGAAGAAACCTCCATTGGGGCTATGCTAGTACAAGAGCACGGAGACAAGAAAGAACACGCCTTTTACTACCTCAGTAAGAAACTCTTGGAATATGAAACTCGATACACTATAGTCGAAAAGACCTGTGCCGCTATGGTCTAGTTAACGAAGAAGCTTCGGCATTACTTCTAGTCCTATAAAATCCAGGCCGTTATAAAGGTAGATCCCATGAAGTACCTTTATCAAGTGCCCTCCCTGGCCGGGAAACTATCTCGCTGGTTGTTGCTCCTTTCGGAATTCAACATCGAGTACGTCACCCAAAAAGTGATCAAAGGATGAGCCGTGGTAGAATTTCTGGCCAACCAACCCTTAGAATCCAACTACATCAAGAACCTTGAATTCCTAGACAAACAATTGGCCGCGCTATCAAAGGGACCCTAGAAATGGACCATGTACTTTAACGGGGTGGTGAACCGTAAGGGAGCCGATTTAGGTGTCATAATTGTATCCCCCTAGGGAGGGCTGATCCCACTCTCTAAAAGGTTAGAATTCTCAGTAGCCAATAATGGTGTAGAATATGAAGCATGTCTATTTAGCTTAAACTCACTACTTACATTAGGAGCAGAAGAAGTGGAAGTCATCTAGGACTCTACTCTAGTCATCAGACAAGTAGTAGGAGATTGGGAAATAAAGGCGGAATCACTTTGCCCATATTTAGAGTCTGTGTAGGCCAGAGCATCTCCCTATGAAAATTGCGAATTCCATCACGTATTGAGAGAAGAAAATTAGATGGTAGACTCGTTAACCACTCTGGCCTCAATGTGGGAAAACCCAGAAAAATAACCCATGAGAATGATAGTAGTGGAAGTAGCAGACACTCTATACTACCTTGCCTCAGACACACAGATCTCGATTAAACCAACACCTTGGTACAATGATATACTCCAATACCTTGAAAACGGGATGTTCCCGACAGAAACTACCGATGCTGATAGAATAACCTTATGGAAGCTGTTAGTTAACTTCAGACTCATCAACGGGCGATTATTTCGGATATCTTCTGATGGAATCCTCCTTAAATGCTTTGGATAAGTAGAAGCTACCAAAGTCATGGAAGAGTACATGTAGGGGCATGTGGTCCCCATATGAATGGAATAATGTTGGCTAAAAAGGTACAATAAATGTGGTCCCATTTGTGCCCTAATCATCTACAAATGCTCCATCAGCCATACCTACAATAAGATAACCTTGTCAACAGGCTATTACCGACGAAAGATCACGACAAATGACCGAGGAGAAAATGATTAGCATACCTGAAGAAGAAACCTGCTTCCTCCCACCATCACATCATTACTCGAGTGAATTGAGTCCACGTAAATAAAAGTTTATGCCAAGACCACAGCTATGGGAGATAATCCCTCTAAAGTTTTGTGGACCACGGAGATCAACCCGGGGCTACGTATCCTATTGTCTGATTCAAACAGAAAACCCCATCAATAGCACAACCATAAGAGGAACCCAACTTCGATGACTAGTCATGATAGAGGAACAAATCTCTCAGGCCATGCCTAGAATTAGCCCGGGCTGCTCGGGATTGGCGGACACAATTCTACCCCTTCGATAGTAAGAAAGTCTAAGGAAACTCACGTCTTGCTGCTCTATGACAGACCCATAGTCAGGCACTGCGATAGCCCGATTGCAGGGGATGTCCATTATGGCACAAAACTCTTCGTAAAGAGGACACAACTCTTGATTATTAAAGTGAAATACATGGTCTAGTGGATCCCATAGACTTAGTACACTCTAGAGAAGCTTGTTATCCAGGATGATGTTACAGTAATATCGTATGTTGAAGAGTCGCTCAACCTGAAGTTGGTCCCAATTAGCCGGGCTCAGAGTCCAAAGGTAACCTACCAGTTGTGTTTTAAATCTATCCATACTAACTTAATCGTCGCTCAATAAAGGCAAGAATGGGCCGCAAGATCAATACCAACTGTAAGAAAAGAAATTCGTTCACAGGAAAGAACAACAAAAATGGATCTAGCACATCAGAGCAATAAAAAGAAGTCATCCATCCATAAAATAAACATGGCCTCAAAGGACCCACCAATCCATAAAAAGAAAAAAAAGGGGCAAAGACACGCCCAATCCAACCATCGAATGTACTAGATAAAATTGCCACACAGGGGCCTGCAAAAAATATATGTGTTTTACGCTGAGCTAAAATCTAAGAATCATATCCACCTGAGTAGAGAGGGGCGTCAAAATTCGGCTGCGTTACCTCAGCACTCTCTCCCGCCCCTTCTTGCTCCCCCTAGCTTGGCAGAACAATGAATGAAGGAGTCAGTGAAAACTGGGAACTCACCCCTGCAAAACCACCCTAGCTCGGATAGCCAAGCATATAACTCTGTGCTCTATAACCAGATGGGTGCGATACATAAGACGAAGGATGAGCCTACCTGTACTGACTATAGCCAAAGGATCCCATCGGTGGAGGTGCCCTGTAACAGGCTCTGAGCTGGTCCAACTCCTCGTTCTGTGCCCTAAATTCTTCCCTACAAACATTTCATGCATAAGCACTCATCCATGCATATTCATTGGAAAAGAAAGGAACAAGATTACTGAGCCTTACCTCTATCTCAAAGTTGTTCCCCAATATGATGTTCTAAAAGTCGAAGAGCAAGCATCCATCTCTCTTGCTATCCTCTGTCGGCACCTGTCAGACGAACCACATTTAGCATAAAAACAAAGACAATTTGCATAACTAAATGTTAAAACATACGTGAGTCACATGAGGAGGTTTGAAGGTCATGTCTACCCTAGTCGAGTCATCCACACCAAAAAGGGGTAAGTATACCAATAAATCAGGTTGGTAGATGTGCAACCCTGCAGGAACCTGATAATTTCGATGCCCTAGGACATGGGAAGTGGCCTCGCCTAACATGTGTGGACCCCTTGACCTTTTGCCCTGCAAAATAAAATGGGGTCAGTACTCGAAGAAATAGCACAGATGGACATTAATAGATAGAAACGTACCCCTTATGGCATGACCTGATCTTTTAGGGGCCAACCAAGTAAGCACTCAGTCATAAAATCAGGATAATAATTGGCCTCGCCGTACAGCTTCACCATCTTGCCCTCTCCCTTTAAGATATCGAGAGTCCCCCCTGCTAACTCTGGCCAGAACAACCACCTCGGGAGCTCTGGTGGCACCAGTCTCTCCACTGGAGACTTGTCTCATTGCACCACCCGTTCCTCTAAATACCACTTAAGGGAAGAAGGACTCTCCAAAATTAGCCACTTTGGCACTATCTCGCCAACAGCAGTTATAACCCTACTCCAGCTAGGAAGGTTCTCCCACGGAGCATGATTGATCTACAAACAAGTGTTATTAGTACATGCTGAAAGTGAAACAATAAAAACATACACGCAAAGCTCACCTCATTAAAAGAAAGATTCTTGGTTCGTCTTTCGGCCTTGGTAGAATCCAGGTAGTAGGTAATGTCTTTATGAATCTTAGCCTTCATCGGCCAAGGAAGAATTCCCTTCTCAAAACCCCAAATCTGCAAAAGGGGAAAATGTTAGTCAATTGACGACACAAGAACATATATATATATATATATATATAATAGATTTCCCGATAAGTTACCTCAAGAACTAGCTTGGATGACTTCAGCTCCAAAGTGTGCTTCCTCGCACAATGGTCTAGAGATAAATATAGCTATCTTAGGGCAGCTTTACCCCAAGCCAACTCCTTAAACTTCCTCAAAGTCACCAGGGAACCCAAAAGGTTCAAGTTGAGTGCCGAGTTACCAACAGGGAACAGGGTATTGGTCAAACCATATAGCATTAAAGAACGAGCACACTACTCTTGGGCCTCATCATCAGTAGGGCCCCTGTTTCCCGGAGCCAACCAAAAGACATATAGATCATTGGCAGGAATTTCTTTGTTCACACTAGAAAATTCCAACAGTTTCTGTATGAGTACGGGGTCATAGTTGACCATATTCATGGCGTAGTTGAAATGGATAATCTCCCCGTCAAATTGCAAACTAGTAATGGCGGCAAAATCGAATGGTGTGATGGTATACTCCCCGCATGGCAAGTGAAAAGTGCAGGTCAAGTCTGACCATCTCCTCAAAATCGATGGCAAGACCGCATGGGAGTACCAAACTAGCTTCACCAGAATAAATCTCTCGATAGAAGCACTGAAACCCACATCCTCGAGGATCCTCTTCAGTTTAGGAGAAAGCACTCCCCACCAGGTGACAAGATCATGGAAGTTATCGGCACCACGATGCTCAAGCCTCTGCTAGGATATAACACCATATCAAGGGCCTGCTTATAGAAATTAAGTGCCCAAAGATCCACGAGGCTTATAGCCATTAAGCACGGACATCCAAAATAAGCTAAGTATAGGAAATTCTAAGGCGTCATAAGGCTTATAGTCATAAAGTTAACCTAAAAGTCCCCGAATTTTGCAAAATAGTAGCATCATATGCACAACAAAACATTACAGATTGTATCATGGACTACAGAAAACTCCATAACACTCAAAATCTTCAAATAAACAAACACTATGAGAATCTTAAAATGGATCTTATTTTTCAAAACTAGTCAAACATTAATTGATCGAAGGAGTAAAAATATTTTTTTCAAAATTTAGTCGAATAAATAATGTTGACTATATTCTCGTAAAAGCATGTGCACTTCCTTTTACTCACCACACTCACTTCGTGTATGGAAAAACTTTGCCTATACAGTATAAGTAGTTGTACGTGAGCTGTAGCCTATGAGCACGGTCCGTCCAGGCTCGATGATGTTCATGACCTTTTTTAGGAGATGGCAGACCGGTACTGACAAAGACCGTGTTTCATTCCAAACTACAAACCCCTCCTAATAAATAAGATCCTGACACCCTGAAGAGTAGTGTCGATCGATACATGTCATGCCCAACATTACATCGATCGACATAATCATATAGTGACGATCGACACTGTCACGTGTCAATTTCTCTGATGACTCATCAAACCTACGAACATGACTCAATAAGGCTATCACCGCCCTAATTACGTCGATCAACACTACTAGTTGCATCCATCGATGCTCATAGGGGAATCTAGACCTGATGACTCAGTGAAGCTATTCTGACAGCCATTACATTGATCAACACTGCCATTTGTGTCAATCGATGCTCCCAAAATTTCTATAAAAGGAAAGCGCCCCTGACCATTTCCAACAATGGTGGAGATTTAAATCACCAACCATCAAGTTTCTAATCCTGAAATTAGAAATCTCTCAAACCCTTTTCGTCCTCTAAGGCTATCAAGCCTGTGCAAACTATACCAAGGTATAGACACCCCTCCTTGAAGTAGTTTTTAGCTAAAAAGCTGTCCACATATTACTAAAACACCCAAGAAGTCTTCCTACATAACTTCCCGAGGTTAGCCCCGCAAGAACCCAGAGAAATTCCCAGCAATAAGATCGGTTCAAGTCAGTGCCGAGCCTTCTAGTAATCCTGAAGTAAACAAAAGGTAACAGAGGGTCAAGAATATTACTTCCCGTCATGCATTAGTCCAGTCATGCTGGGCCCATGCTCCAAGGGCTAGGCCTGCAAAGGTCGTATCTCTCCAACTCGTATCTTTGCTTATTAAAATAATAAGATTTTTCAAAATATGATTTATCCAAATTCAAATGGCAAGTAACTATTTCATCCGAAACTCGAATCTCTCTTTTATAGGTATAGGAATCCTGTTTGGTTCAGCTATACCACTAATTTCCCGAAAGAGCTGATCCAGGTGGCTACTCTTATATTATATAAAACAGGGACCCTACTCCCGCATCTAATGAGGGCTAATCCCCAAGGGAGTCCTCGACCCCCTTTGCCTATTTATAAATGCCAAGTATGTTCACACATACAATGAGCCCCACGCTCTAGCGGTGACTCCCCACATTAAAACCCGGGAGTCCTGCGTTGGCCGTGCTAATCCGATCGGTGACTCAGAAGGGTCCCGCCATCGAAAGGTCCACCCATTCACACTAGCTTCATGTGTAATTATTATTATGTCTAAACTATCCCTAGTCATAGTTTCATTAAGAAAGGATATTGATGGAAAAATAAGATTAGCATGTGGTCAACTCTCTTGGAAAGGGTCCAAGCAGTTAACCTCCCAAGACTGAAGGTTGTGCCTTGAGTTTGACACATGGATATATTTGGAAGATATATTGGAGACCACAGTAAGATAAACACTCGGTATATATGTCAATGTGTTAGTGTTTATCTTCATGTAGTAGCTTTGCGAATATCCTTATACTTGAGATATTAGTTACCATGTATGGAACTATTGCTATACTTTGGGTCATACCTATTCACTCATTAATTTAGGTTGCCATGGCTGATTACGGGTATAGTGATGACATCTCGTTGGTAAGCTATGTAGTTGAAAAGAATCCATCACACCAGATATATTAAGGAATTTTTACCTGGCCGCTTCTTGAAGTGATGATTACTATAAACCTCTGATCAGGGTATTGATAGAAATAGTTTCTAGTAAAATACATTACGATAAAAAGTAATATACTTCAGTAACAAGCAAATAACTAGGATAGCTTGGAGCGACCTCGCTATTGGTGGATTAACACTTTAATCAAACCCAACAAACCAGATGGTACTAAGATTAAAGAATGGAAGGAGTTCATTGCATTGGACAACTATTGCATAAACCAGGATTAAGTCATAAGCACAAATGACGTTTCGAGTAATGGGGAATGGTAGACCCTTGATAGAGGCGTACTACAATCGTTCAAGGTAATCGAGTTCTTTTTACGGTCTAGAACCTCGAGCCAATAGTTCCTATAGAACAAAGATTGGTCAAACATTAACAACTCAATACTACGGGATCCTATAACATCACACACATTGAACTTTCATTGGACTGAGTAAAGAATTAATAGACTTGATCTATTATGAGAATATTAAAGGGATGGTATAACTATTACCTGGTTAGTCTAGAGATTTTATTTATAGACCAGTAACTAATTTTATTAGGGTCATAAATAAATTAAAGTGTTGATTAAAATGATTAGATCAGTTTATGGTTAAGCCAAAAATTTATTTTGATCAATAATTAATTTTATTATGGTCATAAATAAACAAAAGTGCAGATTAAAATGATTAGATCATTTTATGGTTAAGCTAGTAATTTATTTTGACCAGTAACTAATTTTATTAGGTTTATAAATAAATTAAAATATTGATTAAAATGATTATATCATTTTATGGTTAAGCCGGAAATTTTTTTTGCCCAGTAACTAATTTAATTAGGGTCATAAATAAATAAAAGTGTTGATTAAAATGATTAAATCATTTTATTATTAAGCCAATAATTTATTTTAACCGATAGCTAATTTTATTAGGGTCATAAAATAAATTAAAATAAAGGAGGATTAAATTTAATCTCATATTAAATTCGCATTTAATTCCGCATTTAATCTCCCATTAAATCCGCATTTAATCTCGCATTTAATCTGCATTAAATCAACATTAATTTGGAGAGCCTTTACTTCCCCTATATAAAGCTAGCCCCTCTTCTTCATTTCTTGCACCATATCTTTCTATGAGCTCTGACTTGAGATTCTAACACATTATCTCAATGTCAACTTAAAAGATAAAATTAAGGAGTCCCATTGGTTAATATTTTGGGTGGGTTTTGGAGTGGTCTAGCAGCTACTCAAAATACTACGGTTCTTCCTCATTGGGAGGTTTTAGTTGGTGGGGTTTGTGTGAATACTCATAGAGGCTATCCTATACTTAGAGGCTTGTGTAAGAAGGTTTTGCTAAAGCACGCTTTAACTCGTAAGTCCTCTAATTCTCTTTTAATTATTAAGTCCTTTTACTAAGCGTTTTAAGAATTATTAATTATTATGCTTAAGTTATTTTACATGCTTAGTTTATTTTATAACTTGTCTATAACTTAGAGTTATAACATGTTTAAAATAAAATATTTTTATACTAGGATATAATTAAGAATTATGGTACGCCTAGCCTATGCATGCTAACTTAAGTAGAGAATTAATTTAGCTACAGCTTTAATTACTTTATATGCTACTAAAAGGAGTTCCTAGGGACAAGGAACAAAATTTTGAATTTCTGTCATGCCTGTTATGCCTGTTCAAATTGACTATTAGTTCCTAACAAAGTCACCATTCGTAACCTAAGCAATTGAACTCTGCCAGACCATAGCTCAGTCATCACATCAAAGATCATCCACTAGGGGAAAACCCAGTAAATATAACTCTCAAAATATGCCTACATAATCATAGTCCACTCAGCTAAATCGAGATCTCGGTGACCAGAAGTAGTAGTGGCACGAGTAGTAAAGTGAGAAGGGTTGTACTTGCTAATATTAATAGGAGGAGCAATCAATGCCCACTTCTCCAAAATCCACACCTGAAACAACATGTCAATATAGTTTGTTTAATCAGAAAAATGAGACTACGGGTCAGTCTATTACTTGAAGAAATGTGAAATGGTCCCCGATCAAGTCCATATCCTAAGAAATAGTATATAAGCAAAGGAGAGTCTCCGCTAGCGCAATGGCAGTTGGTGATGATCCCCTAGCTAACTTGTCAATAACCGAGAGCATGTGAAAAGATGCGACACTGTTCTCTAGCCCATAAATATACCAGCTCATCAGTAGTACAACTATCATCAAAGGCCAGGACAAATGAGTCCTAGGGGCACTCTCACACCACTCTAGCACTCTCTCTAGATGAAATCTAGACGGCTCAAGGGTATGGGTCAACAACCCATCAACTGAATCCAAGTCGGAAAGCCCTGTCAAATTCGTAGTAGACCCAAAGATGAAGGTATGAATAGCTATCTTCGTGTGCCTCGTAGATGTCACTCCCAGGATGGTGCTAAACTTCTCAAATAATAGGCATAACTTTGTATTCCCGAAGTGAAACACTCGATCAACGGGATCCCATAAAATATAAGTAGCTTAAACCAGTGGGATGTTTATTGAACGATTTATGTAGAACCTCAAGTTCCACAATCTGAAAGGTTTCAGCTTGTCCAAATCCTACTTCCTCAGATGAATTATAAAATCATGAAGCCTATCGCAAAACAAAGCCATAATCAGCAAAACAGAAGAGAAATGAAAGCAAAAGCTGTGATCTATAGTAGATCACTATGATCGATTTTGTTTCCTATTCTCTATACCCTTTAGTTCATGGCTAATCGATTGGGGTACCGTGATTAGTTTAAAAGTTAGTAAATTTTAAGCGGAAGATCAGTAAATTCATCAGCAAAACAATGAATCGAAAGTAAGAATTTGAAATATATATAGAAAAAATGTATGTTTACAAGTCAAAAGTTGTTTACATGTTCGAAAAGTAGAAAGAAAAAAAAGAAAATCCTAGTCTAGTCAGGGCAGTCATCGTCGCCCTCCATCTCATCATCGGTCCCTGAGCTACTCGACGAGGACTCTAACATCTCTGGGAGCCCTTGTACATTCCTCTATTAGATATGATGTATGCCCTTAAGGCAATTAGGGTGATATATCTTAATTAAGTAATGGTGCGTTTAATTCATTTTATTAATAAAGGCATTTATTCTTTTGTTTATATTGATGTGTTCATATATATTATGACTGGTTAAAATATATTCATTGATATCTTTATAACAAAGTCCTTGATATAAACATAACATGAAGTGAGGGAAATTATAGTGGACTGTGATTAGTGAGACCTGCTTCATATGCAATTATGATTATATCTAAACTATCCCTATTCATAGTTTCATCAAGAAAGGATATTGATGGAACGATAAGACTAGCATGTGGTCAACTTTCTTGGAAAGGGTCCAAGCAGTTAACCTCTTGAAGACTGAAGATGGTCCCTAGAGTTTGAAACATGGATATATCTAGAAGATATACTCGAGACCGCAGCAAGATAAGCACTTGGTATATATATATATATATATCAAAGTGTTGGTATTTATCTTCATGTAGTAGCTTTGTGAATATCCTTATACTTGATGTTGGTCCCTGTGCTTAGTTATTTAGGGTTAGAGGGGGTGAATGACCCTTTTCGCAGAATTTTTAGACTTTAAAAAGTCTTGTGTAGTGTGTTTGATTTTGGATCCAAATCTATAGGTTCTAGATAATGCAGATATAAAATGAAATGCACAAAAGTAAAGACTAAGGTAGACAAAATCAAACACAAAAGATTTTATACTAGTTCGGGCCTGCCAACATCCAGTCCCCAGAGGTTCCTTCCTCTAAGCTTATCCGCTAGTGTAATTCCTTTCTAACTGGCAAGAATTAAGCCTTACAATTTGTCTCTGGATGGTAACCCCTCTTACGGAAGAGGATATACAACTAAACGCACCAACTTCTAGCTGAGTCCTTTTTCTTTAGTAGGATATTACCACTTAGATTCCACTTAAATCACGAACTATAATCTAGTTCCTAATCTCAATACTAACCCAAGTATGAGATCTTACAACTAGATTTTTCAAGGATTTGGTTTTTGAATTCTTCAAGTTTATCACACACTTGAGAATTCTTGCAAAAAAATAGATTTGGAATCCGTTTAGTTCTTGGAGGGATTTTTGTTCACTGATTGACTTAGCTTGAATTCTCTTATGATAGCTTCTTGTAACATCAACCAGCACCTTCTCAACTTGTGAAGCTTTCCTTTTATAGGCTTTGATCATAAATGTTGCCATTGTGAACCGTTGATGTTGATCTTGAATCTTCACCGTTGATTAGGTATGATGTGGTGCATCTGGAGCCATTCATCAATCATTTAGACTTAGTAAATGTTCCATTTGAATTTCTGGGATTGAGGATCAAAAGTTGTCAGTGATCATTTGTTTGTATTTTAGTGATTTGCCAACTTTTATGCCATTTTCTTTTTGTGTGTGCTCCATACGCCATTCTCATTGGTCTATGTTAAAAAGGTTGTTACCTTTTTCTCTTTCCTGTGTCAGTCCTTTTGTCCTTTTCTTTAATGCATGTTAGCTGTTACTTTTACAATCTTCAAGGCAAAAGGATCATTGACTTCAGACCAAATGTGGAGGGAAAAGGTGATTTTGAACTTTTCCTTTTATCTTGATAATTGAGTTTTCCGGATGTCTTCAGATTTAATATATTCAGATGCTTCTTGAATCGGTCTTTCTTTGGATTTTGACTTTGATAGGTTAGAAGTTTGTTTCCTTTCCAAACTCTAACTAGATGCTTTTAATATGGACTTAGGTGTTTTGAAGTCTTCAATGTGTGTCCGGATGATTTGTCTTGGACTTGTGTTTTTTTTTCTTCAAACTTGATCCGAATTAGTTCTTGGATTTGTTCTTCTAGATCATTGTTTCCCAATAATCTCCCCCATTTGATGGAAAAAAACCTAAGACATATAAGCATAAGCATAGGGGTTATATGAGCTAAGTATGATTCTTGATACTTAGTCATCTACAAATTTGCTCTCCCATAATTTTAGCATCCTAACTCCCCCAATATTTTTGCATTCTAGCTTCTAAGTTTTTAAAGTACAATCATATATTGTACTTAGAAGCAATTTTAAGTAGAAATGTTTCACTATATATACTTATGTTGTTAACAATAGTTAACCTCATGAAGTTTCGGATTACAAGTATAGAAATATATAAGTGAAAAATTATACAACTAGCTATTACAATTTGCAGGTGAGGGTCTGGAGGTAGAAGTGGAAGGAGCATTGAGTGAAAGATTAGCCATACCTGACTTTAATTGTTCAACTTCTTGAATAATGTCTCTTTGGACGTTATGAAGACTAGAATTGAGTGTGTTGAGGTTTTATTGAATGCCTCCTTTAGGTTATTAATTATCCTTTCAGTTTCAGAGAGATGACTCCTAAAATCATCACTAATGTCATTCGTATGCTTCTCCAGAAGCTTGGGTAGTCCTTCATCTAGGCAATAGCATAGCATTTCTTGGGCAACTTGTTGTTCCTAATTTAAATAAGCAAGCCCGGATGTAATGCCCTATGCAGAATTGATGATGGCTTAAGGAATGAATTTTTATAAGTTTTCAAAGTTGCTGTCTATATATTCTTTTAGCTTTGTCTTCAGATCAGGAGAGGAAGAAGTTATCTGGTCCATCATAGTAGCACAATTATTGTCAGCACCAGTGAGAACTTGAGTTGCAGGGCGATTTGCTCCTGCAATGTTTGAATTCAGCTGATCTAGCACTGGAGTGATCTTGGACAAGGAAGTTTCTGCCACTAGTTATGCGGTAAGGAAGGCTTCTACATTATTTTCTATAGTTTGTACTGAGCCTTTAATTTCCCCCAATTCAGCCTTTAGATCCGTATTTATGGATTTGTCTTTAACAAGATTCTCCACAGATTTTAGTTGATCACAAATGCTTCGGAGATTTTTCTTAATGTCCCCCCTATCTATAGCCTTCAATTGTAGCTTCCTCAATCATTTCTATGGCTACCCTCAATTTCCTAGCTCTGGTGGGTTTGGGATTTATAGTTGGCCTCTTTAAGATGCTGTCTGAGGAGGAGGTTTCTTCAGACCTAGAGCTGCTTCTGGATTCTTCTAATCTGGAAGTTTCATCCCTACTAATCTCCTCATCCATCTTCTGTTCCTTCAACCTTTTCTCCAAAGTAGCCTCGCTCTTTGAGTCCAATTTAAAAGTATGCTCAACGAGTCCCAGACAAGCTCCCTCCTCTGGAGTATTGAGCTTCAGGATAGACTGAATTTCCTTAGATGTTATTTGGATGTCTACAACTAAGTTGTCTTGAGTTTCATGGGAACCACCATCAAGATTATCAGTAGTATTAGGAGATGTAGGGTTAGGAGTTACCTTTATTCTGTGGTGACTTAGAATGGTTTGCTTTAGTTAGCTCTTCAACCCCAGTTTACGGAAGACTGGCATTTTCCTCAGTCTCCCCTCCATGTGCCTTTTCAGGACTTATAGCTCGCACTTTTTTTTGATCCATAATGATGGTACTGTCCTCATCATTCCTTCCTAATGCCTTTACAAGACTTTCTAATTCAACTACCTCCATCATTGGGATCAACAGGTTATCCAGAAGAGGTTCAGTTCTGACCTTGAATATGAATATGTCTGCTTCCAGATACTCACTTTCTTGGAGGGGTCCCAGATCTGTTGAATCAATGAGGATTGGTCGACTAATATCATTTATTATTCCAGAAGAGCATGTAGGTCCCTCATTAGTGCACTGATTGGCTTTTAAGTTCTCCTTTACAACCTCTATCATTTCTATATACTAGGGATCTTCTGGATTGAGGTTATCTGGAATGATGGGTTTCCCAGCAACCACTATCTTCTTTCCCTTGCTCATGTCTACTGATTTTGGTGTCTTAGGGATAGGCTCTTGGATGGTGATTCCAGTAGCTGGCTTTTTGACTGACAATTTTATCCTCTTTACCTAGAGAGCTTCAATGAATGTAGATCCCTTCCTAGTAAATTTTTTCTTTTATGCAGGCTCACCATCTCTTATTTCCTCACTGTCTAATCCATCATTCTCTGCCAGGATGTTTTCTATAGTTGTTTTCTCCCCCTTCTTCCACCCCTTTTTGATTGTAGTAATAACTACTATTATTTTCTCAGTTGCTTCCAGCTCACAAACCGGCTTCTTTGCTGCAACTTTAATTAGCTTACCTCTCTTTTTAGGCTTCTTTTGGGGTTATTTTCATCAGTTGAGTGATGGTCACTTTATCCTCATTCTTTTCCCCAACCACTAGCCTTAGGTTGACTTTGTGTTGAGCTCTAGGCTTATTAGTTCTAGCCTTCTTAGCCTCCGGAGCAACTTTATCTATGCTTCCAGCCTTCTTGAATTTGCTTTTCTCTTTCTTCTCCTCTCTCTGCTTGAGGTTTTCTCCTCATCCTAGACTTCTCCAAAGGTTAACTTCTTAAAATTATTTCTTAGAATTTCCTTCCCTTGAACAGATGGGATGACTGTTAGATTCACTCCATGTTCAAAGAGTATTTTGGTGATGAGAGCTCCTTGGGAATTCCTATACTGCTTCATGAAGTGGATAATAAGGACTGGCATGTTTATAACTCTACTATCTAACCAATGATATAGGATGCAGTGTTGGAAGGTAGATGCGGTGGTTAGAGAGCTAATCTAGTGTAGAGAATTTATCTCTAAAATAACGGATTGGGAGCCACATCTTGGGATGGTACTAGACCAGGAGCTCATCTCCATTATTTCTTAGAATAACCCTATCATTTTTCATCTAAAAATTAGTTACAAAGAACTCTAGGGTGACTATTATTGTCTTTCCTTACACCATGGTCTAGAGCGCATCAAAATAGGAGTGGACCATTAAATTATCATAGAACTCTCAGACAAGATTCGGATAGGTGGAGTAGTTTATCTTGAGGAAGTCTTCAGGATATTGATCCTTTAGGTGTTGGGAGTAAGGTTCAGTGCTGAATAGGAAATTATCGCCCTAATAATCTTATGGAACTATGAAATTAGGGCTTTTTAGTTTAAGAGGAGTAAAATCCTATGTATCTTGGAGGAGGAGGAATGGTTTGATCTTGAGTGTTTGCCATTTGGGCAGTTTGAAAATAGATTTGAGAATTTAGGGTTTTTAGAATAAAAATTGCAGAGTACTAGTAGATGTTGTTGGTCGTGTGAAGATGAAGAAGGAATTTGGGGGCTTTTTATAGAGTTTTGAAGAGTGATGATAAAATGGTAATCTAGATGCTGTTAAAGTTAACTGGATCATTGAGGTGGCAGTTAAAATTTAGGAGAGAGGTAAATGGCTTTTAAACTGGAGAATTGGAACGATTTATTTTATAAGGTAACTACTGCTTTTGCCACGCGTGAAATGCCCAATAAACATTTGAAATTCAAAACATGTACAACTACCTTTTTATGCTTTTACAGTCATATGTCATTCTTTCCTGTTGAGCTGGCAATATTCCTTCCGGATTCAGAATTAACTTAGCTTCTTCTCTTTTCCTTGACTCATGATTGGTCAATAATCCCGGATTGTCCTCTGGATTCTTCTTCAGATTGGATTTGACATTCTAATTGCTTCTCTTACTTTGTTGTACTGATCTTTACTAAGTGGCTTAGTAAAGATATTTGCCCTCTGCTCATCTGTTAGAATGTAAACCAAGATCACATCCTTATTTATAACATAATATCTAATGAAATAGTGCCTGATGTTGACATGCTCATCCTACTATATAGCACTGGATTCTTTGACACATCAATTGCGCTTTTGTTATCATACATCACTTCTACACATCCTACTTGTACACCATAATCTTCCAATTATTGCTTGTTCCATAAGAGTTGAGCAACACAACTTCCTGCTGCCATGTACTCTACTTCAGTGGTTGATAGTGCTACTAAAGTATGTTTTTATTGTACCAAGACACTAAGCAATCTCCAAGAAAATGACAGCCTCCGGATGTGCTTTTTCTCTCAAGTGTGTCTCTTCTATAATCTGCAATAGTGAATCCTTGCAAGGTAAAATTGCCATTAGTAGGATACCATAGCCCAACTTTAGTTGTTCCTAGTAAGTATCTGAGCACCTTCTTTACAGCCTTGAGATGAGAATCTTTTGGATTTGCTTTATACCTTGCATAGTAGTAAACTGCATAATGTATGTCTGGTCTACTAGATGTCAAGTATAATAGTGATCTAATCATTCCTTTATAGAGCTTTTGATCTACATCTTCACCATCACAATCATTTGACAGGATTGTATCTGATCCCATAGGAGTGGAAATATGCTTGCTCTTGTCCATTTTAAACTTCTTCAAAATGTCCTTGGTGTATTTAGATTGATTGATGAAGAGTCCATCAGGACTCTGCTTATTTGCAATCCAAGGAAGAAATTGAGTTCTCCTATCATTGACATCTCAAATTCCTTCTGCATTTGAGTGCTGAATTCTTCACACATCTTTTCATCTATTGCTCTAAAGATGATGTCATCTATATAAATTTGAATAAGAATGACATCACCCTTCTTATTTTTGATGAAAAGTGTTGTATCTGCCTTGCCCCGGATGTATCCCTTGGATATGAAGAATGAAGTTAGTCTCTCATACCAAGCTCTTGGTGCTTGCTTCAATCCATAGAGAGCCTTCTTTAGCTTCTACACATGGTCCGGATGCCTTGAGTCTTCAAATCCAGGTGGTTGCTTGACATAGAATTCTTCCTAAATTAATCCATTTAGGAATGCACTTTTGACATCCTGCCATGAATGATGCAAAAGCACATAGAATCCAAATTGCCTTTAATCTTGCTATTGGAGCAAAAGTTTCTTCAAAGTCAATGCCTTCTTCTTGATTGTAGCCTTGTGCAACCAATCTTGCTTTTTTTTCTCACTATAACTCTAAATTCATCTAGCTTGTTCCGGAATACCCATTTAGTTCCAATGATTGACTTTTCTTCAGGTGGTGGCACTAGACAACAGACATCATTTCTGGTAAACTGATCTAGTTCTTCTTACATTGCTATCATCCAGATTTCATCCCCTTCTACATCTTGAAACTACTTTGGCTCATTGAGAGAGACAAAAGCAGCATGGCTCATCATCATTTCGAGTTATCCTCTAGTTCTGACTGGATTTTGAACATTATCCGAAATGGCTTCAACTGGATGATCCCTATGAGTCCGGATCTCTCTGTAAAGATCTACATTATACACTGGAATTTGTTCCTCTTCTTCAACTCCTTCTTGATCATCAATAAAATTTATCTCATGATGATTGAGATTTTCTTATGTTGCTTCTGATTTGAAGTTGATTCCTTCATCTTCTTCTTTGTACTTCTTGATTTTAAAGGAATCCAGAATCTGCATTTCTTCATTTTCTTCAGCATTCTCAGCTTGCATAGTTAGTCTCATTAAAATCTACATGTATAGACTCTACCACAGTTTTGGTTTGTTTGTTATAGAATCTATAAGCTTTGCTATGTGTTGAGTAGCCAAGGAAATTGCTTCATCAGATTTTGGATCAAATTTTTCTAATTGCTCTCTATCATTTGGGATCTAGCATTTACACCTAAAGGCTTTGAAGTACCAATTTTGGGTTTCCTTCCCTTCCAGATTTCATGGGGGGTCTTGTCTGTAGTCTTTCTAACGAGAGCTCTATTTAGGACTTAACATGTTGTGTTTACGGCCTTACCCCAAAAGTACTTAGGCAATCTATTCTCATTTAGCATTGTTCGAGCCATTTTAACTATTGTTTTATGTTTCCTTTCAACAACCCCATTTTGTTGCGGTATATGAGGACCAGAAAAGTTGTGCTCAATGCCTTTGGATTCATAAAATTCAACTAAATGCTTATTTTACTAATTCTTCTTCATTATCACTCTGGATGCATTCAATGCTTATGCCCTGTTCTACTTCTATCCAAATGAATATTTTTGAGAAGTGGTCAAAGGCTTCATCTTTGGTAGCTAGCAAAGCAACCCAGGTATAGTGAGAATAATGATCCACCATGACTATAGTGTACTCTCTTCTACCTAAACTCATTGGTTGGATTGGACCAAAGAGATCAATGTGCAAGAGTTCTAGAACTCTTTTAGAGGGTATATAAGAGATGGAAGGGAAACTTTTTCTATGTTCTTTACCTAACTGACATGCAGTTCATATATGATCCTTATCAAAAGCTACCTTAGCCAAACGCATATCCAATTCCTTTTTGGCCAATTTGGACAGGAGGTTCATGCTTACATGTCCCAACCTCTGGTGCCAAAGCCATGATTCTTCTTTTTATACACCAAGCATATATTATTTTTCTCATTTTTGATGTTACCAGAATAGACATTGTTTACTCTATGTGTATAAAGAATGAGTTAATTTGACTTACTATCAAAGATTGAGCAACCTCTGGAATCAAAGGTGACTTTTCTTCCTTTATCACAAAGTTATGCTACACTTAGAAAGTTGAACTTTAGTCCATCAACTAGTGAGACATCTTCTATCTTTAATTCAGATCCAATGGTTCCATGTCCAATGATTTGTCCCTTTTAATTGTCTCCAAAGCTTAATTTTCCACCTTTCTTCTGAATTAGAGTGATGAAGGCTTTCTCATCACCAGTCATATGCCTTGAGCATCCACTACCAATGTACCATTCATGTCAATCTTCTATGGATCTAAGGCATACCTATGAAATAAATCAAGTAGCTTTGGGTACCCAATCAAATTTGGGTCCTCTCGGGTTATCAACCATTTTAGGCTAAGGATAAACATCATGATAGCCAATTTTTGTTGGTACTTATGAGGGTCTGTAGAAGGTCAGAGGAGGGGTGAATGACCCTTTTTGTGGAATTAACAGAGTTTAAAAGTCTTATGTAGCGTATTTGATATGTTTTGAATATGATGGATCCGGATGATGCGAATATGAGATAATGTGCAATAAGTAAGGAGTTAGAATATCAAACATAGTATTTTATCCTGGTTCGGTCCCACCTACTCCAGTCCTCGGAGTGTCCTTACTCCAAGCTTTTCACTAGTGGATTACTTTCCAACTGGCAGGAATCAAGGCTTACAATTTATCTCTAGAGATTTATTCTCCTATGGATGTAGGATATACTACTAGAAGCACCAACTCCTAGCTGAGTCTTCTTGATCTTGCCTCCGAATGGTGAACCCTTTCAGATGTAGGATACACCACTAGAAGCACCAACTTCTAGCTGAGTCCTTTCACTTTAACAAGATGTACCACTTAGATTCTACCCAAACCTAAGTTCAGTCCTACAGGGAGATTCCACTTAAAGCACCAACTCTAAGCTAGATCCCAATCTCAATACTCACCCAAGTATGAGAATTGTAGAATTTATTTTTCTTTTTGAAAGGGCTTTTGAACACTTCAAGTTTGTAATCTTTACTTGAGAGTTCTTACAAACTAATTTATAATGGTTCAGTTCTTGAAGGGATTGTATTTCTGATTGCAATAGCTTGAATTCTCTTATAATACCTTCTATGAAATCAACTAGCACCTTCTCCACTTGTGAAGCTTCCCTTTTATAGGCTTTGATCATTAATGTAGTCGTTGTGTACCATTGAGGTTGAATTGAATCTTCACCGTTGATTAGGTATGGCATGGTGCATCCGGAGCCATTGATTAGTCTGTTAGGCACATATTTTGACTTGTTTGATTTCTTGGGATTGAGGCAAAAATTTTTTAGTGCTCGTTTTGTTTGGATTTTAGTGACTCACCAACTTTTATGCCGTTTGCTTTGGTGTGAGCTCTACGCTTCATTCTTATTGGTCTACGTGAAAAAGGTTGTTACCTTTTTCTCTTTCCTATGTCAGTCCTTTTATCCTTTTCTGGGGGTGCTTGGTAGCTGTCTTCTTCGAGGAGAAAAGGATCTTTGACTTCAGACCAAAAAGAGAGGGAAGGTAAATTTGAACTTTTCCCTTCTTCGAGTCTTCCGGATGCTGCTTTTCAGAGGTTTACAGTTTGATTCCTTTCCAAGCTTTAAATGGATGCTTCAATTGTGTGCTTATATATTTATAGTCTTCAATATATGTTCGAATTACTTATCTTGGACTTAGGAGACTACATGTTTTTGTTTTCTTCAAACTTGATTCAGATCTATTCTTGGATGTGTTCTTCCGGATCATTGTTTCCCAATAATCTCCCCCATTTGATGGAAACAAAAACCTAGGCATATCTAAGCATAAGAAAATGGGTTTTATGAGCTAAGTATGATTCTTGATACTTAGTCATTCACAAATTTTCTCCCCAATAATTTAAGCATCCTGACTCCGCTAACATTTTTGCATTCTAGATTCTAAGTTTTTGAAGTACAATTATAGATTGTACTTAGAAGCGATTTTTGAGTAGAATATTTTTTACTATATATACTTCTATTATTAACAATGGTTAACCTCATGAAATTCCAGATTACAGGTACAGAAATATATAAGTGAAAAATTACAGAACTAGCTATTACAGGATTTTACAATGAGAAAAATAGCTATTTTATACATGTACTACTCTACTCTTCCATAGCATCACCTTTACCTTCTTTACTTGTGCTCTTCTCCCCCTTATTATTTGCATCAGTTTAAGGGTCAATTACTATATATGTTCTCCTATCCCAACTCTTCTGCCATGCCTCAGAATAGACTGAACAACCAACATTCCTTTCTAGGCGCTTTTCAAGTATGGTTTCAATAGCAGCCAAAAATAGATGAAGTGGCTTGATTTGAGCTTGGATGTGTTTGTAAGATTTCACCATATCTAGAATCATTTTTAGAGCGTGTTTTTGGTCTTTTTATTCAAAAAATGGGAAGAGAGCCTTGAGTAGTGTCAAGCTGCACTTATACCCAAAGAATCCTGTGTCCCCAATTGATTGGACAAGGTTTTAACTATTAGGAGCAGGTTATCCGAATTGGCAGGTGATGATCAGGATGATGTAGAAGAAACGTTGAGAGAAAGATTAGCCATACCTGACTTTATAAATTCAACTTCTTGAATGATGTCTCTTCGGATATTATGACCACTAGAGTTAAGAGTTGTGAGATCTTTATAAAACACCTCCTTTAGATTGTTAATTATCCGCTCAGTTCTATAGAGATGACTCATAAAGTCATCACTGATATCATTGATGTGCTTGTTCAAGAGCTTGGGTAGTCCTTTATCCAGGAAATTACACAACATTTCCTGGGCGGCTTGATCCTCTTCATTTAAAAATGTAATATCGGATTTAATGTCTTTTCCAACTTTAGTTATTGCTCCGGGGAAGAATTTTTCCAAGCTTTCAAATTTGCGATCTATATACTCTTGCATCTCAGTTTTTAGATTGATAGAGGATGACGTGATCTGACCCATGAGGGTTGTACAATTGTTGTCAGCTCCGGTGAGGGCTTGACCTGTAGAGCGATTTGCTCCTACAATATTTGAATTTAGCTGTTCCAGCATTGGAGCGATTTTGGAGAGGGAAGTTTCTACAATTAATTCAGCGGAGGGGAATGCTTCTATCTTCTTCTCAATTTTCTACATAGACTCCTTAATCTCACATAGTTTAGCTTTAAGATCTAAAGTTATAGATTTACCATTTTCCAGATTCTCCACGGATTCCAGTTGGTCACGAATACTCCAGAGACTACGCTTAATGTAACTCTCTTCGTGCCTTTCAACTGAAGCCTCTTGTATCAGTTTTAGCACTGTTGTTATCTTTTTAACTTTGCCTGGATTTATTTTGGTAGTTGTGTATTTAAGTGTGCTATCAGATGATGAAGTCTCTTCAGAACTAGAGTTACTAACGGATTCCCCTGATCCAAAAGATTCAATTTCACTTGTCTCATCTTTATTTTGTTCTTTGCTCCTTTCAACCACCCTTACCTCTGGAATGGCCTCGCTCCTAGAGTCCACTTTAGAAGTGTGCTTAATGAGTCCTAGACTAGTTTCCTCCTCCAAAGCAATTTGCTCTAGGATAGACCTAATTTCCTTAGATATAGTTTAGGTGTCTGTAGCTAAGTTGTCTTCAATGGCATTACTAGACATCATAATAGCATCATTAGAATTTGAAATAGGGATTACCTCAGCAGATAGTTGTGGCTCAATGTGCTATATTTCTACCTGCTCAATTGATCTAGTATTTGGAAGGCTGGTATTGTCCTCATTCTCCCTTTCATTTGACTTTACAGGACTTTCAGCTCTTTCTACCCAGAATAGTAGTATTATCCTCGCCATCCCCTTCAGTTGCCTTTTCAGGACTTTCCACCTCAACTACCTCAACCACTGGATTTAGCAAGTTCTCCAAAAGAGGTTCAATTATGACCTTGAATATGAATAGATCTTCCTTCGGATACTCACTTTCTTGTAGAAGTGTGAGATCTGTTGAGTCAACAAGGATTGAGAGACTTGAATCAGTTGTTGTTCCGGAAGAGTCTCTGGGTCCCTCTTTGGTAAGTTGATTGGCTTTCATATTGTCTTTCAATGTTTCCACCATCTCATTAAATTGGGGATCCTTCAGAGTCATGTTGTCCTAAAGGATGGGCTTCTCAACAACCACTATCTCTTTGCCCTTACTCAAATCTATCATTTCTATGCTTTTGGGACTTGGCTCTATGATATTGATACCAGCAACAATTCTTTTCACGGATAACTTTGCTCTTTTGGGATTCAATGCCTCATTAAAGGTTGAGCCCTTTCGGATAAACTGCTTATTGGGTACAGGCTCCCCATCCATAGTCTCCTCACTGTTGGATCCATCCTCCTACTCCAGCATATCCTCAATTGTTTTCTTCTCCCCCTTTTTCCACCTCTTTTTGATAGCAGCTGTGAGCACTGGATTTTAATGATCCTTCTCATGAAATGATGATGAGAGCTATATAATGAAGTGTCTTTCTTGTGTTGTCCATCAGAGGTTTTCCTACTACTGCAGAGTTAAGTTTGGCCAAAGTTAGGAGACCTAGTCTCCCTTAGGGATCCATACGGGTGCTGCTTGGTCATACGGATCCATTGGCAGACCCATACGGGTCATCCCTTCCATACTCTTGGAGGGGACCCGTATGGGTCCCCTAGTACCCCTACGGGGTCGAGCTCCACCCCTATAGGTACTCTTGTTGCCTAAACAAGCTCTTTTGGAAGGGAATCCTTTCCTATTTCAGAAAAGGCAGGTCATGAAAGCAATTTATTGCATTCAGACCTCCTTTCCCCCATAAATAGGGCCCTTCTCTTCACATTTTTGACCGACAAATTTCATACAAAAATTATACTAAAATTCTATCAGTTTCTATAGGTATAGAAAAGGTATAGTGGGGGTATAGGATAGGGAGAAAACCCTTCTTCTGAGGTTTTGTCCACGTTTTATTCATTCCTAACTTCTTTTATTAGGATTTAGGGGAGGTTCTACCCACACAAATAGTCACCTAAATAGTCCTATTTCAACATCTACTTTGGCCGACAACAGTACAAGGATCTTCTTAAAGTGGATTCACGCCACAAAGGTAACGCTCCTTAGTTTCAAAGAGACTCACATCTCAATTATTTCATTGTTATTATTCTCTGTTTCTCCTATTTTATCTATTCCTTTCATTTCTTGTTTTGGGCCTGGTCCTAACCTATGAGCCTTGTTGGCACCATATATCCCCAAAGATATCAAATCGGTGCACCATACTCATATGGAAGGAAATCCCTTCTTATTTTATTTTTCTGCCATCAATCCATTAATCTGTAAACTAAACTGAACTGAGTTTCTTCCTAGACCAAATAGGACCCGTACGGGTACACCGTACCCATACCGATCCTCCCTGGTACCCGTACAGGTCCCACCCACCCGTACAGGTATGAGCCCCAGGCAGATTCCAGAACTCATTTTAATCGGTTAAAAATCAATTCAACTCACCATTTGCCATGCTATCATTTTCACTAATAATCCGATAAATCAACCCACAAAAAGTTAAAATGTGTTTTAACAACGAAATAAGCTGAAGTGTTGATTTATGATGTGCCATAAATGTTGCTAACGTCTGCGGATGCAGGGGAATTTGTTTTCATTTTTGTTTTATAACTTAGAACAAATGTATAGGTTCTCTTTGCATTTCCCCCATTTTTCCCCGGTTGTAATTCTTATCCCCCCATTATTGCTTGTGCTTTATTGTAATATGTAAACGCATGTAACGAGTGTGAAAGAGTGTAGAAATAGGATTTCTGTGATAATTCCTCAAATGATGAAAACTAAAATGGTTTTGAATGTAATTTTGAATCAACTAAATGAGAAATAAGTGACTCATCCGATACCGGAATCTCTGATCCAATAGGTATGAGTCTCCTGCCGAGAGGGAACTATACCAAAACTCTTTCGAAAGTAGACAACTTGGGTGGTGACTCTATCAATTTTATCGAGATTTGTGTCTCAATTCTTTTATTCATTAAAATTGGATTATTGTGCAAACTTTAAGTAAAAAATGTTTTGTCATGCCTAAATCCAACCAAACCCCCAGTGGGCCCTGCCTCTCACACAGGCGCCAAGGGAGACCCATATGTCATCAACACCACACAGTGGCGACTTCGTTGGGGACATAATCTTTTAACTTGCGAAATGTTGGTTTGCTTTAAAAGATTAAAAGATTAAGATGAGCACCGAAAATCATTTAATTGATTCAACTCACTTTTGTTTTCATCATTTGGGAAAATTATCACACTCTATCTCCTCATCTCCTTCTCTCTTTAGTTAGATTCGCTCTTCTTCTAGCCCTAGGTTAGGGTGCCCTATTATTTCTGTAGTACTCACAACGGTGATTTCCATGACTGCTAGGGATATTAGGGACACCTTAGTGGGTGGAGCACTCATTACCATCTCCCTCTAAAAGAGGCTTGATGCGATGGGAACCTTCTACATCAACTTTCGATATGTCCCTACACCATTCTTATTGAAAGCTTTACAATTTTATCTTCTAGGTACCCTGATTTTTGTGTGAGATTAGACTAAGGAAGAATACCCTCAGACTCGGTGGGAGGAATAAGGATGGAATAGATCAATTCGCATGTGTTGTGTTATATACCCTTGTGATTAACCCCTCCATTCATAGTTGTAATTTATGCATGCATACCACATCCCATGCATGTAATGATCTCTTGGTTATCACCTAAACCAAAACCAAACCTTAAAGAGAAAGAGCTCGGTGACGTTCCCAGATCCGTTTGACTCGCTGTGAGCACTGTCCGTCCTAAGCCTAATGATGTCCAAAACTTTTTTAGGAAATGGCAAGCCAGTACTGACAAAGGACTACATTTCACCCAAACTACAAACCCCTCCAAGGAAACAAAATTCTAACATCCTAAGCCTAAATGTTTATTGACACTGATTATACCCAAAGTTACATCGATCGACGCTATCCATTGCATCGATTGATGCTACCACGTGTCGATTCCTCTACTGACTTATCAATCCTACAAAAATGACTCAACAAAGCTATCACTGCCTAAATTGCATCGATCGACAGTTCCCTATTGCGTTGATCGATGCTTATAGGGGAATCTAGGACAATGATGTAGCAAAGCTACTCTGACACCTATTTCATCGATCGACACTGCAAATTGTATCGATCGACGCTCTCAAAACTTCTATGAAAGGAAACTGCCCCTAGCATTTCCAGGACATCGAATCATCCGAAAAAAAGAGAAATCATTCTCGGGCAATCCTTCTTTGAAAATCCCTCGTAGTATTGAGCCTTTACCAAAAAATCCAAAAATTATACAAAGGTATAGACACCCTTCCTTAAAATAGCTTTTAGCTAAAAAGCTACCCATTGATTCCGAAACACTCAAATTAACCCACTACAAAATTCTTCAAGGTTATCTCCATAGAAATCTTGAAGAAATCTAAAACAAACGCGGTCCTAGTCAGTACGGGGCCTTTCCAGTCGTCCTGTAACAAACGAAAGGCAACTGAGGGTGAAAATGTTATTTTAGATCATGCATTCTAACCACCTAACGAGGTAATCTAGTCATGCCGGGCCCAAGCTCCAAGGGCTTTTTTATTATTAAAATAATAAAAGGTTTTCAAAATATGCTTTATCCAAATTCAAATGACAAGTAACTATATCATCCGGAACCAGAATCTCTCTTTTGTCGATATAGGAATCCTACCCAGATTAGATATGCCACCAATTTTCTGGAAGAGCTGATCTGATTGGCGACTCTAATATTGTATAAAATAGGGACCCTACTCCCGCAATAAAAAGGCTAATCCCCAAAGGAGTCCTCGACCCCTTTGTCCAGTTGGAAATGCCAAGTATGTTCACACATACAACGAGCTGTGTGTAGTACAATATAATCTAGTTGACTTGATTAAGGTCACTAGGTTTGAGTATATTAAATGTGGAAAATGGGCTCCTAAACTCGATTAGGGTTCTTGGGCTTAAGTACATAATGCATGATCACCATCAACCGTAACCCTGTTAGACTTAGCACAGTATGTAGCAAGTACAAGCCTAGAAACTTCCCTTAGGGATACCAAATGATTTTCTTAAAATCACAAGAGAGAATACATCCTCGCCTACCCCCGGTTGGTAATAGAGGAAAGAACCCCTCACCTAGGAAAGACACTCACCCTGACAGAGTAATAACGTTGGGAGGAAGGGTTTAAAAAAGTACATGTTTTCCCACTTAAACATTGCATTACACATAAACTGCTAACCATGATTTGTGTGCAGCCATAACATGGAATAGTCATACCATGCAAATGCACCGTTGCACGTACCCTTGGTATCAAGTGAGACAATTATAGAAAAGCTGCTCCCAGAACGTACCATCGCGTATACCCCTGGTATTAAGCGATACGACCATAGAAAAGCTGCTCCTAGAGTCACCCACCATCGGGAATACCCTTGGTATCAAGCAATACGACCATAGAAAAGCGGCTCCTATAGCGCATCCACCATCGTGCATACCCTTGGTATTAAGCGATACAACCATAGAAAAGCCACTCCTAGAGTGCACCCATCATTGTGCATACCCTCGGTATTAAGCAATACAACCATAGAAAAAGCCGTTCCTAGAGCGCACCCTCCTTCGCGCGAACCCTTGGTACTAAGCAATTCAACCATAAAAAAGTCACTCGTAGAGCGCACCCACCATCGTACATACCCTTAGTATCAAGTGATACCACCATAGAAAAGCCGCTCCTAGAGTGCACCCACCATCAAGCATACCCTCGGTATTAAATGATACAACCATAATAAAAGTCATTCCTAGAGCGCACCCTCCATCGCACATACCCTTGGTACTAAGCGATACAACCACAGAAAAGCTGCTCCTAGAGTGCACCCACCATCGCGCATACCCCTGGTACTAAGCGATGTAAAAACAACACCGCCTTACATCAAAGGCAACGTGCATACATCGCACAAATACACATGCACCAAAAAAAAATCATGCTAGAAATGCCCATAAGATTGTGCATCATGCGCATGATCATGTACTCATATATTTTGATTTTAGCTCACCGAAAATTACCTATGCTGGCACCCAAAAAGAATCAGCCTCAAAGAAGAGCCCCTAAGGAGGTAGATTTTGATGATCCCACTCTCACAAAACAAAACGACGAAATGGCCGATAACCACAAGGTAACACTCAAAGCTGTACAGGATATGATCCTTTTTGAAGATATTTTCAAGAAATTTAAAGCAGGGCTATCAAACTGGCGGGGTCTAACCCAGATGATAAATTCACGAAAATTGAGAAGAAATTCTTTGACTTCGAAGAAATGATCACTAACTTGAAGCGCATTACGGGACCCTCCAGCACCAAATACATAATCCACAAAAGTTTGAGCTCTCGATCCTAGAGCCTCTACCCGCTAATTTTGTCATGCCCTATGTCCCACCATTTAATGGCATAGGCTCCCCCGAAGCCCACATCGAGGGGTACCTATGCATTATAATGAGTATGGGTATTCCTGAAGTCTATCAGGTGAACTTAGTCCAAACAACCCTAAGAGGTCCAGCTACTAATTGGTACATGAGAATGTCCAGCTAGGTAAAGTCAAGCTGGAAGTTACTCAGTGCTGCCTTCATTGAAAACTATGCGTACAATGTCCGATGGAAACAGCCTTGAAAGACCTAGAAAGGGTCTGACGGGGTATCAAGGAACCCTTTAAAGCCTATTACCGTAGATGGGTTACGGTTCAATCACTGGTAGATGGTGCCCCAAAGATGGATGCCATAGTTATCAAACTGGTAGAAGGGTGTAATCCCAAATTCCACGAGGAAATGAAAATGAAGAAATTCCATACCTTCGGTGATGTAATAGAATATGCCAAAAGAATCGAGAAATATGACGAGGAAGAATGCTTCATACTGGAAGAGGCAGCCTATTACATGAAAAATAAATCGTATGATAGTGTGGCTACCCCAAAATCCTATCAGCCGAAAGCTCCCTACGCCAAGAGGGAAGAAAAGAAAATCGAAGCCATTAGCGCCACTATAGCTCCTGTGCGGCCTCAACCAATTTTGCCATGGACCGAGTCATTATCTCGGATATTCACCAAGCTAAGAAAGTCTGGGGGCATGCAAAGGTTAAAGCCCTTTGTGCCACCATCCCCGGCTGATAGAGATAACTTTTGTGTGTATCACGTGGTGAAAGGACATAAAACTAACGAATGTGTTTGATTACTACAGGATCAACAAAGGATGATCCAAGAAGGGAATTTAGAAGAATCGGAGCTAAAGTCGAGTGCCCAAAATAACCCACTTCTGACCTTTGAGTCCCTAGTAAAGGCTATCCTTCTCCACGAGGATGATGACGGAGGAAGGGATAATGCCCTGTTTGATCCAGGATTTAGAGAAAATGATATTGATGGACACTCATAAAAATAGACTAGGTAGATGCCTGTACAAGAGAATTATAGAGGTCCGGTAAACTCTCGGCTTTAGCAATGGAAGAACTCAGGTATAGAGGGGATACGGATGCGGTCACATTCTTGGCCCACTTCTGTGATCTCCTAGTGGAATACGATGTACCGCCTCATAGCATGGTCACCGCATTCCCTATACTACTCATAAGAGATGTGATGGATTGGTACCATACCTTGTCACCTGGAAAACTATGGGATTGGGTAGAAGTAGAACATTAATTCTTGGATGCTTTCCCTAGTGATAGGATTAGGATCGTCCAAGAATCCCTCGATGTGACCAGTCAGACAGTATATCTTATCGAGTAAGAAGAAGCTTCATCTAGGCGGTGGCAATCAGATGACATCTTGATGCGCTCGAAAGACTTGAGAGCCACGGGACTCATAAATATCGAAGATGATGGGATTGAAGTAGGAACTGATCTAATTAGCCTTCTCAACTCATTTTGATAGCTCGGCGGTACCACGACCCCTGCCCTACTAGATACGTTCCTCGATAACCAAGTTTACAACTGGTACAATACGGTGCCAATTAAATGATACTGGGATCTTTCAGTAGTAAGCGCCAGCTTGGCACGTACTTTCACAAGACATGATTCCTTAGACCTAGTGTTAAGCCAAGAAAAGACCCTTGCTTTGACGACAACCCCATATTTGATGAAATGCACATGATTGAAAGGGTATTAACTTAAGAAAAAGAGCTCAGGTCATGAGGCCTCCTTCACATAGTCGATTGGGAAGGAAATGAGAATAGGTTTTCAGGAAACACTGACTCGATCAAGTTCCTGAGGAGGTTTCTCCTAACCCTAGAGCTATATAACGTCCATGTCCTAGGGGCACCAACCCTCTTCCCTTAATTTCTGAACAGTCAGGCCCTGGCTTGGTATTTCTAAATCTTGCCCCACCAACAATGGGATTAGCCGTTAATGTGCCAGAAGTTCATCCAAGCATTCGCTCCTTACATGCCATTCTACAGAAACGATGATGGATCCTACTCTTGGGTCCTTCCTCCTTCCCCAAAGTGTATATGCTTCGGGCCTGTCTATGAAAGGTATGTTACCATGCCTAAAGATAGAACCATACATATGATCCGCTGCACTACCATAATTACCTCCACACAATGTGAAGGGATGCCAAGCCCACGTAGGTTTGGGGAATAAGCTCCTCACCTAAACCCTCACTTTGAGATGGGAGAGAGTAGCGAAAACCCCCATGCAGGAGGTCCTATGAGTAATCCATCTCAAATTGCTCATCTCAAACATATGAATGGTAGACCAACCTAGCAGTCATGAGACATGGCAGACCCAGAAATCATACCGAGTAGGCCCGTACCATACAACATGGCTAACATGGGACCATGGCAGGATAATGACACTAGCTATCCAAATAATGGCAAATACTATGAACATATCAGAATGATCCCAGCCGATTCGCAGTTATGGTCATCTGAACCAATATACTTCTGGGACCCCCCACAAGAAGGGATCACAAATCCCCAACTGTCAACTAACCCATAGTCATCACACTCTCGATCAATGAGAGAAGGTTACAGGGAATCATGGATGGGTCACCTATAGAAATCAACATGATTGGGGCTGGATGCCTTACCGAAAGACTAGTTCTTCAAAGAATTCAACAAGAGAACAAGAGACCCCCACACAAAGAAGACATCAGTCTGATGCCATAATCAATCCAACGGCATTCATTAGTATCCAAAAGGACCAAAGATTCTATAGAAGGCTCAATGCGGCCTATCAATCTGCAATTGCTTGTGAAGATACCCATGGGACCATGCTCTTCCCCGAGTTGCCACCATAACTTGGATATGACAGGAGCAGGCACCCCTAAATCTACCTCCCAATTTTCACCGAAGTAATAAACTCAAGGGATGAACATTAGCACCGTTGGCCTGAAATATTTGGCACCACTCTTGAAGGGAGGGCACTATAATGGTATAATTAAACTTAGAATAATCCAACAACATGCCGCTGTTGCTACTTCTAGGGCATCTTGAGCCAAGTTTTCCTATACTATTTTATTATAGAAGAGCCAAATGAGGGACCGAGGGGTGACCCTCCCAGAATGGAACCATACCCAAGGGATGGACCAGTAGTCTAGTCCTACCCCTTCTTCACGACATTACCCCATTTGGAAATTATGGAAATACTAGATGAATTTATCCTTGCTTACTCCAATATTATTAACATGATCAGGGGCATTGAACCGTAAGCACACATGATAGATGAAATCCTCCTAGCAAATCTGGCTATAGCCTTACTAACAGGAGTGTACTGCAGGCCAAAAGGCGCAAAGGCCCCCTGCTCCGCGTATGGATAAGCCCATACGGCTGCAAGACATTCCCCTTGAAGAAGATTTCAATGAGTTCATAGTATTTAAGCCCGAGAACATCCCCCAAGGATGACAGGAGCACATTAATTACATTACCAGAAGCAGGAGAATTTATTAGCCTTAGGCCCAAGTTAATCCAAGCCCTGCACAAGTTCCATTAGCAGACAACCTGGCAAAGGGAATCAGTATCCCAATAATCAAATAATTAACAAAAACCCCTATTAAGATAAGTATTTAGGATCTTTTGCAAGGATCCTATACACACAGGAGGGCTATCTTGCAAAAGTTGATGGAAATGGAGGCACCATCACTAGCCTCATCGGCGGAAGTGTGCGCTTTGATCAGATGGGGATTCCCCACCAAATCTCCCGACATTCTCAAAAGCAGACCAACTAATTGACAGAATATGCCATAATAGGGCCTTATATCTGAAAATTGAGATACTAGACCAAGTAATGCCATGTGTCATGGTGGACGATGGCTCAGCACTCAATGTGTATCCTCGAAAGATTCGACCAATCCCGGGGCTGAACGAAGGGATGCTCAAAAAGTCTGGAATGGTTATCAAAGCACTTGACAACTCAAAAAGGTCTATCCTAGGAGCTTTTGAGGCAACGGTGAAAGCAGGAGAAATGGAGTCCCTCACAACTTTCACCGTCATCGACGTTTTGGTCACGTTGGCTTTGCTACTGAATTGACCATGGTTTCATGCACTGGGGGTGTCCCTTCCACCTTGCACCAAAAAGTGAAGGTCCCCTACAAGGGGAAGATAATAGCCCTCGAGGCCGACGAGGAATCCACTGCACCTGCCATATGCTCAACCTCTGAGTACATAGGCGGATTCCTAACAACCACCACAGGGAAAGACGAACAGCTAACCTAGTGGTCCGAATGGGTAAGAAACTACATAGACCAGCGGTTGACCCTAGGATTCGGCCCTAGAGAGTGAGAATAAGGCCTCCTAGAATGTAGATTCGCCATAGGCTCCCATATCCCCTATAGACTAGGATATAAGGGCAGCAGTCGACAAAGGGTTTGGTCCAGGAGGCTCCGGATGTCAAAAATCTTTGTTTATCCTGGGGAAATCCTTTACTAAGGTGAGCCCGAGCCAATCGAGATCGAGAAGGGAGAGGTGCCCGGATTTAAGATATTCTCAGACATTATAGGCTTTAAGAGTCCCGCTTGTCCGATTAATCACGAGAATCAAACAGAGAAGAGGAAGACCTTGTCCAAGGAAGAAATCCACAAGAGGAAAAAGACTACAAACCACACAAGTGTCGAAGAACAAGCGGTGAGGTTAGCCAAGTTACCGGAAGCCCACCTTGAAGATAAGAAGACCGAATCGAAGTTGCAAGAAAGGGAACCCACAGAGGAAGGAATGGAAAATAATCGCTGGACTGGCTCAGCTCATGATCAAAGGAAAATCCAAAATTGAAGACGCGATCACCAGGAGCAGCATAGAAATTCTGAGTGAGGAAGCTACCACCCCAAAAGTTGATAACGATGCTTCAATTTCTAATGTATTTGAGCTTAAGAACTTGTATTGTGAAAATGATAATGACAATAAAGTGAACGACTTTGCTTACTTGTGTGATGCTTTTGATTCCATGCATTTATCTCACCATACGCCAAGCATTTTAGCATTTATGACACCCTTACGAAAGAAATAAATTTGGGAACCAAGGATGACCCCAAGATAATATTAGTTTCCAATGATCATAGTCCCAAACTTGAAGCAGAATTAGTGAGAGTGCTTAGATCACATGTGAAGGCATCCGTTTGGTCCTATGACGACATGCTCAGAGTCGACATGGCCATTGCAGAACACAAAATTCCCACTGACCAAAAAATCTGACCGATTAAAAAAAAGCTATGTAGAATGAGACCTGAGTAGGCAGAAAAGGTCAAAGAAGACCTAACCAAGCAAATCAAAGCTAAGTTCCTAGAAGTCGTGGAATACCCGAAATGGTTGGCCAATATAGTACCAGTCGTGATGAAGGATGGGAGAATCCGAGTCTATTTCGACTTCTATGATCTCAACAAAGCTTTACCAAAAGATGACTTCCCCCTACCTCACATAGATGTACTGATTGAGAGTACAGCACGAGTAGCCATGTACTGCTTTATAGATGGCTTCTCGAGATATAACCAGATATTGATGAATGTTATCGACAAATTTAAGACAGCCTTCATCACGGAATAGGGAGTCTACTACTATAAAGTCATGCCATTTCGACTTAAGAATGCAGGGGTAACCTATCGAAGGGTAGTCACCACCTTACTTCATGACCTAATCCACAAGGAGGTTGAAGTGTACCTCGATGATATGCTGGTCAAATCACAAACCCCCAAAGAGCACTCGGTTGTGCTCAATCGCTTCCTCACCCAAGTGGAGAAGTAATAATCTGTGACTCAACCTAAAGAAAAGTGTCTTCGAAGTGACCTTCGAAAAATTGCTAGGTCATATTGTCAGCCAACGAGGCATAGAAATCAATCCCGACAAGGTGAAGGCGATTCTTGATATGCCTCCACCTAAGACTGAGAAAGAAGTTTAGAGTTTTCTCGGGTCCCTGCAGTACATCAGCAGATTTATCGCAAGGTCGACCACTGTCTATGAAATCATATTCAAACTCCTTAAAAAGCAGCAACCTGTTGTTTGGAATCCGCAATGCCAGGAAGCCTTTGATAAGATCAAAGCATACTTGTCTAAGCCGCTGGTACTAAAACCACCAATGCCAGGTAAGCCTCTCATCTTGTACATAGCCATTGAAGAAACCTCCCTAGGGGTAATGCTATACAAGAACACGAGGATAAGAAAGAACATGCCATTTATTATCTCAGCAAGAAACTTTTTGAATACGAAGCCAGGTACACTATAGTTTAGATGACCTGTGCCGCCATGGAGTGGTTAACCAAGAAGCTCAGGCATTACTTCCAGTCCTACAAAATCCAGGCCATTGCAAAGGTAGATCCCATGAAATACCCTTGTCAAGCACCCTCCTTTGCCGGGAAATAATCCCAATGGTTAATACTCATATCAGAATTCGACGTCAAATATGTCACTAAAAAAGTAATCAAAGGACAGGCCATGGCAAAATTTCTATCCAACCAACCTTTGGAATCCGATTACATTGAGAACCTTGAGTTCCCGAATGAACAATTAGCCATAATAGTAAATAAACCCCAGAGATGGACCATGTTTTTCGACAGGGCAGTGAACCGTAAGGGAGCTGGTTTGGGAGTCATAATTATATCCCCCGAGGGACGATTGATGCCGCTTTCCAAGTTATTAAAATTCCTAGTAACTAATAATGGCGCTGAATACAAGGTATGTCTATTCGACCTGAGCTCGCTGCTCACACTAGGGATAGAAGAAGCAGAGGTTATGGGAGACTCCGCTCCTATCATCAAATAAGTGATAAGTGATTGAGAAATAAAGGAAGAATCTCTCCGATCGTACCTTGAATCAGTATGGAAGAAGGAGTCCCTTTTCAGGAAATATGAATTTTGAAATATGTTACGGGAGGAAAATCAGATGGTAGACTCACTAGCCACCTTAGCTTCCATATGGGAAAACCCCGAAAGATAACGCACGAAACCAATAATAGTAGAAGTTGCACATGCTCTCTATTACCTCACTTCGATCTCACAAATCTCCACTGAACAAGAACCCTGGTATAGTGACATATTTTGGTATCTCAAAAGTAGGATCTTCCCTGCAGAAGCTATGGACACCAATGAGACCACCCTACGGAAGCTGGCAGTCCATTTTAGGCTCATTAAGGGGCAATTATTTCGGATATCCTTCGACAAAATCCTCCTCAAATGCTTAGGACAAGAGGAAGCTAACAAGGTCATGCAAGAAATACATGTAGAAACATATGGTCCTCATATGAATGGGGTGATGCTAGCTAAAAAGATATAACAAATGGGCTACTTCTGGCTGACCATGATAGTTGACTGCACACGCCTAATCAAGAAGTGCCACGAATACCAAATTCACGGCAACATCAGTCACTTACCGCCTATCGAGCTACAACACCTAGCTACGCCCTGGCCTTTCTCGGCCTGAAGCATCAACATTATAGGAGAAATTAGACCATCATCAACCAACAGCCAGAAGTTCATTATAGTAGCCATGGACTATTTGTCAAAATGGGTTGAATCTGAGTCCTACACTGGGGTCACTATTAAGAAATTTGCAAAAATTTATTCAAAAGCACATCTTTGCCCGATACGGTATACCTCATGATATGGTATTCGATAAAAGAGTACAATTCTACGGGGAAACTGCAGACTTACTAGAATGACATGGCATCGAGCATTATCGATCATTGCCATATCGCCCTCAAGCCAATGGGGCAGTGGAAGCGGCCAACAAAGCTATAAAGAAGATTCTGTCCAAAATGGTGGTTACCCATCGAGATTAGGCTGATCATCTACCTTACGCTCTCTGGCGCTATTAAACTAGCATAAAAACCCTAACAAGATAGACGCCATTCTCTTAGGTATATGGGATGGAAGCAGTTCTTCCAATAGAAATCAAAGTCAAGTCACTCCATGTGGCGCTTAAGCCAAAATTGCGCAGAGATGAGTAGGCAAGATTGCATTACAAAATGCTCAACACCATCGATGAAAGATGCCTAGGAGCCCTTGATAGTTTGAGAATGTACCGACAATGAATGGCCCGGGCTTATAATAACCAAGTAAGAAGGGTTGATACGCCCCTTAAGGCAGGCGACCTCATATTGAAACAGGTCAAAGCCAACTATACCGACCCTAGAGGTAAATTTTGCCCAAACTGGGATGGTCCATACATGGTAAAATGAGTCCTTAGCAAAGGAGCCGTAAAGATCATGGATATGGATGGAAACGAGTTTACAAACCCTGCCAATCGGAACAAGCTCAAGGCATATTACGTTTAGAAAATTAGTTCGAAATAAAGGAAAATCACATTGAAAAGCCATCATCTTCATAAAGTCGTGAACATTAAGGGTAGAAGTTAAAAAACAAAATGACGTACATTAAAGGGAAACACATGTACATAGCACTCATGCCCAAGACAAAGTCAAGGCTTTATTGCAAAAACTCAAAGAAATGATTCAGTGGCTAGAGCCTGCCACCTGATGACCGAAATGGCAAGAAATTGCCAGCCTATCTGCTCTAGCAGGCGCTACCTTATTGGCAGAGAGCCACTCTAAATAAGTATCATTGAGCGACTTGCTAAACAATAGATCATAGTTCATGATGACCAATATATGATTCTTCCACTTAGTGCGAATATGGGCTGACCACAAAGGGCCACACGATCTCATAGGCGGGGCATGAATATATTCAAGCACATGCTGAGGATGGCCATACTGTCACCTCATGCATTCTAGAAAGTAGTACGATATCTTCTCCAGGCCCAACAATTAAAAGCCCTGGGGAATAGTTCAGGTAGTCACCTCATCAATTTTCCACCAAGGGCAAGTCCAGCTAATATCTCTCTTAGTTAGCCTTTATAGGAAATACACCCATTTACGTGAGAGTTGATTCCTGTGATACCTAGGTCACATTCCTTGACCCTAGAACTCCTTAGGAGCATAGGAAATTGCCAATCCAGCTGGTACTCTGTTAACCTTCAGGCGCTCCATCAGCCAAACCTGCCATAATGCAAACCTATCAGCAGGCCACTACTAGTTAAAGTCAGTGACGATAATAATGAAATCTACCTAAAGAAGAAGCCTGGTCCCTCTCACCATCACAACCTCTTCTTGATGAATGGAGTCCATGTAGATGAAGGTCTCAGTTAGGATCATAGCCATAGATGATGACCCCTCTAGAGTTCTTCAGATCATAGACACCAATCGAGGATTGTAGACCCCATTGTCAGATTCATACAGGAAACCTCCCATCAGCAATACAACCATAAGAGGTACCCAACTCTGGTGTCTAGTAGGAAAGGAGGAGCATATTTCTAAAGCTACCCCTAAAATCAATCCAGGTTGCTCGGGGTTAGTGGAGATGATTCTGTTTCTCCGACGATCAGGTAGCCTAAGAAAGTCCACATCACGCTGCTCCATGGCAACATTGTAATTAGGCACCGCAATGTCTTGGTTGCAAGAAATGTCCATTATGGCTCAAAACTCTTCATAAAGTGGGCATAACTCTTGATTGTTGAAACGAAACATGTGGTCAAGAGGATCCTAGAAACTTATCGCACCTTGTAGAAATGAGTCATCTAGAATGACATTATAGTAATGCCGCATGTTGAAAAGACACCCAACCTGGAGCTGATTCTAATCAGCCAGACTCAGGATCTGGAGATAGTCTATCAACCGAGTCCTAAACCTATCCATGCCGATTTGATTATCGCTCAATAAAGTTGATGATAGAGCGTAAGATCAGTACTAACTGCCCAAGAATAAGATCATCTTTAGAAAGAGGACATCAAAATAAAGAAGCTCGCATGCCAAGATGATAAAATAAATCATCCATCCAAAAATAAACAAGGCCTCAAAGGACCCACAAATCCACGAAAATAAAGCAGTGAAGGGGCAAAAACACGCCCAATCTAACCATCAGATCAACTGGATAAAATTACCACGCAGGGCCCATAAAAAATGTATGCTAAGCTAAAGACCTAATATTCATATCCCAAATTGCCCGAATAAATAGGAGCCTCCAGGTCCACCTGCGGTACCTCGCTGCTGTCTCCAATTCCCTCTTAGCTCCCTAAGCCCGGCAAGGTCTGAAGCGGCCGCACCAACAAAGGGTCAGGTACAGATGATGGAGCTAGAGGAAAATAAGAAGGCATACCTACAAAACCAGCCTAGGCCGAGTAACCAGGCATGTAACCCTTCGCTCTATAGTTAGAGGAATGTTGTGTATATGCCACCGAAGGAGCCCGTCCGTAATGGACATAGCTAGCAGAGGTGCCCTGTAGCTGGCTCTAAGTTGGTCCACCTCCGCGTTTAGTGCTTGAATCCTACCCTGTTAATATTTCATAAGCATCCATCCAAGCATATTAAGGAAAAGGGAAAAGGGGAATAAATAAAATGTGACTAGTCTTACCACCATCGCGAAGTTATTCCCCAGCATGATATTCTGGAAATCAAAGAGCAGGCGTCCGTCCCTTTCGCTATCTTCTCTAGGCACCTGACAAGAAGAGAAAATTGCATTAGCATAAGCCAAGAATATTGGCAAAATGCACAATAAACTCACATGAGTCGCGTGGGAAGGCGAAAAAATCATGTCCACCCTAGTTGAGTCACCCGAGCCAAAAGGGGGAAAATAGACGGACAGGTCAGGCTGGTGGATGTGCAACCCCCTAGGAACCTAGTAGTCCCGGTGACCCGTGACATGAGAAGCGGCCTCACCCGACATATATGGACCCCTCATCCTTTTGCCCTTTAAAATGAGATAAAATTAGCATTTGAAAAAAGCATAAAAGGACGGATGTTAAAAGGTAAAGGCATACCCCCTATGACAGGACCTGATCCTCCAGTGGCCAGCCAAGTAAACACTTGGTCATAAAATTATGATAGTAGCCGGCCTCACCATACAACTCCACCGTCTCGCCCTCTCACTTCAAGATATCGAGAGCCTCCTCAGCCAGCTCTGGCTAGAGTAACCACCTCAGAAGCTCAAGTGGCACAAGTCTCTCCCCTTAAGACTTATCGCACTGCACCACCCGATCCCCCAAGCACCACTCAAGGGAAGAAGGGCTCTCCAGGATTAGCTGCTTTGGCACCATTTCTCCAACAGCCATCATAAATCTACTCTAGCCAGAAGGGTTCCCCTATAGAGCATGACTGATCTGCAATTAAGTGTTATTAGTAGGCGCTGAAAGTAAAGTGATAAAAGAAAGTACACATAAAAGCTCGCCTCATTATAGGCAAGATTCTTGATTCTCTTTTCAGCCTCAGCGGAATCCAGATTTTTTCGGGCAACCAACCAGGAGGGAAGACGAGGAAAGTGAGGGATGTCTTTACGGATCTTGGCCTTTTTTGGCCAGGGGAGGATTCCCTTCTCAAAACCCTAAATCTATAAAAGGAGAAAATGTTAGTCAATCCATGACACAAACACATATGTATAATACAATTCCCGACAAGTCACCTCGAGAACAAGCTTCGACGATTTTAGCTCCAAAGTGTGCTTTCTTGCACAATGATCCAGGGCCAAATATAGTTGCTCTAGCGTAGCTCTACCCCAAGCCATTCCCTTAAACTTTCTCAAATCTACCAGAGAACCCAAAAGGTTCAAATTGAGGGCCGAATTGCCAACAGGGAATAGAGTGTTAGTCAAGGCATATAATATAAAAGAACGAGCACATTACTCTCGAGCCTCAGCATCAGCGGGGGCCCTGTTACCTGGGGCTAACCAGTAAGTATATAAATCATTGGTCGAAATATCCTTACTAGCACTAGAAAATCCTAACATTTTTTACACAAGTACGAGATCATAATTGCATATGTTTATGGTGAAATTGAAGTGAATAATCTCCCCATTAAAGTGCAAACCGGTGATGGCGGCAAAATCCAATGGTGTAATGGTATACTCCCTGCACGGCAAATGAAAGGTATGGGTCGAGTCCGACCATCTCCTCAAAATCAACGGTAAGACCACACAAGAATACCAAACTAGCTTCACCGAAATGAATCTTTTAATGAATGCACTAAAGTCCGCGTCGTCCAGAATCCTCTTCACTTCAGGAGAAAGGACACCCCACCAAGTGATAAGATCTAAGAAGTTTCCTACAAACCGGTGTTTGAATTTCAACAAAGCAAACATCACCAAATCAAAAATTGCTTATAGTGATTAAGCATCTAAGAATATTTCACCCAAGGTCACGCTTATAGTCATTAAGCACAAGTCACCAAAATTCACAAAAAAATACCCGCTAATAGTCATTAGGTAAAAAATTTGTGCGGCCACCTAAGAATCCGGCCTTATAGCTATTAAGGATAAAGCCATCACCAAAATTACCAAGACAGGCCTATAGTTACTAAGCTATGATCAAATATGGGAATTCTAAGGCGTCACAAAGTTTATAGTCATTAAGTCATCCTAAAAAGTTCCCAAATTTTGCAAAACAGCAGCAATATACATACAACAAGCCATCACAGACTACTTCACAGGCTACAGAAGGCTTCAGAACACTCAAAATTATGAAAAAGCAAGCTTCTGAAGATAAAAGTGTCAATCGACACAAAGGTGCATCAATCAACGGATCCTGAAGAATCAAAAGCGTCGATCGATGCTAAAGGCAAAAATTCTAAAATTATAGAATGTCATACAGGCAGTTTGTAGTGAAATAGGAACAATAATGCATTCAACAGAACATGTATCTAGAAAAATTATAATAGAGAGATAGGAATTTACCGGAACCCGAGAGAGGTGCCGCTTGGGTTTAAGAACGAGGGGAATAGCATTGCCTCTGTCCACGCCGTGAAAAATCTTCCTCGTATGGAGCCCATAAATATACTCCATGGCAACGAACGGAATTTAGACTATCTCACCGTGAATAGTTACCTCACGCACTGAGGTAAGGGCTCGAGTTCGGTCTCGGGATGTCATAATTTTTGTCCACATCATAATAAACAAAAATTGAATGATGATCAGAAGGAAAGAGAGTGTGAAAAGCCCTAACATAGCTTCTATTATCGAGAGAAAATGCAGGAAGAAAGGGTTTTTTATGTGAGAAGTGTTCTATTTACAGGAAAACTAAAAATTTATAGGATTTTCTATTGTGTCGATCGACACAATCCATATGTGTTGATCGATGCAATCCTTGACAACCTTTTAATATCTGCAACCGCTAGAAATCAAATGTTCAAAATTCAAAGAGCTTTGTTGATCGACGCAACCCCTATATGTCGATCGACACATGTTAAAAAATGACCTTTTTTCAGTCTTTTTAGGATAAAATTGCAGTGCCAATTCAATCCTAGTTTTGAAAATTGCATCTTCTAGCATGAAAATCATTTTCTAAAATACTAGCAGACCAAGTATTTTCAAACAAACACTATGAGAATCCAAATGATTTTCCTAAAAAGTTATTAAAACCCGTTAAACATTAATTGGTCGAAGGGGAAAAAAATATTTTTTTCAAAGATTTAGTCGATCAAATAATGTTGACTAAAATTCTCGCAAAATCACATGCACTTTTTACTCACCGCGCTCACTTTACATATGCAAAAACTTTACCCCCACGGTATCAGTTGTTATATGAGAGGGGCAGCCTGTGAGCACGGTCCGCTTGAGGCCTGATGTTATCCAAAACCTTTTCAGGAAATGGCAAGCCAGTACTAACAAAGGACCGCATTTTGACCAAAATATAAACCCCTCTAAGGAAACAAGTTTCTGACATTATAAGCCAGAGTGTCGATCGACACTGATTACACCCAAAGTTGCGTCGATCGACACTATCCATTGCGATGATTGAAGCTGCCATGTGTCAATTCCTCTGCTGACCCATCAAACCTACAAACATGACTCAGTAAAACTATCAATGCCTAAATTACATCGATCAATGCTTCCCTATTGCGTTGATCGATGCTCATAGGGGAATCTAAGCCAATGACGCAGCAAAGGTACTCTGACACCTATTTTGTCGATCGATACTGCCAATTGTGTCGATCGATGCTCCTAAAAATTCTATAAAAGGAAACTGCCCCCAGCATTTCTAGGACATCAAATCATTCAAAAAAAAGAGAAATCATTCTCGGGCAATCCTTCTTCGAAAATCCCTCGTAGTATCGAGCCTATACCAAAAATACCCCAAAACTATACCAAGGTATAGACACCCTTCCTTAAAATAGCTTTTAGCTGAAAAGTAACCCACCGATTCCCAAACACTCATATTAACCCACTACAAAATTCCTCGAGGTTATCTCCATAGAAATTTTTAAGAAATCCAAAATAAATGATGTCTTAGTCAGTACCGAGCCTTCCAGCCATTCTGCAATAAATGAAAGGTAACTGAGGGTCAAAGTGTTATTTTTGATCATGCATTCTTAACCACCTCATGAGATAATCTGGTCATACCGGGCCTACGCTGCAAGGGCTAGGCCCGTAAAGGTCGTATCTCCCTAACTCATCTCATTTGATTATTAAAATAACAAAATGTTTTCAAAATATGCTTTACCCAAATTCAAATGACAAGTAACTATTTCATCAGGAACCAGAATCTCTCTTTTATCGATATAGGAATCCTACCCTGATCAGTTATACCACCAATTTCCCGAAAAAGTTGATTCGAGTGGTGACTCTAATATTGTATAAAACAGGGACCCTGCTCATACAATAAAAAGGCTAATTCCCAAAGGAGTCCTTGACCCCTTTGTCCAGTCGGAAATGCTAAGTATGTTCAAACATACAATGAGCCCCACACTCTAGTGATGTCTCCCCGCATTAAAACCAGGGAGTCCAGCGTCGGTCGTGCCAATCCAATCAATGACCTGAAAGGGCCCACTCACAAAAAAGTTCGCCCACTCACACTCACATTCTGGCTCCTTAAGTTCCGTTAAGGGTTGCTTCATCTCTAAGTACGAGTATTCCATCCAGTAGTCAGTTTAGGCCAGTTGATCTTTCTGCCTATCATTCTGAGGAGATCTCTGGTATCCTAACTCTAGATGGCTAGATTGATGTTGTGGTTGGGAATGTTGCTACTAGTGAGGAGGCAAATGCATCGAGGGCTGAGGTAAGGTCTGAGATCGCAACTGCCGTCTCACAATACTTAGGAAGTAATGTGTTCTTGGACCGAATGAATGATAAGATGTTGGCCTTTATCAGGAAAGTCATGGCTGAAGAGAGAATGGCCAATGCTCGTCCTAACGTGCCTGTTAGTGCTCCAGCAGTTAATGCAATGATTAATAAACAAGTATTGGGGGTCACTTATAATTCATTCACTTAATTTCGATTGCCTTTAGTGCAGACTCATGGGGATTCTTCCAGTCAGCTTGGTCAGTTGGGTTCTTTGGGTCCAGTTAGCATGCCATTCTAGTCAGTGGACATAGTGGCTCCTCTGGTCGTCAGTCAGTTTGCTCAGCCTAGTTAGGGGTTTGTGCCACCGCCATTTTAGTTTAGGGCATCCGATCCGATCCCAGATTTTGTGGTCACACCTAAGGGGATGACCTTTCCTCAATCAATGGGTTTATCCTTGGGTGTGATTACTCAATCTGAGGGATCATCTTTATCCTTAAAATTGTGTGATCTACTTTAGAAATTGCTTACTGCTAATCCAGGCTCCCAACCATCTTCACTATCCATCCAAGCAGTTAGAGAGAAGGATTGTATTCCTAAAAACTTTAGTATGCCTAGCATAGCAAAGTATGAGGAACCGGTCCGCCTCAATCACACATTACTACCTATTAAAGGGTTATGAGAATCAGAATGTTAAGCGATAAGGTCCTAGCTGAAATGTTCCCTTGCACTTTGTAAGGTCCTGCTATCGAATGGTACAACACTCTATCAGATGAAGTGACCGAAAATTAGAAAGCTTAATCAAAGGCTTTTATCGAGCAACATGGTTTCAATGACACCATTAAAACTACAATATAGAATTTGGAGGCTATCAAGTAGGCCCCCAATGAATAGTTCAAACCCTACTTCGAAAGGTGGATGGCCACTCAAGTTCTATTAAAAGGTAGGCTAAGTCTCCCGGAGATGATAGTAAAATTGATGGATGGTGCCCTACCTGTTTATCATAAGGTTCTTGGTATGGATAAATTCTCTGGCTACGTTGAGGTCTTTGAAAAAGCTAAAAAATGGGAAAGGATCGAGGAAATAGAAAAGATAAGCATGCTGGCCAAACCTTGGTTCAAAAAGAATGATCCTTCAGCCCCAGCCCAGGCTTCTAAGTCAAAACCTGGCTCCCATCCTAAAACAGCTATAGTACAAGAAGAAGTTGCTATAGTCCGTACCATTGAAGATGGCATTTCTTCCTGGAAGGCATCTATGCCTACCATCTTTACTAAGTTAAGGGCACTTGGCCTTTTTTAGAGTATCAAGCCCTATGTCCCACCCAAACCTGAAGACAGGGATTAGTTTTGTGCTTACCATGTCAGTAAGAGGCATCGCACTGGTGCCTATAGGGATCTACTTGAGGCTATTCGATGTTTGATTAGGGAAATGAAGATTCAGGAACCCAAGCTTAAACCTAGTACCATGAATAACCCCCTGCCAAATTTTGAGAAGCAGGTTGTAGCTGTCGAGTCTGGGTTACCCTCCTACCATGTTTTCAATCTGATCTCTCAAACTAATCCCATGGTTCATTCGGTCGTGGCCTTACTAAATAAGCTAATCCCCATTAACATCAATGCACTCGAATCAGAAGGGATTCATGATAAGGAAGCTATGTTGGTTTAACTAGGGCCAATCGATATTGATGCTTTTGTATTGAAGATTGATGAGCTCGAAGGACCGGCCTTATTGGTGGAAACTTCCAAAGGGAGAAGTTATATGAAAGACAGGGTGCTACATGTTACTCAAAGTGGGAAGATCCCTCCTGACCCTATCCCAAAGAGAAGAAATGGCAGAGACATAGATATCCAGGTCATTCCAAATATCAATCGGGGGGTCCAATCTTTACACCCGCTACTAAGACTCTCATTTCGGTCAGTACTGAAAAGAAAGTCACCCCTCTCCTCGAACAATTACAAGTTAACCCTGCTAAGTACAACATCTGGCAGCTCCTTATTGACTCTGAAGAACATCGCAAGGGTCTGATAGAAAAGTTATTAAGTACGAAAGCTACACCTTCTACCACTCTAGTCAAGGTATTATCAGTTATCGGGCGATCCCCTCCTGATCAAATCAAACCCATCAAGCTCTATCCGTCAGATCTCCCAGCCGAAGGGAATAAGCATAACAAGGCACTTTTTATTAAGGTACAAATCTTTGATTGTTCTATCCCATGTGTTATGGTGGAAGATGGTTCCGCCCTCAATCTCTGTCCTATCAAGATCCTTCCTCACTTAGGGCTGGACGAATCCATGTTGGAGAAGTCCAATACTATCATAAGGGCATATGACGATACGAAAAGGAGTGTCATTGGGGTCTTCAAAGCTGAAGTTACAGTTGGGGAAGTGAAGTCCAAGGTCTTGTTTACTATTCTCAATATTCCCGTCACTCACTCATTACTGTTGGGTCGACCTTGGCTCCATGCATTAGGGGCTATCCCTTCCATGGTCCATCGGAAAGTTAAGCTCATCCACAATGGCAAGTTAGTGACCATTAGTGCTGATGAACCATCTATCATAGTAGCCATGGAGGCCAAAGAAAAGGAATCTAGTGTGGCTGTAGCTCACCAAGGTACAAAGTTTTCAATTAAGGGGTACATATTACTCAAGATCGAGAAGATTATGATGAAGTAGGGTTATGTAAAGGGTAGAGGACTTAGAAAGAATCTACAGGGAATGTTGGAACCACTCTTACCTCTTCCATGGCCGATCAGACTTGGTTTAGGGAATCACCCGGGTGCCAAAATGTCCAAGCCTCAATCCTACCTTATGATAGGGTCTAAAATCAAGCAAGGGGAATTCTCGTGTGAAGAAGAACCTGTCGAAGTAAGTGGCAATAAAGTCCCTAATTTTGAGATCTTCAATGATGTATATGATTTCAAGAAGGGCTGCCTAATTGAAACCACAGTTTTTATGGAAGTATGTGGGAATGCTGAAGAAGATGAAATGAATGAGGCGATCGAGTCCATCACTAAAGCACTAGCGGTACTCAGGAGGAAGAATTGGAAAAGAAATGAGAAAGGAAATCCCATCAGCAAGGCTGTCAAGAACTTAGCAAAAGCAGTGGCCAAAGAAACACAAGCAAACTTGCACACTAGGGCTACTAGTTCAGTTGTCAACCAACAAGGCCCTCCGCCTATTGAGGATGATTCAAATGATGTAATTTTTAATATTGCAGACATTTTATATGCAAACAATACTGCTTATAGGGCATATCATGAATAAGTTGTAAGCATCAGTATCTTTATTTTTTTTAACATGTCATGAATAAATTGATGCACCTATCATTCACATTTCACCTGAGTATTTCATTCTAATGATGTCATGCACTCATAATAAAAACATTCTTAAACTATCATCATATTCATTAATAAAGTTGACCTTGAGTATAACACAATGGTATAAATGTCCAACGGTTAAAACCTATCATCAAAAGAGAGATAATGAAAAGTGCTTAGCAAACATGATGACAAATTAGCCTAGGTCCTTCTTTCTTGATGAGGGGGGAAAGCATACAAAAACACACATCATTAAGAAAAAAGACCCAGAAGCACCAACAACAGGTCAACTTTGATCATGAAAAGTGGAAAGGACATCTCAAGTCACAAATTGACCATCTCAAAAGCTCTAAAGGGAAGCTGATCAGTCAAGAAGATTTTTTCAAAGATAGTGGCTACAGAAATTAGGCTGATAAGCTTCCATCCGCAGTTTAGGGGTATAGAACTAGTGTAAGAACTCTAACCGATCAAGCCCCTTTCTCCTTGGTATATGGGATGAAAGCCGTGCTACCGGTTGAAATAGAAGTAAGATCTCTAAGAGTGGCACTTGAATCATAGTTAAGAGAGTCAGATTGGGCAAAAGCCAGTTATGAACAGTTAAACGTGATAGATGAGAAGAGGCTCAAGGCACTTGACCATCTCTAGATGAACCAACAGCACATGGCTTGAGCTTACAATAATACAGTTAGATACCTAAAACAACCTCTCAAAATGGATGATCCAGTCCTTAAGCAGCTATGCAAGGTCAACACTGACGCTAAGGGCAAGTTCAGGCCTAATTAGGAAGGAACATTTGTCGTGAAGAAAGTCCTTGGTAAAGGAGGAATCTAGCTTATGGACATGGATGGACATGAGTTTGCGAGTCCAGTGAATCAAGATAGGCTCAAGTGTTATCGTGTCTAGGTCAAAAGAATTAAATCATAAAAAAGCAGCATAAAGAATAAGAGAAATAAAGAATAAAACACCCGGCGAGAGGTCATCTACTACTCGGGCAAAAATTATTGATCGGTATCCCACAAACTAGTCAGGCAAGCCTGCTAAGTTGAAAACCCGAAAAGGGCAGCTTAGGGAAAAGTTAGGGCATCGAGAGAAAAATGTCAATTGCTTTCTGGAAAATCTGTAAAAGACTAGTAGGCAGTAGGGATTAACCATTGGAAATTATTACCATTGCCTATGTAATAAAATTAATCTCATCAATGAACATATTATGATTTTGCTAAGAATCTTGGTCTTATGAATGCATGCATGTCTTTAGGTGAAATAATCACTAGTATGTGAACATCAATTTTTCTCTACGTGTTATGCATCATTGTATTCGGTTTTATCATACATTTGCATTATTGAGAAAAGACTACTGGATTGAAAACCCTAAAGGGCAGTCCAGGCAAAAGTTAAGGCAAAAGGAAAAGTCTGCTAGATTGAGCCGTCAAGGACAATTCAAGCAAAAATTAAGACAGCCTGCAGGATTGAAAACCTTAAGGGCGGTCTTGACAAAAATTAAGGCAAAAGCTTGCAAGATTGAAAACCCAAAAGGGCGGTCTAGGCAAAAGTTAAAGCTAAAAAGAAAAAAAGGGTCCATTGGTCTAAGCCGTCAAGGATAGCTTAGGCAAAAATTAAGATAAAAAGAAAAGAAAAATAAAATGTTCGATAGGTCCCCTCACATTGAGTGGCCTATGCAAAAAGAAGAACGTCACCTAATCTCCTCACTATAAAATTGCTGGACAAAAAATGGGTTTACAAGGCAACAATATTCAACAGTCTCGATTAAAGAAAAATCCCTAAGCATAAAAGAAGTATCAAAAGTGCCAATCCAAAAGGTTCACAATCAAAACCAGCCACGCATGGCTCTAAAATTATCAAACAGTTCAGAAAAAGCAATCATAACCTAAGCTGTCGGGGGTTCATGTTCCTGGTGACCTTACTGAGTTTGATCCTAAGTGTCCGCCAATAGATAGTCTACATCTACGGTCATATGGTCATCGGAGTCACTAGTACCTGTAGCCAGCTAGCCGAGGGCCCTAGTCTTCGAGGTCCCTACAATAGCCCCAACAGCGTCAGGTCCCTCAACATACTGATCTTCACCCCTCTAAGTCACTCGATTTGTAGAAAGATCAACCTCATACTCATCATCGGAAGCAACAGGCGTCTGCCTATCCTTAGTCATCCTCTCTAACTAGCCCCTCAGCGTCTCAATCTCAGCCCTCGCCCGAGCAATCTAGGCCCTAGCCTGATCACCTCAGTAGTGGCTACTTGCAGCTGCTCCTCCAAGAATCGGGCTCTCTCCTCTAAAGCATCCAAATCCTTAGCAGACCTGCTCTACTCTATGGGCAACATAGTCTGTAATGGAAATCATAAGATTAGTACACATATACAAATTTCATGGCATGCATGCATAGTTTGTTAAAATTTTACAAGTAAAAGGAACTTACTAAAGCTAAAGCATCCTAGGCCAACAGCAGGTCTCACACTGAAAAGTAACCCCGGGCTATCCTCTCGGGCTCAGAAATGGTCACCTAAAAAGAAAAGGTCACATCAGGATAATACATCTTAAGTAGTAATGGATAAAGGCAAAGGTAAAGGATTCCTTACATGGGTGGAGCTAGAAGGAGTGAAACCAATAGGCTGGACCAACTCCTCGAGCTTCTTGAAAGCTCGATTCCCTAAAAGGTCGAGGAGTCAAAAGAAAGTGTCTAGCTCAGCCTAAAGTATGCCCTCCCTCATAGATTCGGAGGCTGGAGACCACTTTACCGGAGGCTCAGGGGCAACAGTAGCAGCGGTAGTAGTAGACCTCTTCCGTGTGGAAGCGGGAGGCTATGGCAATAAAGAATCAGACTCAAGTTCACAGTCAATTTCAAAAACCAACCATGTATACACAAAGGCCAAGTTAGAGGTATACCTGAAAAGAAGGGGTAGCAGACCTAGTCATATCCCTGGTGCTCTACACTACAGATGGACCCATGCAGTCACCCCTCGATCCTCCCTCCTTCTCCTCCTCATCATCATCATCCTCACTTTGCTCCAATAAAACTCCAGGGGCTCATCCTCATGATGGATCCTGTCGCAAGGTGGCAGGAGGGAGGAATCAATAAACTCAGCACAAGGGCCCTCTACAGATAGCACACGAGCTCCCTCACCCAATAAATAAAGTCTCTGATCGGTCCCTAGCATGAGATGAGGCCAAAAGATGCCCACCGAGATTAGAGGAGGAATCGGTCTCTTTACCATGGCACTGGTCCTCCACCCTTGGACTAGCTCGTCAAAATACCACTCATAGGAGAGTGGTGACTTCAGGACAAAGCGGCGGTCATCCACGCCGGCCGCATTTGCTTGATGGCTCCATACATGACCTGCATGAAATAAATGCACTGTAAATATCACAACCTAATGAATACAATTTTTACTAATGGTTTGTTGAAATGTAAAATATAGGTTTAGTAGACAAAGTTTACCCGATTTGAGCGCAGCTGGCATAAGAACTCTAGGTCCTGCACTGTGGTCAGGGGCTGATTCTGCCAAGGCCCCATCCAACTAGATATGATATGCGGCACCTCAGGCTGTAGGGGCAAGCTTGGTCTAGGAATCAACCTATGCTCAAAAGCCTAAATCTGCAAGATAAAGCAAGGATTAGTTTCAACACAAGTTCAGACAAAAGGATAGAGCATAAGAGATCGGGTTGGGATTTATCGGTAGTATCAGATGATAGATCTTGAGCTCAAACTACTCACCTCAAACCCTAATATCCAATTCATAATACAGCTGTGCCAAAATAGCTCGGCACCAGTTCTTACCGAGCACAGCTGTAAGATCCTCCACGGTAGAGAGCAAACCATAGTTGAGGTTGCTCGAGTAGACGAGAAAGAAGACTGCGGTAAGGAACATTAGCAGGAAGGATCAAGTGTACTGGTCCCTCCTATCAACCGTAATAAGCCTAAGCTGTGCAATCCAGTGAGCATGCAAATCCCCGTACTTGGGCTTATTCATCCTGCCCACAAGAAGCCCTGGTAATCTAGTAATATAGGCCTTCACCTCAGGCCGAGAATGCCACCGGTCGACATAAACATCAAAGTGGACCACGTCCCCCCTCCACTCTAAACCTGTGGTGGCACACACATCCGAGGGAGTAATGGTGACCTCCCTGATAAGCAAGTGTAAGGTATGGGTCATCTTCGACCACCTCTCAGTCAAAGCTGAAGCAGCACCAGGTGCCATTGTCTTAGGGGCCAGAGGGATAGCCCTGATAATATTACTAAAGTCGAAAGAATCGATACGGGCTAGCAAATCCATATCCCTCACAGCGTGAATCTCCTCATACTATTTCCTGTAGAAGCTTAAAGCCCCCACAATACTGTATTGGAATTGTAAAGACAGAGTTATAGTTTAATAGGTAGTTAGAAATCATAAAAGAATTACAGAAATCAAAGAAAATAATATTCCATCCCTGTGGATAGGACCCATACGGGCCCATAAACAAGACCCGTATCAGAAACGGGACCCATATGGGTCCCCCCTCACCCATACGGGTCCCCTATAAACAGCCCCTATAAGCATACAATTCTAGCCAAAGTTCATAAAAACTATCCTAAAAGCATCCTAGGCTAAAGTTACATGCATCAGGCTCTATTCTAATGTCTAAAAACACCCTAATTCATGCCAAAATTTAAGAAATTGCAAAAAGTTCAAAATGGGAAAAAGGAAAATCAAGCAAAATTAACTAAAGTTTTGAATCATGGGTATCAGGAGAAGGGATTAAGGGCACTTTGGAGATAGGAGTAAGCCCAAAAAATGAGTCTCCTTCATGAAAAGCATACCCGATAGAAACTAGGCATTCTCGAAGCCCCGAATCATCCACTAGGGGCAAGTCCTCGAGTTTGAGAGAGAAATTGCCGTTCTGTGTTATCTTTTTATACATCTTAACTTAAGTTTTGGAAAAAATCACCGAAAAATGCAAAATTGGAAGTTTTGGTGTGAAGTGGGAGATGAGGGGGCTTATCTACCTTTTAAACTCATCCGTCGGGGACCTGTACGGATCCCACCCCACCCGTACAGGTTCCCACCTTCGGGAAACATACCCGTATAGGTCTGGCCCACCCGTACATTCCCTCTCTTGCCATCTAGGGACAAAGTTTTGCGTTTGGATTCAGCAAGAACCCAAAATTCATCCAGTCCAAGCTCGTGGCCAACCCCCCTCTTATTCATACCTATATTTCAGTTATATTTGCTCACCTTGATCCTTGATTGAAGAGGCAAAAATATATTTTTTTCCACAAAAGTCAATCAAGAATTAAGGTAAGCCATTTTTGAATCACGCTAAGTAGGAAAATTTTTGTGTACAGGTCCACCCTAGTATAGGAGTTCTTCCCTAGCTAACGAGCTTCATAAAAAAGGGGGGGCCTCCCCAGTAGAAAGAAGTTTTACCAAAGGATATCACTCTACTCCCCAACAGTAAATTCAGCCAGTCAAGGAGTATATTCCCCATTCCCCACCAACAGAATCATTCAAGGGGCAACCCCAACCAATCTAGGGGCATCCCCCCATGCCCTAGCAGTGGAGTCCACCACTCAAGGGACATCCCCCCACCAATTCAAGGGCATCCCCCATCCTCCAACAGCTAAATCACTCAAGGGGAAGACCTCCATTATCAAGAATCCTAGGGGCACCTTACCCTAGGGTCATTCCTCGATGGAAGAATCAGGTCTCAGGGGCATCCGCCCATAGACCTAGGGGTATCCCCTCACTTCTCATTAGCGGAATCATCAGGTCCTAGGGGCATCCCCCCACCTCCCAGCTATAGGTGAATCAGGTCCCAGGGGCATCCCTCCGCAGACCTAAGGGCATCCCCCTACTACCTAGTAGCAAAATCATCATATCCTAGAGAATCCCCCTATCGACCTAGGGGCATTCCCCCTTCCTTTAATGGAAATGGTCAATCTAGGGGCATCCCCTCATTGTCCAACTCTCCTAGGGCCATTCTTTTAGAGGCACCCCTCTAAAGGGCATTTCATTACAAAGCGATCGGGCCAAACTTGACATTTCCCGCACATAATTTTTAGTTTATCTCATCCATACTTCGTTATTCTTAATTGAAAGGGCAAAATTATTTTTGTTTTCACAAAAGTCAATTAAGAATAAAGAGATGCCTGATTGGACAATGACTAACTCGATGTTTAATTGTTGTCTCTTTTCAGGTTATTCAAATTCCCTAGTAGGAGAGTCATCCGCCTTAGGAAAGGGATACATTACCTGTCAAGAAAGTTGATCTACCTCAAGAAAGGGATACATCAGTCAGGAAAGTTGATCCGCCTCAAGAAAGGGATATACCAGTCAGGAAAGTCAATCCACCTTAAGAAAAGGATACACATATCTTCCCTAGAGAAGTCATTAGCTAAAGGAAAGGGATACGTTTTGACAAGGAAGGTCATCCACCTTAGGAAAAGGATATGCATAGTAGTAAAAGGAAAGTCATCCGCCTCAGGAAAGAGACACACATTGGCAAGGAAAGTCATCCACCTCAAGAAAGGGATATGCAGTACAAAGGAAAGTCATCCGCCTCTAGAAAGGGATACGTATTGGCAAGGAAAGTCATTTGCCTCATGAAAGGGATATACATTCCCCAGTAGAGTCATAAGGGGCATGCATCAGCAAAGAAAGAAGTTTGTCTTAAGGAAGGAACTCACCCATGTCATTACCTCAGATATAATTTCTAAACCCTCGCTCACATCGTGAGATCATATATGCGATGATCCTATGCGGGGCAGTCTGTGAGCACTGGATTTTAATGATCCTTCTCATAAAATAATGATGAGAGCTATATGATGTAGTGTCTTTTAGGTGTTGTCCATCAGAGGTGTTCCTACTTTATAGAGTTGAGTTTGGCGAAAGTAAGGAGACCCAGTCTGCCCTTAGGGACCCGTATGGATGCTACTTGGTGGTACGGACCCATTGGCAGACCCGTATGGGTCATCCCTTCCATACTCCTAGGTGGGACCCGTATGGGTCCCCTAGTACCCATACAGGTGGAGCCCCGCCTATATGGGTACTCTTGTTACCTAAACAGGCTCTTTTAGAAGGGAATCCTTTCCTATTTCGAGAAAAGGCAGGCCATGAACGTGATTTATTGCGTTCAAGCCTCCTTTCTTCTGTAAATAGGGCCCTTCTCTTCACATTTTTGACAGACATATTTCATACAAAAATTATACTAAAGTTCTAATAGTTTCTATAGGTATAGAAAAGGTATAGCGGGGGAATAGGAGGTATAAAATAGGGACAAAAACCTTCTTTTGAGGTTTTATCCACAATTTATTCATTTCGAACTTCTTTTATTAGTATTTAAGGGAGGTTCTGCCCACACAAATACTCACCTAAATAGTCCTATTTTAACATCTACTTTGGCCGAACTCTCTTAACAGTAAAGGGATCATCTCAAAGTGGATTCACGCTGCAAAGGTAATGCTCCTGAGTTTCAAAGAGACTCACACCTTAATTATTTCATTCTTATTATTCTCCATTTGTCCTATTTTATATGTTCCTTTCATTTCTTGTTTTGGGTCTGGTCCTAACCCGTATGAGCCTTGTTGGCACCATATATCCCCAAAGATATCAAATCGGTGCGCCATACTCGTATGGAATGAAATCCCTTCTTATTTTATTTTTCTACCATCAATCCATTAATCTGTTAATCTATAAATTGAACTGAACAGAGTCTTTGCCTAGACCAAATAGGATTAGTACAGGTAAACCATACATGTACCGGTCCTCCCTAGTACCTGTACGGGTCCCACCCACCCATACGGATACCAGCCCCAGGCAGATTCTAGAACTCATTTTAATCGGTTAAAAATCAATTCAACTCACCATCTTCCATGCAATCATTTTCACTAATGATTCGGTTAATCAACCCACAAAAGTTAAAATGTGTTTTAACAATGAAATACGTTGAAGTGCTGATTTTTATGTGCTATAAACTATACAAACGTATGTGGATGTAGGGGAATTTATTTTCATTTTTGTTTTATAACTTAGAACAAATGTATAGGTTCTCTTTGCAATTCCCCCATTTTTCCTCCGGTTGTAATTTTTGTCCCCACATTTATTGCTTGTGCTTTATTATAATATGTAAACGCATGTAATGAGTGTGAAAGATTGTAGAAATAGGATTTCTATGATAATTCCCCAAATGATGAAAACTAAAATGGTTTTACGCGGTGAATGTAATTTTGAATCAACTAAATGAGAAATAAGTGACTCATCCGATACCTGAATCTCTGATCCATTAGGTATGAGTCTCCTACCTAGAGGGAACCATACCAAAACTCTTTCCCAAGTAGATAGCTTGGGTGGCGACTCTATCAATTGTATCGATATTTGGGTCTCGATTCTTTTATTCATTAAAATTGGATTACTGTGCAAACTTTAACTAAAAATGTTTTGTCACCCCTAGTGGGCCCCGCCTCTCACATAGGTGCCAAGGGAGACCCACATGTCATTGACACCTCACAGCAGCAGCAACTACTACTATTTTCTCAGTTGCCTCCAATTGACAGACTGGCTTCTTTGCAGCAGCTTTGATTAGCCTACCTCTTTTCTTAGGCTTTTCATGTGTAGTCTGCATTAACTGAGTAATGGTCATTGCATCCTCATCCTTATCCTCCACTGCAGGCCTGAGATTGATTTTTTCGTAGTACTCTAAGTTTCAAGCCTTCTTTGCCTCCAGAGCAAATTCATCAATGCTTCCATCTTTCCGGACCCTACTCTTCTCTTTTCTCTCCTCCTTTGTCTAATGGCTTTCTCTTCATCCCATGTCTTTCCAAAAGACAGGTTTTTGAAATTTTTCTCCAATATAGCCTTTCCATCTACTGATTCCTCCTTGGAGACATCAATTGCATTTTCAATCAGTATTTTGGTGATGAGACCCCCATGAGTATGCTTGTGTTGCCTAATGAAAGGGATTAGAAGCACTGACATGTTGATTACTACACTTTTTGCCAAGTATTGGAGGACATAGTGTTGGAAGGAGGACACTGTGGTGATAGAGCCCTTTTGGACTAGCATAGATTTTGCCAATACAAACTACAGCAATCTAGGAGTCTCTGGCCAGTAAGTGGAGAACTTATCTCCAAAATACTTCACTAGAATCCATTTCTATTGTTCATACTTCACCCTCTATTCATCTCCATCTATTCTCAGTATTACCCCATCATTCTTCATGTTAAGGCGAGTGACAAAGAACTCCAAAGTCAGAGTTATTTCCTTGCCATCTACAGTGGTCCGAAGAGTGTCATAGTAGTTATGGGCTTTGAGATTACCGTAGAAGTGCTTTACTAATATAGGATAGGTGGGATTGTGCATTTTGAGGAAAGTTTCTAAACTTTGATCTCTTGGGAGTTAATTGAAAGGGTCTGTTGAAAATAGATAGTCATCTCTTAGGAAATCTGAAGGAATTACGGTATCAGAGGCGATTTTCTTAACTGGGATAAAGTCAGAATTGCAAAGATGTACCATTCTGAAGATATTCTTAGGAGGAGGAGTGGATTTGGTGTTGGCCATTTGGGAAAGTTTGAATAAGAAGATTTGGGAATTTAGTGTTATAGAATGAAATTTGTAGAGTAATAGTAGATTATGTTGCTCGCATGAGGATGAAGAGGAAATTTGAGGGATTTTTATAGAGTTTTTAAGAGTGAGGGTAGTTTGGTAATCCAAACGCAGTTAAAGTTAACTAGATTGGTGAGGTGGCAGTTAAGTTTTAGGAAAGAGGTAAATGGTGTATAAATCGGAGAATTGAAACAGTTTATTTTGTAAAATAACTGTTGCTTTTGCCGAGCGTGAGCTGTCCAATAAAAGTTTGAAATTTAAAACGTGTACAGTTACCTTTCTGTGCTTTTACTGCTATGTGTTATTATTGTCTGCTAAGCTGGCATATTCCCTCTGGATCCAGCGATTTTAATTTTTTGTCTTTCTTCCTAAATTTCCTGACTTACAGAATGCCAAACTAGCTACAGAATGTCTTTTGGATCCACCTTCAAATTTGATTAGACATACCAATTGACTCTCTTAGCTTGTTGAATTGATCTTTACTTAATAGCTTAGTAAAGATACCTGCCCTTTACTCATTTGTAGGAATTTAGACTAATGCAACATCCTTCTTCATTACATGATCCCAAATGAAATGGTGTTTGATGTTAACATGCTTTGTCTTGCTATATAGCTTTAGATTCTTTGATACATCAATTATGCTTTTATTGTCACACATAACATCTACTCATCTGGATTGAACTCCATAATCTTCCAATTATTGCTTGGTCTATAATAGTTGAGCAACACAACTTCCAGCTGCCATATATTCTACTTTTATAGTTGATAAGGCAGCTGAAGTTTGCTTCTTACTATACCATGACACCAATTAATCTCCAAGAAAGTGGCAGCCTCCGGATGTACTCTTTCTTTCAAGAGTATCTCTGCCATAGTCTACATTAGTGAAGCCATGTAGTGTGAAGTTTCCATTACTAGAATACCATAGCCCAACTTTAGTGGTTCCTAGAAGATATCTAAGAATTCTCTTCACTGCCTTGAGATGTGAATCCTTTAGATTAGCTTGCTATCTTGCATGGTAGCAGACTACATAATCTATGTCAGGTCTACTAGGTATCAAGTATAGAAGTGAACCAATCATTCCTCTATAAAGCTTATAATCTACATCTTCTCTTTTACAATCCTTTGAAAGGATTGTATCTGATCCCATTGGAGTGAACATACGCTTGCTCTTTTTCATTTAAACTTCTTCAGAATCTCCTTGGTATACTTGGATTGATTGATGAAAATCCCATCCAGACTCTGCTTGATTTGTAGGCCAAGGAAGAAATTCAGCTCCCCATGATGGACATCTCAAATTCCTTCTGCATTTGAGTGCTAAATTCTTCACACATCTTCTCATCCATTACTCCAAAGATGATGTCATCCACATAGATCTAGACTAGAATAACATCCCCATTTTTCTTCTTGATAAAGAGAGTTGTGTTTGCTTTATCCCAAATGTAACCTTTGGATACGAGAAAAGAAGTAAGTCTTTCATACCAGGTTCTTAGTGCTTGCTTCAATCCATAGAGGTCCTTCTTCAGTTTGTGCACATGATCCAGATGTTTTGAGTCTTCAAATCTAGGTGGTTGCTTGACATAGACCTGTTCCTAGATTACTCCATGTAGAAATGCACTTTTGACATCCATTTAGAACAATGTGAAACCCATGAATGATGTAAAAGCACATAGAATCCAAATTGCCTCTAATTTTACTACAGGTGTAAAGGTTTCTTCAAAGTCAATGCCTTCGTATTAGTTGTAGCCTTGTGCAACCAATCTTGCCTTATTCCTTACCACAACTCCGGATTCATCTAGCTTATTCCAGAATACCCATTTGGTGCCAATGATAGACTTTCCTTCCAAAAGTGATACTAGATCCCAGTCATCATTTCTGGTGAACTGATCTAGCTCTTCTTGCATTGCCATCATCCAACTTTCATCTCCTTCTACATCTTGAAATTCCTTTGGCTCAATAAGAGAGATAAAAGTAGCATAGCTCATCATCTGATTAAGTTGTCCCATTGTTCTAACTGGATTCTGTACATTATCCAAGATGGCTTCAACTGGATGATGCCTATGAGTCTAGATCTCTCTTTATAGATCTTCATGTTGTACTAGAGCTTGTTCCTCGGCTGCTTCTACTCCTTCTTCTTGCTTATCCATGAAGTTTATCTCATGATGATTGAGATATGCTTGTGATTCTTCTGAGTTGAGAATTACTCCATCATCTTCTCTTTGTACTTCTTGATTTTAAAGGAATCCGGGATCTGCAATTCTTCTTTTTCTCTAATATTTTCATCTTTCGGAGTTAAATCTTCTGAAGTATAACTTCTTTTTACTACATGGTTAGTCTCATCAAAATCTACACGTATAGACTCTACCACAGTTTGGGCTCATTCGTTATAGACTCTGTAAGCTTTGCTATGTGCTGAGTAGCCAAGGAAAATTGCTTCATCAGATTTAGAATCAAACTTTCCTAATTGCTCTCTATTATTTAGGATGTAGCATTTATATCTAAAGGCTTTAAAGTACCCAATTTTGGGTTTCATTCCATTCCAGATGTCATATGGAGTCTTGTCTAAGGTCTTTCTAATTAGAGCTCTATTTAAGATGTAGCATGTTGTGTTTACGGCCTCACCCCAAAAGTATTTAGGCAACCTATTCTCATTTAGCATTATTCGAGCCATCTCAACTATTGTTCAATTTTTCCTTTCAACAACCCCATTTTATTGTGGTGTATGAGGAGTAGAAAAGTTATGCTCAACGCTCTTGGAGTCACAAAATTCAGCAAAATGCTTATTTTTGAACTCTCCTTCATTATCACTCCAAATGCGTTCAATGCTTATGCCCCTGTTCTACTTCTATCCGGATGAATATTTTTGAGAAGTGGTCATAGGATCCATCTTTGCTAGCTAGCAAAGCCACCTAGGTATAGCAAGAATAATCATCTACTATGACCATAGTGTATTATCTTCTACCTAAGCTCATTGGTTTGATTGAACCAAAGAGATGAATGTGTAAGAGTTCAAGAACTCTTTTGAAAGGTATATAGGAGATAGAGGAGAAACTTTTTCTATATTGTTAACTTAGTTGACATGCAGTGCATATGTGATCCTTATCAAAAGCTACCTTAGGCAAACCCATAACCAATTCTTTTTTGGCTAATTTGGACAGGAGGTTCATGCTTACATGTCCTAACCTCTAGTGCCAAAGCCATGATTCTTCCTCTTTGAACACGAAGCATATATTCTTTTTCTTATTTTCTATATTAACGTAATAGACATCTTTTACTCTAGGTGAGTAAAAAATGAGCTGATTTGACTTACTATCAAAGATTGAGCAGCCTCAAAAATCGAAGGTGACTTTTCTTCCTTTATCACAGAGTTGTGCTACACTTAGCAAGTTGAACTTTTGTCCATCAACTAGTGAGACATCTTCTATCTTTAGTTCAGATCCAATGGTTCCATGTCTAATGATCTGTCCCTTTTGATTATCTCCAAAGCTTACTTTTTCATCACTAGTCATGTTCCTTAAGCATCTACTATCAATGTACCATTTATATTTATGTTCTGTATGACATAGCTGCAAAATAGATCAAGTGGGTTTAGATACCTAATCAGATTTAGGTCCTCTTGGGTTATCAACCATTTCAAGCCATGGATAAACATCATAATAACCATTTTCAAATCTACAGATCTTAGTTATATGGTTATTTGCTCCACAAAACCTATACCCTGCAACTGGTCTATTCTGCTGAAGCTTTTCTTCAATCTTTTGAAGATCCTTCATCCCATAATCTCTAGAATATCCTATTTTGGCTAAATCTAGAGTTGACTATTTGGTCTGGATCCGGTAGTTGGCTGGAGGGGCAACTTCTGCTAAGTAGTTCGTTTTTACTTGATGGATTGATCGTCTAACACTACTTTAGCCTTTCCCTTTTGAGCAGCTATGAATCTTTGAGTCATTTTGTTTGGTGGAGCATTTTACCTTTGTGCTTGAGCTTTCTTCCATACTTTTTTCTGCTCAGGATGTTCTAGATTCTTCTTTTGATTTGGGAGTCCTTGTTTCCTTTCGGTGGTTGACTTTGCATTTCTTCCAGAAGCTTCCTTCATTAGAGCTAGTTCCTATCTAGCCTAGTTAGATTCGCACTCAATATATGCACTTGACGTTTTAGGAAATTTTATTCAACCATGTCAATGTGCTTAGTGGCCCTGATTGAATTGATATCTTATTAAATGGCTTTAGCATCTTCTGTAAGTTCCATCACTTGTCTTTGGAGTGCTTCAATTGCTTTTGTGTTCTTTCTCGCATTATTGATAACGATTCCCAAAGCCTTGGCAAGTTCAATGCTAGGTACATAAGTAGAGTTAGAGTTTACCTGAGTACTTATTGATTCTGATTCATCATTGATTTGTTCAGTGGTCTGCTTTGATGGATTTCTCTTGGATTGCTCAGCTTCCGGATCTGTTAGTGCCATAAATGCACAATTTGCACTTTCTTCTTCCTCTGTAAAAGATGAGCTAATGCTTTCTTCACTGTTTCTCCTGGTGGCCACCATTACCTTCTTCTTGTGTCTCTTTTCCTTTTTCAGCTTGGGACATTTGGACCTAGAGTGTCCTTTGTCACCACATTCGAAGCAAGCTAATTCCTTTTCTTTCTTATCTTCTAGAGCTTTTCTGGTTTCATCTCTCGTTGAGGATCCTTCCTTCATTCTTCTAGAATCATATCTTTTGGAGCTTCTTTTTTCTTTCTTCTTTAAGAATTTAGAAACTGCTTAGTTAGCATAGCCATTTGTTCTTGACTGCACTAGGATTCCTTTGACTTATTTTTCGTTATGGAAGAAGTTGATCTAGATGATTCAGCCTTGAGTGCAATGGCTTTCTTCTTCTCTTCCAGTTTCTTTTCTTGTTGGCTGTATCTCTTCAAGGATAATTCTTGAGTTAGAAGATTACCAATGAGCTCATCATAACTATAGAAGTTTAAGTCATGAGACTCCTCAATGGCAGTCTTTTTGTTGTCCGATTCCTTGGTGAGACTCCGGAGAACCTTCTTTACCATGTCTACTTCAGAGATCTCCTTTCCAAGCCTCTTTATCTCATTTACTAGATTTGTGTATCTAGTGTTCATGCTCTATCTTGAAGGATTCTAGCTTTCATTATAGGATGTCTATCTTTGTTCCTTGACATTATTGGTGCCTTCATAGGTCACTTCAAGTTTCTGCCATATCTCTTATGCAGTTGCACATCCGGATATTCTATTGAATTCAGCTACACTAAGTGCATAATGAAGCATGTTAATAGCATTTGCATTTTCATGTAATTTCTTGTAATCATTCTCATCCTATAGATTTGAGGTCTTCTGGGTTATCAAACCATCTACTTCATAAGTAGGAATACATGGGACATCCTCAATGGCCATCCATGCTAGCATTCTTTGTGCTTTAATGAAAATCTTCATCCAGTTTTTCTAGAATGTGTAGTGTTCACCAGTGAAGAGTGGAGGACAGGTAATAGACATACCCTCCGGAAGGATTTGTGAGTTATTAAAACTCATTTTGATTTACGAATCAAAATATGGACCTTTAGCTCGAGATTATTAGATCTGTAGTTATGAGCACTTGCTTAGATACCACTTGTTGGTCCTTATAAGGGTTTATATAAGGTCAGAGGGGCAGGTGAATGACCCTTTTTTGTGGAATTAATAGACTTTAAAAAGTCTTATGCAGCGTGTTTGATATGTTCCGGATATGATGGATCCGGATGATGCAAATATGAGATAATGTGCAATAAGTAAAAAGTTAGAATATCAAACACAGTATTTTATCCTGGTTCAGCCCTGCCCACTCTAGTCCCCAAAGTGTCCTTACTCTGAGCTTTTCACTAGCGGATTCCTTTCCAACTGGCAGGAATCAAGCGTTATAATTTGTCTTCGGAGATTTATTCTCCTCCGAATGTAGGATATACTACTTGAAGCACCAACTCCTAACTGAGTTCTCTTCAGCTTAATACCAGATGGTGACCCCTTCCAGATGTAGGATATACCACTAGAAGTACCAACTTCTAGCTGAGTCCTTCCATTTTAACAAAATGTACCACTTAGATTCTACCCAAACCTAAGTTTAGTCCTAGAGGGAGATTCCACTTAAAGCACCGACTTTAAGCTAGATCCCAATCCATATACTCACCCAAGTATGAGAATTTTACAAGTGATTTTTCTTTTTGAAAGGGTTTTTGAACTCTTCAAGTTTATAATCTTTACTTAAGAGTTCTTACAAACTAATTTAGAATGGTTTGGTTCTTAGAGGGATTGTAATTCGGATTGCAATAGCTTGAATTCTCTTGTAATAGCTTCTATGAAATCAACAAGTACCTTCTCAACTTATGAAGCATCCCTTTTATAGGCTTTGATCATTAATGTAGCCATTGTGTACCGTTGGTTGAATTAAATCTTCACCGTTGATTAGGTATGATGTGGCACATCCGGAGCCATTGATTAGTTTGTTAGGCATAGATATTGACCCATTTGAATTCTAGGGATTGAGGCAAAAAGTTGTCAGTGATCATTTTGTTTGGATTTTAGTGACTCGCCAACTTTTATGACGTTTACTTTGGTATGAGCTCCATGTGCCATTCTTATTGGTCTATATGAAATAGGTTGTTACCTTTTTCTCTTTCCCGTGTCAGTCCTTTTGCCCTTTTTTAGGGTGCGTCCTAGCTGTCTTCTTTGATGCAAAAATGATCTTTAACTTCAGACCAAAAAGAGAGGGAAGGTAAATTTGAACTTTTCCCTTTGTCTTAATATTGTAGTCTTCCAGATGTCTTCAGACCAAATATATTCGGATGCTACTTAGATTAGTTCTTCTTCCAGATGCTACTTTAAAGAGGTTTAAAGTTTGTTTCCTTTCCAAACTTTAACTGGATTCTTCCATTGTGTGCTTTGATATTTATAGTCTTCAATATATGTCCGGATTGCTTGTCTTGAACTTAGAAGACTAAATGTTTTTATTTGTACGTTTTTGTTTTCTTCAAACTTGATTAGGATCTATTTTGGGATTTGTTCATTTGGATTTCCCAATATTTTTAAATCTAGACATTTTAGTTATATGGTTATTTGCTCCTCAAAACCTGCACCCTGCAAGTGGTCTTGTCTGCTTAAGCTTCTCTTCAATCTTTCAGAGATCCTTCTTCCCATAATCTCTGGAATATCCTGCTTTGGCTAGATCTGGATTAAACTATTTAGTTTAGATTCGGTAGTTGGTTGGAGGGGCAACTTCTGCAGTGAAGTTTTCTTTCCTTGATAGGCTAATCATCATAGACTACTTTAGCTTTTCCCTTTTGAGCAGCTATGAATCTCTGAGTCTTTTTGCTCAGTTGAGCATTTTGCTTTTGTGCTTGAGGTTGCCTCTAGACTTTCTTCTGTTTAAGATGTTCCGAATTCTTCCTATGGTTTGGGAACCCTTGTTTTCTTCTAGTGGTTACCTTTGCATTTCTTCCAGAAGCTTCCTTCATTAGAGCTAGTTCCCTATCTAGCCCAGTTAGATTGGCACTCAATATTTGCACTTGACTTCTTAGGAAGTTTTCTTCAACAATGTCGATGTGCTTTATTGCCCTAATTGAATTGATATCTTATGACATGGCTTCATCATCTTCAGCAAGTTCCATCACTTGTCTTTGGAGGGCTTTAATGGCTTTTGAATTCTTCCTCACATTATTGATTACAATTCCCAAAGCCACGGCAAGTTCAATGTTAGGTACATGAGTAGAGTTAGAGTTTACCTCAGTACTTGCTGATTCTCATTCTGATTAATCATTGATTTGCTCAGTGGTCTGCTTCGATGGGTTTCTCCCAGATTGTTTAGCTTTTGGATCTGATAGTGCCATAAGTACACAATTTATAGTTTCCTCTTCCTATGTTGAGGATGAGCAGCTGATTTCTTCACTATTGCTCCATGTGGCCACCATTGCCTTCTTCTTGTATCTCTTTTCCTTTTTTAGCATGGGACATTTGGACTTGAAGTGTTCTTTAACACCACATTCCGAGCAGGCTGATTCCTTTTCTAGATCTTTCTTATCTTCTAGAGCTTTTCTAGCTTTATCTCTTCTTAAGGATCCTTTCTTCATTCTTCTAGAATCATATCTTCTGGAGGTTCTTCTTTCTTTTTTTTAGGAATTTCCAAAATTTTTTGGCCAGCATAGCCATTTGTTCTTTATTAAAATGGGATTCCTTTGACTTCTTTTATGATCCGGAGAAAGCTGATCCCGATGATTCTTCCTTGAATGCAATGGTTATCTTGTTTTCATTTGACTTCTTTTCTTATTGGCTATATCTCTCCAAGGATAATTCTTGTGTCAAGAGATTACCAATGAGTTCATCATAACTACAAAAGTTCAAGTCATGAGCCTCTTCAAAGGCAGTCTTTTTGTTATCCCATTCCTTGGGGAGACTTCAGAGAACCTTCTTCACCATATATACTTTAAAAATTTCCTTTCCAAGCCTCTTCATTTCATTAACCAGATTGGTGTATCTAGTATTCATGCTGCTGATGGATTCTTTGGGCTCCATCTTGAAGGTTTCTAGCGTTTGTTGAAGAAGATCTATTCTTGCCTCCTTGACTTTGTTGGTGCCTTCATAAGTCACCTCAAGTTTTTTCCATATCTCTTGTACAGTTTCACATCTAAAAATCCTATTAAATTCAGCTGCACTAAGAGCACAATGAATCATGTTAATAGCATATGCATTTTCACGCAGCTTCTTATAATCACTTTCATCCCATAAATTTGAGGGCTTTTGAGTGGTTAAACCCTCCACATCATAATTAGGAATATATAGGCCATCTTTAATGGCCATCATGCCAGCATGATTTGAGCCTGAATGAAATTCTTCATTTGGCTTTCCAAGAATATGTAGTGTTCAATGGTGAAGAGTGGAGGGCGGGTAAGAGACATACCCTCCGGAAGAAGTTGTGAGTTGTTAAATCTCATTTTGATTCTTGGATCAAAATATGGATTATTAACTCGAGATTATTAGATCTCTAGTTTTGAGCACTTACTCTGATACCACTTGTTGGTCCTTGTGCTTAGTTATTCAGGGTAGGGGGGTGAATGACCCCTTTCGCGGAATTTTCAGACTTTAAAAAGTCTTATATAACATGTTTGATTTTTGATCCAGATCTATAGGTTTCGGATAATGCAGATATAATATGAAATGCATAAAAGTAATGACTAAGGTAAATCAAACACAAGAGATTTTATATTGGTTCGGTCCTGCCTACATCTAGTCCCTAGAGGTTCCTTCCTCTGAGCTTGTCCACTAGTGTAATTCCTTTCAAACAGGCAGGAATTAATCCTTACAATTTCTCTTCGGATGGTAACCCCTCTTCTGGAAGTAGGATATACCATTAGAAGAACCAACTTCTAGTTGAGTCCTTTTTCTTTAGTAGGATATACCACTTAGATTCTACCCAAATCTAAGCTGAGTCCTACAGGGATATTCTACTTAAAGCACCAACTCTAAGCTAGTTCCCAATCTCAATACTCACCCAAGCATGAGATCTTACAACTTGATTTTTCAAGGATTTGGTTTTTGAATTCTTTAAGTTTATAATACACTTGAGAATTCTTACAAAAAATAGATTTGGAATCTTTTTAGTTCTTGGAGGGATTTTGTTAACTGATTAACTTAGCTTGAATTCCCTTGTGATAACTTCTTGTAAAATCAACCAGCACCTTCTCAACTTGTGATCCTTCCCTTTTATAGGCTTTGATTATAAATGTAGCTATTGTGAATCGTGGATATTGATCTTGAATCTTCACCATTGATTAGGTATGATGTGGCGCATCAGAATCCATTCATCAATCCGTTAGACTGAGTAAATGTCTCATTTGAATTTTTGGGATTGAGGCTAAAAAGTTGTCAATGATTGTTTGTTAGTATTTTAGCAATTTGCCAAATTTTATGCCATTTTCTTTTGGTGTGTTCTCCACGCGCCATTCTCATTGGTCTATGTTAAAAAGGTTGTTACCTTTTTATTATTCCTGTATCAGTCCTTTTGTCCTTTTCTTAAGTGCGTGTTAGTTGTTACTTTCACAATCTTCAAGGCAAAAGGATCTTTGACTTCAGACCAACTGTGGAGGGAAAAAAGTGATTTTGAACTTTTCCCTTTATCTTGATATTTGAGTTTTCTAGATGTCTTCAGACTTAATATATCTAGATGCTTCTGGAATCAGTCTTTCTCTGGATTTTGGCTTTGATAGGTTAGAAGTTTGTTTCTTTTCCAAACTCTGACCAGATGGTTTTAATATGGACTTAGGTGTTTTAAAGTCTTCAATTTGCATCCGGATGATTTGACTTGGACTTGTGTTTTTGTTTTCTTCAAACTTGATCCAGATCAACTCTTGGTTTTGTTCTTCCGGATCATTGTTTTCCAACACTTGAGATGTTGGTTACCTTTTATGGTACTACCGCTATACTTTGGGCGATACCTATTCACTAATTAATTTAGGGTACCACGAGTGATTACGGGTATAGTGATGATAGCACGTTGGTAAGCTATGTAGTCGGAAAGAAACCATCGCTCCGGATATATTAAGGAGTTGTATCTGGCCTCTTATTGAAGTGATGATTATTATAAACCTCTGATCATAGTACGTGATTGATAGAAATAGTTTTTAGTCAAAACACACTATGGTAAAAAGTAATATAATTTGGTAACAAGTAAATAACTGGGATAGCTTGGAGCAACCTCGTTGTTGGTGGGTGAATACTTTAATCAAACCTAACAAACCAGGTGGTACTAATATTAAAGAATGGAAGGATTTCATCGCATTGGACAACTATTACATAAACTGGGATTAAGTCTTAAGCACAAATGACATTCCGAGTAATGGGGGACGGTGGACCCTTGCTAGAGGCGTACTACAGTCGTTTAAGGTAATCGAGTTCTATTCACTGTCTAGAACCTCGAGCCAATAGTTCATATAGAACAAGGATTGGTTAAGCTTTAATAGCTCAATACTTCAGGATCCTATAAGGTCACATACATTGGACTTTCATCGGACTAGGTAAAGAATTAATAGACTTGATCTGTTACAAAAATATTAAGTATTGAATGGTTGGACAATTACCTGGTTATACCAGAGATTTTATTTATTGACCGATAACTAATTTATTAGGGTCATAAAATAAAATATTTATTTGAATTAGAGAGAGAGAGATAAAAAATATCGGGCTGCCAAGAATGAAGGTTGGACCCTGCGCAAGTCCACACGAGTGCCAATGGCACTCATGGGGTGTAGACAGTGCAAGCTAGGCTTGCGTTGGCCTATACTAAGGCCACCTATGAGCTGGGCTTATGGGAAGTCTTGCAAGGCCTAGCCTGCGGGACAAGGCAGGCTCGCAAGAGCCAGCCTTGTGCAGGCCTTGCCACCCACGAGCTAGGCTCGTGGGAGAGCCAGAGAGGGCAAGCCAGTAGGACAAGGCAGACTCGTGAGAACCTACCTTTTATGGCGGCAACCATCCTTGCAGAGCAAGCAGGGTTGGCTTGGGCAGCACGCGGATCCATTGGGATTCTCATGTTTGTCCAAGGGCGGGATGGGGAATCCTGCATTAAATACTAGGAGCCTTTGCTCCCCCTATAAATAGGGCTCTCATTTCTCATTTCAAATTGCACCACAAGATCATTCGAGTCTTGATTTGAGTTTCCAACGCAGTATCTATCAAATCAACTCAAGAGCAAATACTTTTAATTTTCGGTGGGTTTTTGGAGTGGTCTAGTAGCTACTTAAAACTCTACGATTCTTTTTCGAGGGAGGTTTTAGTTGGTGGGGTTCGTGTGGATACTCATAGAGGCTATCTTATACTTTGAGGCTTATGTAAGTAGGTTCTGCTAAAGCACGCTTCAACTAGTAAGTCTTCTAATTCTCTTTTAATTATTATGTCCTTTTCTTTAAGCATTTTAAGACTTAATAATTATTATGCTTAGGTTGTTTTGCATGCTAGTTTATTTTATACTTAAACTATAACTTAGAGTTAAAACATGTTTAAAATAAAATATTTTTATGTTAGGATATAATTTAGAATTATGGTATGCCTAGCCTATGCATGATAACCTAAGTAGAGAATATATTTAGTTAAGACTTTAATTAATTTATATGCAACTATTAGGAGTTCCTTGGGACAAGGGACAAAATTTTGAATTTCCAGTGTGCCTATTATGCATGTTCAAATTGAATGTCAGTTCCCAAAAGTAGTATCAGAGCTTGCCTATTTAGTGCATAATTAAGTCAAAATCAAACTAAATTTTATTTTCTATATGAAATGATTTAAAGTTTATTAAATTTTTTGGAACAATAGATGAACTTAGGCTTTCATTTCAAGGTTACAAAACGGATATAAATTATTTCGAATAAGCCTGCTTAACTTACTTAAAAATTATCAAAGACTCAATAAATTATATAAACTACATGGGTTTTAGATGCTTTCAGTTTACATGAACTAAAAGAACGGAATTTATTAGTCTAAGAGAATATATGTTTCTTCAAGTTTGTGCACGTATATGTTCTGACATGGATTGGACAAGGTGTCTACTCCACATAGGACACCTCTCCTACCTAGGAATATATATCGGAACAACTTGAGTGAACAAAGAGGAATTAAATATGGACTGATTTATTTCTAGTATATAACATGGTCCTTATATACGTTTCCATAAGAAAGTAAATATTAAATTATTGAATAAAAGCTTAAAGGAAATGCAATATAAATATAGCAAATAAAGTGTTAATTATTTTGCATATAATCTAGGTTGATGGAACAATTATAATAAAGAGCTTGAACCCACCAAAGGTCAGACCTTACAAATTAATTCTAAAAGTCCTTGAATTAATACAAATTATTATAAATATGTCCATCTAATAAATTCTAGATTGGGTGAGACGTCTAACACCAATAAAATCCCAAAGTAAATATATTAAGGCAAGTCTTCCTTGTTCAAATTTATAATATGGTCTTTTCAGCTATAAAAGTGTTGCGCAAAGCATTCCTTTTCATCTACATTGAACGGTTATAGATGTAAAGATAGGGTCTGCCTTAACAGGAATGGGTAGTTTACCATAAAATTTGGGGCTAGTCGTAGGACCGAGACATGTTCAAGGAGATGCTAATATAAGAGCACACGTCCCTTGGTTGAAGGGAACTTGAATAAATTAATAATTGCATACGATGCAAATGGAATGGAATTCCAACTACAACTTACTAATATGTCTTGAGTCATAAAATTGGGATTCGTATTAGACTAGTTATAGATGCTACCTACTTGGAAATTTTAGGTAGGCTAAACTTCTCGAATTCAATATAATTGGCTATTGTAAATTAAAAAAATGGTAGGATAAGTTTGTTTAATTAAAAGTCCTTATATTAAATACATGTACTATATACTAAAGTCTAAACAATTTTTCTTTTCTTATATCTTAGGTTCAATATGAACTCCGATATTAAACTCCGTCTTAACCACATCCAAATTTTAACTGCAATTAAATACCATGAATGGATCAAGGAAGTAAGGGATACCCTTATGGATTATGAATTGGCATATGTTCTTGAAAAACTATTTGTAGAATATCCTAGCACTGTTGCACCGGCTGAACATCAGCGGGCATGGTTAAAATTTCTAAAGGATTCGGTCTATGTATCACAGTTACTGTTAGATACAATTAATCCTATGATATGTTATAGCGCGATCACATGAATCTTGAGACCATGTTGATCCATCTAAAGGGTTTGTCTAAAAAGGCAAGGTATGAAAGGTTCAAGTTGACTAATGAACTTTTCAACTCTAAGATGAAGGAAGGGACAAGTGTTGTAGCACACATCAATAAGATTAGAGATTTCATGGTGAAATTAGAATCACTGGGATCTAAAATTGATCGATCCTTGGGAGTAAATATCCTTTTGGATTCTTTACCCATGAGTCATGCTGACTTTGTAAAGGAATATTGCTCTAAAGGATACGATTGTACATTCCCAGAATTAATTGATGTGTTCAGGAAGTTCGATGGCAAGGGCAAGGAAATTTCCGGCAAGTCTTCAAACAAATGTTCTCTAAATGTTGACCCTCGAGAATATTGTCACCAAAAGGGTAGTTAAAGGGTCAAAGAAGAAGAAATAAAAAGGTAAAAAGAACATATCTAAATATGTCTCTTTCAAGTGCGGGAAACCGGGACACTGGAAGAGGGATTGCAAAGCTCCAACTTTTGAACATTTGAAGAAGAAGCCTGTAGAGGCATCTACTTCAGGTATGTTTGTAATTGAAAACTATGCTACTTTTCCTTATGAATCAACTTAGGTATTGGATACTAGTTGTGGTTCTCATATCTATACTTCTATGCAGGGACTAAGGAACAGTAGGAAGCTTACAAAAGGGGAGATGGTTGTGCGTGTGGGAAATGGAGCACGGGTTGCTACATTAGCCGTAGGAAGCTTTAATATTATATTGCTGAGTGGCTTAGTTTTAGTTTTGAATAATTATTATTATATTCCGAATGTTACTAAGAATATTATCTTTGTTGCGCGTTTAGCAGCAGAGGGATTTGAAGTTTTATTTTTGAATAATAATTGTTAGATTCATTTAAATAATGTTCTTTATGGTTATGGGATGTTGAATGGTGGCATTTATGTTCTTGATACTGAAGCAGAAGTTTTTAACGTAAACAATGTGAAGAAAGTCAAATTAGATAATGGGAAATCTTTCTACTTATCACATTGTTGTTTAGGCCATATGAACAAAGATCACTTAACTAAGTTATCCAAGCGTGGAGACTTAGGCTCAATAGACGTGGAGTCTTATGGTGATTGCGAGCCTTGTTTAAAAGGAAAAATGTCGAAGTTACCCTTTAAGGGAAAGGGTGAATGATCCACTAGTACATTGGAAATTATGCATACAGATGTGTGCGGTCCAATGAGTGTCAAGGCACTAGGAGGATACTCCTACTTCATAACCTTTATTGATGATTATTCACGATATGGTTATCTATACTTAATCAAACACAAGTCTGAAAGTTTTGAGAAGTTTAAAATATTCATAAATGAAGTAGAGAGACAACTTGAGAAAAGTATTAAAGCACTTCTGTTAGCATAGATCCATTTCGGCCTGATGAGTAACTATGCCTATTTCATTCAATGATTAGATAAAAGAGCCAAAAAGGACCGAATTGTCATCCAAAATTCAAAACTCAAAAATCCACATTCCTGGGAAGCTTCGATTTAGCATTTTCTACTGAAAAATCAAAAAGTCAAAATTTGGTCAAACATAGGTAATCATCCCTCTAGCTATTTACCTATCTACAGTAAAAAAAATCAAATCTTACCAAGATCTGGCAAGGATTTACAAGATTAAAGTAAGATCTTGTCAGCTAGGCAATTAGCCCGTCGGCTAATTATCATCCCTCTATAAATAGAGGACTTCGTCTCTCATTTTTCAGCAGACGAAAGAGAAAAGAAAAATTATTCCGTCCTCTTTTGTTCCGAGAGTCCCAAAAGCCCCCAAACTCTGTCAAAACACTCCCAAATGTGAGCTTTATCACCGACATTCGATATAAACTCATTTTTCTATCTTTTTAGATCAAGATCTCATAGTGATCTTCGGTTTAAAAATGACTTAATTCCGCATTTCCTTTAGGAATAATCCAAGATTATAGCCATAACTTGGGTAAAACCTATTTTCCAAACAAATCACACTTTCTGACAAATTCAGTCCTGCACCGGCTCTCAAGTCATCCTAGACAAACGAAAATATAAATTGAGGGTAATTGGCTCTAAGCCTAACTTTAAAATTCTTTTTTATTACTTTTATTATTGCACATTGCATTCCATTTCTCTAGTTAAGTGAGCCATTGGTGCCACTTAAACTATAATATGTGTAAATAAGCTCGCAGGTGTGGACAAACATCCTGAATGTGAGGAAACTCTGTCCAAGTTTCCAGGCCAAAACCCAAACGCTGCCGTTATAATGTCTATTTTATTTCTTGAATTTATTTCTTAAATAAAGCCGTTGTAATGCAGAAATTACCACAAACCCCAAAATTCCAAAATTAATCCAAACAATTTGAACAATATGAGTAACTATCATGTCCGAACTCAGGATCTCATTTTCTTTTTGCTATAAAAATGCCATTTTGGATTAGTATACCACAATTCCCCGGTAGAGCTGAACTGGGTGGCAACTCTATTTTATTTTTAAGTAAAGTAAAATGCTTTATTTTAAAAATATTTTCTTTTATTAAAATGTGTAAATATATTTCTCAATATAATCACATTTTTTGCTTATATAAAGTCATTGCATTTAAGCAAACCGGATTTGCTCGAATCAAACCAGACGCGCCCCGCATGCTCCCATTGAATAAAAATCCCAGCCGCTCACAGTGGAGACTCTATTGGGTAAATGAAATTTATTTTTATAAAAATCCGATTTTTATAAAAAAATTCTTTTTTTGACATGATAATTAACATATTGTTCAAATTAAATTTTGGAATTACAGAATATGTGGTAATTTCGACATTACACAAATTTAAGGATTGCATAGCATCTGCATTCTTTACCCCTAAACCAGTTTAGGTGTCTTTAGGTGAAGTATCTCCAAGTTCGCTTAGGGCTTGAGGGATATGGATCCAATCACACTCCTTGCGTAACTTACGAGGGCCTTGCTTGCTTAAGGGCATGACTACCCGAGTATATTATATGTGGAAAAGTTTCCTTTGGTTCGCTTAGGGCCACTGGGACTCGATACATAAAGGCGCAGGGTACCTAATCACACCCAATCCTAAGACCAAAACCCACATATAGATGAACCATAGACACTCTCCCATAGGTTTACCCAAAAAACCTTGAGTGCACTCGAGCAAACTTTGCTAAGTCTCCCATTGGCTTTAAAGTGAAGTAACTAAATGGAGTCAAAAGGGCGGTAGGCGCGATCCAACCGTTTGCTGCATGTGCAGGTTTATTGAATATAAATAAATTAAAAACGGACATCATAAGCATCATGGATGTGTGTAAACTAACCACATCTTTATACAGCCATGACATTAATGTGTGCCATGCCATTTCATTTTCTTAGTTATAGGAACCTAAAATAAACCAAGCCCAAGGAGTCCACCTAGGCTCAGCCCATGAGCCGAAATAATCAAGACCAGTGAGTCCACCTAGGCTCAGCCCACGAGCCAAAATGAACCAAGACCAGTGAGTCTACCTAGGCTTAGCCTATGAGCCAAAGTTATCCAAGACTAGTGAATCTACCTAAGCTCAGCACAAGAGCAAAAATATACAATCCCCGAGTGACCAGCGACTCAGCTTACCTTAGATCATAGAGTCAATCCCCGAGTGACCAGCAAGTCAGCTCACCTTGGACCATAGAGTCAAATCCCCAAGTGACCAGCAAGTCAGCTCACCTTGGACCATAGAGTCAATCCCCGAGTGACCAGCGAGTCAGCTCACCTTGTACCATAGAGTCAAGTCCCCGAGTGACCAGCGAGTCAGCTCACCTTAGACCATATAGTCAAATCCCTGAGTGACCATGAGTCAGCTCACCTTGGACCATAAAGTCAATCCTCAAGTGACCACCGAGTCAGCTCACCTTGGACTATAGAGTCAATCCCTGAGTGACCACCGAGTCAGCTCACCATGAACCCTAGAGTCAATCCCTGAGTGACCAGCGAGTCTGCTCACCTTAGACTATAGATTCAATCCCCGAGTGACCAGCGAGTCAGCTCACCTTAGACCATAGAGTCAAATCCCCGAGTGACAAGCGAGTCAGCTCACCTTATACTATATAGTTAAATCCCTAAGTGACCAGCGAGTCAGCTCACCTGGCACCATATAGTCAAATCCCCGGGTGACCAGTGAGTCAGCTCACCTTGGACAATAGAGTTAATCCTCAAGTGACCAGCGAGTCAGCTCACCTTGGACCATAGATTCAATCCTAAGTGACTAGTAAGTCAGCTCACCTTGGACCATATAGTCATTCCCCGAGTGACCAGCAAGTCAGCTCACCTTGGACCATATAGTCGATCCCCGAGTGACCAGCGAGTCAGCTCACCTTGGACCATAGAGTCAATCCTCGGTGACCAATGAGTCAGCTCACCTTAGACCATAGAGTTAATCCCTAAGTGACCATCGAGTCAGCTCACCTTGGACCATAAAGTCAATCCCTGAGTGACCAGCGAGTTAGCTCACCTCAGACCATAGATTCAATCCCTGAGTGACCAGTGAGTCAGCGCACCTTGGACCATAAAGTCAATCTCCGAGTGATCATCGAGTCAACTCACCCCTGACCGTCTAGTCAAACCAAATTTAGTTCCAAACCCTGGTCTTTATGCTACAGGTCTGTGGTGTTCCATAAATATTACAAGTTGTCCTTGTTGATTGTTCCATGAATACTTGACATACACCTAACTCCCTACTATTTGTATATGTCCATCCATTCATTCATTCACCCATTCATTCTGATAAGCAAGGTAAGTAAGGCTCAGAGCCACACTCGATACACTTACTAACACTTGATCTCTTGCACTTTTAGGTTAGAAGCGAGAGAGAAGGAGGTTAAGATGTATTACGAGTAGCCTAAAATTCAGACCCCCACCACTAGTCAAATCTCTGGCCAGATTTTTCTCCAATCCACAACCTAAAACCGTAATGGTAGACGATGATATAGTTGGACAGTCCCTTAGAAGGATTCTAGACTCTCCAAAATTCTATGATGTTTGGGAAAGGCTGAGCACTTTTAATGCCCAAAAACCCCAAGAACAAGAGGCAAAGCTAGCAGTGTTGAAGGCAAAGATGGTAGATATAGAAAAGCTATCCCCGACAAAGGGCAAGTCCGTTGCTCCCTCCATCAAGAAGTATGTAGACATTGACCAGTTCTCGCTAAAGGAATTGAAAGCCCTCTCGGATAAATTTATGATGCCTCATATAGCCCCATATACTGGCATTGGGCCTCCTCATGCGCATGTGGAGAGTTATCTTTGAATCATGACTAGTATAAACATCCCTAAGGTTCATATAGCCAATCTATTTCAAGCTACTCTACGTGGACTGGCTTCTGAATGGTACATGATGATGCCAACAGACGTAAAATCTGACTGGAAAAAGCTATGTTCTGCATTTCTAGAGAACTATGATTTCAATTTGAAGGTCAAAGCTACTCTGCAAGATCTTGAAAGGCTCAAGCAATGCCCGAATGAATCCTTTGAAGAATACTACCTAAGATGGATGGCAGTTCATATACTTATGACTGGGGCACCCAACCAAGAAGCCTTGATAGTAAAGCTTGTTAAAGGATCCAGCTAGAGGTACCGGGATGACATGAAGATGAAAAGGTTTGATACCTTTAATGACTTTATAGACTATGCCAAAAGACTAGAAAAGTATGAGGAAGAAGATCGAACAAAGAAGAAAGAACAGTAAGCTTATCTAAAACCCAATATTGGGAAAAAGTTGGGCCTTCTAAACAAGGCAGCATCGAGTCCTCAAAAGCTCCATCTAAAGTTGTAGCAGCCACTCAGGTGCAAAATCATCAATCTATCTCCCCATGGGTAGAATCACTATCACAGATATTCACCAAACTGAGAAAGTCCGACCAGCTTTAGAGCATCAAACCGTTCATTCCACCTGTTGTGGCAGACATAGACAATTTTTGTGCATTTCACATGACCAACGGGCATCACACTAATGAATGTACCCAGCTATTGAAAGATTTATAGCAAATGATAGCCAATGGAAGGATGAAAGAGCTTAAGAATAAATCGAGCATGCAGACTAATCCCATTTCAAACTTTGAAGATACAATAAATGCCATCAATGTCCATGTAGAGGCTGACAAGTACGGTATTGACGTGATGGATAACTTCCGACATGACCCAGGATGGGGGGATAATTTAATTTTTGACAACATGGACATCATCTACATGGTTGATCAATATGTCTTTAGAATGAGGCGGGAAGGGCTAGACCAGTATCAAGTGCCACCACACCTCATATTCCGAGGGGATTCTGACCCGAATGAGCATGTAGAAGAATTCATCCAATTTAAGCATAAATAAGAGATTGCTATGATTGGCTTTGCACCTCAATTCCCCCGTTTCTTGGAAGGTCCAACTATGGACTGGTACAATGCAGTGCCATTGGAAGGATATTGGTACTAGTACTATATGGAGAGATCTTTCCTCCACTACTTCATGGCTTCTCAGTCACACCCGGATGCGCTTTGCTGGTGGTTGACGAATCAAGTAGATCAACACAACGCTGGTTGGTAGGATGATCCTCCTCCATAGCCCCCCATGTATACTCCCATAGATTATATAAGTACCAACTATATTGGGCAACTCTATTCGAATTGGGAATTTCTTTTGGGATGACACGACTAGGAAATCAAGAACCATATGATCCTGAACAAGCCTGGAGTAATCACAGGGACCAGCAAAGGTATCTTAGCATTAACCTGGATAAGTAAGCACAAGACCCATTCACCGAACTCTGAGCAGATATGGTATCAGAACTAAACCATAGAAACTAAGTGAACATCGAGCTGTGTGACCCATTTTAAGGGGTTTATGTGAACATTACAGCATATGGTGCCCATGTAGAGGAGACATTCACCAGTATGCGAGGCATGATCTCTAACCTTCACACAGATACCATATGAGTTGAGGCTGGAGTATATAGAGTAGGAAATGCAATAGAGGAAGATCCCAAGGAAGATCCAGAGGAAGATCCTAGGGAAGATCCTAAGGAAGATCCTGAGGAAGATCCTTAGGAAGATCCCGAGGAAGACCTTGAGGAATATCCTGAGAAAGACCCTGAGGAAGATTCAGAGGAAGATTTTGATAAGAATATGCCAATTCAACAAGTGCCAAATTGGGTCTTTGAACCACAAACTTTCAATGATTCAGATGAAGAAGTTGAAGAATCCATAGACCCCGACGAATCGGATCATAAAGATGAAAGCGAAGTGGATAATCTGGGGTATGAACATGAGATCTTTTTGAATGACAAGCTAAACCCCTTACCAGGGGATTTTAAATATGAGGCATGGCATGACAGTCGACTATGATAGTGTGGAGAGCTATGCCTCGTCTTTAGAGAACTACTCCCCGGGCACCTTATGGTCTGTGACAAGTGATGATTTAGGAGACTTCATAGACTTTGACTCAGGTGGTGGGCACTTCATCAATATAATGCAAGATGAGGGGCAAGAACCTTCTTAAGAGTACATCATGGAGAGAATCCATGCAGAAAATGAATTGGCTCGAGCCAGCTATTGGATCCAAAGTCCAAACTTGAGGGAAGTTTATCCCATATTCTATAATGGAAACATGAGGCCATGCCCTCTCATCCATGAATTTATGCAGATGATGAATAATGGGTACATTCACTATACCCATTAGCCTGAGAGGTTCCATTTGACCCTCCTAAAGCAATCATATGGTATAAGGGGCTGACATTTTACAAAAAGTCATTTTAGAATACGTTGGCTAGACAATTCATCGATTACTACACATGGGTAAACCCACCAGAGGGTAAAACTCCCGAGTTAGATAAACATGAAAACCTGCTATTATATTGGGAATGGAAAGCAACTAATGCAGTCTGCCTAACATCAATGAAATATGCCAAGCAATATCCTTGGTACAAGAATAAGTACTATAACGATCCAGAAGAAACGGTCGCATATGACAATGGTCAGGATCCAACTGATGGAGCTTCCTCATCCATTCACATGATTGGGCAAGACTTAAATCCTATTCTATGCCAAATCCTACAAGAGAACTCAATGGTTTCGGAAAGACAACCTAAAAAGGCTCCCTATATGCAATGGCCCTTCGCCACCAAAGCACCATCCTCCATAAACAAGCCGATTGACTTGGGAGATGTACCACTTGATGAAAATTTTAACAAGTTCAAAGTCTTCGAAATGACAAAGTCGCCTACACAAGTTGTCAGTCCTATCACCAGAGGAGGGAAAATCACTAGGTCAGTAGCCCATACGGTGCTAAGAACGGAGCCTCCAATACCCCCTACTTTTGTTAAGTCCTCATAATAGATAGAAAGTCCGATTGGCTTGGGATAAATATGGTAAAACCCACTAGAGGGTACAACGCCTGAGTTGGATAAACATGGAAACTCATTGTTATATTGGGAATGGAAAGCAACTAACGCAGTCTGCCCAACATCAATGAAATACGCCAAGGAAAATTTGTGGTACTTGAATAAGCATTTTGACAATCCAGAAGAGTCGGTCACATACAACAATGGTCAGGATCTAATTGATGGAGCTTCCTCATCCATTCACATGATTGGGCAAGAGTCCAGTCCCATTCTATGCCAAATCCTATAAGAGAAGCCTATGGTTTCGGAAAGATAACCTGAAAAGGCTCCCTTTATGTAATGGCCCTTCGCCACCAAAGCACCACCCTCCATAAACAAGCCGATTGACTTAGGAGATATACCACTTGATGAAGATTTTGATGAGTTTGAAGTCTTCGAAATGACAAAGTTGCCTACCTAGGTTGTCAGTTCGGTCACCAGAGGAGGGAAAATCACTAGGCTAGTAGCCCCTATTGTGCCAAGACCGGAGCCTCCGACACCCTTGTTAAGTCCTCAAAATAGATAGAAAGTCTGATTGTGGACCAGATAAAGGCCACCACTACAAAAATGAGCATTTGGGACCTTCTCCTTAGTTCTCAAGATCATAGGCTCGCCACTATGAAAAAACTGATGGAGATCAAGACTTCTCCCCGAATATCACAAAACAAGTTTGTATGCTACTTAATGCTAAGACTAGCATTGTTGTTCTCGATATTATTTTCTCAAGCTCAGATTTACTCGATGAGGGCATTCGCCATAATAAGGCTCTCTACTTGAAGGAAAGTGTCTTTGGGCGCATCCGGCTAAGCATAAAGGTCGACGATGGCTCATCGTTGAATGTTTGTCCTAAGGATATTCTGCCAATCCATAGCATCATTAAGGCCTATGATAATTCCAAGAGAACCGTCATCGATACGTTTGAAGTCGAAGTTACTATCGAGGAAATCTCATCTATCGTGTTGTGTATAGCTATAGACATCCCGATGACTTTCTCTATGTTGTTCGGATGACAATGGTTCCATGCTCTGGGAGGGGTTCCATCAACTCTTCACTAGAAAGTCAAAATTCCACTCCATGGAAAGATCATCACTTTAGAGGCTGATGAAGCATCAATTGTGGCAACACTAAAGATAGAAGAAAGCTATATGAAAGGATTTACCATAGCCACAATCAGTCAAGGATAAAAAAACCAACCCGAGGTGCATTGGGGCCTTTGGATTCAAGGTTACATGCAGAAACATCATACTCCTAGGAAAGGACTAGGTGCCCATGAGCAAGGAATACCAACTTTCAATATAGGGGTAGGAGAATGGAAACCTATAGGATTCGGCTATAAAGGCACTAGAAGAATCACCAATAAGATGGTCTTTCCAAAGAAGTCAGAGTAACCCTACAATGGAACACCTGACCTATTACTCACTAGGGGAGGATAGTTTCGGGATTTGAGATTTTCTCAGATATAGTCAACTCTGGCAAGCACGGTAAAAGCTCTATTGCTTGTGAGATGAAGAAAGTGGATCATCAGCCAGATTTAGGGGCAATTCTCAATTAGACCAAGCTCAATGAATAGGTGCACCTAAAGAACATTAAGAAGATGAGCAAAGAAGAGGAAATCCTCGACACTCTGACCAAACACCTCCAAGCACAACTCAAGATAGTGGAGCAAGCAAGGAACAAGGGAGGTTTCTTAAGCCAGACTGTCATGGACATGGTCAAAGCCATAAAGGGCAAGGCAAGGGCAGAAGAGGAAGACGATAAGGACATCTTGCTAAAACCAGCTGTAATGGAAGAATCATTTGCTCTAAAGCCAGACCCTACCAATTAGGATGAGTCTTTTGTTTCCATTTCCAATTTGTTTGAAATGAATAATGTATTTTATAATGATAATAAGATGAACTTTGCTTATTTGGATTGTGTTTCTAATTACAATTCCATGCATCCATTCCAGCATTCATCTAGCATCTTTAACATTAATAATGATATTACAAAAGAAATTAACTTAAATACGGAAGATGATCCAAAATGGTATACATTTCCAATCAATTGCCCATCGAATAATAGAGATAATTGAGAAAAGTACTAAAAATCACATTTTAGCCTTCGCTTGGTCTCAAGAGGACATGATGGGACTTCATCGGCACATTGCCTAGCACAAGATTTCGACAGACCCAAAGATATGTCCAATAAAGCAAAAGATGAGGAGAATGCATCTGGAATGGGCAGAAAAAGGTCAAATTTGAAGTAGCCAAACAGATCAAGGCTAACTTCATGGAAGTCGTTGAGTATCCCACTTGGCTATCCAATGTAGTTCCTGTGCCCAAGAAAAATGGTGACGTTAGAGTTTGAGTTGACTTTAGGGACTTGAATAAGGCTACCCCAAAGGACAATTTTCTGTTGCCAGATAATGATGTTTTAGCAGATAGCGCTGCAAGAGCGACCATGTATTCCTTTATGGATGGGTTATCTAGCTACCACCAGATCCTCATGAATGCAATAGATAAGTTTAAAACTACATTCATCTCAGAATAGGGAATTTATTATTTTAGAGTGACGCCTTTTGGGCTCAAGAATGTGGGGGAAACCTACCAGCGAGTAGTCATGACATTTCTATATGAATTGATCCATAAAGAAGTGGAAGTATACGTAGATGACATACTTGTAAAATCCACCTTGCTAGAAGACCACCCAATAGTGTTAGAGAAATTCCTCACAAGAATTGAGAAATACAATCTTCGTCTCAATCCAAAGAAGTGTATATTCGGTATCACATCAGGTAAATTATTAGGGCACGTGGATAGTAAAAAAGGCATAGAGATGGATCCCGATAAAGTGAATGCCATCAAGAAAATGCCCATACCAAAGATCAAGAAGGAAGTGAGGAGCTTCTTGGGGTCCATACAGTACATCAGCCGTTTTATAGCACGATTAACTACCACATGCGAGCCTATATTCAGGCTCTTGAGGAAACAGCAACCAATCGAGTGGAACGACCAATGTCAGGAAGCCTTTGATAAGATCAAGGCCTACCTAATGAATCAGCCTCTGCTAAAGCCACCAATTCTTAAAAGGCCACTCATTCTTTATTTGGTAGTAGAAGAAACATCTGTAGGAGCCATGCTGGTTTAGGAGCATGAAGATAAGAAGGAACAAGCAGTATATTTTCTCAGCAAAAAATTGCTAGAATACGAAACTCAATACATCATCGTGGAGAAAACTTGTGCTACCATGGTATAGCTCACTAAGAAACTCAAACATTACTTCCAATCTTACCAAATCTAAGCAGTTGCCAAGGTGGATCCAATGAAGTATTTGTGCCAGGCTCCCTCATTAACTGTAAAACTGGCAAGGTGGCTCTTATTACTTTTAAAATTTCATTTCGAGTATGTCACTAAGAAGAACATCAAGGGAAGAGCAGTGGCTGAATTCCTGGCAAATCAACCACTTGAGGAAGGAGAACTGGAAGACCTGGAATTCCCTAACGAATGTTTGGCAGCAACTATAAGAAACCCCAAAAAATGGACCATATTCTTTGATGGTGCCGTTAATGAGCCAGGAGATGGCTTGGAAGTTATCATCATTACACCAAATGGAGCACTCATACCTCTGTGAAAGCGATTAGAATTTCTCACCATAAATAATGGGGCAGAATATGAAGCCTGCCTATTCGAAATGTCTGCTTTTGTCACTCTTAGAGCAGATAGAGTGAAAATTATTAGTGATTCAGATTTGGTCATTAAGCATGTCACGGGAAACTGGGAACTGAAGAAGGAATCCCTCAAGCATTACCTAGAGGACATATTGATGAAAGTTGCAATGTTCAGCGAATGCAAATTTTATCATATGCCCCGAGAGGAGAACCAGATGGCGGATGCATTGGCCACTCTAGCCTCCGTATGGGAAGGGGCTCTAAGACAGCCAATAAAACCCCTTATTATATTGACAACTCGATCCCCGTACTACATTAGTGTAATTGAAGGCATCATGTATAAGGAAGAACCCTGGTACTCTGACATCATTAAATTCCTCGAAAACAGTGAATTCCCAGCCAAAGCTATAGATTCCGACAGGAATACACTAAGGAAGCTAGCTGTGTAGTTCTGTGTAATTAAGGGAGATCTATTCAAAAGGTCATCTGATGGTTTGTTGTTAAAATGTTTGACTAAACAAGAAGGAGAAAGAGGTATATTTAGGAGACTGTGGTCCACATATGAACGGCATCATGATGGCTAAGAAAATTGAAAGAATGGGATACTTTTGGTTGACTATGCCGGCTGAATGTATTCTAGAAGCAAAGACTTACCATGCCTGTCAGATATATGGAGATATGAGCCACTTGCCCCCTACGACATTGCAGAGTTTGACAATGACGTGGTAGTTCTCATCTTGGGGCATTGATATCATGAGTGAGATAAGAACATCTTTGACCAACAGCCATCGCTTCATCATAGTGGCGGTCGATTACTTTTCTAAATGGGTTGAAGCAGAATGATATATGAACATCATGGCCAAGAAAATAGCTTGGTTTATTCAGTGATATATCTTCGCTAGATATGGCATTCCTCATCATATAGTAAGCGACAATGGTGTATAGTTCCAAGGAGAAATAGCCGATCTCATTGAGAAGCAAAAAATTGAGCATCATCGCTCTTCACCCTATTGCCCTCAAGGCAATGGAGCTGTAGAAGCAGCTAATAAGTTTATTAAGAAGATCCTCTCCAAAATGATCACCAATTACCAAGATTGGGCTAGCCATTTGCCTTATGCCTTGTGAGGATACAGAAACAGCGTCAAAAATCCTGCAGGTTAGACTCCTTTTTCTCTCATCAATGGGAAGGAGGCAGTATTGCCCATCTAAATGGAGATCAAGTCTTTGCGCATAGCCCTCAAAGCAAGACTTCTTGAAGATGAATGGGCGAAGGCAAGGCTTGAAGAATTGGCTTTGATCTTTTAGTTCTAGCATAATTGGCTGATGGCCCTAGCGCTTATGGCCTAAAAAGTCTCTATCAGTTGATGAGAAATGATAAATTGCATTGGAAAATCTGTAGTTATACCAATAGCTCATGGCCAGAGCTTACAATCGTAAAGTCAAAAGGCAAGATCAACCCCTAAGAATAGGTGATCTAGTCTTAAAACAATCTCGTAAGATGCACATGGATGCTGGAGGTAAGTTACAACCAAACTGGGAATAACCATACGTAGTAAAAAAGACTCTCAGTAAAGGGGCAGTCAAAATCTTAGATCTGGACGACAACAAATTTGTGAATGCACTAAATTACGATAAGCTGAAGCACTATCTCGTGTAAAAAAGAGAAAAAAGAAGAGAAAAATGTCTGTCAAAAGCTAGTAAGGGCTCTTGAGCAAAAATAAATACCACAAAATAAAATAATGAGGCCTTAGGTAAAATCCATTCGGAACCTTAGGCAACCATGGGCATTTCTTGGGAATAAATACCATTTATCCTTCCAGTTCAAGTAATATCTTTTGTAGTAGCATATTCATGTTAAAAATACTGCATGAATGCAATAAATGGAAACTTCAAATTGTTTAATGAAACACACATTTAAATAGAATTTCTTATCTTTATTACACATAAAGTGCATTACAAACAGGAAATGGAAACGACAAAGACAAATAACAAGACCTAAAGCCTTTATTCACCCATAAAGACGAAAGGCACAAAGACAAGTTCAATAATCCCCAAGGAAACTACGGAGTCTCTTAGTCTCGGTAAGCCTCTCCTCAAGGGTGGCGAACTCGCGAGTACTCGAAACCTAGATATGATAAGCCTCAGAAGGATGGATGTCAAAAGGCACAGAATAGTTCATCTCCATCCGAGTGCAATTGACCCACCTTACATCATGATCATAAACTCGAGTATAAGAAAGCTCAGAGCCAATATAAGTGCATAAGGATGTTGAAAACCCCTGAGGGCGACCATACAGCCGACATAAGCGACTGAGAGAGTATGTAATGACCTTGGAAAGACTAATGATGACCGCACCATCCCTAGCAACATTGGTAGTCACATGCATGATCCCTCACCAATGATAAATCCAACAAATATCCTCGATGGCTCAACTCCCTATAAACTCAAACCATTCCTCGGTAGTGAAGTCTCTATGAGAATGGTCACCGATGCAAACTACAGAACCCCATCCCCAGTAAGCCCTTGAATACTAATCCATGCTTGTAGGAACTAACAATACAAAAAGTTTATTCCAAAGCCAGAGCTAGAAAAACAAAACAAAAAATAATAAAAAGAAAAGAAAAAGAAAAAAAGAGAAAAAGAGAAAAAGAGAAAAAGAGAAAAAGAGAAAAAGAGAAAAAGAGAAAAAAAAAGGAGTGGTCTAATGGATTGAAAACCTGAAAAGGCGGTCCAAGCAAAAGTTAAAGCAAGCCTGATGAATCAAAAACCTGAAAGGTCAGTTCATGCAAAAAGAAAGGCTCAAATAGAATTTACTTGGAGGATAAGTCTGCTACCCCTAGTAGTAGCTTCAGTCCTATTACAGGAAGAGCATCTAAAGATCAGTCTCTCGGCCAAACTCACTGTAATGGGAGATTGCCCCTCTAACATCTGATCAACAATGGTCAAGAAGGCAAAGCTACAAATCAAAGAAATACCCCAAGCAAAAGCAAAAAAATGAGCGGAAGTCAGTTTGCATCAATAGGAGCAAGATTCCTAACTATGTTGAAAGCCACATCTAACCTCAAGCCCTCGTTGTAAATCAATCGGCGTCTATCGAATCATTACAACTGAAAATGGTTCATTAATGAATCAAAAAACTCAGGATGATGCGTTAAAATAGCCAAAGGCATATCAGCTGAAGTTCTCAAGAGCCCATAGAATTCCTTATACAAGGCGCACAACTCATGATCTCCAAATCAGAACAAGTTATCAATAGGATCCCAGAACCTGACAGCAGCCTGGATCACATTGTCCTTGATAAAGATACGACAATATTCCTTCATGTGTGATAAACCACAAACCCCAAAATGGTCCCAACCATCAGAGCTCTTCAGATACATATTCAAAGCTGCACGAAAATGGATGTAGCCCTCTATGGTAAAATTTCAAAGGGTAGCAACTTGCTATATATAGTTTATGGGGTAATCTGTCAATATCTAGCAGATTACCCTGATAAACTCGATCATTTATGAAAAAAAGAAAGCACAAAACACGAGAATAATGCAACATTCTTTTATAAATTAAAAATGTGTTTATACAAGGATAGCATCTACAAATGGCCTAAAAGAAAAAAAAACAAACAACAAAATGAAAGCCTGTCTACTGTCCACCGCTGGAACTTGGATGGCTGGGATCAAAAGATGACGGAGGAGGAGGATAACCACCCTGTGGAAAGAACCCTAAAGGATTTCCCTGCCCATGTTGAGGTTGTTGCTGTTGGTCATCCACCTGGAGCATCCCCAATTGAACTCGAAGCCGCCAGATCTCCAGCTAATACATTTTAATACAAATCATTCATATGAATTTCATGACATCATTAAAACAATAAAGTAATAAATATACCGCCATGTCAGAATTTTAGTTCATCATAAACCGTTGTGCCCTTGGATGTATCCCTAGTTAGAAATGCTATTAGCGATAGGAACCAGCCAAAAAAATGAGAGATTGAAACAAGTCAGAACTGGCATGATCTAAGAGAAAAAGCAGAATGAACTCATATGAGTGGCACCAGTAGGGTGAAAGGTCACTGGATGCTCAGGGTCTAGGTAAGCCTGAATCACTAGCGTGTAAGTACTCAGGTCAGGATGGTACATCATGAATGTGGATGGCTGATACAAGAACCCTCGATGTCCCTCCATCATCACCGGACTCTGAGGAGGAACAGATGAAGCCGAAGAACTCCCGACATGAGTAGAAGTGGATACATGCCTCTTCCTGCCTTGGTGATCCTGCAGAAATGTCAAAGAAAGGAAAAATTGGTCTAACTAAGCATAAAAATGGAAGAAACAATAAAGAGATTCAAGTCAATGAGGAAGAGATATCATCATCTGGATAGTCCCAAGCGAACTTGATCTGGCTTGCCACTTGGGGCAGAAGTCGAAGGAGCATCACCCTCAAAGGGGTTATGAATATCTGGTTGGGGTGAGACGAGAATAGGGTATGTCTTTGGCCATCCGAGTAGCTGTAAATGGCAAAACTCCTTATCCCCCCCCCAATCTGCTCTAGGAAGGCGCTAGGTAAGCCATCAAAAGCCAGTCAGGTGAGTTGTGAGGCTAGAAGATCCATTAGGGCATATTAGGAGGGATGAAATGCGACCTGGGAGGAAGATGCCAACCCTAGATATGCTCCCTAAGGTACCACTCCAAGGAAAAGGTAGTCTCCAAAATCAATTGGGTATTCACGGCCTCCGCAGCTAATCTCATGACCTCTGACCAATGAAGCTTTTGCCCCTAAGGCTGCGTCTTGATCGAAAAAGCAGAAAAAAAAGCCAAGCATTGGTACGATAATTGTAGCAGATATGGCAATTGCAGTAAGTCAAAAATACTAAGAAGTGTACCTGCTCCAAAGACAGAGTGTAGAGTCGGGTAGAAAGAGCAGAAGTAGACTCGATCTCCCAATTGTGCTAGTATTGTGGCAAATGGGGATAGAACGGATAGCCACTATTTCGAACAAGCTTGGTCCTCAAAAGAATCCCCATCTCAAAAAACCATATCTGCAAAAATTCAAAGAAAGTCAGAATGTCAAAAGACCGGTGAGAATGCTAAAAAAAGAAGTCAAGCTCTTACATAGACAATCTGAAGACAGGACTTGAACTTGCCAATCCTTTTCCTCACACACTGATCAAGGGCCCAATACAAATGACCCAGCATAGTTCAGCCCTAGGCATACTCATCGAAGCAGGTCGGATTGATCAAAGTGAGCAGAATGTGGAGATTCATGATCGAACCCCTGGTAGGAAAACACAGCCAGGACAAGGTAGCGGCAATAAAGGCTCTAGCCTCGCAAGCAGAAGTCAAGTGCCTTCTATCCCCAGTGGTCCCAAAGGTCTTGAGTTTCTTGCAAGAAACTCGCCCGGGCTTATCCCTAGAATAGCCAATCGAAGCCTTAATGGTCTCCACATTAAAGCTATCATAAGTAAAGCAGGCATTGAAGTGAATCAAGTTACCGTGGAAGGGAAGACCTGTGATGATGCAGTAATCCAGCGGAGTGATAGTGTATTCCCTACAACGAAAGTGTAAAGTGTGGGTAGTGTCGGACCATCTGCTCAAGATATAGTAGAAGTACCGGCTGGGATGTACGGATACCTGTGGGACCTCACATACTTGCAGTTCCTCACTATCCTCCCCAAAGACGTCCCGTCAATGATGGTTTTAGCACCAGGGGATAATACCTTATACTACTTGTAAAAGTGGGAAATATTGTCTCCCTCGTGGCCAGTGACCTGCGAAAGTAATGCATGCATAATAATCACACACAAATTTTTGATAAATCCCATGATTGTCGAAAAGTCATTGCATTTAATAAATTCATGCCATGATTAAAAAGCAATAAAATAAACAATTGCAATTGATAAATAAATAAAAATAAAAGCATGATAAAAATAAAATAAAAATGGCGATAAGGCTTACCAAAATCCGAGAAAGATGATTAGAAGGCTTCAAAGCAGGCGGAATGAAATTCCCAGGAGCGATCTCATGATACATCCTGGTCAAGGGAAGCTCGTATAATGCCTCAACGGGAACCTCAGAAAGCTCTACTTGTTGGCCATCGATAACCATGTTGCGAGTAGTCACTTGGACGGCCGGTAAATCCAAGCAAACATTGTAAAGCTTATATTATATCAAGACCCTACAAAGTTAGAGTAAAAGGGGCAGAAAAGGGAAAAAGATGAGAGAAATCATCGCCGAAAATATCTAGGAGGCGAAAATATTCAAAGCAAGGACGTAAAGCTCGCAAGAGAGGAAGAGGATAAATTTTGGTGTGGTGAAATGAGAGGCAGGCTGCTGGTTTTATAACCCGTATGTAATTAGCCCGCAGCTAATTACCTAGCCAGCTGTCACACATTTACGCGTTGAACGTGTTTAATACGTAATGACTATAAAAGTTACCGATACATAAGTAATTAGCCCACCGGCTAATTACGTGTATTTTGAAAATATTTGCAATTTTGCATATTTCATACATTTTTTTGCATCATTTATAAAATGAGCGGACCTAAAAGCAGTTTTTACACAGTCATTAATGCATTAAGCACCCAAAAATATTTATTCCGACCCTTGGTCAATTTTAATTTCATGCAACTCATTAATAAATTTTTAATCGAAGAGGCAAAATATATTTTGTTTCAAAATTTGTCGATTAAAAATATTTTTACTCATTGCATTTTACACACACTATTTTGTTTATTTCCCATACGATAAAATTTCTAGTAGAAACTGTTAGCATAGGTCCGTTCCGACCCGATGAGGAATTATGCCTATTTCATTCAGTGATCAGACAACAGAGCCAAAAAGGACCGAATTGTCATCCAAAATTTAAAACTCAAAAATCCACATTCTAGGGAAGCTTCAATTTAGCATTTTTTATAGAAAAATCAAAAAGTCAAAATTTGGTCAAATATAGGTAATCATCCCGCCGGCTAATTACCTATCTATAGTAAAAAAAATCAAATCTTACCGAGATCTAGCAAGGATTTACGGGATTAAAGTAAGATCTTGTCGGATATGTAATTAGCCTGCCGGCTAATTATCATCCCCCTATAATTAGAGGACTTCGCCTCTCATTTTTCAGCAGACAAAAGAGAAAAGAAAAATTATTTCATCCCTTTTTGTTCTGAGAGTCCCAAAAGTCTCAAAACTCTGTCAAAACACTTACAAATCTGAGCTTTATCACCAACATCCGGTATAAACTCATTTTCCTATCTTTTTATATCAAGATCTCATAGTGATCTTTAGTCTAAAAATGACTTAATTCTCAAAAAAAACCCTGCATTTCCTTTAGGAATAATCCATGATTATAGCCATAACTTAGGTTAAACCTATTTTCCAAACAAATCACACTTTCTGACAACTTCAGTCCTGCACCGGCTCTTAAGTCATCTTGGACAGATGAAAAGGTAAACTGAGGGTAATTGGCTCTAAGCCCAACTTTAAAATTCATTTTTATTACATTTATTATTTCACATTGCATTCCATTTCTCTGGTTAAGTGAGTCACTGGTGCCACTTGAACTATAATATGTGTAAATAAGCTCGCAGGTATGGAAAAACATCCAGAATGTGAGGAAACTCTATCCGAGTTGTCGGGCCAAAACCCAAACGATGTTGTTACCCTACCGAAATTTTGGTAGAAAATATCTATTTATTATGCCGTTGTAATTCATGTTTTATATCTTGAATTTATTTCTTAAATAAAGTTGTTGTAATGCAGAAATTACCACAAACCCCAAAATTCCAAAATTAATGTAAACAATTTAAACAATATGAGTAATAATCATGTCCGAACTCAGAATCTCATTTTCTTTTCAGTATAAAAATCCCATTTTGGATCAGTATTCCACAATTCCCGGTGGAGCTGAACCGGGGTGGCGACTCTATTTTATTTTTAAGTAAAGTAAAATGCTTTATTTAAAAATATTTTCTTTTATTAAAATGTGTAAACATATTTCTCAATATACTCACATTTTTTGCTTATATAAAGTCACTGCATTGAAGCATACCGGATTTTCTCGAACCGAACTAGACGCGCCCCGCGTGCTCCCATTATATAAAATCCTACCCACTCACAACTTTAATCTGATCGAGGTTGAGAATACTTAAGTCAAGTGTTTCAGGATTATCTAAAGGAAAATGGGATAGTTCCCCGGTAGACCCCTCCTTATACACCCCAACGCAACGGTGTGTCTGGAAGGAGGAATCGGACTTTATTAGATATAGTTTGATCCATGATGAGCCAAGCAGATCTTAGTAAATCCTTTTGGGGATATGCACTAGAGAGCACAGTTTATGTATTAAATAGAGTGCCCTCTAAATCAGTTGACTTTATGCCTTACGAAAGGTGGTGTAATAAAAGATCATCTCTGAGTCACCTAAGAGTATGGGGTTGTCCTGCTATGGTAAAAAGGATTACATCAGATATGGTGGATGCTAAATCTGACAAGTGTCTATTCATTTGATATCCAAAGGAAACTATTGGATATTTATTTTACCAACCCGAAGCACATAACGTATTTGTGTCTCAGAGTACTCACTTTTGGAAAAGGAACACTTACCTACAAAAGTCACTCGGAGCAATATTGAACTGGAAAATCAAGAGGAAGAAATTGACAATCAACTGATTGACCCTATTCTAGATATACAAGAAGGTGTGATCCAAGAACAACCTGTCGAAACACAATCATTGCAAAGATTAGGTGATGTTCATAAAGGTCCTGAAAGATATGGTTTTATCACCATGGATGATAGGGAACTATATCCCATTGAAGATGATGAACCAAGAACCTTTGATAAAGCAATGAAAAGCTTATATTCTGATAAATTGCTTGAAGCCAAGAAATCAAAAATGGATTCTATGTATAAAAAACCAAGTTTGGAAATTGGTTGGTGCACTAGAAGAGGTTAAATCTATTGGGTGCAAATGCATCTTCAAGAAGAAGATTGACATGGACGGTAATGTAATTACCTATAAGGCAAGGTTGGCTGCAAAAGGTTATAGTCAATGTGAAGGTATTCACTATGATGAAACTTTCTCACTAGTATCCATGCTTAAATCCATCATAATACTCCTCACCATTGCTACTCATCATGATTATGAGATCTGGCATATGGATGTTAAAATAGCATTCCTGAATGGGGATTTCAACCGGGATGTGTATATGACATAGCCTGAGGGTTTTATACCTCAGAATGGCTTGAAGGTATGCAAACTGTAAAGGTCCATTTATGGACTTAAGCAAGCATCTAGGAGTTGGAATTTTAGGTTTGACCAGACAATCCATGAATTGGATTTCTGTCCAAACATTAATGAGCCTCATGTTTACAAGAAGGTTAGTGGGAGTGCAGTTGTTTTCTCACTATTGTATGTTGATGACATTCTGCTAATAGGAAATGACATTTCTCTTCTTCAAAGTATTAAAATATGGTTGTCAAGAAAGTTCTCCATGAAAGACCTTGGAGAAGAAGCATTTATACTCGGTATAAATATCTATAAAGATAGGTCCAAGAGGCTATTAGGTCTTTCTTAAAGTATATATGTAGACAAGGTACTGAATAGGTTCAGCCTTAAGCATTCGAAGAAAGGTTATCTTGCGATGACAAAGGGAATAAACCTATCTAAGACTGAGTGTCCGAAGATACCTCAGGAAAGAATGTGCATGAAGGATATACCCTATCCATCCCCGATAAGATCCATCATGTATGCTATAATATAGGCCAGATGTCTCTCAAGCCTTGAGCTTTATGAGCAGATAGCAATCAGAACTAGGTGAAAAGCGCTGGATAGCTGTTAAGGCAATTCTTAAGTACTTGAGAAGGACTAAAGATGAGTGCTTGATATAAGGAGATGGTGACCTAACAATTAGAGGTTACACTGATGCAAGTTTTCAATCTGACAAAGATGACTTTAAGTCTCAATCATGTTTTATATATGTGTTTAATGGAGGGGCAGTATGCTGGAAAAGTTCCAAGTAGGAAACTATTGCTAATTTAACCACAGAGTCTGAGTACATTGCTACCTGTGAAGCAGCAAAAGAAGCTGTCTGGTTAAAAGGATTTATTGGTGATCTTGGTGTGGTATCTGAGATTATTGATCTAATTACTTTGTATTGTGATAACAATGGTGCTATAGCTTAGGCAAAGAAACCACGATCTCTCCAAAAAAACAGACATGTACTTAGAAAGTATCATATAATCAGGGAGATTGTTGATACTAAGATGATAAGATTAGAATATGTCCCCACTGATTAGAACCTCACGAATGGTCTGACAATGCCATTGACGCAAGTCAAACATGACCAGCGTGTGAAAGGATATGGAGTAAGACATATGGCTAATTGGCCTTAGTGGAAGTGGAAGTTTGTTAGATATGATGTATGCCCTTAAGGTAATTAGGGTGATATATCTTAATTATGTAATGGTATAAATAATTCATTTTATTAATAAAGGCATTTATTCTTTTGTTTATATCATTCTTTTCATATATATTATGACTGGTTAAAATATATTCATTGATATCTTTGTACAAAAGTCCTTGATATAAACATAGAATGGAGTAAGAGAAATCATATTAGGACTGTGATTAGTGAGACCTGCTTCATGTGCAATTATGATTATGTCTAAACTATCCCTAGTCATAGTTTCATCAAGAAAGTATATTGATGGAACGGTAAGACTAGCATGTGGTCAACTTTCTTGGAAAAGGTCCAAGCAGTTAACCTCCCAAAGACTGAAGGCGGTGCCTTGAGATTGTCATATGGATATATCTCGATGATATATTAGAGACCGCAGTAAGATAGACTCTTGGTATATATATCAATGTGTTGGTGTTTATCTTCATGCAGTAGCTTTGTGAATATCCTCATACTTGAGATGCTAGTTACCTTGTGTGGTACTGTCGCTATACTTTGGGTCATACCTATTCACTCATAAATTTAGGGTGCCATAGGTGATTACGGGTATAGTGATGACACAACGTTGGTAAGCTATGTAGCCAGAAAGAATCCATCGATCCGAACATATTAAGGAGTTGTATCTAGCCGCTTGTTGAAGTGATAATTACTATAAACCTCTAATCAGAGTATGTGATTGATAGAAATAGTTTCTAATCAAAACACATTATCGTAAAAAGTAATATACTTCGGTAACAAGTAAATAATTGGGATAGCTTGGAGCAACCTCGCTATTGGTGGGTTAACACTTTAATCAAACCCAATAAACTAGATGGTACTAATATTAAAGAATGGAAGGAGTTCATCGCATCGGACAATTATTGCATAAACCGGGATTAAGTCATAAGCACAAATGACGTTCCAAGTAATGGGGGATGGTGGACCTTTGCTAGAGGTGTACTACAGTCATTTAAGGTAATCGAGTTCTATTCATGGTCTAGAATCTTAAGTAAATAGTTCATATAGAACAATGATTGATTAAGCCTTAACAGCTCAATACTTCGGGATCCTATAAGGTCACACACATTGGACTTTCCTCGGATTGAGTAAAGAATTAATAGACTTGATCTATTACAAAAATATTAAGTATTGAATGGTTGGACTACTACCTGGTTAGACCAAAGATTTTATTTATTGACAGGTAACTAATTTTTTTGGGTCATAAGATAAAATATTTATTTGAATTAGAGAAAGAGCTAAAAAAATATCGGACTGCCTAAGAATGAGGGTTGGACCCTTCACAAATAGGCCCCGCAATCCCAAAGGGTTAGCAAGATCTACGCAAGCCCACTCGAGTGCCAATGGCACTCATGGGGTATAGGTAGTGCAAGCTGGGCTTGCGCTGGCCTGCACCAAGGCCACCTGCTAGCTGGGCTAGCGGGAAGTCCAGCGAGGCCCAACCCACGGGAAGAGCCTGCCTTGTGCAGGCATTGCTACCCTCTAGAAGGGCTATTGGGAGAGGCCTCGAGGCCCAGCCTGTGGGAAAACACAAGCTCGCGAGAGGTTGCCTTGTGTTGCCGTAACTCAGCTTGCGGAGCAAGCCGGGTTGGCTTATCAGCACATGGATCCATTGGGATCTGCGTGTTTATCCAAGGGTGAGATGGGGTTTTCCCCATCCCATATTAAATACGGGGAGCCTTTGCTCGCCCTTATAAATAGTGCTCTCATTTCTCCTTTCAAATTGCACCACAAGCTCATTCGAGTCTTGATTTGAAATTCTAACGTGATATCCCTCACATCAACTCAAGAGCAAATACTTATTCATTTCGGGTGGGTTTTTGGAGTGGTCTAGAAACTATTCAAAACTCTATGGTTCTTCCTCGAGGGAGGTTTCAGTTGGTGGGGTTTGTGTGTATACTCATAGAGGCTATCCTATACTTGGAGGCTTGTGTAAGAAGGTTCTGCTAAAGCATACTTCAACTGGTAAGTCTTCTAATTCTCTTTTAATTCGTAAGTCCTTTTCTTTAAGCATTTTAAGACTTGATAATTATTATACTTAGGTTGTTTTGCATGCTAGTTTATTTTATACTTAAACTATAACTTAGAGTTATAAAATGTTTAAAATAAAATATTTTTATGCTAGGATATAATTTAAAATTATGGTATGCCTAGCCTATGCATGCTAACCTAAGTAGAGAATTAATTTAGTAAAGGTCTTAATTAATTTATATGCAACTAATAGGAGTTCCTAGGGACAAGGGACAAAATTTTGAGTTTCCACCGTGTCTTTTATGTATGTTCAAATTGATTGTCAGTTCCTAACATCCGCCACTTTAAGCGTGACTCCCTCAACCTCATCACCTCAGCCTCAGCCCTCTCAGCTTGAATGGTGGCATCCTATGCCTTCGCCTCTACCGACACAACTATCATAATGGTCGTCCTAGCTAGATCCACAGTAGCTACCCGTTGCTCCTCGAGCTCACGCCAAGTAGTCTGCATACACATACATAGTGCATCAGTTCTAACTAGGGGAATTCACGTTGCATACATTATATATGTATAAATCATATAAGACAGGTACATACCTCCGTGAGAATCATTTGAGTCCTTAGAAGATCACCGAGAGACTAATATCCTCTAACAATCTGCTCTACCTCATCTCATGGAATTTACAAATGTAAAGTCTCATTAAAAAATAGCAAACTCAAACATTTAATATACAAAGGAAATCAAGAAGGGGAAAACTAACATGAGTAGCCTCAGATGGGGCAAAGTCCAGCTAATGGACAGAAGGAGTCAAGTGGTGAGTCACTCGCCTACCACCTCCCATCATGATGATGAAAGTAGTATGGAGGACGGTTTGCAAGTGGCCCTCCATAAAGCCTACTGCCTAAACTGGGGCTACTGGAGCTGTAGTAGTCGCTAGAGCCTCTTCGATGCCACCTATGTTGGGAACTGACAATCAAAATGAACATGCATAATAGGCATGGCGGAAATTCAAACTTTTGTCCCTATCCCGAGGAACTCCTATCAGATGCATATAAATTAAATGAAGCCTTAACTGAATAAATCTCTACCCAGGTTAGCATGCAAAAGGGCTAGGCATAACATAATTCTAAATTATATCCTAGCACGTATATTTTATACTAAGTATGTTATAACTCTTAAGCTATAACCTAAGCATAAAATAAACTAAGCATGCAAAATAACCTAAGCATAATTATTAAGTCTAAAAATGCTTAAAGAAAAAGACTTAACAATTAAAAGAGAAAATAAAGACGTACTAGTTTAAGCGTGCTTTAGCAGAACCTCCTTACATAAGCCTCCAAGTGTAGGATAGCCTCTATGAGTATCCATATGAACCCCACCAATGAAAACCTCCCAATGAGGAAGAACCGAAGAACCTTGAGTAGCTGCTAGGCCACTCCAAAATCCCACCTGAAAATATAATCTAAAATATTCAAGTTCCACTTGAATTGGTACAAATTGGAATGAAGAATGGAGCCCCCTTTATTAGGTGGAGAAAAGGCACCACCTAATTAATGCCATCCCGCCCTTAGTAAAACACGCGGATCCTAAAGGATCCGTGTACTGCCCAAGTTAACATGGCTTGTACAGCAAGCTAGGTTATCGAGCTGCATAAGGCAGGCTCTTGTAAGCCTTCCTTGCCCAGCAAGCTGGGCCTCACTGGCTTTCCCGTAAGTCCAACTTAAGGAAGGCCCTTTTGGGCTGTGCAAGCACTGCTTGTGCAGCGCTTGCCCAACCCAGGCCGCGTGCCCACGTAAGCTAGGCTTGCATGGTATGCGGCCCACGAGTGCACCATGCACTCGTGTGGCCCTTTTTATCATAGACCCTATAAGTCCTTTTAGGCTTATGGAGCATATATGTGTAGGGTACAAACCTCGCTTTTGGCAATCTGATTTTGGCTCTCCTTTTATAAATTTATATTTTATTTAATGACCCTAATAAATTAGTTACCGGTCAATAAATAAAAACTCTCGTTCCAATCAAATAATAATCCAATTATTAATATGTTATATTTTCGTAATAGAATGAATCTATTAATTCTTTACTCGGTCCGATGAAGGTCCAATGTGTGTGACCTTATAGGATCCTGAAGTATTGAGCTATTAAGGCTTGACCAACCCTTGTTCTAATGGAACTATTGGCTTGAGGTTCTAGGCCGTTAATAGAACTTGATTACCTTAAACAACTGTAGTATGCCTCTAGTAAGGGTCTACCATCCCCCAGTACTCGGAACGTCATTTGTGCTTATGACTTAATCCCGGTTAATGCAATAGTTATCCAATGCGATAAATTCCTTCCATTCTTTAATATTAGTACCATCTCATTTATAGGGTTCGGCTAAAGTGTTAACCCTCTAATAGCAAGGTTGCTCCAAGCTATCCCAGTTATTAACTTGTTACCGAAGTATATTGCCTTTTACCATAGTGTGTTTGACCAGAAACTATTTCTATCAAACACATACTCTGATCAGAGGTTCATAGCAATCATCACTTCAACAAGCGGCCAGGTACAACTCCTTAATATATTCGGAGTGATAAATTATTTCCAACTACTCAGCTTACCAACGCGTTGTCATCACTATACTCGTAATCACCCGTAACACCCTAAATTAATAAGTGTGTAGTAATGACCCAAAGTATAGCAATAGTACCACACAAGGTAACTAGTATCTCAAGTATGAGGATATTCGCAAAGCTTATTGCATGAAGATAAACACTAACACATTGATATATATACACCAAGTGTTTATCTTGTTGCGGTCTCCAATATATCTCCCAGATATATCCATGTGTCAAACTTAAGGCACCACCTTCAGTCCTTAAGAGATTAACTTCTTGGACCCTTTCCAAGAAAGTTGACCACATGCTAGTCTTTCGGTTTCATAAATATCCTTTCTTGGTGAAACTATGATAAGGGATAGTTTCACATAATCATAATTGCACGTGAAGTAGGTTCCACCAAATATAGTCCAACTATAATTTCTCTGACTTCATGCTATGATATGTCATGGGCTTTTGTAAACATACATCAATGAATACATTTAACCAGTCATAATATATTTATAAACACATCGATATAAACAAAAGATTAAATGCCTTTATTAATTAAACAATTTATTCATATTATTACATAATTAAGATATATCGCCCTAATTGCCTTAAGGGCATACATCATATCCAACAAACTCCCACTTGCACTAAGGCCAATTAGCCATATGTCTTAATCCATATTCTTTAACATGCTGGTCATGTTTGACTTGAGTCAATGGCTTTATAAGACCATCCACGAGTTTCTGATCAGTAGGAACATATTCTAGTCTTATTATCTTTGCATTAACATTCTCCCTGATTATATGATACTTTCTGGATACATGTCTTTTTTTATGAGACCGTGGTTCGTTTGCCTGAGCTATAGCACCATTTTTATCACAATACAAAGTAATTGGATCAATGGACTCAGGCACCACACCGAGATCACCAATAAATCCCTTTAACCAGACAGCTTCTTTTGCTGCTTCGCATATAGCAATGTATTCAGATTCTATGGTTGAATCAATAGTAGTTTCTTGCTTGGAACTCTTCCAGCATACTGCCCCTCCATTTAACACATATGCAAAACCTGACTGAGACTTAAAGCCATCTTTATCACATTGAAAACCCGTGTTAGTGTAACCTCTAATTATGAGGCCACCTTCTCCATAAATCAAGAACTCATCTTTAGTCCTTCTCAAGTACTTAAGAATTGCCTTGATGACCATCCAGTGTTTTTCACCTGGATCTGACTGATGTCTGCTCGTAAAGCTCAAAGCTTGAGAGACATCTGGCCTAGTACATATCATAGCATACATGATGGATCCTATCGCGGATGCATAGGGTATATCCGTCATGCATATTCTCTCCTGAGATGTCTTTGGACAATCAGCCTTAGATAGGTTAATCCCCTTTGTCATCTTCAGATAACCTTTCTTAGAATGCTCAAGGTTGAACCTATTCAATACCTTGTCTATATATGTACTTTGAGAAATACCTAACAGCTTCTTTGATCTATCCCTATAGATCTTTACACCTAGTATAAATGTTGCTTTAACAAGGTCTTTCATGAAGAACTTTCTTGACAACCATACTTAAAATTTTGAAGAAGAGAAATATTGTTTCCTATTAGTAGAATGTCATCCACATATAATACTAAGAAAATGACTGCACTCCCACTAACCTTCTTAGAAACACAAGGCTTTTTAATGTTTGGACAGAAAGCGAGTTCATAGATCGTCTGATCAAACCTTATATTCCAACCCCTGGATGCCTGCTTAAGTCCATAAATGAATCTTTGTAGCTTGAATACCTTCGAGCCATTCTGCGATGTAAAACCCTCAAGTTGTGTCATATACACATCCCGACCTAAATCCCCCTTCAAGAATGCTATTTTAACATCCATCTGCCAGATCTCATAATTGTAATGACCAGCAATGGCGAGGAGTATCCTTATGGGTTTAAGCATGGCTACCAGTGAGAAAGTTTTATCATAGTCTATACCTTCACGTTGACTGAAACCTTTCACAACCAACCTTGCCTTATAGGTAATTACATTACTGTCCATGTCAATCTTCTTCTTGAAGACTCATTTGCACCCAATCGGTCTAACCTCTTGCGGTACATCAACCAAATTCCAAACTTGGTTCTCATACATAGAATCCATTTCTGATTTCATGGCTTTTAGCTACTTATCAGAATATGAGCTTCTCATTGCCTCATCATATGTCCTTGGTTCATCATCCTCCATAAGATACAATTACTTATCATCAGTTATGATAAAACCATATATATTGGGACCTTTATGAACGCAACTTGATCTTTGCAATGATTGTGTTTCAATAGGTTGTTCTTGGATCACACTTTCTTGTGTATCTAGAAGGGGGTTAATCAGCTAATTATCTGTTTCTTCCTCTTAAACCTCCAGTCCAATATCGCTCCCACTGACTTTTGCAAGTAAGTGTTCCTTTTCTAAAAAGTGAGCATTCCGAGACACAAATACCTTTTATGCTTCAGGTTGCTAAAATAAATATCCAGTAGTTTCCTTTAGATATCCAATGAACAGACACTTATCAGATTTGGTGTTCAGCTTATCTAATGCTATCCTCTTTACCATAGCAGGATAGCCCCATACTCTTAAGTGACTTAGAGATGGCCTTTTATTACACCATCTTTTATAAGGTGTAAAATCAAATGATTTAGAGGGCACTCTATTTAATACATAAACTGCACTCTTTAGTGCATATCCCCAAAAGGATTTTCTGAGATCTGCATGACTCATCATGGATCGAACTATATCTATTAAAGTCTGATTCCTCCTTTCTAACACTCCATTGTGGTGGGGCATATAAGGAGGGGTCCACTGGGGAACTATCCCATTTTCCTTTAGATAATCCTAAAATTCTTGACTTAAGTATTCTCCTCCTCGATCTGATCGAAGTGTTTTAATACTTTTCTCAAGCTGTTTCTCCACTTCAGCTCTTAATAGTTTGAACTTTTCAAAACTTTCAGACTTGTGCTTCATCAAGTACAAAAAACCATATCGTGAGTAACCATCAATTAAGGTTATGAAGTAGGTGTATCCTCCTAGTGCCTGAACACTCATTTGACCACATACATCGGTATGTATAAGTTCCAATGAACTTTTGGCTTGTTCACGCTTTCCTTAAAAAGGTAACTTTATCATTTTTCCTCTTAAACAAGGTTCACAATCACCATAAGACACCAAGTCTATTGGGCCCAAGTCTCTACGTTGATGCAACTTAGTTAAGCGATCTTTGTTTATGTGGCCTAAACGACAATGCCATAAGTAGAAGGAATTCTTATTATCTAATTTAAATTTCTTCACATTGTTTATATTAAAAACTTCTATTTTAGTATCAATAACATAAATGCCACCATTCAACATTCCATAACCATAAAGAACATTATTCAAACGAATCTGACAATTATTATTCAAAAATAAAATCTCAAATCCTTCTGCTGCTATACACGCAACAGATACAATATTCTTAGTAACACTTGGTATTCAAAACTAAAACAAGTCCACTTGGCAAAATAAGATTAAAGCTTTCTACGGCTAATGCAGCAACTCTGGCTACATTTCCCACATGCAGGTCTGTCTCCCCTTTTGCAAGTCTTCTACTATTCCTTAGTCCCTACACAGAAGTACAGATATGAGAACCACAACTAGTATCTAATACCCAAGTGGATTCATAATGGAAAGTAGCATAGTTTTCAATTACAAACACTCCTGAAGTAGATGCCTCTACAGGCTTTTTCTTCAAATGTTCAGAAGTATGAGCTTTGCAATCCCTCTTCCAATGTCTTGGTTTCCCACACTAGAAGCAGACATATTTGCATGTATTTTTTTCTTTCTTCTTTTTACTGATTCTTTTCTTAGCACCCAGTGCCTGGTTTCTGATCTTTCTTTATCTAAGGCTCTACTGTTTTTAGCATGTTGATTAATTCTGGGATAGTAGAATTAATCTTGTTCATGTAATAGTTAGTCACGAAGCCTAAGTAACTATCCATTAAGGACATCAACACAAGGTCAATGCTCAAGTCATGATTCATCTCAAATCCTAATCGATTCAGCTTCTAAAGGTATCCCAAGAATTTCAGTACATGTTGAGAGGCAGAGGTGCCAGCCTACATCTTGGTTCCAAAAAGGAGCTTGGAGGTCTCATACCTCTCTTTCCTTTCCTGCTCCAAAAAGAGCTCTTCACGATGGAGAACCATGTCCTCCAAGGGCATATTCTCATGTTATTTCTAAAGCTCAGGATTAATGAACCCCAACTTGATACAAATGGCAGTCTCACGATCTTTACTATACTTCAACCAGGCCTTATGTTCCATATGATCCTCAACATCAGGTTCAACAGGGAAAATTTCATTTAGAACATAGGCAATTCCCTCGGATCTAAGAATTATTCTCATAGCTCAGAACCAATCAGAAAAGTTCGAGCCATTCAGTTTGGTGTCAAGTAACATACGGAGATTAACATTGGAAGTCATTTTCAACCTAAGATATAAGAAAAGAAAAGAGTTTAGATATTAGTTTAAGTACATGCATTTAATATAAGGACTTTTAATTAAATACATTTGTCCTACTATTTTCTTTAAAATTTACAATAGCCCATTCTATTGAATTCGGAAATTTTAGCCCAGCTAAATTTCTTAGTAGGTAGCATATATAACTAGTCTATTATAACCCCTAATTTTATGAGTCAAGTAATAATAGTTAGTTATAGTTAGAATCCCATTCCATTTTCATTGTATGGAATTGCTAAATCATTCAAGTTCCCTAATCCCAAGGGACGTGTGCTCTTATATTAGCATCTCCTTGAATTTGTCTCAGATCTAGGCCCAGCCCCAATTTTATAGTGGACTACCCTAGTTCTGTTAAGGCAAACCCTATCCCAAACTTTACAACTAATCAATATGGACTAGAAGGAACGCTTTGAGCAACACTTTTCTAGGCCAAAGAGACTGTATTATAAATTTAAGTAAGGAACACTATAACTTCCCTAATATATATACTTTGGGATTTTATTGGTGCTAAACGTCTCACCCAATCTAGGATTTAATTAGATGGACACAATTATAATAAATTATATTAATTCAGTGAATATTAAAATTAATGAATAAGGTCCAACCTTAGGTGGGTTCAAGCTCTTAATTATAAAAATTCCATCAACCTAGATAAAATGCAAAATAATTAACACTTGTATTTGTTATATTTATATTGCATTTCCTTTAAGCTTTTATTCAATAAATTTTTATTTTTATTTTGTAATAGAAACATATGTAAGCACCATCTTATATATTAGAAAAAAATTATTCCATATTTAATCCCCTCGTTGGTCAATTCAAGCTGCACCGATATGGGTTCCCAGGTAGGAGAGGTGCCCTATGAGGAGTAGACACCAAGTCCAATCCTTAGCCAGAACAAATATGGGCACAAACTCGAAGACCAATGGATTCTCTTGAACTAATAAATTTCGTTCTTTCAAGTCATGTAAATTGAAAGCATCTATAACCCATGTAATTCAAATAAATTATTGAAACTTGTATTATTTGAGTAAGTTGAGCAGGCTTATTCAAAATAATTCACAAACATTTTCTAACCTTGAAATGAAAAGCACAAGCTCATATATATTGTTCCAAATAATTAAATAAACAATAATCATTTTATTTAGAATATAATATTCAGTTTGCTTCTATCTTAATTATGCACTAAACAAGCAGGCTCTGATACCAGTATTAGGAACTGACAGTCAAAATGAACATGCATAACAGGTGTGGCAGAAATTTAAAATTTTGTCCCCGTCGCCAAGAACTCCTATCAAATGCATATAAATTAAATAAAGCCTACCTGAATAAATCTCTACCCAGGTTAGCATGCTAAAGGGCTAGGCATATCATAATTCTAAATTATATCCTAGCACATATATTTTATACTAAGCATGTTAAAACTCTTAAGCTATAACCTAAGCATAAAATAAACTAAGCATGCAAAATAACCTAAGCATAATTATTAAGTCTAAAAAAGCAGAAAAAGGCTTAAGTCTTTTTCTTTAAGCGATTTTAGACTTAATAATTAAAAGAGAAAATAAAGACATACCAGTTGAAGCACGCTTTAGCAGAACCCCCTTGTATAAGCCTCCAAGTGTAGGATAGCCTCTATGAGTATCCACACGAATCCCACCAACCGAAACCTCCCAATGAGGAAGAACCGAAGAACCTTGAGTAGCTGTTAGGCCACTCCAAAATCCCACCTGAAAATATAATCTAAAATATTCAAGTTCCACTTGAATTGGTACAAATTGGAATGAAGAACGGAGCCCCCTTTTATAGGTGGAGCAAATGCTCCACCTAATTTATGCGGGATGGATAAATACCCATCCCGCCCTTAGCAAAATATGCGGATCCTATAGGATCCTCGTGCTGCCCAAGTTAACTAGGCTTGCACAGCAAGCCGGGTTATTGGGCTGCATAAGGCAGGCTCTTGCGAGCCTTTCTTGCCCGACTCGCGGGCTTTCCCGCAAGCCCAGCTCGTGGAAGGCCCTTTTGGGCTGTGCAAGGACTACTTGTGCAGCGCTTGCTCAGCCCAGGCCACGTGCCCACGCAAGCTGGGCTTTCATGGCATGCGGCCCATGAGTGCACCGTGCACTCATTTAGCCCTTTTTGTCATAGACCCCATAAGTCTTTTCGGGCTTCCAGGGCCTATGTACGCACGGTCCAACCCTCACTTTTGGCAATCCGATTTTAGCTCTCCTTTAATAAATTAATATTTTATGTCATGACCCTAAAAAGTTAGTTACCGACCAATAAATAAAAACTCTCATTCCAATCAAATAATAATCCAATTATTAATATGTTATATTTTCGTAATAGAATGAATCTATTAACTCTTTACTCAGTTCGATAAAGGTCCAATGTATGTGACCTTATAGGATCCCAAAGTATTGAGCTGTTAAGGCTTGACCAACCCTTGTTCTAATAGAACTATTGGCTTGAGGTTCTAGACCGTTGATAGAACTTGATTACCTTAAACGCCTATAGTACACATCTAGCAAGGGTCTACCATCCCCCATTACCTGGAACGTCATTTGTGCTTATGACTTAATTTTGGTTAATGCAATAGTTTTCTAATGCAATAAATTACTTCCATTCTTTGATATTAGTACCATATGGTTCATAGGGTTCGGTTAAAGTGTTAACCCTCTAATAGCAAGGTTGGTCTAAGCTATCCCAGTTATTAACTTGTTACCAAAGTATATTGCCTTTTACCATAGTGTGTTTGACTAGAAACTATTTCTATCAAACACATACTCTGATCAGAGGTTTATAGCAATCATTACTTGAATAAGCGGCCAGGTACACTCCTTAATATATCCAGAGTGATGGATTCTTTCTGACTACTCAGCTTACCAACGCGCTGTCATCACTATACCCATAATCACCAGTAACACCCTAAAATAATGAGTGTGTAGTAATGACCCAAAGTATAGCAATAGTACCACATAAGGTAACTAGTATCTTAAGTATGAGGATATTCGCAAAGCTTATTGCATGAACATAAACACTAACACATCGATATATATACACCCAGTGTTTATCTTGCTGCGGTCTCTAATATATCTCCCAGATATATCCATGTGTCAAACTTAAAGCACCACGTTCAGTCCTTAGGAGATTGACTTGTTAGACCCTTTCCAAGAAAGTTGACCACATGCCAGTCCTTCTGCTTCATCAATATCCTTTCTTGATGAAACTATGACTAGGGATAGTTTAGATATAATCATAATTACACATGAAGCAGGTTACACCAAATATAGTCCAATCATAATTTCTCTGACTTCATGTTATGATATATCAAGGACTTTTGTAAGCATACATCAATGAGTATATTTAACCAGTCATAATATATTTATAAACACATCTATATAAACAGAAGATTAAATGCCTTTATTGATTAAACAATTTATTCATACTATTTCATAATTAAGATATATCGCCCTAATTGCCTTAGGGGCATACATCATATCCAACAACCTACACTACCACTCAAGGTCTATCATCTCCTCTTACAAAAGAGGTCATAGATTTAAAAACTCAAGGCTCAAAATCACGCAAGAAAATAGTCACAAAATTTGATACTAAAAACCAAAGTCAAAATGTACCTAAAAAGGCCCAGTTGGACCAACTGGAGGAGCAGGATAGGGAATTAGCTGGCTCATGAACTTGAGATATGAGCCCTCGATAGAAGTGGCCACATATCTGGTCCCATCAGTAGTAATAGGCAGCTCTGCATCTGGCAAGAGTTATGGGTAAAAGACATCTATCATAGGAGCAGGGGGAACCGTCCTCAAAGCTAGAGAGGCCATGATTTGAAGGCCTCGAACTCTCTTCCCCATGTACAATTCAATACAAAAAGGGCACTCCAACATCATTATAAGTAGTCCGAGAAACTTGGATCGCAGCCCAATGAGAAGTACCCTCCTAGGGATCACGATGAAGCTGAAATGAAATCATAATTCGATTAAATCACTTAACTTGTGTAAATATAGTTTATACTAATGTTTGTATCCAAAGCACGAGAAAAAATTATATATGTTCAAAAGTTAGGCTCCTCAAATTTTGCCTCAAGTCGAAAGATCCCCTGGTCACCATAGACCAACTTTGTGTCCTATTAGGAAATAATTATCCAAAAAAAGCAATCTAAGAAAATATCCAAATCAGGTTTGAAGAAAATAAAAACATAATCTCCTAAGTCCGTAAAGAAAACAAAAACACAAGTGTTCAAGATAAGTCATCCGGACACATATTGAAGACTTCAAACACCTAAGTCTAAAAGGAAAACATCCAGTTTAAGTTTGGAAAGGAAACAAACTTTTAACTTCTCAAAACAGCATCTAGAAAAAGAAGACTGATTGAAGAGCATCCAGATAAGTTGAGATTGAAGTCATCTGAAAGACTCAATTATCAAGACAAGCAAAATTATCCAAAAATATCATTTCCCTCCAATTTTGGTCTGAAGTCAAAGATCCTTTTACCTTGAAGATTGAAAAAGAGACAAAGGGACTGATACAGGAAAGAGAAAAAGGTAACAACATTTTTAACATAGACTAATGGGAATGGCGCATGGAGCTCACACAAAAGCAAATGGCATAAAAGTTGGTGATTCACTAAAATACAAACAAAACGATCACTGACTACTTTTTAGCCTCGATCCTAAAAATTCAAACAAGACATTTATTCAGTTTAATGGATTGATCAATGGCTCCAGAAGTGCTACATCATACCTGATCAACGGTGAAGATTGAAGAACTACTTAAATGATACTCAACGGCTACATTTATGATCAAAGCCTATAAAAGGGGAGCTTCACAAGTTGAGAAGGTGCTGGTTGATTTCACAAGAAGCTATTACAAAAGAGAATTCACACTAATTTAATCAGTGAACAAAATCACTCCAAGAACTAGAAAATTCTACATCTATTTTTGTAAGAATTCTCAAGGGTGTTATAAACTTGAAGAATTCAAAAACCAAACCCTTGATAAAATCAATTGCAATATCTCATACTTGGGTGAGTATTGAGATCAGGGACTCAGCTTAGGGTTGGAGCTTTAAGTGGTATATCCCTGTAGGACTCAACTTAGTTTTGGGTAGAATCTAAGTGGTATATCCTACTAAAGAAAAAGGAATCAGGTAGGAGTTGGTGCTTCTAGTGGTATATCCTACATCTGAAAGAGGGGTTACCATCTAGAGACAAGCTCAAAAGGACTCAGCTAGGAGTTGGCACTTTTAGTGTTATATCCTACAACCGGAGGAGAATAAATCTCTGGAGACAATTGTAAGGCTTGATTCCTACCAATTGGAAAAGAATTACACTAGTGGACAAAGCTCAAAGGAAGTCTAGGACTAGAGTAGGCGGGGTTGAACCAGGATAAAATCATAGTGTTTGATTTTCTTTAACTTTTTACTTTATTGCACATTATTTCATATTTGCATCATCCAGATCTATTACATCCGAAACATATCAAACATGCTACACAAGACTTTTCAAAGTCTATAAATTTCGTAAAAAGGGTCATTCACCCCCCCCCCCCTCACCTTATAAACAGACACACAGGGATCAACAAGTGGTATTAGAGCAAGTGCTCATAACTAGAGATCTAACAATCTTAAGCTAAAGGTCCATATTTTGATCCAAGAATCAAAATCAGTTTTAATAACCCATAGCTTCTTCTGGAGGGTATGTCCATTATATGTCCTCCACTCTTCACTGATGAACACTACAGATTCTGGAAAAACTAGATGGAGAATTTCATTCAGGCTCAAAGCATGTTAGCATGGATGGCCATTAAGGATGGCCCATATGTTCCTACTAATGAAGTCGAGGGTATAACTACCCGAAAGCCCTCAAATTAGTGGGATGAAAATTATTATAAAAGGTTGCGTGAAAACACTAATGCTATTAACATGCTTCAATGTGCTCTTAGTGCAGCAGAATTTAACAGAATATCCTGATGTGAGACTACACAAGAGATTTGTTAAAACCTCGAAGTGACCTATGAAGGAACAAACAAGGTCAAAGAGGCCAGAATCGATCTCCTTCAACAAAAGCTGGAATCTTTTAAGATGGAGCCCGAAGAATCCATCAGCAGCATGAATACTAGATACACCAATCTAGTAAATGAGATGAAGAGGCTGGGAAAAGAGATCACTAAGGAAGAAATGGTAAAGAAGATCATTCGCAGTCTCACCAAGGAATGGGACAACAAAAAGACTGCCATTGAGGAAGCTCATGACTTAAATTTCTATAGTTATGACAAACTCATTGGTAATCTCCTAACTCAAGTACTATCCTTGGAGAGATACAGCCAATAAGAGAAGAAGCCTAAGAAAAAGAAGAAAGCTTTTGCTCTCAAGGCAGACTCATCCGAATCAGTCTCCTCTAGAACAGAAAAGCAGTTAAATGAATCTCACTAAAACAAAGAAGAAATGGCTATGCTAGCCAAATAGTTCGGAAGATTCCCGAGAAAGAAAGAAAGGAGGAGTTCTACAACATATGATTACAGAAAACTGAAGGAAGGTTCCTCTAGAAGGGATAAGCTAAGAAAAGCTCTGGAAGATAAGAAAGATCCAAAAAAAGAATCAGCTTACTATGAATGTGGAGACAAAGGACATTTCAGATCCAAATGTCCCAAGCTTAAAATGGAAAAGATATATGAGAAGAAAGAAATGGTGGCCACATGGAGCAATAATGAAGAAAGCAGTAGCTCATCTTCAATAGAAGAATAACAAATTAAATATTGTGCATTTATGGCACTAACAGATCCGGAAGCAGAGCAATCCAGAAGAAATCCATCTAAGCAAGTCAGTGAGCAAATTGAAGAGTCAAAATTTGAGACAGGTAGTACCGAGGTAAACTCTCAATCAAATTCTATATCTAACCTTGGTCTTGCTAGAGCTTTAGGGATTGTAATCAACAATGTGAGGAAGAATACAAAGGCTATCAAATCCCTTCAAAGACAAGTGATGGAACTTACTGAAGATGCTGAAGTAATAGCACAAGATATCAACTCAATCAGGACCACAAAGAACATTGATGTTTTTAAAGAAAACTTCCTACAAAATCAAGTACAAATATTGAGTGCAAATGTAATCGGGCTTGATAGGGAACTAGCTCTGATGAAGTAGGCATCCGAAAGGAAACCAGAATCCTCAAACCAAAGGAGGAAGTCAAATCTTGCATCTAGAAGGAATCTGGAACCTATAAAACAAAATAAAATCTGGAAGCAGCCTCAAGCACAAAAACACAATGCTCCACTGAGACAAAGAAATCAAACTCAAAGATATACAGCTTCTCAAAAGGAAAAGGCTAAAGTGGTCTATGATGAGCAATCCACTAAGCAAAAGAAAAACTATAGAGCAAAAGTTGCTCCTCCAGTCAACTATCAGGTTCAAACCAAACAAGCTAGACATTTCGGAGATTATGGGAAGAAGGATCTCCAAAAGATTGAGGAGAAGCTTAAGCAGAACAAACTAGTCACGGGGTGCAGGTTTTGTGGAGAAAATAACCATATGACTAAATTGTGTAGATCTAAAAATGGTTATTATGATATTTATCCTTGGCCTAAAATGGTTGATAACCCGAGAGGACCCAAATCTGATTAGGTACCCAACCCACTTGATCTATTTTTCAGGTATGCCTTAGATCCACATAAGATCAACAAACATGGTACATTAATAGTGGATGCCCAAGGCACATGACTGGTGATGAGAAAGTCTTCATCACTTTAATCTGGAAGAAAGGTGGAAAAGTAAGCTTTGGAGACAATCAAAAGGGACATACCATTAGGCACGGAACCATCAGATCTTAATTAAAAATTGAAGATGTCTCGCTACTTGATGGACTAAAGTTCAACCTGCTAAGTGTTGCACAACTCTATGACAAAGGTAGGAAAGTCACCTTTGACTCTGGAGGCTGCTCAATCACTGATAGTAAGTCAAATGAACTCTTTCTCTATGAACCTAGAGTAAATAATGTCTATTCTATAAACATTAAAAAGGAGAAAAAGAATATATGCTTGGTATCTAAAGAAGAAGAATCATGGCTTTGGCACTGGAGTTGGGACATGTAAGCATGAATCTCCTACCAAAATGAGCTAAAAAGAATTGGTCGTGGATTTGCCTAAGGTTGCTTTTGATAAGGATCACATATGCACTGCCTGTCAATTAGTAAACAATATAGAAAAAGCTTCCCTTCCATCTCCTATATGCCCTCTATAAGAGTTTTAGAACTCTTGCACGTTGATCTCTTTGGTCCAATCAAACTAATGACTTTAGGTAGAAGAGAATACACTATGGTTATAGTGGATGATAATTCTCACTATACCTGGGTTGTGTTGCATTACTAGTAAAGACGAAGCCTTTGACTAGTTCTCAAAAATATTCATCAGGATAGAAGTAGAATAGGGCATAAACATTGAATGCATCCAGAGTGATAATGGAGGAGAATTCAAAAATAAGCATTTTGCTGAATTTTATGAATCCAAAGGCATTAAGCACAACTTTTCTGCTCCTCATACACCTCAATAGAATGGGGTTGATGAAAGGAAAAACAGAACAATAGTTAAAATGGCTCAAACAATGACAAATGAGAATAGATTGCCTAAATACTTATGGGGTGAGGCCGTGAACACAACATGTTACATCTTAAATAAAGCTCTGACTAGAAAGATCATAGACAAGACCCCTTATAAAATCTAGAAGGGAAGGAAACCCAAGATTGGGTACTTCAAAGCCTTTAGATGTAAATGCTACATCCTAAATGATAGAGAGCAACTAGGAAAATTTGATCCTAAATCTGATAAAGCAATTTTCCTTGACTACTCGACACATAGCAAAGCTTACAGAGCATATAATAAGAGAATACAAACTGTGGTAGAATCAATACAAGTAGATTTTGATGAGACTAACCATGTAGGAAAGAAAAGCCAAGATCCGGATGAGACAACTCTGCATGAATCAGAACCATTGAAGGCTCAACATCCTTTTTAGATCAAGAAGTATAAGGAAGAGGATGAGACAATAAATTTCAACCAAGATCATCTCTCAACCAATCCCTTGAATGCTGAAATTGATTTCAATAATGGACAAGAAGAAGATGAGGAATTGGATGCAGAATTAGAGCAATCTCTAGAAGTGCAGAAGGATCTTCAAAGGGAAACAAGAACACAAAGGAATCATCCAGTGGAAGCCATTTTGGATAATGTCCAAAATCTAATCAGAACTAGAGGATAACTCAACCGAATGATGAGTCATGTTACTTTTATCTCACTTATAGAACCAAAGAAGTTTCAAGATGCAGAAGGAGTTGAAAGCTAGATGATGGATATGCAAGAAGAGCTGGATTAATTCTCCAGAAATGATGTCTGGGATCTAGTACCTCCAACATAAGGGAAGTCAATTATTGGCACCAAATAGGTATTCTGGAATAAGCTAGATGAATCTGAAGTTGTGGTGAAAAATAAAGCAAGACTGGTTGCTCAAGGCTATAACCAGCAAGAAGAAATTGACATTGAGGAGACATTTGCTCCAGTAGCACGATTGGAGGAAATTCGAATACTATGTCCTTTTGCATCATTCATGGGATTCACCCTATTCTAAATGGATGTCAAAAGTTCATTTCTGAATGAAGTCATTCAAGAGGAGGCATCTTTCAAGCAACCACCTGGATTTGAAGATCCAAAGCATCCAAAACATGTGTACAAGCTGAAGAAGGCTCTTTATGGATTAAAACAAGCACCAAGAGCTTGGCATGAACGACTCACTTTCTTTCTCATATCCAAGGGCTATATCCGAGGTAAAGTAGATACAACACTCTTCATAAAGAAAAGGAAGAATAATGTCACTCTTATCTTAAATATATATGGATGACATTATCTTTGGAGCAACTGATGAAAAGATGTATAAATAATTTAGCTCTCAGATTCAAAAGGAATTTGAGATGTCAATGATGGGAGAACTCAACTTCTTCCTTAGTCTCCAAATCAAACAGATTCCGGTTGGGATTTTTATAAACCAATCCAAATACACCAAGGAGATTTTAAAGAAGTTTGAGATGGACAAAAGCAAGCCAGTGTCCAGTCCTAAGGGTTCAGATATAGTCCTTTCAAAGGATTGTGAAGGAGAAGATGTGGATCAAAAGCTCTATAGAGGAATGATTGGATCACATCTATAGCTGACAACTAGCAGACCTGACATACACTATGCAGTTGGCTACTATGCAAGGTATCAAGCCAATCTAAAAGATTCTCATCTTAAGGCTATAAAAAGGGTGCTCTTGTACTTGCTGGGAATAACTAAAGTTGGATTATGGTATCCCAGCAATAGAAATTTCACTTTGCAAGGGTACACTGATGCAGATTATGGAAGAGACATGCTTGAGGGAAAAAGCACTTTCAAGGGCTATCATTTCCTTGGAGATTTTTTAATATCCTAGTACAGCAAGAAGCGAACTTCAATAGCATTATGAACCACTAAAGCATAACACATGGTTGTGGTAAGCTGTGTTGCTCAACTCTTATGGATCAAACAGCAACTAGAAGATTATGGAGCTCAATCCGGATGCGTAGATGTTATGTGTGACAACATAAGTGCAATTGATGTGTCCAAAAATCTAGTACTACATAGCAGGATGAAGCATGTCAATATCAGGCACAATTTTATCAGAGATCATGTTATGAAGAAAGAGGTCATCTTGGTCTACATCCCAATAAATGAGCAAAGGGCAGATATCTTTACTAAGCCACTAAGTAAAGACCAATTCAACAAGCTAAAGGAGGCCACTGGAATGTTAAATCCAATTTAAATAAAGATCCAAAAGAGACACATTAGTTAATCTTGATCATCTACAAGTCAAAAGATCAAATAAATGAAGAATAGTTATTTGACTCTGGATTCGGAGAGAAATCCTGCCAGCTCAGTAGATAAGGAGTGATAAATGACAGCAAAAGCGCAAAAGTTAACTGTACACATTTTGAATTTTAAACGTTTATTGGGTAGTTCACTCTCGGCAAAAATAATAGTTGCTTTACAAATTAAACCATTCCAATTCTCTGGTTTAAATGCCATTTAACTCTCTCCTGAATTTTAATTGCCATGTCACTAATCCAGTTAAATCCAACTGCTTTCGGATTACCTTTCTACCCTCACCTTGAAAACTCTATAAAAAGCCCCCAAAATCCTTCTTCATCTTCACACGAGCAACTAATCTACTGTTACTCTGCTATTTTATTTCAATAAATCCTAAAATTTTAAATCCTTTCACAAACTCTCAAATGGCAAACACCCAAGAAAAAACCATTCCTCCTCCTCCTAGAAACATCTTCAAGGAAATTGATCTTAAAAATAAGGATTTTATCCCTCTAAAACTTAGAAGCCCTGATATAGTAGTTTCCTCTAACTATTTGGGTGACAACTTCTTGCTCAGAACTGAACCCTACGCCTAACTCCCAAAAGACCAATATCTTGAGGTCTTCCTCATAATAAACCACCTTACCTATCCAGATCTTGTTAGGGAATTCTATGATAACCTAATGGTCCACTTCTATTTTGATGCCCTCCGGATCAAAGTGCAAGGAAAGGTGATAACAATCGCTCCAGAGTTCTTTATGACTCATTTCCAGATGAAAAATGATGGGGTTCTTTTAAGAAATGATGGCGACGAGCTCAAAGTCAAGTATAATCCCAAAATGTGGCTTTCAATCAACTATTTTGGATACAAATTCTCTACCAACTAGCCAGAAACCCCAGGTTGATGCAATTCATCCTTAAAAAGTTTGCCCTAATTTGGAAAGGCTCTCTCACCATTGCATCTTCCTTTCAATAACTATGTTCTGCAGCATTGGGTGGAGAGCAAAGTTGTAAACATTCCTGTCCTAATAATACACTTTATGAAGCAGCATAAGAACATACATGGCGCACTCATTACTAAAATCCTTCTTAAAAATAGGATAAATCTATCTGTAGTCCAATCCATTCAAGGAAAGGAAATCCTAGAGAAAAACTTCAAAAATCTATCTTTTAGAGAAGTCTGGGATGATGAGAAAGCTCAAAAATAGAGGATGGAAAAGTAGGAGAAGAGCAAGGTCTGGAAGGCCGGAAGTTCTATGGAACTCGCTCTAGAAGCAAAAAGGGCTGGAACCACTAAACCCAGAGCTCAAAGGAAAGTGAATCTAAAACCTGTACTGGAACAGGGTGAGGAGGTAAATGAAGACACCCTAACCCTCACTTAATTAATGAAAACAAATCCGTAGAAGCCTAAGAGAGGAAGAAGGCTTATCAAAGCTGCAGCAAAGAAACTAGTTTATGAACTAGAGGTGAATGTAACCATCGTCGTGGCTACTGCTACCATTAGGAAGGGATGGTTGAAAGGTGCTACAACTATGATTGAGGATGTCCTGGAAGAAGATAGTGGTTCTAATAGTGGGGCAACCAAAGATGGAGAACCTACTCCCAGGAAGCAATTCATCGAGAAGGGACCCACATTCAATGAAGCTCTAAAGATAAAGAGAGCTAAGATAGCACCCAGAAAGTCTGCTCCGAGTATTTCCATATAGGAGCCAGTCCTAAAACCATCCACAACAGAGGAAATGGCTTAAGGCCATAAATTAAAGGGGAAGCAAATAGCAGTAACCGCAAAGCCCATCATTCCGAACAATCTTCATTCGGAGGATCCTTAGTTTGCTGAGATGATGGAAGTTGTCCAGGATAACATGAAAGTAAACCAACTCACCAAGGAGGGTCCCAAAGGGTCTTCCAGAATGGTAACGTTCACTCCACCAATAGTCATCTCCTCTAAATACTTGGACCTTCTCAAAGAAAGCAAATATAGCGAGAAAGAGTTGTACATTTTTAAGGCAAGAACAGAATCGCTTCCAGTAAATCTTTTGAATCCTAAAGCAGAACCAATTAAATTTGAAAATCATGTTAAGGCATCTAGAGAGAATGTTGAGGACAGTACCAACATTCTAAATAAATCTAAAGAAGTGCAAATTATAAGTCCTCAAAAGGCATCAAGAGGGGATATTTAGGACAATTCCAATCTTCTAGAAGAAGAGATTAAGGTAGGAGGAGTAGCTACTGCAAGGGAAAATGTTGTTGAATAAAAAGGCAACTTAGATGTAACTACAATTCAATCTAAGGAAATTGAGCCTAGCCTAGAGCATATTACTCCGGAGGAGGGAGATGGTCTGGGTTCCAGTGAGAAAGCTACTATAGAAGGGCACATAGAGGATGGGATCAAGCGAACTCTCTGGGGTATATGTGACCAGTTGAAATCTGTGGAGAAGTTAATGAAAGAGAAATCTATGTCTCTGGATCTTAAAGCAGAATTTGGGACAGATAAAATCTGGAGTGAAGAACATTGAGAGAAAGGTTGATCAATTTCCCACAACTACCTAAGTCGTAGAAACCTCTCTATCCAAGATCTCTCCAGAATTATCCCAACTCTCTTATGCAATCAAAATGGCTAATCGAACAGCAACCCAGGCTACAACTGGAGCAGATAATAAATATGCTACAATATTGGGCCAAATCACCTCATCATCCATAGACCTGGAAATAAAGCTCAAAGAGTACATTGATCGCAAGTTTAAAAGGTTGGAAAAATTCATTCCCACTGCCATCATAGACTCCTCAAAGGATGTCACATTCGGACTAACCATGCTAAATAAAGAACGCCAGGCAGCCCAGGAGATGCTTTGTAACTTTTTAGATGAGTAAGTACCAAAGCTCCTGGAGAAATATAGGACTGATGCAACTGATGACTTCTAGTGCCATCTATCCGAAATAGAAAAGCTCACCAACACTATAAAGGATAATTTCGACAAAGAGCTCTCGCATCTCAATACTAGTCTTTACAACTGCCGGAGAGACATCATCCCGGAGATTGAAAAACTCCAATCCAGTATGGCTCAATTATCGCTAACTCCTTCTTCTTCATTCGGAACCTCCCCTGCAGTTCTGAAAAGCCTTCTGCTCACAATCATTCAAGATCTCATCCAGCACATTAGGAATACATAATTCTTTAGCTACAAGTGCAGTCTTACTCTCCTCAAGGCACTATTCCCATTCTTTGAACTAGAAGATAGGTAGCATGCTCTTAAGATGTATCCAGAACTATCTAAGTCCTACTCTCTACTCTAGAAGCTCGTCAAACCACTCCATCTACTTCCTACTACTGTAGAAACTATTCTTGAGATGTGCACTAAAGGGAATGCAGATTATTTAGTTTACTCCAGAGCTTGGCAAAAGAATTGGGATCAATGAACATATATGGTGACAGACCCGGTTGATGGTGATGCAAATAAAAAGGGGGAGAAGAGCAAAAGCATGAAAGGTGAATCCTTCGGAAAGAAGTAGTTTATAGAATAGCTATTTTTAAACTTGTAAATTTTGTAATAGCGAGTTCTAAAATTTTCACTTATGTACTCTATAATTTGTAATCCGAAACTTCATTAATGTTAACTATTGTGAACAGCAGATGTATATATAGTGAAAAATACTTATACAAAAATTGCTTCTAAGTACAACTATCAATTGTACTTCAAAAACTTAGAAATTAAGATGCAAAAATATTAGGCGAGTTAGGATGCTAGAATTATAGGGGAGTAAATATGTAAATGACTAAGTATCAAGAATCATACTTAGCTAATAAAACTCTTTAGCTTATACATAAATATACTCAGGTTTTTGTTTCCATCAAATGGGGGAGATTGTTAGGAAATAATGATCTGGAAAAAGCCATCCAAGAAATATTCAGACCAGGTTTGAAGAAAACAAAAACATAATCTCCTAAGTCCATAAAGAAAACAAAAACACAAGTGTTCAAGATAAGTCATCCGGACACATATTGAAGACTTCAAACACCTAAGTCCAAAAGGAAAACATCTGGTTTAAGTTTGGAAAGGAAACAAACTTTTAACTTCTCAAAATAGCATCTGAAATAAGAAGACTAATTAAAGAACATTCGGATAAGTTGAGACTGAAGACATCTGAAAGACTCAATTATTAAGACAACGGAAATTATCCGAAAATTTCATTTCCCTCCAATTTTGGTCTGAAGTCAAAGATCCTTTTGCCTTGAAGATTGAAAAAGAGACAGCTAGGACGCATTTCAGAAAAGGACAAAGGGACTACACATGAAAGAGAAAAAGGTAACAACTTTTCAACATAGATCAATGGGAATGGCGTATGGAGCTCACATAAAAGCAAATAGCATAAAAGTTGGTGATTCACTAAAATATAAACAAAATGATCATTGACAACTTTTTTGCCTTAATCCCAAAAATTCAAATGGGACATTTATTTAGTCTAACGGATTGATCAATGGCTCCGGAAGCGCCACATCGTACTTGATCAATGGTAAAGATTGAAGATCTACCTAAATGATACTCAATGGCTACATTTATGATCAAAGCCTATAAAAGGGAAGCTTCAAAAGTTGAGAAGGTGCTGGCTGATTTCATAAAAAGCTACTACAAAAGAGAATTCACGCTCATTCAATCAGTGAACAAAATCCCTCCAAGAACTAGAAAAATTTCACATCTATTTTTGTAAGAATTCTCAAGGGTGTTATAAACTTGAAGAATTCAAAAACCAAACCCTTGATAAAATCAGTTGTAATATCTCATACTTGGGTGAGTATTGAGATCGGGACTCAATTTAGGTTTAGTTCTTTAAGTGGTATATCCCTATAGGACTTAGCTTAGGTTTGGGTAGAATCTAAGTGGTATATACTACTAAAGAAAAAGGACTCAGCTAGGAGTTAGTGCTTCTAGTAGTATATCCTACATCCGGAAGAGGGGTTACCATCTAGAGACAATCTCAAGAGGACTCAACTAGGAGTTAGCGCTTCTAGTGGTATATCCAACATTCAAAGGAGAATAAATCTTCAGAGACAATTGTAAGGCTTAATTCCTGCCAGTTCGAAAGTAACTACACTAGTGGACAAAGCTCAGAGGAAGGAAAGGGACTAGAGTAGGCAGGACCGAACAAGGATAAAATTATAGTGTTTGATTTTCTTTAACTTGTTACCTTATTGCACATTATTTCATATTTGCATCATCCAGATCCATTACATCTGGAACATATCAAACACGCTACACAAGACTTCTCAAAGTCTGTACATTCTACAAAAAGGGTCATTGACCCTATGAGCGGATGACATTTTAGACGGGGCTGCGAAGTCGGGCCAAAGGACCGACCTCTTAAAAATAATGTATGGCCGTGGTGCTGGTAGAAAATGGTTTTGCATATTTTAGTGTTCAAAAGATACGAGATTTAAATCCTGTACTAAAATTAGAGTCGCCACCCGGTTCAGCTCAATCGAGAAATTTGGGTAAAATTTTCCCATCGGGTTGTAGACCATAACTTAAGTAGAGATTCTGAGTTAGGATGATGTTATCTATTTTACATTGACCAAGTTAAAAGTTTCATTCTTTCTTAATCGGTTTTAATCCACCCTATTTATTGTATTTTTGATTTATATCTTGTTAGCGCATTATTAAGCATTCAAAGCGGAAATAAATGAATTATAATAGTCATCTAATGAATAAAAGCGGAAATTAAAGGAATAATTACAAGGCTTTACAAATCCTATACATCTGTCTATACAATAAATAAAATACCCGAAGGCCTAACATACATCTAACCTAAATCTACCTGCACGAAAAGGTTAGCATAGATACGGGACATTATATGAGATATGTCACACATAGCGGCACCCTCAGCAGTGGGGTCCAAGGGGCAGCAGCCCCTCGCAGGGTCTAAGGGACAGTGCCCCTGGCAGGGTAGAGGGACGATAGCCCCTCGCGGGGTTCCAGGGCCAAAGCCTTGGGCTGGTGAAAATTTTTTATTTTAGGATAAAGGTTCCCTTTGAAAAATTCATTTTTTGAACAAATTTTAGAGAAAAGTCCATTTTGGACACGATTATTATTTTAACCAAATTATTAATGAAAATGCCACATGTTAAGGGGTTTGGACCATTTTTGGGGAATTCTGGATTCCCGCCGTGGTACTGTACATCCTTGCTTCAGAAATTAAACGTAGCTAAATCTGTTCTCCAGAAGGTCATGCTGCCAGTGGTATGAATGAAGCCACCAATGGCATCAATGATGCTGCTAGCAATTTCATTTACACAAGGAGGTAGACTGACATTCTGGGTACCATAGAGAAAGGGTCACATAAGAAAATAGAGCTATTGGGGATAATAGAAGCCCCTGGCGGTATCACTGATGTCGCTAGCGACATGAGTGATTCCACCGGCGGCTTCAAGTTCTTTGGCGGCTTCACTTTCTTGTAGCAGCAGCAGCAGTTAATGATCGAAAAACCACCAAAAACCCAATACTTAGCACAAAATAGCAAATAAACACAATAAACAAGTAAAATGGAAGCCAAAGAGCTACAAGACTCAGAATTTTTACCTCGAGGCCATGAATCCACCTCTTCGTGATCCAAATGACACATCTGGGCAGCTTAAAGTGATGATTTGAGTAATAAGTAGGGGATTCAAGTCTCTAAATCTACTTAGGTATCAGAGAGTTCAGTTAAGAAAAACTAACAAAAAAATGGATTAACTCCCCTTTTCTTACCTTGTCTATACCTTATCCCACTAAAGATAATTAGAATTTTGCTTAAAATCTCTCTAAGATTTCAAGTGTGTAATTGCCAACCATTTTTCAGTTGTAAATGGCTCCTTATATAGGCTAAAAATTGGCTTTGATCAATTATCTGGCGGGTATCGAGCAAGCATTGTTTGCTGCAGAAACTCATGCCGCCTGCAGTATAGATGATACCGCTGGTGGTATCGCTAAAGCTGCTGGCGGCTTAAACTTCTACCAGGTCTAAAAAGTAAGTATGGCATAGCCTAAAAAGGTGAAACGGTGGAATAATCCGCCGAAAAGGTGTTTTAGCAGGGTTTTCTGGGTAATTAGGGTTATTTTTGGATTTTTAAGGGTATTTAGGACTAAATTATTTTTTTGGTGCAAATCATCGGTTTGACCTCCCATCGGACTCGTTATCGGACACGTCGAACTGAATTTTTCTAAAAATAAAATTCGTAAAGAATTTTTATTGATAATAAAAATTCCAAAAAAGAATTTTTATCATGAGGAATAAAATCGAATATACATCATCATCGCCTCACGAGAGGGACTATAAAATCTCGTGCTCACAAGCTGCCCCTTGGGGGATCACTTCTACCACAAGTTAGTACGATCGCACAAAAAGAGCAAGGTTTTAGAAATTGTACCTGATATATGGTGTGTTAGGTCCAAGGGATGATAAAGGAGGTTGAACCCGAAGGATGACATGTGCAGAGACTATATTAGAACCTTCAGTTGGCGCTCGGTGGTTGAACCCAAAGGATGGCATGTACATGGACTACACTGTGATCTTCAATTAACGTTCGATGGTTGAACCTAAAAGACGGCATGTATAAGGACTATACCATGATCTTTAATTGATGTTTGGTGGTTGGATCCAATGGATGACATGTATAGGGTCTATACTAGGATCTTTAGTTGATGCTCGGTGGTTGAACCTAAATGATAGCATGTACAGGGACTATACTGTGATCTTTAATTGATGTTCAGTGGTTAAACCCAAAGGACGGCATGTACAAGGACTATACTATGATCTTCAATTGACGCTCGGTGGTTGAACCCAAAGGATGGCATGTACAGGGACTGTACCACGATCTTTAGTTGACGCTTGGTGGTTAAACCTAAAGGACGACATGTACAGGGACTATACTATGATCTTCAACTGATGCTAGGTGGTTGAACCCAAAGGATGGCATGTACAGGGACTATACCATGATCTTCAGTTGACGTTCACTGGTTGAACCTAGAGGACGGCATGTACACGGACTATACTATGATCTTTAGTTGACATTCGGTGGTTGAACTAAAAGGATAGCATGTACAGGGACTATACCATGATCTTCAGTTGACGTTCAGTGGTTGAACCCAAAGGATGGCATGTACAGGGACTATACCATGATCTTCAGTTGATGCTCGGTGGTTGAACCCAAAGGACGGCATGTACAGGGACTATACCGTGATCTTTAATTGACACTCGGTGGTTGAACCCAATGGACGACATGTACGGGGACTATATCATGATCTTTAATTGACGCTTGGTGGTTGAACCCAAAGGATGACATATACATGGACTATACCATGATCTTCAGTTGACATTCGATGGTAGAACCCAAAGGACAACATGTATAGGGACTATATTGTGATCTTCAATTGATGCTCGATGGTTGAACCTAAAGGACGGCATTTATAGGGACTATACCATGATCTTCAGTTGATGTTCAGTGCTTGAGCCCAAAGGGCGGCATGTACAAGGACTATACCGTAATCTACAGTTTATGCTTGGTGGTTGAAGCCACAGGACGGCATGTATAGGGATTATACCATGATCTTAAATTGACACTCAGTGGTTAAACCAAAAGGATGGCATGTATGGAGACTATACCGTGATGTTCAGTTGACGTTCGATGGTTGAATCCAAAGGACGGCATGTACGGAGACTATACCATGATCTTCAATTGACGTTCAACGGTCGAACCCAAAGGACGGCATGTATGAAGACTATACTATGATCTTTAGTTGACATTCGGTGCTTGAACCCAAAGGATGGCATGTACGGAGACTATGCCATAATCTTCAATTGACGTTCGATGCGGCCGGTGGCCCAAAGAATGAGGATTTTTAGTTTGCCCCTTGTGGTTGTACCTGTAATGAGTGATAAGTGAAACAAGATTAGAGAGATTTTTAGATGACATTTTTACTACTTGATTGATTTTTTAAAACAAAAAAAAATTTGCCCCTTCGATCAACAGTAAAAACATGATAATTAAAAATAAAAGGGTCTTAGAAGTCCTGGAATGTTGAGGGCTTGTGCTGGGATCCCATTGAATTGTTGAGGTGTATTTTGCCAAGAAGGGTGCGGAGCTAGGTTTGTCTTGCGGGGTTTTATATGATGTTGAAAATGCAAAAGGTTTAGGAATTTTGAGTTGCTAAGGAATCATTGCAAAAATTCATTGAATCTTCAAAATACGGAAAAAGTTGTGAAGGCACTTAAAGCTATTATTGGTAGTTGAATGTCGATGGTGATATGGCCATGTTGTCACTAGCAAGGGATTTCATGTGGTCCCTTTGACTAGTTGATCGAGTCTAGACAGATGTGTCTTACAGAGCTGAGGCCACCGTTGATATGACTGATGGTGGGACTGATGCCCCGAGCGAAGGTGGAAAGCGATATCTTGAGAGCATGAGGGAATGATGTCCCAAGAAAAAGTGGGAAGCATTATCCAGAGCGAACATAGGAATGATGTCCCTTGCAAAGGTGGAAGCGATGTCCCTGCCAAAGAAGGTTAGAATGATGTCCCAAGCGAAGGTGGGATCGATGCCCCTAGTGGTGGTGGGAGTGATGTCCCGAGTGAAGGTGGGATCAATGCCCCTAGTGGTGATAGGAGTGATATCCCTAGCAAATGTGGGAAGCAATATCCCGAGAGAATGCAGGAACAACGTCCCAAGTGAAAGTGGAAAGCATTATATCGAGCAAATGTGGGATCAATACCCCTAGCAGTGATGGGAGTGATATCCCAAGTGATGGTGGGAATGATGCCCTGAGCAAAGGAGGGAATGATGCTCCTTGCAAAGATGGGAGCAATGTCACTAGAGAAGATGGGAACGATATCCTGAGGGAAAGTGGGAGCGATATCCTGAGTGAAGGCCAGAGCAACGCCCCCAGTGAAGGTGGAAGCAATGTCTCGAACAATGATGGGAGCAAGGCCCCTAGCGAAGGTGGGAGCTATGTCTCGAGCGAAAATGAGAGTGATGGTGGGAGTGATATCTTGAGGGAAGATGAGAGCAATATCCCGAGCGATGATGGGAGTGATATCTCGAGGGAAGATGGGAGCGACAATCTGAGCAAAGGCGGGAGGAATGTCCTAAGTGATGATGGGAATAATATCCCGAGGAAATATGGGAGTGATTTCTCGAGTGATGACGGGAGCGATACCCCGAGGGAATATGGGAGTGTTTTCCCGAGCGATGAAGAGAGAGATATCTCGAGGGAAGATGGGAGCGATTTCCTGAGCGATGACGGGAGTAATATCTCGATGCCTTTTGCATTGAGTAAGGGTGACTATTGCCAGAAATTGTTTAATAACTGGTTGCCCTAGCTTGATCGACGTTTGGTCGGCTGGTCAATCCTTGTATTTGAGTATATACCCTTAGCCATCTTTTTGATCGATAGATGATGCTGTTAGACTTGAGTCGCAGTCGGGGAACAGCATGTAACTGTCCTCAACCTACATTAAGACAAAGTAGAGAAGTTAGCCCAAAGCGTGAATTGCGTTTTTATTTTTTAATTGAGTATGCCGAGAGTAAAAATTTTTGCCATTTTAATTAATAATAAAAACGGAAGAATGAATTGTAAATTGAGTTAGATTTTCTGGGGAATCCGGAGGAGTTATTGCAGAGGTTCAGCGAGTCGTCTACACCATCTTGAGCGTACCTTTCGAGGTTTTTTTTTTGATCGATAGATGACTCCAAGCTATTGGAGAGAATTGTGCCCCTTTCAAGTGCCTCTTGTTGATCGGATAGATGACCCTAAGTGGTTGGAGAGAATTGTGCCCCTTCCAAGTACCTCTTATTGTTCGGTGGATGACCCCAAGCAGTTGTAGTGCCCCTTCCAAGTGCCTCTTGTTGATCGGTAATGGTTGGATTATTGAAAGGTTGCTTGTTCTATGTGCTCGGGGTTCTGCCCCTATCTTTCATGCCTCGATAATTTTCCTTTGGATATTTTAGGAAACATAGATTGCAAGAGTGTACGCATGAAATGCATGTATTAAAATGTATGATTATGCGATATTTCATCAAATCGTGTTGGATAGGAAAATGATGCTTTTGTAGTGAACAAGTAGGCTAGTGTGATGGAAGAGGAACTCCTTAAAGATGGCTTATATGAAGGACTTGGGTCCAAGTCTGAGTTCAAATTTGAGTTTCAATCAAGATACAGCTCATAGTGGGTATTCGGCTTTGAGTGGATTGAGTCGTTGATTTCTAATGCTCGACATTTACTGGCCAAATCAAGTTAAAGAGAGATGAGGATAGAGTACTTTGTTTGCGACCCTAGATTATGACATTGTGGATGCTATCACTACTAATGCAAGTAAGGCCCTCCTCTGCTTCTAAGAAGCGTTCATCAGTGAGGCTGGAGTGAGAACCCGATGAGGATGGTCTTGAGATTTACTTGATGTGCATTGACAGGATGGTGAAAGAGTTCGGTGTGACATGTGCATTAGTCTACCTTATTAGTGGTTCTAATTTTTGCATAGACCCGATCGGTGTGATGGGCTATCGAACCTTATCTTAACATTTGCCTGGACCGCCCTTTCAGGTTTTCAATCCAGCAGACATGTTTCTTGCGTAGACCGTCCTTTTCGGATTTTTAGTCTATCTTCTTTTTTTGTATTTTTTTATTATTTATTTTGTTTATTATTATTTTTTTCGTCTTTATTTTTGCCTGGACCGCCCTTTTTGGGTTTTTAATCCAGCAGACTTATTTCCGACTTTTGCATAGACCTGGATGTTTTCAGTCTATCCAGATTTATTTGTCTTTTAGATGTTGAGTTACTAAGCACTTATACGGATGAGCTTTGAGTACCCTCCATTAAGTTTACTTGCGATGTTTCCACCATTTGGCTATCAGGCATCATACAATCACAAGCATAAAGATTTCAGTACGAAAGATACTTCTATTAGATGAATTTGACCACAGTGCAAAATGTTGATAACTGACGGTGAGCACGCAACTACGTTTGTTATTTTTTGGTGCCAAATTGATTTGCTTTATCCCAAAATTATTCTTCATGTTTCAAATGCAGATTTATGGAAGATTCGATGCAAACTCAAAGTCATTGGATTCCGTTCAAGCAAAGTGATATTAAACTTGAATATCATTTACAAATAACTTTTATCATTAAATCCAGTTTCATGGTTAATAAGATTCAAAGGACGTTTTTGCTGATGCTAATATGTTAGAAAATGTTTTATTTGTCTTTATTTTGCTTTATTAGAGTTTTAATAATAAGTCATTAAACATGGCGTTATGTAGGCATTAGTTTTACTAGCTTTTAAGTGTCCTTTGTAATCCTTAGTTTTTAAGTACCTTAATTCTTTTTGTAACTCTTTTTTAGATTTAAAGTTTATTTAGTTAATTGTAACTCTTCCTTTTTCTCTATAAAAGGGAAGACACAATTTGTAATAAAAAATATTAGATTATAATTTGATTGGAGATATTGTGTTTTAACACATTTGGATTTGATTAGTTTCCAAAAACTAAAGGGTTTTGTTTGTTGCCGAAAACAATCAAGGGTTTTGTATATGATCCATAAACATTCAACTATCACAAATTAGTACATTTTCCATTTTATTCTTTTTCCGCTTCTGCACGCCATCAATAACCATTTCCATTAATCAAACCCCCGGTGTTAACCAATCCTTACAGATTTTCAGGTTAACATCTTACTGTTTTTCTCTTGTTCCCTAAATTTTACCTGGACCGCCCTTTTCGGGTTTTCAATTCAGCGGGCAATTTTGTGAAGAGGTACCTAATTTTTGCCTGGCTGGTTTGTAGAATACCAACCATCGGGTGTCACCATAATTTTTGCCCGATCGGTAGAAGACCGAAAGGCGGGTAATTTATTACACATATTTTTTTATGTGCCGCTTTTCTGATTTGTTTCTTTTGTTTAGATTTGATAGCACTTAAGCCTGTCTTGGTTTATTATGTTGATGAACTCGCTCTTGTCTATGCTCATTATCTCGATTTCCTCGTTTATTGAGTACTTTCTTGATCGTATTCTGATTTTAACTAGCGGTATCGCTAGAGTTTGGTTCGTGGGAGTTTTGATGCTTATAAAGTGCCTTCCTGATTGGCTTATTCGTCGCTTTGACTGCTCCTTTAGCCTATAGTTTGTGCGGAGAGGATTTGTAGCATTCAATTACACATCCCCTAATTAATTTGTAAATTTCCTCTTTAAGTAATACTTTATTGTCCGAGGCAATGTGACGAGATGGGTCATATCGATCCAAGGAGATGCTCCCTTCTGAATTTGGTTGTCTTCTTATTTGCTAGATTGGTGTTGGATTGAAATCCCGGCTATTTTGAAAAGTACCCCATGTCCACTTTAATAAACTTATGTCCATGAGTTGATGATGGTTGAATCTTGTCCATCCTACTGATCCTATACAATGAAAATGGGCGAAGAGTAGCAAAACTGTGATGCCCAATAAAAGAAAGGTGCCATGCATCCTCAGGAATCTGATACTGATGGTGCCTTTTCACCTTAGCAATGCATTTGGCAATTTGATTTTGGAAACAAATAGACCACTTGCCGAATCCTGAGGTTTCTATATAGTGGTCGTAAATGGTGACACTTCTATTTAGTTGGCTTACACTTGGTCCCCTCGGGGATGGGATGATTGGAAATTCGGTATCCTATGCTAAGCGTATCTTCATATGACTAGGCATAAGTGTTATCAAGATCTGTAAGCACTTTTATTATCTCACATATATTTTTAACAGGAGTTAGATCTTATTACCACTTGAGAGATTCCATTAGTACTCAAATAAATTTCATGCAACAAAGTATCTCGAATACTGAAAACATCATGCGTATGCTTATATGAATGCATGGATCATTTGGGCAAAACACGAATAAGAAAAAAAAATGAAGGTTGCTCGTCGAGCTGAAAGTTTCAAAGGTAGAATTATTCAAAACAGAAAATTTTACACATCAAATTTGTCATCCTCCACAGGTAGAGGGCCTTCGTTGTTGATGTCGGTGGTAAGACCATCCTTGGTAGGTTCCATCAATGTGTCATCTCGGTCGAAAGCTAGAGTCTCATTCTGCTCGGTGGCTAGCGAGATATCCTTCACTTGACTTGCCCCCTCGATGAGAACACCGGTGAGTTATTCTATGGTTTCAGCCAATAGGCTCTCTGCTTCGCCTTTTTCGTGTTTCCTCCCTTTCTTCGTTAAAACTGGCATGGCCTTAGTCATTGTTATGATAGCCTTTTTGACCTCCTCATCACCTAGTTTCTCACCTTTAGCTTCATTGTCAGAGGGCACCCTCCTTTGCCCTTGCCTTTGGAGCAGATGACCTTGATAAGCTCCTGTGGCTTATTTCCCTATTTAGGTAAGCCAGAATTGGTCATTCTTGTCTAGTTGCCAAACTCGGGTAGGGGGAAATTCAGAGTGCTAGGCGCTTTTTCCAAATCAACCATCTTTTCTTCCTTTACTAAAAGGCGGATGGCATGAACTAGAGTTTGGCAATGATTAGTGTAATGACCCCGTATGAACATGATATGAACAGAAATTTTTCTTATCTTTAAACTTAGGGGGTTTATACACGTGAAGAGATTTGAGAAGGCCAACTTCTCTTGCCTTAGCAAAAATTATATTAAGTGGGAGCTTCCATAGGCTCGTATTACTTTCAAGGACATTGCATGGCTCGGTAGTGGAAGCTGGGCCGATTTTTAAGAGGCCCTATTATTCATCCACCTGAGAAGGGGACGCGCCAGATTTATCATAGCCAGCTGATCGACGTATGCTAGAGTTTTAGAAAACCTGACCTTCATTTCTTTTGAGTTCTCCCTCTTTCTGATCATAATTAGCTGCCACCAGTTGACACAAGAAGGTTTCAACTTTGGGTGTCACGCCCGGAGGTTGCATGACTTGGTCGTACGAGGAGGGAATGTTTCCTTGCATTGTAAGTGGCTGAGATCGTTTAGCTCCCTCACAAAGGTTAAGTTAGGAAATGAACAGGTCTTGTGGGTAGGTAGCCCATTTGGGTGTGATACCAAAATGGGGAGGTGTCGTGGATGTGGGTAGTGCAAGTTGTGAGGGAGTGACCAACGTATGGGATAAGCCATGGAAAAATAAGGGAAGAACTGAATCTTGGGCTTCTTTCCTCTATTTAGAATTAGTAGATAAGGGCGATTACAGGAGAGCTTCAACTTCAGGTGTCATGCTCAAAGATTGTATGACCTGGTTGCAAACTCCAAACTGGCCATATAGATAAGGAGGTGGCAAACCAAGTCAGAGATTAGACACTAGTTTGGCATTGAAAGGCTTGTGAGGGTAAGTAGTTCCTCAAGGTGTTATAATAAACTAAGGGGTACTAAGAGTGAAAAGTGGTGGAGGCACTGTAGGCTGGGCCAATCCACTAGAGGATGTTGAGAATTGGTGAGTAGAATCATATAAAAGTGAGGGGAGAATTGAGCTTTTGGCTATAGGCCTTGGGTTTTGGGTTGAGAAAGAGAAGACTGGTTGGGCCATTGAGGTTTGAAGATAGGTTGAGGTTTGACCGAATTAGAATAAGCTGGACTGAGTTTGGGTCAAAGCTGACTGAACCGGAAGCTGAGCGAACTGAATCGGTTGTGCCCCTATCGAGCCGGATAAAACTTGAGCTGAACCATTCTGATCAAACCCATTCTGATTCTGAGTCTGAATACCTGATTCCGAAAGCTAATCGGAATTCTTATCCTCCAGGGCTTGTCTAATAACCACTTAAACAGTTGTTTGAATCTATTCCTGAGTAGTGTTTCAGAAGATATCCAAATTGACAACACGAACTGAATCGGTTGTGCCCTTTTCTTTGTCTTTTTTATGATTTTCTGCCAAAACTCCGGCTGATCGTTCTGGCAAATGTCAGGCCGATTGAACGTCACCTAGGCCACCTCGCTAAGTCGACCTACTACTTCGTTCAGTCGGCCTACGGGTCGCTCAACCGGCCAATCGTTGTTTTGTCGGATTTTCTGGGTTCTTTTCCCCTAAACTAAAAAATCAAAGTTATATAAGCATTTTAAGTTAGAATCTACTGTAACATTGTAGGAAATGACTTGAAATTTTAGTAATCTTGGGTTTTCAGGAGCAAAAATGTCGATTCCGGCTTGTTTAGACACTTTTTCCAGCAGGCCACTTTAGTGGGATGAAGGCCGACTGAGTGTCATCTAGGCCACCTCATTGAGTCGGCCTACCATGTCACTGAGTCGGTCTACCACCTCACTGGGTCGGCCTACTGGTAAAAATATCCAAATGGTCCCTGTTTGCTTTATTATGTTATTTTTGGCCCCGATTTTGGTTATTTTCAAAAAATCTCTAAAAATCACAAATAATCTGAAATTAATTAGATTAACCTTTATAGCTGCTGGAAATTTTTTTATCTATTGTTTAATGGGTTAAATGACTTTTTAATGGCTTGAAAATGACCTTTTTGCTAAATAAATGCCTAATGAACCTTTTTGCCATGGTTAAAAATTCCAAAAATATTCTAAAAGTATTAAATCTGATTTTAGGATGTTTAGTTAATTTATTTCACCCTTTTTAGGTTGTTAGATAATTAATTAATGCCCGAAAATTATGTTTTTGTCCCGAAAAATTTGAAAAATACGTTTTCTTCATGCTATGTGTTTTTTTTCAGCATTTTATTTATTCATGCTTTATTTATGATTATTCTCGTATATCTATTGCCTCGTTTGGAGCCGGGTCCGAGTCAGTAAGCTCAGTTAAAACCCGATTTCGCCCATTTATTTATTTATCGCTTTGTTTATTTCTTCGCATTAGAAAAATGTATTGGTATTTGTAAAGCCTTGTAATAATTTTATTTTCTTGCTTTGCTTTATTTAGCTCTTTTCGTGTGATGTATGACATATAAACCAAAAACACCAAACAATAATCGGATTAAATCGCATAAGAACTAAGGTAACATTTATTAAAATATAATCGGCTTGATTTAAAAATTGAAAAGTAAGCAACATCATCCGGAGGTACGGTCCAACCACCCGGTGGGAATATCGTACCCAAATTCCCGGTGGAGCTTAACCTGGTGGCAACTCTATCTAAAATACCGGATTCTAAGTCTCGTATCCCTTAACACATAAATCGGACTAAATTTCAACTTCAACATCGCTTTCATTATCCATTTTCATCACGCTAAGATAAGGACTATCCCTTAGCACGCTTTACAGCGCTCATTATTTCTCCGCCCCGCGCCAAAGAGCATTAAAGCTTACCTTACGGGTGGGGGGATCGAGGGTCGTCGTCTCACAGTGGCGACTCCGCTGGGGATCTTCCTTTAACTTAAAATTTGACAAATTGCTCTCGTTTTCACCTTTGGTTAAAGGATTTTAATGATGTGCCTAAATCGTTTTTAAATCAACACTTTATTTCTTATGCCTTTTTATCCACCGCTTAGTTAGATTCTAAGTTTTAAGGTGCCATTTTATCACCCCCGTGAAGCTCACTTGTATACCTTATGCCTGCCAGGAATTGGGGATATCTGTGGGTGGAACACTCGTTTCAACCAACGTATAATTCCCGTGGTAGCACTCATTTCAGGAGTGGTTGAGTTGCATGGAATCAAGGTAAACGAGACCCTTCTACAGTGTCGTTCCACGATACCAGCAGTTTGAGACAATGAACCGCGATAAAACTAGCTATAGCAACTTCCCCTTAGGCTGACCGGAACAATCTAGATTTAGGTCGCATACTCTCTTGCCATTTTTTGGCGCTAGATTTCATCCCTAACTACAAATTGGCGTTATGCAGGAGTTATAAGGTTGGAAGAAGTTTATTTGCTTCCGCATGCTGGTTGTGTTGTACTCATTCATACAACGCTCACGCATAGGCCGTATGTGGCTGACTTTTTTTCGGTTCTTCGCTTACCTCTACTCTCCCCTCGCTTGAAAGGGGGAATTTCATAAAATGCCCGAGATCGTTTGAGTCCCGACGACCTGTACCTAGTTCGCTAGGCATAGCGCGGAATTTGTACGTCTCACATATTTTGGAGTTAAGCTTCGCATCACAAGCTTTTCTGCTCTCTACCTCTCTAAACCATCCCTGATATATATGGCATTCATCACTCGAATATTTATGTTATCATCCATCTCATTCATGGTTCAATTCAGGCTAATAATCTTCTAGTTTAATCAATTAAGTCGGGACATCCCGACCACCGAAGCCCCCTTTAATTGTGACTCAATTGTTGTTTAGTTCACCGTTCAGTGTCAGAGTTGGTTATTCCTACCATGTCTGATATTCCTCCATCTAGCGGGTTTCCAACCGAGGGCACTCCTTCGCTTGTCTCTTACCTGCTGGCTAATCAGGGGCGATCTCAATTGGGTTCAGAGTTGGCTAATGCTATGGCTATGTTCCTCCAGTCAGATATGTTTTGGGTCACTATTCAAGAGCAAGTTAGATCTGCTCTCAGGGAGGAAAGAGAGTCTCAAAGTCCAGTGGGACCTATTTTTCAAGCTCCAGGAGAGATAGTTCAGTCTTTGCCAGTTTAGAATCAGTTTCTGGTACCACTGCTCCCTCCTGTTCTTCCTTTCCAGCAAAGCCAATTTTAGTTTGGACAGAGCTCTTCTCAGCCATCCTTACCATCTTCTCCACCAACCTTCGGTTTTTATCCCTTTATACACTCTAGGCCTATTCTCTAGTCTCCTATTCTCCCCGCTTTCTCAGGAGGATTTACTCCTCAGATGACAGTCCCATCGAGTGGCTTTGTTGTCCCTCCAATACAGCCGGCTATTTTCACAACCTCTCCCCATAGCTTTGTGGTCACTCCCCGTGAGACCACTTACCCTCAGAATCCTTTTTCTCACCCCCAGATCGAAACCTCAGCTCCTCCGCCCTTTTATTTTAGGTCATCACCATGTGACCAGGTCACGCAGCCTCCAGGTATGATGCCCAAAATTGCGGCTTTCTTCAGGAAATTGCTGAACAGGAGCGAGGATAAGGAAGAAGTAAGAGGTAATGATTAGGTGCCTAAAAATTTCTCAATGCCCCAAATGAATGCTTTTTCAGGCGAAGGCCCCCCCAAGTCCAATATAGTCATGTATGAGTGAATCATTCGTGCCCAAAAGATTGGGGATAAGGTGCTGGCCAAGTTTTTCCCATGAACCCTTTTAGGCCCTGCTCTGGAGTGGTACAATAGTCTTCCGGAGTCCACAATCCTGGATTGGAAACTCCTATCTGAAGCTTTGATTGCCCATTATGGATTTAAATCTACAATGGAGACCATAATTCAGCATCTGGAGGTAGTCAAACAAAAGCCCGGTGAAGCTTTCAAATCGTACTTTAACAGATGGATGGCCACTCAGGTGTTCTTGAAGTAAAAGCTTAGCCTTAAAGAAATGATCCCGAAGTTACTTGACAGGGCTCTCCCGATGCTCTGAAAAGAAATGGAGACTAACTCTTTTGAGTCCTATCAAATAGTTTTTAAAAAGGTTGAGAGGATCGACCACCGAAAAGAGAAGGAAAGGGCTAGCAAGCCAAGTGGCAAACCCTGGTTTAATAAGAGCAATGATTCTCAGTCTTTTGAAGTCACTCTAGTTTGACCGAGGAAAAGACAGTTGCAGTCCAAGTCATCGCTCAGGAGAATGCTTCTACAACTCAAGCCGTGCTTGATCAGACACCTACTCAGAAAGCATTCATGTCTCCGTAGAAGCTTCCCCTTAGTGTTCTATTTGCCAAGTTGCTCGAGAAAGGCATGCTTATCTCTCTTCATGAATATCGTGTTCCCACGCCCGAAGAAAGGGGAAACTTTTATCGCTATCATGTTTAGGGAGGACACACAACAGATCAGTGCAAGCCTGTAGGCAGGGCCATTTGGCATTTGGTGCGAGAAGGGAAAATGGCTCAGCCTGCTAGGAAGACTGATGCTGAGGAGAAGCCATCACCGAGCCCGGGCGATGAAGTAGGTATGATCAATTTCGGTCTCCCTGAAGATATTGTATTGGCCAAGGTCTCCTCCAATTCAGCCAACACCCCTATACAAACCAATTCTGCCGCCAAATCTGACAAGAATCCCGCGAGGTCTCTAGCAGATGAAGGAGAAAGTATCAGCCGAGCAAGCAAAGGTTTTGGAATTCATCTTGGACAACACTCTAATGAAAGGTACTAAGGATGATTAGTCTACCGGCTCTACCAATCAAGACCCTCCGCCTATGGAGGATGTGTTTTTCTATGATGTAATCTCCTTTCTTTATGTTTCAAGTATTTTGATGTGAACAATTCTACCTCTAAGGCACTTTAATTTAATGAAAGACTTTACTTTGTTTATCTGTTTGATGTTTCGCCCGCTGGGTCCATGCATTCATTTTATCACAAGCACAACATGTTCAGTATTTATGATGTTTCTTTAACTAAATAAACATGAGTACAAATGATAATCTAAGATGATAACCATTTTCCAATGACCTAATCTCTGAGATAAAATGAGAGATAATGAGTGCTTAAAGATCTTGATAATGCTTTCACCTGGTCACATTTAGACACACCCAAGGTTCGTCATTAGGTTACCGAGCATCCCATCTTCACACCTAAGATAGAAGAAAATGAAGCTCAGTCCTTCCTTGGATAGATCCAATATGTCAATCGATTCATTGCCGGCCTATCGACTATGTGCAAGCCCATTTTCAAACTACCAAAGAAGTGTAAGCCTATTATGGAAAAGGAGCATCACCATATTACCTTCGACAAAATCGAGGCTTACCTTTTTTCGCCAACCCATTCTCAAAATTCCCAACCTAATACACCATTGGTCCTTACTATTAGCCAAACCCTTCCAAGCCTTCCCTGTTTCTCTCCTCAATGGCCATTCACGGTGGAGGGGATATATGATCGACGAGATTTGACCCTCATCAATAAATGAGCACTGTTTCATCAAGAGAGGAGCATGTTACTTCTTAAAATAGGAGGGAGTCGAGTCTTTCACCAACATCACCACTGAGAAGATGGCCAAGTTCATCGAGAAGCACGTCTTTGCTCGGTGTGACCCACCTCTTCACATCATTTCAGACAACGGATCTCAATCCCAAAGGCCACTCCCTGATCAATCAAAATTTTAGGTCTGAGGCCCGTAGATCTTCATTGCACTGCCCATAAACTAGTGGGATAGCTGAAATCGAGAGTCGTATTGAACCTAGCGTCAAAGAGACCCCCATGGACTGAGGCACAGCCTGAGTAGCTTAACCGATCTTCTAATATATCAAAAGTGCATAGCGAGGCTGAGTAACAACCACATTAAGCGTCAAGAGTATCCGTCAAAGGCCAATGATCTAATTTTATAGCAGGCAAAGCCCACCAGCACCGACCCAAAGGGGGAAATCCTGTCCAAATTGGGTAAGGCTTCATATATCCAGAAAAGCACTCGGTCCAAGGGACATGATTATCAATGATAATGAGTTCAAAAATCCTATCAATCAAAATAGGTTGAAGCGTTATCATGTCTAACCAAAAGAATCAAATCCAGAAAAGCCACACATAAAAAGCATATATGAAATCAATCACCCAAAGAGTGGTCCTCTACTACTCGGGCAAAAATTAGGGTGTATCCCGCAGAATGGTATTCTACAAACCGGTCAGGCAAAAGTTAGGGTGCAAAAATAACCCGCTAAACCAAAAATCCAAAAAGGGCGATCTAGGCAAAAGTTAGGGTAAAGTGAGCTACGTGAGTGTGTTGGCTAGAAAACCTTCATAGGCTAGTTAGCACCAGAGTTTAGGTCAATAGATATGATTATCATCATCGTGTACTCAAACTTACTTCATTTGATGGAAATGTCATTTTATTGAATCCTTTATGTTTGTGCTTGAATGATTATACTGGGCCCAAAAGGTGAAATGTTGCAAGTAAGTTAAACGTAGGGTTCTGTACAGTCAACTCAATTCCTCAAAAGAGACAAAAGTAAGATAAGAGGCAAAGATCCTGATAGACTGAAAAGAATCGAGGTCTATATAAAAGCTAGGATGTTCCGCTAGATTGAAAACCCGAAAAGGGCGGTCAAGGCAAAAATTAGGACATGAAGGCAAAAATAAACAAGTCTGATAGGCCTAACACAATGTTCGGGTCTATGCAAAAATTAAGACAACCAAACCAAATATAAATGACTGTCATCGATCACATCAAGATACCTGTACTATTGCAATCATCGCTATAGTGCCTGAATATGCTCTGCAATTTGGTGGACTCGTAGGGCTCAAATCCATCCTCTACATGTATCCACTCCAATCTCGACCATGACTGAGCATCTCGAGTCCGTAATGTCCTAATCTTCCAAAGTCATCCTTGGTAGAATTCATTGGTAGTGATAGCGCCTGGTCATTCATTATCCAGAATCTTGAGCTTTGCTTTGTGCACCCCCCTTATCTCATTCATGCCTAATCCAGCAATCAATTTACAATCAAATCAGCATGACTTCCCTAGTTCTCCACCAGGGGCATTCTCACCTAATCTGCGTAACATCCCTAATCCTCCTCCAGGGGCATTCTTATCTTATCTATACTGCAAAACAATTACATGTATCCTCTCTTTTCAAGCAAGTAGATCTTTCCTCAATCAAAGTCGATCAAGCAAGTTAATCAGTCAGCTTGAAGATGACCAATCCAAGTATCTTATGCATTCATACATTCATGCATAATGTTCATAAAGGTCATGTCTATTATTCTATACTGAATTCCACAAGAAATAAAGTAAGGAAAAATATCCTCAGGCTATGCGCTCGACCTCCAAGCAAGAGCCTGTGTTAAGGGGCATCTCAGAATTGTCTTCTGTCCTACATTTGAAGACAAAATTTCTCCCAGGAGCACATCAGCTAGTCTTAGTGCTCAACATTGGCAGTTTCTTCGGCCTCTCGAAAATCTCAACTCTTATTTCTTTTTCTTCCATTTTTATTGCTTAATTGAAAGGGCAAAAATATTTTTGTTCCATAAAATCAATTAAGCAATAAAAATGCGATTTATATCACTTACTAATGCTTTAAAGAATTCTTGATAGGCACAGTATGGGGCAATTCAGAAGGACGACTAACCCGATGGATCCTAAGTTAAGAACTCAGAAGTTTCTCCCAGGGGCACCTCAATGCAAATACCTAGGGGCACTTTAATGCAAATACCTAGGGGCATATCGATAAAGTCACTAAGGGCATTCCAACATATGTTTCAAGCTGTATTCAAGGGGCATATCAGCCAAACTCAGTGCTCAGCCTCGATAATCTCTCTGGACTCCCGAAAATCTCAACTTTATTTTAATTTTACTCTTCCATTTTTATTGCTTAATTGAAGGGGCAAAAACTTTTGTCTCGACAAAATCAATTAAGCAACAAAATTATAGCTCATGACTCTCTCTAATATCTTAAAATTTTTATGGTAGACACAATGTATTTAGTCCAATGGTCTCCATAGGCATTTTTTAGCAAATCCAAGTCCGACCTCGTTCGAAGTCCTCGACACCTTCCAGTTAAGTTCTTAGTGTGCATTCCAATCCAAGGATCTCATTTGGTATCTTTGGCATGTGATTCATGCCAAGCTACTCCCAATCCAACCTCGTTAGAAGTCCTTGGCACCTTTCAGTTAAGTTCTTACTGTGCATTCCAGTCTAGGGATCTTGTTTGATATTCTCAGCATGCGCTTCAAGCCAAGCATATCCCCATCCGACCTCGTTAGAAGTTCTTGGCACCTTTCAGTCAAGTTCTTGGTATGCATTCTAGTCTAGGGATCTCGTTTGATATTCTCGGCATGCGATTCAAGCCAAGTAAATCCTAGTCCGATCTCGTTAGAAGTTCTCGGCATTTCTCAGTGATGCCCTTGGCATTCTCAGCATTCCCATTATCTCCGACATGCATGGTTCAACCTCTACCCTCTGATAAATCCATTGATGATGTGTCCTATGACCGTCCGTAGACAACCGGATCAAGAAATCCCTACTCCTCTTTTTCCCGAAGTAACCAACCAATCCATCCCAAAACCGTTTGGGGTAATAAAGGCAATACTGAATCAATCTCTAAGTCAATTTTATTCTTGATAGGTCTATTTGTGGCAATCCCAAAAGAAAACCGATTCAAGAATCCGCGTGTCAGGTATACCTTTCTAACCCTTGCTCTTTCATGAGATCACACTTGGCCCATCAAGTGGTAATCTCTAGAGGGGCAGCCTATGAGCACGGGCTTTTCGGTGACCCTCGGAATGATGATGACTTTTTGCTCTAACCTTTTATGGTCAAGTTGTTCCATTATTTTAGGATCGAATCGTGTTTGGCAAGTGCTTTGTTATTGATTTTGAGATCTTTGACCCCGATTAAAAATAATTGGATCGCATTTTAAAATGTTAACTGCTTCCTTTCCCCTCGCATGTAGTAATTTGTTTTGCAATTTTTCCTTAAAATTTGGACATTTTCAACAATTCTCGTTTGCATCATTGGGTTCTTCACTCTCTGAGCTTTCTGAAATATCATGAATCGCCTCGTTCGGGTGCCCGTAGTGTAGGTTGTTCATGTTTTGGGCCCGACCAGCCTGGCCCCTTGGCCTTTTTTTCCCTTATTAGCCCCCGATCCGGCGGTGGCGGCTGCTGGCGCCGCAGGGATGCTAGGCTGCGTAGACTACGCGGCAGGCTGCGTGAGCCACGCGTGGTCCACATGGTGGGCCGCATCACTGATATGGCCTTCACGCGGGGTTGCTTCTGTCAGGCCTTTTTTTGGGTTTTCTTGCACACTAAGTCGGGTTTTAGGATTTTTCGGTTAATTTTCAACAAAAATGTTTCAACAATTATTTCATCCTCAATAAATAATCTAATATTTTCTATGAAAAGAAACCAATCAAGCAAAAAAATTGATTAATCCCTGGAAGATGATCAAATTCTACCGATGATCCGGTCTCTCCAGCAGATACCTTACCTCAATAGGTGTCCTCAAGTTCCAATGACTTGGAAATTCCCCAGCAGATAATCCAATTTCCCCTAAACAAATTACTTTATCCCCAGTGGAAAACCTAAACCCATTTAGGATGCAATAATCTTGAGCACTAAAACCAATTCGAGATGAAATAATCCTGAACCTCACATTCCTTCGCAGTGGAGCAGACATCACTCTTGGGAAACCAAAACTAATTCGAGATGAAATAATCCTGAACCTTAGTTTCCTTCGCAGTGGATCAGACATCACTCTTGGTAAACCATAACCAATTCGAGATGAAATAATCTCAAACCTCAGATTCCTTCGCAGTGGAGTAGAAATCAATCTTAGGAAACCAAAACCTATTCGAGATGAAATAATCTCGAACCTTACATTCCTTCGAAGTGGAGCAGACATCACTCTTGGGAAACCAAAACCAATTTGAGATGAAATAATCCCGAACCTCAGATTCCTTCGTAGTGGAGCAGACATCACTCTTGGGAAACTAAAACCAATTCGAGATGAAATAATCTTGAGCACCAAGACTAATTTGAGATGAAAGAATCTTGAGCACAAGATTAGTTTGAGATGAAATAATCTTGAGCATCAAAACTAGTTCAGGATGAAATAATCTTAAGCACCAAGACTAGTTCCAGATGCAATAATCTTGAGCAACAGAATCTATTTGAGATGAAATAATCTTGAGTGCCATATTTCTTTTCAGTGAAGCAGATATTGCTCCAAGAAGTCAAAATCAGCTTTAAGGGCTTGCTATCTCTAGTAAAGTCATTGAGCAGACTTATTTATCACGATGAAGTGACCCAGATCACCCCGAGGTAAATAAAATTTCAACCATCCCCGCGAGTCAAAGAAGTTCAAGCAGCCAACAGTTCTTCTTCACATAATCATTCTTAATTGAAGGGGAAAAATTTTTTATTTTCGACAATAGCCAATTAAGAAATGATTATGTTTCAGATCAACAGGTAAGTATTCTTTATCTCTATTCCATGCATTCTGGTCAAACGAACATTTGAGACTATGATCTTTATGTCCTGTTAGGGGCAGTCTGTTAGCACAGATTTTGATGACCCAGTAGTTGATTATGAAAGGTTTATATTTTACCTTGGATATTCTTGTGTTCTAGGTTCATGAGTTAATCTTTGGAAGTGAGCCTTAAAAGAATGAAAATCCTACCCTATTTAAAGAGCCGAAGAGTGAGTTTTTCACTTTACCCCAATCGATTGGGGTACCGTGATCAATAGACCACGGTACCGTGATCTATAATTGAGGTACCGTGATCGATTCTTTCCCGATTTAGTTCACCGCCTCAAAGCCAAATTCCTGTTTTAAAACCCATGAATCATGGCACTATGATCCCAATAACAGTACCATGATCGACTCATTAGGAAAAATATTTTTTGAATTAAATCTCTTTTCCTCTTTAGTTAAGATTTGATTTTTTACCCATTTTTAGTGGCAAGAACTCTATAAATAAAGCCCCAAACACCAGAAAAATATACAACATAATACTCCAAATACTCTCTCAAAATTCCTTGGTGAAATATCAAAGTTCTGCCGAGTTTTCCACTCTCATTCGTTCTAGTTTATAACAATGAGAGAAATCGACTTACTCGATTTATCTTTTTGTTATTTATAGGAGTTTAAGAGTTTCTTTCCATTCATTTCGTTTCTTCGAGGTTCTTTTCTTCAAGATTGCTCCTACACCGAAAAATAAGAAATTTACTCCACAAGGTAATAACTTGCAGCTAAAAACTTATTTAAATTCAATTTTGTCAATTCATTATATTTTGAGTGGGTAAGAGCTCTTTTATGGTGATTGGAAAGCAGGCACTCAAGTACGCTTTCTAAAACTTCTCGCTTTATTTTACCGAACTTGAAAATTGTCTGTTTATTTTGTTTTTGTGATCTATGTGTTTTTTGATCACGATACCATAATCGACAGATCTCAGTACCGTGATCCCTATAGCGGTGTTGTGATCCCCTTTTGGAAAGAATACCTAAAATTTTGTATTATGTCCTAACGCATTTATTTACAGGCCCAAATGGGTATTCCGTTCTCAAAATTGTTTGCAATATATTTTTTAACTATTTATGCCATGTACAATATGTTTTAATCATATTTTGTGATGCCATAATTGCATTGAGGTAGTACGTTTTGCATTAAATAAATTCTCTTAGTATGTTTTGCATTAAATAAATTCTCTTTCTCATCCCCTTTCTTAATAATCAATAATAGGCAATGATTGTTATTAAATAAATTAAAGTTGGTAGTGGAACATGTGTTAATCTGGTAAGTAATGAATAGACGGTTCGTCCAGACTCGAATCTCTGTATTATGGTTTAGTGTTGGTTACTTAGAGATGATGTTATTCAAAATTCCTAGAAAGAGCTGATCCAGATGGCAACTCTGAGTTATAATCCAAGGATTTAGGTTCTTGGATCTCTTTAAAATTGTTTTCATAAAATCATAAAAACCCTAGTGGATAGAATGCCTCGATTTATGACCCACAAGTAGCTTTGACCCGAACTCGACCCGATTGACCCGACTCAGAAAGCCTCGCCCGCTCATACTTATTGATTTAATTTCTCGCTCAGTTAATTGGCATTGATCAAAATGGGGGAGATTGGTGAACCTAGTACAAGTTATACTGACTCAGTAGTGCTTAAAGTTTTGATCATAACAATTAAGATCAATTTAAGTTAATTAAATCAATAATGATGTTAAATCAAATAGACTATGGTTCTTGGCTGAGTATCTTTATTCATAAATGTAGTCATTGTGAAGCTGCCCTTTTATAAGCTTTCACCATAAATATAGTCGTTGTGGGTAGTTGAGCTGTAGTTAAATCTTCACCGTTGATTAGGTAATATGTGGCACTTCCAGAACCGTTGATCAATAGGTTAGATAGAAATCTTGATCGGTTTGAATCCTTGGAATTGAGGCTAAAAAGTTATCAATGATCGTCTTCTTTGTATTTTAGTGAGTCATTAACTTTTACGCCATTACCTTTTTGGTGTGAGTTCCATACGCCTTTCTCATTGGTCTGGGTGAAAAAGGTTGTTACCTTTTTCTCTTTCCTATGTCAGTCCTTTGTCCTTTTTCTAAAAAGTGCTAGCTGTCATTTTTGTCTTACTGTAGGGAAAATGATCTTTGACTTGCAGACCAAAAAGATGAAGGGAATGTAATTTTTGAATTATTCCCTTTATCTAGATATTTAAGTCTTCCGGATGTCTTCTGACTTAATATCTCTGGATCTGTCTTCTTCCGAATGCTAGTGCAACCAGTTCTTTCGGATGTTGTTTTGGGCGGTTCAAAGTTTGTTTCCTTTCCAAACTTTTATTGGATGCTTCCATTTATGCTTAGGTAATTATTTTCACTTGTCTTGGACTTTGTATGTTTTAGTTATATGTCCGGATAAAGTGACTTAGGTCTTTTTGTACTTAGGCGTTTTGTTTACTTCAAACCTGATCCAGATTATTTGTTGTTCTGGATCATTGTTTCCAACAATCTCCCCCGTTTGATGGAAACAATGACCTAAGTTATCTAAGCATAAGGAAAGGGGGTTTTATGATCTAAGTATGATTCTTGATACTTAGTCATTCACAATTTTTACTCCCCCATAATTTTAGCATCCCAAAACTCCCCTAACATTTTTCAATTCTAGCTTCTAAGGTTTTTCTAGTTCAATTGCAGATTGTCCTTTAGAAGTAATTTTTTGTAGTAATTTTTCACTATATATACTTCTTCTATAAACAATAGTTAACATCAATAAAGTTCTAAAATTACAATTACAGAAATATATAAGTGAAAAAGATGAAGCTAGCTATTACAGATTTTACATTGGAACAAGATAGCTAATCTTTTACAAAATTATTTCTTTTCGGATGCTTCTCCTTTCTTTTCCTTCCCTTTGCCTTGCTTCTCCTTTTCTGAGTCAGCTTTGTCTTCCCTCTTATTATTCTCCCCCTTTTTGTTTTCATGCTTGGGGGTTGATTACCATATAGGTTTTACCATCCCAGCTTTCCTGCCAAGCCTTGGAGTTAATACAATAATCCAAATTTTCTTCTCTTCTACGCTCTATTATATTGTCAACTATGGCTGGAGTTAGATGCAGGGGCCGAAATACCTTCTAGAGTTAGGTGTATTACTTTGTGATGTAAAGATGCATATGGAGTACATGTTCGCGATCCTTTTCATCAAAGTAAGGGAAGAGTAGGAGAGTTGCAATCCCTTTATAGCCAAAGAAGCATGTGTCCCCTATATATTGTACAAGGTCTTGAAGGACGGGAAGGAGTTGGCTTTCTGGAATAGATGGCGATGAGGAAAAAGATCCAGAGAGTGATAGGTTGGATAGATTGGATAGCACTTTCTCAATTTCTTTGCCCATATCTCTACGGCAGTTGTGTATACTGGTATTTACAGTCACGAGGTCTTTGTGAAGTTCCTCCTTGGCATTATTTATGATTGTATCCTGTCCATTCATTTGGCCTGCAACCTCCTATGCAATATTTTCCATCTGTTTGGCAAATAGCTTGGGCATTTCTTCATCCATGAATTTTATGAGCTTGTCTAACATGGCCTGTTGTTTTTCATTTAGGCTAGAAATGTTGAGTTAACATTTTGCTCAGCCATGAATTTTGACAAGTTTTCAAACTTGGAATCTATATACTCTTATAGTTCTGTGGATAGATCATTTGATGAGGAGGTAATTTTATCCATGAGGGTAGCGCAGTTATTTATTGCTGTTGTATTAGGTTGATCTATAGAACTATTAGCTCCTGCAATGCTAGTGTTGATCTGTTCCAGTAATGGAGTCACTTTGGCAAGGGAAACCTCGGCCACTAGATCCATAGTGGGAAACTCTCCCACTTTCTCCTCAATCTTCTGAACACTCACTTTTATTTCCCTTAGTTCTGCTTTCAAGTCCTGAGCTGAGGATTTTTTATTCAACACTTTCTCCACGGATTTGAGTTGCTTACATATATTCTGGAGACACTGCTTGATATAACTTTCCTTATGTTCCTCATGGGTAGCATCTTGTAGTATTTTCAATGCTGTTGTAATCTTTTTTACTCTGGTCTGATTTATACTAGCAGTTGGCTTTTTGATTGGACTGTTAAAAGAGGAGGTCTCAGATCCTAAGCTACTTCCGGTTTCCTTTGATCCGGATGAGTCTTCTTTACTGGTTTCTTCTTCAGAGGACTCCTCCTCTTCTTCTTCTTTCCCTTCTTCCAACCTTTCCTCTGGAATGGCCTCGCCCTTAGAGTCCACTTTAGAAGTGTTCTCGATGGGTCCTAAACCATATCCCTACTCCAGAATGATGTGTTCTGGGATAGGCTGGTTGTCCTTAGATATGTTTTGATTTTTAGTATCTAAGTTGCCCTTATTTTTATCTGTTATTTCAACAGCAGTACCAGTATCAGTATTAATATCAAAGGAAATTATGTCAGTGATTACCTCATTAATTGGGGTTTGATTCTGAGTGTCTACTTCTTCTTTTCCTTCTTCCACCTCCACAACCCCCAGATGGCTGGAAATGTCCTCGGCCATACCTTTAAATGCCTTTATAGGACTTTTAACTACTTCCTCATGCATGTTGGCAGTGTCCTCAACATCCTCTCCGCTTGCCTTTTCAGGTCTTACAACATGGATGTCTTTAGCTTCCGGATTAATCAAATTCTCTAGAAGTGGTCCGATTCTTGGTGCGAAGGAAAAAAGGCCAGCTTTCGGATCCTGGGCAATGGTTTCCATATCTATTTGATCAATAAGAATGGCCTGTGCACCGAAAGATGCTTGCCCTTGGTTGTTCTGGCCTTTGCCAATTTTTCTTCTTCAGCTTTCTTGACAGCTTCTTCATCAATTACTATTCCAGCTTGCTTCTTTGTTTTCCCTTTCTTGGCTTACACAACCTCATCAAAGGTGTAGCCCTTTCTAGTGAACTGCTTCCTTTTGGGTACCGGAGCTTCATCCTCTGTCTCCTCATCCTCTACTATCACTTCTAGGATACCTTTCCTCTTCTTATCTGTTGCTTTTATCAGCCTCCCTCATGGCTTAAGCTTTTCTGGGCTCTTCTTCAACAATTGAGTGAGGCTTTGGGTATCTTCATCAACCTCTTCCACCGAAACCAATGCAAGATCCGATTGTGCTTTTGGCTTGGTAGTTCTGGCCTTCTTTGGAACAGGGGCATTTTCAACCAGATTTGCTACCTTCCTAGCCCTGGTCTTTTTCTTATCCCTTAGCTTCTTGGCTTTCTCCTCATTCCATGTCTCACCGAAACTTAGCTTCTTGAAATTCTTCTCCAGAATCTCTTTTCCATGGACAGCTTGGAATCGGGAGAGATTGATTTCATTGGCTACAAGGATTTTGGTGATGAGGGCACCATAGAAGTTTCTGTGTTGTTTCATATAGTGAATAATCAGCACCGGTGTATTCATCACTTTGCTCTCCACCCAATGTTGCAAGACACAATGTTGAAAAGAGGAGGCGGTGGTTAGAGAGCCCTTCTGGATTAGAATCAGCTTTGCAAGAGAGTGTTGGAGAAATCTTGGTACTTCTGAAAAGTAGGTTGAGAATTTGTCTCCAAAGTAATTTAGTTAAAGCCACATCTTGGGGTGATACTTTACAAGTAGTTCATCCCCATCATTCCTTAGCTGAACACCATCATTCTTCATATTTAGGAACTTCTCAAAGAATGCCGATGAGACAGTGATTTCCTTTCCTTGGACCTTGGTTCTAAGAGCATCATGATATGAGTGAACACTCAGATTTGTGTAGAATTCCTGCACCAAATCTGGATAAGTGGGCCAATTGATTTTGAGGAAATCACCCATATGTTGATATTCAATTAGTTTAGAGTAGGGATCTATTTCAAATAGGAAGTTATCTCCCAAGTAGTCAGTGAGAACTACTGAGTCGGTGGGTTTTAAGTTTATGGGTGTGAAGTCTTCATCCTTGAGAGAAGATTCTTTAAAGATGTTCTTTTGAGGAAGCATTTAGATTTTATTGTTAATCATTATGGCTTCCATTTTAGAGGTTTTAAATAAATTAGGGTTTGAGAATGGATTTTTGCAAAGTAACAGTAGTGAGTTGCTAGCATAAGGAAGAAGGGGAACTTTAGGGGTTTTATATAGAATTTCCAAAGTGAGGGTATAATGGTAATCCGGACATAGTTAAAGTTAACTGGATTGATGAAATGATAGACGGAATTTAAGGGAGAGTTAAATGGCGTTAAAACCGGAGAATGGGAAAGGTTTATCTTTAAGATGGCCTTTTAATTTTACCGCGCGTGTAACACCCAATAGACGTTTTAGATTCAAAATGTCTACCGTTACTTTTCAGTGCCTTTACTGCCATTTGGCCTTTCTGTCTGCTGAGCTGGAAGTCTTTGATCCGGATCCAGAGTCAACATAATGTCTTCTTCTTTTCCGGATTCCTTGACTCATAGGACTTCAAACTAATCCAAATTGTCTTCCGGATTTTCCTTTAAATTGGATTAGACATTCCAATTGACCCTCTTAGCTTGTTGAATTGATCTTTACTCAGTGGCTTGGTAGAGATATCTACTCTCTGCTCATTGGTGGGAATGTATACCAATGCAACATCCCTCTTCATCACATGATCCCGGATGAAATGATGCCTGATGTTAACATGTTTCATCCTGCTATGAAGTACTGGATTCTTTGACACATCAACGGCACTTTTATTGTCATACATCACTTTAACACATCCGAATTGCACTCCATAGTCTTCCAATTGTTGCTTGATCCAGAGTAGTTGAGCTACACAACTTTCTACTGCCATATATTTAGCTTCTGTGGTTGATAAAGCAACTGATGTTTGGTTTTTGCTATACCACGATACTAAGCAATCTCCAAAAAAGTGACAGCCTCCGGCTGCACTCTTTCTATCAAGAGTGTCACTGCCATAATCTGCATTAGTGAAGCCTTGGAGTGTGAATTCTCCATTACTAAAATACCATAACCCAACTTCAGTGGTTCCTAGGAGTATCTAAGGATTCTCTTTACTGCCTTTAGATGTGAATCCTTAGGATTGGCTTGATATCTTGTACAGTAGCAAACTACATAGTATATATCAGGTATGCTAGATGTCAAGTATAGAAGTGATCCAATCATTCCTCTATATAGCTTCTTATCAACATCTTCTCCTTCACAATCCTTGGATAGGACTGTATCTAACCCCATTAGAGTGGACATTGGCTTGCTTTTGTCCATTTTAAACTTCTTGAGAATCTCCTTGGTGTACTTGGATTGGTTTATAAAAATCCCATCCGGACTTTGCTTGATTTGTAGACCAAGGAAGAAGTTAAGTTCTCCTATCATGGACATCTCAAATTCCTCCTGCATTTGAGTGTTGAATTCATCACACATCTTTTCATCTATTGCTCCAAAAATGATGTCATCTACATAGATCTGGACTAGGATAACATCATCCTTCTTCTTTTTTATGAAAAAAGTTGTACCTGCTTTGCCCCTCACATGATCCGGATGCTTTGAGTCTTCAAATCCAGGTGGATACTTCACATATACTTCTTCCTGGATAACTCCATTGAGGAATGCCCTTTTGACATCCATTTGGAATAATGTGAATCCCATGAATGATGCAAAAGCACATAGAATCGGATTGCCTCCAATCTTGCTAGACGGGCAAATGTTTCTTCAAAATCAATCCCTTCCTGTTGATTGTAGCCTTGGGTAACCAATCTTGCTTATTTCTCACCACTACTCTGAATTCATCTAGCTTGTTCCAAAATACCCATTTGGTGCCAGTGACTGACTTTCCTTTTGGTGGTGAAACTAGATCCCAAACATCATTTCTGGTGAATTAATCTAGTTCTTCTTGCATAACCATCATCCAGCTTTCATCTCCTTCAGCATCTTGAAATTTCTTTGGGTCAATGAGAGAGACATAGGTAGCATAGCTCATTGTTCTATTAAGTTGTCCTTTGGCTCTGACTGGATTTTGGGCATTATCTAAAATGGCTGCAACCGGATGATCCCTGCGAGTCTGGACTTCTCTTGGTAGGTCTTCATGCTAGATTGGGGCTTAATCTACTTCTACCTCAACTTCCTCTCTATGGTCATCATTGAAGCTTATCTCATGTGGGTTAAGATTAGCTTGTGGTACTTCTGGACCAAAAGATATCCCCTCATCTTCTTCTTTGTATTTCTTGATTTAGAAGGAATCTGGAATCTGGACTTCCTTCTTTTCTCCAGAGTTTTCAGCTTCTGGAATTAGATCTTCTGGAGTGAAACTTTTTTTGCCCACATGGTTAGTCTCATTGAAATCTACATGTATTGACTCTACCATAGTTTGAGTTCATTTTTTGTAGACTCTGTAAGCTTTGCTATGTGTTGAGTAGCCAAGGAAAATTGCTTCATCAGATTTAGGATCAAATTTTCCTAATTTCTCTCTATCATTCAGGATGTAGCATTTACATCCAAAGGCTTTAAAATACCCAATTTTGGGTTTCCTTGCCTTCTAGATTTTATAAGGGGTCTTTTATAAGGTCCTTCTAATGAGAGCTCTATTTAAAATATAGCATGTTGTGTTTACGGTCTCACCCTAGAAATACTTTGGCAAACAATTCTCACTTAGCATTGTTCTAGCCATCTCAACTATAGTCTTATTTTTCCTCTCAATAACTCCATTTTATTGAAGGGTATGAGGGGAAGAGAAGTTATGTTCAATCCCCTTGGAGTCACAAAATTCAGCAAAGTGCTTATTTTTTAACTCACCACCATTATCACTCCGGATGCGTGCAATGCTTATGCCCTGTTCTACTTCTATCCGAATGAATATTTTTTAGAATTGATCAAAGGCCTCATCTTTGCTAGCTAGCAAAGCCACCCAGGTATAGCGAGAATAATCATCCACAATGACCATGGTATATTCTCTCCTACCTAACCTCAATGGTTTGATTAGACCAAAGAGATCAATATGCAAGAGTTCAAGAACTCGCTTGGAAGGTATGTATGAGATGGAAGGGAAGCTTTTCTTATGTTGTTTACCTAATTGACATGTAGTGCATATGTGATCCTTATCAAAAGCTACCTTACGCAAACCCACAACCAATTTCTTTTTGGCTAGTTTGGATAGGAGGTTCATGATAACGTGTCCCAACCTCCGGTGCTATAGCCATGATTCTTCTTCTTTAGACACCAAGCATATATTCTTTTTATCATTTTTAATGTTAACACAATAAACATTATTTACTCTAGGTGTATAAAGAATGAGTTGATTTGACTTACTATCATAGATTGAGCATCCTCCGGAGTCAAAGGTGACTTTTCTTCCTTTGTCACAGAGTTGTGCTACACTTAGCAAGTTAAACTACAGTCCATCAACTAATGAGACATATTCTATTTTTATTTCAGATCCAATGGTTCCATGGCCAATGATCTATCCTTTTTTATTGTCTCCAAAGCTTACTTTTCCACCTTTCGTTCGGATTAAGGTGATGAAGGCTTTCTCATCACCAGTCATGTGCCTTGATCATCCACTATCAATGTACCATGTGTGTTGATCTTCTGTGGATCTAAGGCATACCTGTAAAATAGATCAAGCGGGTTTGGGTACCCAATCAGATTGGGTCCTCACGGGTTATCAACCATTTCAGGCTAAGGATAAACGTCATAATAACCATTTTTTAATCTACATAATTTAGTAATATAGTTATTTTCCCTACAAAAACCTGCACCCTGAGATGGGTCTACCTTGCTTCTGCTTCTTTTAGATCTTCTTTAGATCCTCCTTTCCATAGTTTCCAACATATCTAGCTTCTAATTTACTGGTCTGTCCGGAATGTATCCGGAAGCTGGTTGGAGGTGCAACTTCTGCTTTGTAATTCTTTCTTTGCTTGGCAGGTTGCTCATTTGATACATCCTTAGCTTTTCCTTTTTGAGCAGCTGTGAATCTCTGTGCTTGAGGTTGCTTGCTCACTTTTCTTTCCTTGAGATTTGGGTGCACCAGATTCTTTTAATTAAGATTTCTTGATCCTGGTCTCCCTTGATTTTTCCTTCTTTGTGGAGGATCTGGTTTCCTTTCGGATGCCTCCTTTATGAGGGTTAGCTCCCTATCTAGCCCTGTCAAGTTAGCACTTAAGATCTGAACTTGACTTCTCAGGAAATTCTCTTCTACCACATCCATATGCTTTGTGGTTCTCATCAGGTTGATGTCTTGTGACATTACTTTAGTTAGCTCTAGGATTTGTCGTTGTATGGATTTTATCGCTTTGGTGTTCTTTCTCACATTATGGATTACCACCTTTAAGGCTCTAGCAAGATCAATGTTAGAAACAGAATTAGAATAAGAGTTTACCTTAGTATTAACTGTCTCTGATTCTGAATCCCCAATTTTCTCAATATCTTGCTTAGATGAGTTTCTTACGAGTTGCTCTGCTTCCGGATCTGTCAGTTCTATGAACGCACAATGAGCAGCCTCTTCTTCTTCTGTTGAAGTTGAATTACTACTTTCTTCACTATTGTTCTATGTGGCCACCATAGCTTTCTTCTTATATTTCTTTTCCCTTTTTAGCTTGGGGCATTTGGTTTTAAATTGCCCTTTTTCATCGTATTCAAAGCAGGCTACATCTTTTTCCAATCTTTCTTTTCTTCTAGAGCCTTTCTTGGCTTATCTCTTCTTGAGCTGCCTTCCTTTAGGTCTTCTTGATTTAAATCTTCTGGATCTCCTTCTATCCTTTTTCTTTAGGAATTTATCAAAGTACGTGGCCATCATAGCCATATCTTCTTCACTGTACTTTGATTTTTTGGTAACTTGTCTGATCCGAAAGAGGCTGATCCGGCAGAGTCTGCCTTAAGTGCAATGGCCTTCTTTTCTTTTGGCTTTCTCTCTTATTGGATATATCTTTCCAAGGATAATTCTTGAGTTAAGAGATTACCAATTATCTCATCATAACTATAGACGTTTAAGTCAAGAGCTTCCTCAATGGCAGTCTTCTTGCTATCCCATTCCTTGGTAAGACTACAGAGCACCTTCTTTACCATCTCTACTTATGAGATTTAGTTTCTGAGCCTCTTCATTTCATTCACTAGATTGGTGTATCTAGTGTTCATGGTGCTAATTGACTCTTTTGGCTCTATCTAGAAGGTTTCAAGCTTTTACTGGAGTAAGTCAAGCTTGGCTTCTCTCACTTCGTTGGTTCCTTCATAGGTTACTTCCAGCTTCTGCTAAATTTATTGTGTAGTCTCACATCCTGAAATCCTGTTCAATTCTACTACACTAAGAGCACAATGAAGTATGTTAATAGCATTTTCATTTTCACGTAGTTTTTTAAAATCATTCTCATCCCATAATCTTGAGGGCTTTCGGGTAGTGACACCCTCTACTTCATGAGTAGGCTCATATGGGCCATCTTTAATGACTAACCATGCTTGCATGCTTTGTGCTTGAATGAAGTTCTTCATCCAATTTTTTCAAAACATGTAGTGTTCACCGGTGAAGAGTGGAGGACGGGTAATGGACATAACCTTGGGAAGGAGTTGTGAGTTTTGACAACTCATTTTGACACTTGGATCAAAATTTGGACCTTTAACTCGAGATTATTAGATCTCTAGTTTTGAGCACATGCTCTGATACCACTTATTGGTCCCTATGAGGGTCTAAATAAGGTCAAAGGGGGGTGAATGACCCTTTTTCACGGAATTAATAGATTTTTAAAAAGTCTTTGTGCAGCGTGTTTAATTATATTCCAGATGATGGATCTGGATGATGCAGATATAAAATATAATGTAAGAAAGTAAAGAGTTAGAAAATCAAACACAAGGATTTTTATCCTAGTTTGGCCCCGCCTACTCCAGTCCCCGGAGTTTCCTTCCTTCGAGCTTTTCCACTAGTGGATTCCTTTCCAACTGGCAGGAATCAAGCGTTACAATTTGTCTCTGGATGGTACCCCCTTCCAAATGTAGGATATACCACTAGAAGCACTAACTCCTAGCTGAGTCCTTTTGTCTTTAGTAGGGTATACCACTTAGATTTCTACCCAAACCTAAGCTGAGTCCTATAGGGAGATCCCACTCAAAGCACTACTTCAAGCTATATCCCAATCTCACTACTCACCCAAGTAGGAGATCTTTTACATTTTGGTTAACTCAAAGATTTTGGTTTTGGACTTCCTCAAGTTTATAACTTCACTTGGGAATACTTACAAATAGATGTTGAATGATTTGGTTCTTAGAGGGATTAAGTAACTGATTGCTTTTAGCGAATTCTCTTGTGTATGCTTTCTCAAAATCAACCAGCACCTTCTCAACTTGTGAAGCTTCCCTTTTATAGGCTTCCATCATAAATGTAGCCATTTTGGGTTGTTGAGCTGTAATTAAATCTTCACCATTGATCAGGTAATATGTGGCGCTTTCGGAACCGTTGATCAATCCGTTAGAAAGAGATTTTGACCCATTTGAATCCTTGGGATTGAGGCTAAAAAGTTGTCAATGATCGTTTTCCTTGTATTTTAGTGACTCACCAACTTTTACGCTATTACCTTTTTTGTGTGAGTTCCAGGCGCCTTTCTCATTGGTCTAGGTGAAAAAGGTTGTTACCTTTTTCTCTTTCCTGTATCAGCCCTTTGTCCTTTTTCTAAAAAGTGCTATCTGTCATTTTTATCTTGCTTTAGGGAAAAGGATCTTTGACTTGTAGACCAAAAAGATGAAGGGAATGTAATTTTTGAATTATTCCCTTTGTCTAGATAATTAGGTCTTCCTAATGTCTTCAGACTTAATATCTCCGGATCTGTCTTCTTCCAGATGCTAGTGCAACCAGTTCTTCCGGATGTTGTTTTGGGCGGTTCAAAGTTTGTTTCCTTTCCAAACTTTAACCTGATACTTCCATTTATGCTTAGGTAATTATCTTCACTTGTCTTGGTCTTTGTATGTTTTGGTCATATGTCTGGATAAAGTGACTTAGGTCTTTTTGTACTTAGGCATTTTATTTACTTCAAACCTGATCCGGATTATTTGTTGTTCTGGATCATTGTTTCCAACATGTTGACCTTTCCAAATGAGGAAAAATGGAATCTTGCTTTTTGGTCTAACACTTTTACAAACATCAATGAAAGATGTCATTCAAAAGATAAAAGGAATTAATGACGTGACAAAGACAAAAAGCGCAGCACTAATGAAGACAAAGTTTTCCAGGAGAAAAGCTGCAAGAACACAAAGTCAAATCGGGTTGTTGTAGCATGTATCTCCTACAATTGCGCGCCTTTGCAAGTTCATCAGATTGCTAGAAGGAATAAGAAGATGACACGTAGCAGGGCAGCGGAGTTTTCTCTCTAATGGATCTCCGGCATCAAACATACAAGAATTCAAATTTGAAGCTCTAATTTCAATCTATGCCACAAGAGATTGATTTCTATCTCACATTGGTGTGATTCTCTCTCCTAACAGATTGAATTAAAAAAGCAACGGGTGGATAGCTGAGCTGTCAAATTACAGAAGATGCTAAAGCAAGTTCAACGGCTACTTTCATGTTTCCACCTATAAGAGTAGCAAGAAGGCAAATGTTAGAACTTGGTGAATACACATTGAATTTCTACTAAGTTGAATCTTTGTCAAAATCAGAGCATTAAAGAAATTCATTCAAGAAAGCACTGCAAATAAGTTTGTTATTTTAATCTAGCGAGTCATTCACCCTCCCCTCTGACTCATTGAGTGATACGCATAGGGACCAACAATCTTTACAATAGATAAGAATTGTTTTATTCTCGTGAGCCTTTTGATATACAAATTAATATGAATTGTGATTTGTTTGCTTTTGAGATGTGCACGATTGTAACTTTCTTAAGTGTGCATGTTGTAAATATTGCTCGACGCCATGCTTATTATGGATAAAGACTTATTTATACTCTCATACTAGAAGAAGACCGTTGATGCGCGCCTTAGTGGTAGAAACTTCTTTTGACCATTGCTTCTTTAATCAGGTACAATCCTCAAAACGACTAAATTCTGAGGCATTCCTTTACCATTGTGTTAAACTGCTTTCTTCTTAGTGACCGTTTGATTTGGAGTTATACGGTAGTCAATTTTCTCATTAGATGAGTCCAAAACTCATATGCTCTATCCTCTGTTCTTCTACTTTTAGTAGTAGCACCTTTTTGGTATTTTAACTTTTTGTGTGTTAGATTTTAGGTGGCTAAAAGTTACTTTATGCCCTTATTAGTCAACTCACTTTCTTGGTGATGTCTTATCTCTTTTAGTGAAGGCCATAAGTCCTACTTTATAGGACTGGAGAGATTAGAACAACTATTCTTGTAAAGGTGGAATCACATGAGTTGCCTAGGGATCTTCAAATTCTCAGAGATATTTAATACTTCTGAGGATCTTGATGTTGGAGCACTTTTCTGTCTTAGATAGATGTCCTTCTGGGCTTGGCTATTCTTTAGTTGTGTGAAATGGCCTTTGAGACAAGTTGCTAGATTGTGATGCTCCTTCCGGCATGATAGATTCTGAGAAGAGAACTGTTTCTCTTTTGAGTGAGTCTTGTACTCTATCTTCTGAGGATTTCTTCTTCTGAATATTTTTTTTTTGATCATGGGATAGCCCTTGGTGTCATGTTTCAAGAGTTAAGATATTGATGATCTTTAAACTCTGAAGTTTCCTTTGTGCTTCCTACTTGTGAGTTCCGAGTTACTTTGCATTTTAAGGCTTGACTGATCTTATGAGCTTAAGTCCTTGCTATCTTTAGAGTCTGTACTTCTGGCACATGATTCTTCCCTTATCTTCTAAGCGATAGTTATACCAATTGTTTCTTCTCGGATGTGAGGAGTCTATAGATGTGGCTTTATATCTATAGATGTGGCTTTATAAATGCAACTTCAACATTAGTTTAGTCTTAACAATAGCTTCTTTATCTTTTAGCTTTATGAGTATTCTGAGTGTTCAACGTGGTCTTTTATCTTTTGTTATCTTCAAAACTCTTTTCTTAGGAGTCTAGCTTCTGAGAGACTTCTTTTCCGAGCTAGATTGAACAATCTCCCCCATTTTGATGATGACAAAAACATGCCTGCAAAGATAAAAGACAAACTATACAAGGCAAGTATTAGACATTAGCTCCCCCATAATTTATGCCGATATTCAAAAGTACAGTCAGAGATTGTACTAAGAAGCAGTAAGATCGTTTTACTCAATTCAGAGTCAACAGTGCCCTAACTCATCATTTTGATACAAGTACATGAAACATGGTGAAGGTAATGCAATCGAGGATGCAATTTCTTATCACGAAAGAGACTCATTACATCCTTGTTAATGGGACTCTATACCGCCGCTTTGTAATAGATTTTAAGCTCTAGATTTAGCTTCTAGAGAGCGTTTCAGATTTGCTTAATTTCTTACATCCTTAATTTATTTTCTTAATTGTTCCTTGTAATTACTCTGCTTTTTTTCATTTTTTGAATACTATCGAGTTTGGTTTTTCTCTTTTGGCTCCTGAATGCCAACCTAGTTGGTATATCAGTTCATTAGAGTTTTCGACCTCCACCTTCATTTAAAAAATATTGAAATAACCATTATAATATTAATAATTAGTATTATTTTTATTGTATATATTTTAAACTTAAAATATAATTGTTATTTCATATATTATTATATATCATTGGCTTATTACTATTATTTACTGTAATATTTGAGAAATAAGGGAATATTTATTTTTATATTAAAAAATATATAGCATGAGAGTAAGTTTTCGGTGAATTTTAAAGGAAATAAATGTAAGGGAAAAGAAAGTGAAGGATAGAATTTTAAAAGAATGAAATATTGATAGAATTTTAAAGGAATGAAATATTTTTAAAATTTTTATATTTGAGAGAAATGAATAGGTTTTGAAAGAAAAATATAGATAATTACTTATATATCCTTTGTTATGTTAAAATTAAAATATCGGTAAAGTTAGTAAAAAATAAAAAAAATGTCAAAACTAGAATAAATCTATATTCCCTCCGGGGTGGAATCATAATTTGGGCCTTTTAAAGGAATCAAGAGGAACTGAGTTCCCATCAGTTACATTCAAATTTCCATGTTCCACTGTCCCAAGTATTGGAGTTAGAATTCAGTCCCTTCCATTCCTTTCAAATTCATCCTATCAAGTAGATTAGTCTAAGTAGTAAGTAGTTTAATATCGTATAAATAGGTTTTAAATTCGAATTTTAGTGAATACAGAAAATCCTTATTTACATACTCATCCATCACGATTAAGTGCACCAACGGAATCGGATCTGAATATAATCGGAGTAAAAGTGAGCGGATGGAAAAGCTCATGAGTTTAGTTTCAATGGGCAGCATATAAACCCTAGAAGCATCCTCATAACTCATAAGCAGTGTTACGTTCCCAGCACAAAGTGTCTATTTCCCGACCTTAACACCACACGCCGCTTCTCATTGATCAATGGTAATCTTCTGATCTCTTTTCCCTCATTCTCATTGATAGCTCGAACCGTTAATTATTGTTCTGCAGGCACCGAAGAAGGATAAGGCCCCGCCGCCATCATCAAAGCCAGCGAAATCTGGAGGAGGAAAGCAGAAGAAGAAGAAGTGGAGCAAAGGAAAACAAAAGGAGAAGGTCAATAACATGGTTCTCTTCGACCAAGCTACCTACGATAAGCTTCTCTCTGAAGCCCCTAAATTCAAGCTCATTACTCCTTCTATCCTCTCCGATCGTTTACGAGTAATCTCTTCTCCTTTTTCTTTTTCTTTTTTTTTTGTTTTGAATTGGCCTTGCGTTAGAATGTGTCTGCTTATTATATGGCGGATTAGAAATCAATCGGATAATTTTGATTGAATTTCATTTCCTGTTTTGTATTACTGGTGGTGGATTTGAGTTTTATGGTTTTTGAAGTTTTAGGGAGATGCAGTTGTGTGACTTGTTTGGAATCTTTGAATTACTATGCAGTTAATTTGCTTTAGTTAATCACATAAAGAAAGTGGCAAATGCTCGGTCTTGTGGTTGAGCCCTTGAAGCTCTAGGAACACATGTTCGAGTCTGCGTACGGGCGGGTTGGGATGAGGTTTTTCTTTGTTATTATTGTAAGTCCAATGCAAATTTTTTAAAAAAAGATCACAAAAAGAAAATTTCAACTGCATATAATTTCGATTCGTATTACAAGTGTTTGATTTGAGTTTTATGATTCTTGAAGTGTTTGGGAGATGCATTGGACTTTGCTGGGCTGCTTGAGTAGACAAAGGTTTAATGCATCTCCAGATACTAAAATTTGTCTAAAAAAACCTACTAACTAACACCGTAGCTCCCTCAACTTTTAAAAAGTGCATCATTTTTCTCCTTGAATGTCACGTGTCAGCTTTTCAACGGAGATAGAAATCAGAAAAATGACATATTTGAAAATTCAAACCAATAAGAAGCTGAAACGTGGCGTTCAAGGGGCAAAGTGGTGCACTTTTTATAAGTTGAGGGAGCTATGGGGTGACTTTGAAAGTTTAGGGGTAGTAGGTTTTCAGGGTCAAGTTCAAGTACCTGGGGATGCATTAAACCTTAGACAAACTTGTTCAGAGTCTATGTATGAGTTTCCGTTTGAATTGCAGCTTCTGTTCCCTTTTCGGTGCTACCTAGTGTATTATTGTTCAATATATTCCCAATATTTATTCACCCAAAGGAAATATATAATAAATATCATTTCGGTTATTGTGTTACAATTGGTGGATTTGGTGCTTGATTTGGCATGGAATTAGAGCATAGTGTGTCAGGCATACAACACATTTCCTCCCATTCTACTTGACTCTTCTTTGAATGAATTTTGTATCACTTAGTTTTGAGGTAGAGAACTCACTACTGTTAACATTCCGGAATTTTCATTAGAAATTCTGTTATTCTATCATGTATTTTGCGATTTTATGTAGTGGTTATTTGAAAAATGTGTAGACATCTCATAATAATATATGAAATGAATAGTGGTTTACATAAAGAATGGTTTTTGTGTAAATGAGGTAGTTAATTTTTTTTTCTTTTGGTTGGTCTTGAACATATCAAGATTGCAGTTGGATGATTCTACATCTTATGAGCTAGGTCTATCCATAAATAAATTTGAAATATCAGCTTGGTAATGTTTATTTTGGTTTCTAAACATCAAGGTATAAATTGGTATTTGTGGCCAAATTATACTTATATGAGAATGACACCTTAGCAATCTACAAATTGAGCCTCTTAACCATAGTAGTTAATGCGCTAGGCGCACCTGTCGCCTAGGCGCGAGGTGAAGGCGAAGGCGCACAAAAAGGGGCACGCTAGGCGCATGAACTTAAAAAAATATAATCTAAAAAGTTTTTCACTTCACTTAAAAGGGAAATTCAAGAATTCAAAGTTTATAACCATAAAACTAATAAAGAATACACATATTGTTCAAACTTCAAAGGCCCGAAACAGGACTGCCAACAAAACAGAAAAACAAGACACCAAATGCAAATGAAAAGATTTAGACAATAGCTAAAGAACTTAGTAAAGAGTAAAGAGTAAACTGATAGTCAAATCAGTTTTGAAATTGATAGAAGTAAACTTAGAAATTATCAAATAAAGAAGTAATCTGTAGAATTAGCATGATAGAATACATTCATAGAAAAAGTAAACTGATAGTCAAATCAATTTCGAAATTGACAGAAGTAAAAAGAAGTAATTTGTTAGAAGTAAACATAGCATGATAGAATTAAACTAATAGAAGTAAAATATATGAATGCAGAGCATAACTTATTAAAAACTGAATGATCTGTGGAAGAGAGAAAGTGGAGGCAGCTTCGAACTAGAAGGATTGGTGATTGATCGGCCAGATTTTCAAACGCAAATAAAATAGAGAAGAGAGAACAAATATTATAGAGTAGAAGAGAGACAAAGGACGATTAGTATTCTGTGTTCATTAGGAATAAATAAACGAGAGTTTAATAGATTTTAATTACTAAATAGCCAAATAGGAAAACTAAAAGTAGTTGGCACTTGGCGGGCTTTATAGTTGTAATAGGTGTCAATCACTTTTAACCTAATTTAAAAAAAAATCCTAAGAATTCAAATATTTGCGCCTTTTGCGCCTCGCCTTGCTCCGTGGACACCTAGACGCACGCCTTGGACACCTATAATGCCTAAGAAGATGTGAGGCGCCTGGTTAATCGCCTAGCGCTTTAAGCGCGCTTTTGACTACAATGCTCTTAAACTTTTGCAAGGTTATATAGTCCCGAATTGGAACAAATTTATAAGAAATGTAGTTTGCACATTTCTGCCTTTATTTTTGTGGAGTTTAAATTTGATTAAGTATGTTTGTGGCCAATGGATTAACTTAATTCACCCTTGTCTTGTATGTTTTTGTCCTTTTTAATGTGATATTCTTATGTAATGTCCTTTCTAATACAACAAGTGGATTCCCATGAGTTGTGTTACTAAAAGGCCTAATACATCGAGACCCTACTATAATTGTCCATAAACGCCCATCTACTCTCTGAACTTTCAAAAGTTTCAACTACCCCCTTGAAAAAAATGCACCAGTTTGTCCCTGAAAGCCACATATCAGCTTCTGGTTGGGTTGAATTTTCAAATATCTCATTTTTCTGATTACTCTCTTCATCTAGGTTGACACGTGGCATTCAAGGGATTATGAGGTGCACTTTAAACAAGTTCAAGGGGTTATGAGGAACTTTCGAAAGTTTATGAGGGAAATTGACATTTATAGGGGGGGAGGGGGTGTCATGCCTTGCTATAACTTGAAAAGGCACAACTAATGTATGGCTCAACACGTATCCTATGCCTGCTTTAGTCTCGACTATAAATATGTTTTCTTTAATTGTATTCTTGTATGAAACAGGTTAACGGGTCGTTGGCAAGGAGGGCAATAAGAGAGTTGATGGCAAGAGGTTTGATAAGGATGGTTTCTGCTCATTCCAGCCAGCAGATATACACTAGGGCTACAAACACCTAGACTTCTCATTTCCCGTGTTATGTTAATTTAGTTGTGCTTTTGAGTTCTTCGGATGAAGGGATGGTTCTTTTTGTTTAGATTCAGTTATTGTTTCAATGCACCTTTTAAATGATACATCTTTATATTTTGTTTATGTTGAAGATTTTCCTGCAATTTATTTGATATCTTAATGATCATAGAATGCCTTTCTAATCATTAGTAGTTATCAGTGTTATATAGTGGTATTACCTAATAACAACAATAATAATGGTAATGACAGGAGATTTTTTTTTTAAAATGACATTTTGATGTTTGACTTGTTAAAATTATTTATTTGATTCATGAACTATCTAACTTTTGTTTATTTGTTGTATGACCTAAAAAATATCTGCAAAAAATTATATAACTGTTAACGAATTATAGCTTAATTTTTTATATATTTTTGTTAAGTGTACTAAAATTTGATGTCATATTCTAAATGAACAAAAATTGGTTACGATATATACCAAAATATGCAATTTTAAGTGCCGAAACAAAAATATTATTTGAATTACAGATAACTATAGAACATGACATTGAAAGGTCTTTTAAGTCTCGTAATGGGTTTGTGATTCCCTTGTGGACAGTATGCTCGAAAGTTAGCTGCAATTGGAGAAGCTACAACTACAAGTAACTGCATATAATTTAGAATAGCGAAAATTCTACAATACACCAAGGTGTATTGAAATGTATGTTAATTCAATCCATAATAAATTTATATATTATTTTCTTAATATAAAACGCTTAATATAATATTATTTCCAACACTTAAATAATATCTTTTTTTCAACAATCCATTCTTTCTCTCTCTTCTTTTCCCATATTCCTGTCGTGGCAAACGTTATCCATTTTTTTCGCCGGAACATTAATAGAGCAGCCATATTCATCTCTCTTGACCGTCTTCTTACGTCGGCTCACTCTTATTTGCTACATATCGCCATATCTTGCTGCCTAAAGTCATGAAAAGCTTAACCCATTGCTCATTGCAACTGTAAGAGGATTTAGAATTTGTGAAATTCAATCTATGAAATTCATTGATCCCGAAAGACTATATTTAAGATAGCTCAATAGAAACAAAAGGACCGTATGGTTTCTCCAATTACGAACAATGCAATTTACTTTTATTCCTTTTTCAATTCCTATATTTCCTTATTCTACTCATTCTCTCCTTAAATTTAATTTGAGCTTTCAAATTTGCTCATATTTCCATCACCCACATCTCTATTCTTCAATAGCATCTGATAAGAATCAGATTTATTACTGTAGCAATAGTTAGATTAGAAAATGATATCAAACGAACAACAGATTGATATCGTAATGGTTGTGCGATTAGAGAATATAGATCAACAGAAATATATTAGTAAAGGAATGTAACGTCTAAGAGTGCGCCGGAGCATTATAGATCCCGACGAAAACATTGGCTATTGGTAATGTTTGCTGACGGAAGGATGGGGATTCCGGGAGTAAGAAAGAAAAAATGGTAACAGTAAAGGGAGAAAGGAGGGAGAAAAACCATGGATTAGATGTATTTTATATTAAAAAATGATAAAAAAATATTAATTACAGATAATTTTGCCATACACTGTGGTACACTCAAGTGTACTGTAGAATCATCCTTAGAATAGAGTCTCCTATAAATGTCATAATTATGACACCTCAATTAAATTTACATTAGTGAAACATTAATGGGTATATAGGTTACATGAGAAAGAAAACTGTGATGATTGGCTTTCTGTATGCTTAGTTAACCAATTTATGTCAATACTAATTACATACTTGATGCAAAAACTACCCCCTTCACCAATTTCCCTATAAATACCACGCCAACCCATCCTTAATTTCTTGCCTAACAAACACAAGAGAAAAGAAAATATATATAGTCACAATGAGCTACAAAAGTGTGTTTATGGTGTAAGTTTGATTTTGGTGGTTTCACGAGCGAGGGAATTCCCGAGGCTCGACTCAAGTGCAACAATGGGAGACTGTGGAGTGCACTTGCAGTGATAAAATCATGCTCAAATGAAATCTTACTGTTTTTCGTTAATGGCGAAACTGACATAGGAGATGATTGCTGTCGTTCTATTGCTATAATAACCCACAATTGCTGGCCTGCTATGCTGTCTTCTCTTGGTTTTACTGCTGAGCAAGGCAATATTCTCAGGGGTTATTGTGATAACACTGCTTCTAGTAATTCTATTTCTCCTTCTATTGCTCCTGCCCCGGCTTTCTCTGTTATCTAATAACTTCATCTAATGGCATTGACCCAATAAAATAATTGTATTGTTATGTGTTTTTGGTTTGCTTACTTTTTCTATGTGCTTTCAACTAGAGGGTCAAAAAAAATTAATACTCTTGTTTCATTCAACTGAACCAAAATTGTACTGAGATGAATTGAATTAAATGCAACTTCAAACGAACCTATGGCTATGGGGTTGTCCCATAAAATTAGAAACTACAATTAGTCATAAGTAGCAGAAAACTGGAACTCCTGTGCATATACTCTATCTCAGTCACATTTGTCACAATTTAATTGAATCCTACAGATTTTGAGCCAATTTCAATTATTCTACAAATCAAAGCAAAACAGCTATAACACCCAATTTAGAAATAACCAATCAAAGTAAGAGGATGAAGATTAACACTACACAAATTTTATCTCAATTTCATTTGTACAGCAAGAATTATGCAGACAGAAACGATATAATTGTCAAGAATTAAGATCTACAGATTGCAAGTGAAACGAAAGAGTTTTAACGGTTTCTGTTTGGTTGATGAGAAAACCTGGAAAACGGAAGGTTTCTTGCTTTTCTCAGCAGTCAAACAGAATCTCCGCAATTTCTTTCAGGCTTCATCCTCCAAACGGATGACTAAACAGAGCATAATCACCATCTTCAAGTCCGTCGTTATCCCCAAAACCACCGAGATTTACATGAACTACCAAACTGTTATCCACCAGCCGGCCACTGCGCCTCATTTCCAACTTCTTTCCTCTCGGCTCTGTTGCCGGAGAAGCCGCTGGAGGATTCCGTTCCGGCCACGCGACGGGAGACATAACCGGCGAATCAACAAAGCGATCTTCCTTCCCTTCGTGAGGACCCGATCCGTACTCGGAAACAAGAATGCCGCCAAGTCCATGAACAGCGATAGAAGGCCCAAGAAACAGATCCGGATTCAAGATCCGAACTCCATCAACCAAAACGGACTCCGAAACAGTACCATTACTGGCAGAACCAGATTTATCAACCAAGAGACGGTGAGGAGCGATGAGAGTATCGACATAAGGATTACCTCTGATGCTCCGTAAATCAGCCATGGTGAGCCGGAAGGGAGACACGTGGCGAAGGAGGTAGTGGACGTAGTCGGTGGCGGTGGAAGAGAGATCAAGAGAGAATACGAGAAGATCCGGCGGGGAGAAGAGAGTGAAAGTGGAGTTGAGAGAGAGGAGGAGGAGGCCGATGTCGGATGTGGTGATGGCGTTGGGGAAAAGAGTGTAGCCTCGCGATCGGAGAGCGGTCAAGGCGGCGTCGAGCTCTTGTACGGTGACTCTACCGGAGGTAGTGGCGGCGGTTGCCAGGAGGACGGAGAGAGTGAGGGAGAGGAAGAGATTCGGCGCCATTGATAGTAATTTCGTTGCGATTCAGTTAGGTTTGGCGGGAACAAGAGTTTTTCAGTTTCGTTTTTCTGATTGAGCGAGGTTTTTTTTTTTAATATAGTGACTCAGCGGCTGATGTGAGCATTCGATGGAACTACAACCGTTGGATCATGGGCTGTTTGAGATGTGCGGCTAGAATTGAAAGCAATGGCTCAAGATGTTTGATATTCGTCTGCTTATAATCACTTAAATTTCATTTGTAAGTAATAGCCAACTAACACTTTATTTTCAACTAATAATTTGTTGGGCTGATTATATTTTACGACGGAATAATTATAAATTTATATTAAAGTAAATTAAATTAAATATTTATTAAAATTATAATATATAGTTTAGGGGTAGTGGTTTTATACTTTATAAATTTGGTAAAAAAATGTCCCTTAAAATTAGCAAGTTAGTATCTAAGTTAAAAAAATTAGAACCTCTCTGGACCTAGTACGAGTTTTCCACCCTGGCAGGCCTAAACGCAACTTTTAAGATACAAAAAATACCTCAATTTGTAAAACAATTATATATCGAAAGTGTTTTTACCATAAAAGTCTTGTTTCGAGTCTCAAATCAATACATAATGTGTTTTAAGTCAAGGAGTTTCAGATCATCCAAATCAAAATGTACTTACAACAAATTTTGTATTTGTGCTTGATGTCTTAACATAATGATTGAGACTAAGACCTTATTCTTTTTAACTGATAAGTAGATGTACTGAACTGAATTGAATTGAACTGAACTGAACTGATTGATACTGAACTGAACTGAATGATACTGAAACTGAAAATACTAAAACTGAATTATAATTAATAATATAAATAATATTTTTATAAATATTAAAATATATAATAATTAATAACACTTTAAATAATGCTATATATTCTAATAAAATTTATTAATTGTTATATATAATAATAATAATAATTAAATATATTATTATAAATTATTATTATTATATATTATATATTATATTTTATTATAATTATTGTTATGAATATTACTTTATTATTTTAATTGTTATCAATATTTAAAAAATATTATTACTTTCATTTATTTATTTATTTTTCCTATAAAATTATTTATCATAGAAATAATAATTAATAAATTTAAAAATATTATTATTGATTTCTTTTTCTTTGTTGTTATTTGTGATTATTGATATTAATTAATAATATTTATATAATGTATAAATAGAAATGAATTAAAATTGAAATTGAAATGACATTATGTTACTATTTATTATTTTTTAATATTTATGAATAATAATATACATTAATAATATTGATATAATGCATAAACTGAAACTTAATATTAAATACTGAATATTGAATGTTGAATACTGAATACTGAATACTGAAATTGAATACTGAATCCTGAAACTAAACTTAACTGAATTGAATGATACCGAACTGAATTAATTGATACTAAACTAAACAGAAAATAAGTTGAAAAGAATAGAGCCTAAATATATAATTCTAGAGGTCAGGTTCGAACCACATCTAAATTAAGTGAAAATTTTCCTCGCAACTTTTTTTATAATTACTGCAAAAATGACTGTAGAGGTCTTTTTTTGCACTAATAATTAGCGCATCAGTGCAAATATTTTTTAAAAATATCTAATTACTAAATAATTTTTCTAGTTTTTTTATCATAAATATTTATTATCAATTTAATAATATTTTTCATACAATAGTCCATACTTTAATTGAACTATAATTTTAATATATTTTAAAAATAAAAAATATAAATTCTATTAATCACTGCCTAAATTCGGAAGGCCCCTGTCACCGGATTAGCTTCTAAGGATTTTTAAAATATTGGTATTACACGCTTCAAATTTTCACAAGTATTACATGTAAGTAACACATTAGTAATATATGTGTCATTTTATATATTGGTTGGAGCTGACATATATCTGCATAAAAGGTCGAAATTGGTGCTATCTTTAACAAAGTCATAGTTACGATGTCGAATTTAACGGTTGAGATAAGAGTGATTTATTGATTCTGAAATAAATGCAATAATCCTTTGCAGTTGCACAATGTTGAAAGTATGGTGAGAATTTCCCAAATTAGATGGAGAATGGAAATCTTCAATAAGAATCCCTCCATAAGGTGTGAATAGAGAATTTTAATCCTGAATCTTTAACTGATAACATTCACCAATCCGAAAATCTGTGAACACGATAAACATAATAATATTTTGAATTTACAATAAGTTTAAACATCAAATTAAAAAATTTTACAATAAAATATAAAAATATAAGACTTATCATTTCTAATTTTCTTATATCGTTATGAAAAAGATAAGGGACCTAAAATTGACATTAAACACTATTAGTTAATATGAATAAGTATTTTAAATTAATTTATTACTAATTGTATAGGGTTGTTTTAGTTCATTTTGTTATTTTTCATTAAAAATATATACTAAACTATTTTTTATCGAAGTATCAATATGAAATATTTTAGTACTAAGTTACTTCAACATTTGGATTTTAGTTATCCAAACGTGACACCGACCACCTTACAAATATTCTTTTTAGGTGAGTAATTGTTTCTTTCTCTCTTTGTGTTTTTTTCAGCCTTTTCTTTTTTTCTTTTATGCTATTTGTAAGACTTTATCTTTCGTTAATAATATTTGAGCCCGATGTATTCTGGCATCCGCTTTATTAAAAAAATTGAATTTTAGTTATTTTAAATAGCGAATTTATTTATCCTCAATAAAGAATCTCTAATAGAGACCGAGGAAGAAATTCTTTTCAATTCCCTAATTAAAATAAGGATATGGGTATTTTCTCCGTAATTTTAATGGGATGAGACTAACCATCCCAATAAGTCCCATTTTTAACTCTATGCAAAAATCATTCAATCCAATATTGATTGTCTTATCATTATTAAAGTTCAATAACAAAGCTATAAAAGAAAACCAAGATTTCCCATTCATACACTATGTTTTTCCCCAAAGAAAAAATTATTTTGAGGTCTTGAAAAGGACAATACAATTATTGATTAAATGCATAAAAAAAAGAGTTGATGAGTGGTTCATAACTGGGACAGTGAGTTCCCTACATCAATCACAAACCGATATTTGACATCCGATTTTGCAAGCCGTTCCATGGCCGTGTTAATTTCATCCATTCATATGATTTCCACATCAGCAGTTATGTTATGCTCCGCGCAAAAGTCTAACATCTCTTGAGTCTCTTTGATTCCTCCAATATCACTTCCTCCAACAAGCTTCCTCCCTAAAACAAAACAAATCAAATGTTTAACTCGACACGACTTCATCTTGTACAAAAACAATCCAACCGACATAGTGACGTAGCACACATACCTAAAACTAGAGGGAAAATAGGCAATTCTAGCGGCTTTTCACGTAACCCCAAAGTGATCAGTTTCCCGTTCGGTCTCAACAAACTAAGGAGCGGTGCCAAAGCATGAACCGCGGATACCGTGTCAATGATGTAATCCATACTAGCAATAGCACCTTGCATCAACCAAATGTTAATCAACGGCTAAGTGGTAGTAACATAAAAACGGACTGCATAGACATGATAAGAAATGCATATTTTCAGACTTCACCTTATAAACAGTAACAATTTAATACCGGACTAACACATTTTGACCCCCCTGAACTTGTTTCTAAATGCTCATTTGCTCTCTGAACTTTCACTTGTTCTAAATAACCAATTGATTTAAAGTGCACCTCCTAACTCATGAATGCAACATGTCAACTTATGGTTGTAAAAAGAAAAATCAGAAAAAATGACATCTTTGAAAAGTCGAACCTACAAGTAGCTGACACGTAACATTCATGAGGTAAACCGTGCATTTTTTTCAAGTTTAAGGGGGTAAATGGAACTTTCGAAAGTTTAGAGGGCAAATGGGCGTCTAGGGCCAAGTTCAAAGAGTTCTCGATGCAGTAGGCCTTTTATACCTTCATCTTTCTCGGGTCAGTAGTAATAAGAAATGCATCAGCACCGAGCTTACTAATAGCTTCACTCTCTTTACTCGGCGAGGAGCTAATAACCGTAACTTTCAATCCAAATGCTTTTGCGATCTTCACAGCGACATGGCCAAGGCCACCGAGTCCCGCAATACCCATATGCTTACCTGGCTCAGTCATTCCATAGTGCTTCATAGGACTGTAAACCGTGATCCCGGCACATAAAAGAGGTGCACGTGCATCAGGGGGTAAGCTATCGGAAAAGCGAAGAACAAAATGCTGATGAACAACAATCATATCGGAATAACCGCCCTGTGTTCTTTTTCCATCATGGCCAGTGTCATTGTAGGTGAATATCGGTTTCGGGCAGTAGTTTTCCAAGTCTTGGTTGCAATACTCGCATGACAAACACGAGCCAACAATAACACCAACACCAACCTCGTCTCCAACTCGGTATTTCTTCACATTATCTCCGACTTTTATCACTATACCGACTATTTCATGCCTGAAAACAAACACTCAAGCCAATAATTTTTTTTAGTTAAAAGCCGAGGCTGGAAACCGGGCTCGAATATTATTGAAAGAAAAAAAAATAGTAAAAAAAAAGTTAAAAAAAAGAAAAAAGAAGAAGAAACTAAACAATTAATAAGGGAATTAAAGAAACAACTCAACTAAGGAGAATATTTCATTGATGGTCCGAGTATGCGTTGGGACAGCTCTCGACTAGTTACAGTTAATTTCTTCTTATTTTTAATAGCAAATGACACTCAAGCCAATAAATAAATTGACACATACAACGAATTTGGCTTCTGTGTTTACGACAATATATTGAAATTGAAGAGGAGATTACCCTGGAACCATAGGGTAACGAGAAAAGCCCCAATCATTCTTACAAGCATGCAAATCAGAATGGCACACTCCACAGTATAGTATTTTTATAGTCACATCTTCTTAACCATTTGCCCAGCCAAATATTTCAACTTTAAATTTAAATAGCAAATCCACAATAACAACAAAGTTAATTATTTTAATTTGTTCTTAATCACAAAAGATAATAGTAAAGTTAATGTTAAAAGTAACGACTCAAATCCAAACTTTATCTTAGTAAGTAAGACTACCATAACAAAAGAAAACATTTGGCGTAATGTTTAGGGAAATTGGGGCAACACAGCTGATTATCCATTGGGATTATGTGGTATAATTAAGAAAAATTAAAAAAAAAAATTTGAGCTCCTTCCGACTATGGGTTGTGGGCTGTCGCACCCATTGCACGTTTAGGAAGGTAAAAGGATCTTTTTAGATCATGCGGTAAAATTGTTCGCTTGTTAGATGAAACTATTTACTCTAAAGTTTGACCTCAACTTTAAAGAATCCTTTTCCTAGGTCTCTGGACAAGGATTCTCTAAAGTTATGGTGCTTTAGAGTAAAGTCGGCTCAGTCCAAACCTTTCATTTTTTTTATTAAAGGCTAAACTCGTCAAATAACGGTTCAATTTATTAAAATGAAAGAAAAAAAATAACAGAAAAAGAAAAGAAAAGAAGAAAACATCTCTATGATGTTAACAGAGCCAATTGCAATCTAGTGCAATAATAACGAACTAAAGAACCCAATCATAACATAGTGTGATCATAATGATCTAAAGATCCATTGCAGCAACTGAATTGTAGCCGACATGATAAGGAACGACAAGAAATTCCCTGTGATGCAACAAAGTCAATCCCAGCGAAGACTGAGATGATGAGGCCTAACGGCATCGATGACGACAACATCATCGTAAGATTCAAAGCAATTTCGAGGTCGTATAGGCACAACGTCGAAACATCAAACTATCGACTCAGATCAAAGCCGAGATCCAAGCCGATAAACAAATTCACCTTCCAAGGAAGAAACATCATTCTAAATGTATCCACTCTCTAGACCCAAGCCGATAATGAAAACCACTTTAAGGGAAAGATCTTGAACTAGTACCGTTCGATGAAGAACCAATGCACTAGCAAGACCGAAACTGCCCAACTCAAGCGAGGGATTGCAGCCAAAGAAATTGTGACTGTAAGGTTCACTACAGCCCGAGAGATCGCCGCCGGTAAGAAAAAATATGAGCGACTAGGGAATATATGAGAGCCCTAGCCGCCTGCTCAAAAACCCTCCTAAGGAGGAGTTGCGAGGGCCATCCCTTTGACGAATAACCGGCCAAAAATCGATGAAAGCAAGCATGTAGATGAGGGGCGCCTGTCCCCTTGAAGGACTGCCGGAAATAACGCTGTTAAAAATGAAATGAACTGAAAAATATGAACAAAATGATGAATGAAATAATTGATATTGTATTATTGAGTTATGAATAATCAACTATATGTACATGTATTTATAGTATATAAAATCACCTATGAGAAAAGGAAACAAATAAATCAACATAAATACAATTAATTATAGATAATCTTCCTAATCAACATTAATCCTAATTATTGATATTATTCCTAATTTAGACTGATTAGGAATAATCTCATATGGAAAATATTAATATAGGATTCTTAATATTCCCCCTCAAGTTGGTGAGTGAATATTCTGAACTCCCAACTTATGCCGTATTGTTAAGAACTGATCCTTCCCTAATGGCTTTGTAAAAATGTCTGCAAGTTGGTGACGAGTTGGTACATATGAAGGACTAATTATTCCTGCCTGCAGCTTCTCTCGCACAATATGGTAATCGATCTCAATGTGCTTTGTACGCTCATGAAACACGGAATTTGCTGCAATGTGTAGTGCTACCTGATCATCACAAAATAGTGGTGTAGGAACATCCCACAAGACTTTCAAATCTTGCAATATATAACGTAGCCATACTAGCTCCAAAAATGCATTGGCCATTGCACGATATTCTGCTTCTACTGATGACCTTGATACATTGGTCTATTTCTTTGACTTCCACGAAATAAGAGAAGAACCGAGGAAGACTCAATAACCCGAAACTGATCTTCGAGTTGTTCGACATCCTACCCAATTTGAATCACAATATGCCTTAAGTGTGAGATTATTTCTGGATGGCAGTAACAAGCCTTGTCCTGGAGATCCTTTGATGTATTTAAGGATACGAATTGCAGCAGCCCAATGTGGTTGACGTGAAGATTGTATGAATTGACTTAATGTTCGAACTGCAAACATTATGTCAGGTCTAGTGACTGTGAGGTATATTAACCTTCCTACAAGCCGTCTGTACTTGGATGGATCTTTCAGTAGTTCCCCATCATCTGCAGTTAACTTTAAATGTTGCTCCATTGGAAATTTTTCTGGGCGAGCACCTGTAAGCCCTATATCTTGCAAAACATTAAGTGCATATTTTCTTTGGGACATGTAAATTCCAGATTTGGAATGAGAAAACTCAATCCCTAAGAAATATTTTAAATCACCAAGATCGTTAATGCGAAAACGTCGAAGTAAGTATTTTTTGAGGTGCTGCATTTCTTTGAGGTCATTCCCAGTCAAGAGGATATCATCTGCATAGATTAGAATGGCAGTGAATGAGGACCCTAGATGCTTTGTGAATAAAGAATAGTCTGCTTTAGACTGTTGGTAACCTGCTGTTTGAATCACATCAGGAAATGTAGAGAACCAATTACGAGAGGCTTGTTTGAGACTATATAATGATTTGTTGAGTTGACATACAACATTCTCCCCCTATCGACGATGTCCAGGTGGTAAGCCATGTAGATAACTTCATGTAAGCTGCCACGTAAGAATGCATTTTGTACATCCAATTGCTGAATAAACTAGTCTCTCGCGGCTGCTATAGTGAGAAGGCATATGAGAGTTGTAAGTTTCGCTGTGGGTGAAAAGGTCTCTCCATAATCAATCCCTTCAACTTGTGTGTACCCTTTTGCTACAAGGCATGCTTTATATCGTTCAATGGTGCCATCAGATTGATATTTGATTTTATAGACCCATTTGCAACCGATCGGTTTGTGACCTGTTGGGAGTGGCATTATTGTCCATGTTTTGTTGAGTTGTAAGGCCGTTAACTCCTCTTCCATTGCCTGCTTCCATTTTGGATCAAGGATAGCTTGAGCATATGAGGTGGGTTCTTTAGTGCCTATGATGTTAGCTAGAAATGTATGATGTGTAGGAGTAAAACGAGAATAAGAAAGAAAGTTTTGAAGGGGATACCTGGTTGAATTTGACAATTTTTGACTGTAGTCAGAAAGATTGGCTTGAGATCCCATCACATAGTCTTGATGCTAGGTAGGGGCCTATCTGGTGCGATCGAAGCGACGAATGAAAGGAGATTCTAGTGTTGCAGGTGTGTTTGAGATGGATTTTCTGATATGAATGGAGGAGGAGAATTCACGATATCGAATTTTCTGATATGGAAGGACAGATTGGTGGAGCTGAATATGGTAAATCAAAAGCTAAATTTGGTAAGACAGTGTGTGAATCAGGTGAGGATGTTGTTGTGGATTTATTAAGAAAGGGAAAGATATTTTCATGGAATGTAACATCTCGACTAATAAGGAATGTGCCATTTTCCATATCAAACAATTTGTACCCTTTTTGATTATTTGGATATCCAAGAAAGATGCACTGCCGAGCTCGAGAATCAAATTTATGTTTAGGTGAAACAACAGTTGCATAGCATAAATAGCCGAATACCTTCATATGAGAGAGAGATGGGGGTCGATTATAAAGGAGTTCAAATGGAGATTTATTTTTCAATAGAGGTGAAGGTAAACGATTAATTATGTATGTTGCGGTCAAAACACATTCACCCCAAAATTCTAATGGCAAGTGTGGTTGGAACAATAATGCTTTTGCAGTGTTAAGAACGTGTCTATTTTTGCGTTCTGCTACCCAATTTTGTTGTGGTGTGTAGATACAAGTATGTTGACATTCGATGCCATACTTGTGAAAAAAGGCTTGCATGGAAAGGAATTCTGAGCCATTGTCAACTCGAATTATTTTGATTAAGGCATGAAATTGAGTTTTTGCACAAGTGATGAATGACTCTAACAAGTGTTGTGTTTCAGATTTTTGATTCATGAGGAATAACCATGTGCACCTAGTAAAATCATCTATTATGGTGAGAAAAAACGTGCCCCTGAATGTGTTGAAACTTTGTGTGGACCCCAAATAACACAATGTAGCAAGTCAAAAGGAGAATGAGATTGTATTGTGCTTAATGGAAAAGACAATCTTGTTTATTTTGCTTTAGGACATACATGACAATTATTATGATCGTAAAAAGAATTTTTATTTAAAGGTAGTAATGATGAGATAAGCTTAAGAACCTTATAAGATGGGTGCCCGAGACGCATATGCCATAAATCAGGGATGTGCAATGCTTGGAATGATTTTGGCGGGTATTTTAATGGAGACATGTAATATAGACCATCACGTTGTTCACCCGAGCCAATCATCCTCCCCGTAGTCAAGTCCTGCAAAATACAACCATTTGGGAAAAAGATAACACAACAATTTAATTGATTAGTCAATTTACTAGCAGAAATGAGGTTTAAATTGAAAGATGGAACACAAAAAATATTTTTTAGTGTGATATCATTATTAAAATTGATTATTCCTGTGGAAGTGATAGGTGCAGTTGAGCATGTGGGTAAATTAACGAGCGGAATCGGGGATGGTGATGTGTTAGAAAATAGATGTGAATCAACTGATATATGATCGGTGGCTCCGCTATCCAAGAGCCAAGGTTTTGTGAGAACAGAATTGATTGAGGCATTAGGAGTTAACATACATGATGCACTTGCAAATGATTTACCTTTACCGGAATTATTTGTCATGGTAGTATATGCAATAAATTAGACTTTTGAAACACCAAGATCACTGCTCTGATACCATATTAAAAATTAAATGAACTGAAAATATGAACAAAATGATGAATGGAATAATTAATATTGTATTATTGAGTTGTGAATAATCAACTATATGTATCACCTATGAGAAAAGGAAAGAAATAAATCAACATAAATACAATTAATTATAAATAATCTTCCTAATCAGCATTAATCCTAATTATTGATATTATTCCTAATTTAGATCAATTAGGAATAATATCATATAGGAAGATATTAACATAGGATTCTTAATAAAAGCTGGTAAAAAAGAAAAAAAACATGAGCAGTTTAGCTGTCTGTTTCTTAACGATCAAGGAGGAGATGCGAAACGAGCCTTTCGTCGTTGGGAAAGAGTCGTAAATGGAGGAGCAGCAGTACCATGACGAACTGTTGGTCAAGACCGGTGAGAGAAGGCATACTGCCGGTCAAAACCGGTGATAAAAGGCATTTGGGCGGCTAGGGTTCAAGAGAGAGCCCTAGCCGCCTCTCTCTCCTAAACATTTCATTTAAATATCAAAGGTATAAATTAAAAATACTTATTTTTAACTTTACTCTAATATTTGACCTCAACTTAAAGAATCCTTTTCTCAGATCTCTGTAATATTTATGTTATTCATTTAATGTAACCTTTTAATTCTTATTTACATTGAGTTACAAGCGTGCATGTTTCATAAACTCCATGAATTGTATTGCTCGTGCTTTTGAAAAAAGACTCAAAAGTTAAATAATCACGTTACACTAGGACCTAATGAGCTCCTACGTGAAATTTTCTTTCTATTATTAATATAAGCACAATTATGTAAATTTTTTTTTATAAAATAATCGAGTTTCAAAAACCAGAAAGACGAACAGATTTGGTCCTTCTACGTCTTAATATATTGATTTTTTGCTGGTCATTTTTCAGATGCTATGCTATTCTATTTATTCTAGAAATGGGATAAATGAGGACCACAAGTCAAATAGCATGTACTATAGAGAGATAAAAGAAAGAGAAGCCAAAACCCGTGGTCCAACAACAGTCATTACTTTATCATTAAACATTTATCGGGATTAAATTTTAAAATGTGTACGGGATAACTTTAAATTTTAGGATCAATTATCCTATTTTTTGAGACATTTATAAATTGACGATGGAAAATTAGTTTGAATATAAATATAATTTAAAGGTATTACTTATAGACAGGACACATCCCAAAATCAAAAAGAAAAAAATAGAAGCCAAATATTCTAAATTGAATAAATCATGGTCAAATGTTCTCAATTGCAGTATAAAACAAAAAGAAAATTAGGGAGTCAATTGGTGGGTAGATTAGAACCACAGGTTTCTTTGTACTTAACAAAGATAAAACAGTGGTTAGCACTGAGATTATGTTCTAATTTCCTGAACAAGTTTCCCATATCAGTTAAATATTGTGAAGATTATGAGTTTATAAGTATGAACCTACTTTTCATGGTATGAAACCTTTAGGATAAAAGACTTAAGAGAAAAATTATAACAGTTTTTTAGGTTAAAAAGTAGATAATATCATGCAACGTGAAAATATTTGGTGCCTCTACAAATATGTATGGAAAAGGTTTAAATTGATGGAATTGTGGATCTTGGTAACTATGAGATAAAACTTAAAAGAATATAGGTTATCAAGTTGTTATTTTTTATTGTGTTTTTATGATTCCTTCATTCTCTTGTAACAATTTTTTTTTTCATATCTTAATATGGCCACATTTTGTTATTTTGTTTTTTTATCTGGTTCACTATAGTTTTACTCCGACTATATCTAGATTCGATCCGGATCCGTGGCTGTAGTGAGTGAGTCTCCCAATAAGGACTTTTTATATTTACTAAAACTCGAACTCGAGACCTTACTTAAATAATTTCAAATCCTTTATCACCTAAACCAACTCTAGATGGTACATCTTGTTTTTCTGTTTGTGTTATGAAATATTAACGAAATTTTCCTATTTTATTGACTCATCTGACGTCTATTCTTGGTGTTCACTGTATCAAGATATATAAATTAATAATATACTCCAAATTTGATAGTGAACATTAACCATTTAAAAATATTAAAAAAAAACAAGAAAAGAAAAGAACCTGCGAGAGAAATGGAAGGGAGAAAGAAGGCCAGAAGAATCAGAAGCAGCCCATCCAAATGCCTTTTGTTCTTCTTCAGCTCTTTTCTCCATTTCTTCTCTGGTTTATGACGGTTACTATAACTGCGCCTTTAGCCTCTTTTTTATAACAACTCTTGTAGTACAATAATGGTCTTTCCTTTTTTTTTTTGGCTCACTTTAATTGTGCCTTCTATTTTTAATTTTTGTTTCCAATTGGCAACTCATTAGATTCATGAATTTCCAAGCCACTCTCGTTGTTGGAACCCTCACATTAATGGGAAATGTGATAGGGAGACGGTATTTGAAGTATTTACTTTTAACGGATGATAATTGTACAAATTTATAGCTAATGAAATAAATGTCATTTTTTGAGGGCATGTATTTTAATACTCGATTCCCTAGACTCCAAATTAATAGACCTTTACTATGGAATCGCGCAAAAAAAAGTTTGTACTTTTTTATTGTAAATTTTGTTGTTAAAATTGAAATAAAATGTAGAAACGTTCGAGTATAGGAATTTTGGTGTTTTTCTTATTTTTTCATAAGATTTTTCTAGGTTAGGTTGAAAGTAGACATTATGAATTATTTTTTATTGAAAGAAGTTTTGTACGAGTAAAAAATTGTTACCGAGCATCCACACCCACATTTTGTGTATATACCAAGTGAATAGAAATTTTGGTATTTTTCTTATTTTTCGTAAGATTTTTTTAGATTAGGTTGAAAGTAGATATTATGAATTATATTTTATTGACAGAAGTTTTGTATGTGTCAAAAATTGTTTCTGAGCATTTACACCCACACTTTGTGTATATACCAACTGAATTAAGTCCAATGATAGACATTCTGAATTATTAATTAACATATATGAGTCGTACATTTTTGGGCAAATTTTAAAAAATTACCTTGCGGTTTTACTTATTTATAAAATGGGGTCGGAGAAATTTATTTTTGCAAAATGGGAGATGTGATTTTTAAAAAATCAGCAAAAAGATGATAAAAATATTTTTTATTCAGAATAATGATGTTACAGAATATATTTTAATCAATTTAACATTCTCATAATTTAACCTTATTATTTACAAATTATACGTCACGATTGAGTATGTTTAAAAAAAATTTATTTTTTAAAGTTTGTAATCATATTTTAATAAAAAAAGTATTTGCACTATTAAAAAAATTCAAAAAAATATATTGTATTTTATAATCAATCTACAAAATTTCGGATAAAAATAAATAAGATTACAATTGTCATCATATAATTTAAAATTGACATTTCTCTTTTATCAATTTTTTAAAATCACAGACCTTATTTTATTAAAAAAAATTCTTAAATTCCATTTTATAAATGGATGATAGTACAGTACACTTTTTATTAGTTTACCCTACTTTTCAAATGTAATTGTGTTATACTTGTCAAGGTAATTGATAAATTTGATTTAGTGTCATGTGCCAATAGAATGTGTCACATCCTAATTACTGAAGACTATAGGAAATAAATTAGATCTTTTGTCTCTTCTTCCTGCTTCATTATATAATTTTTCAGCTACATGAGATAAAGACTGTTAAATTAGAGTTAATACTGTAAAAACAAAATTGTTGTGTGCCAATTATGAAATCTTCAGAAGTTTGCTTTTTGTGTTTTTAGATTTTGTGAAATTATTTATAAGTTATTTAATTGAGATAAGATGGTGGTTGTTGAGACAATTGAATATGAGTTAATGCCATAATTGTAATTGCTGAGTTTTGCTACCAAAAGGAAGGATGAACCTACAGCTTTGTCTGCGTCTCGCCTATAAACCTAATATCCTCTGGCTCTGGCGTTATATTTATGATCTATATTAATGCCTTCTCACCCGAAAAAACACGTTTTTTAGAACCAAATAAATAATTTTAATTTAATAGGCAAAGCAATTATTTATGCCATTTTTTGTATCCGGTTGAATTCTTAGCTCCAGAGGGCGGGTGTTCAATTTCAGTCAACTCTATTTGTTTGATTTTCAACTCATGACAGAGACGAGTTTTGTTTACCGCTTTAAATCTGGAGGGCATTCGCTTGTAAGCGGTTATCAGAAACAATATGACTTCTAATAGGGCTTACGTATAAGATTAAGCGTTTGGGCAAATGGTTTCTTTACATGGTATTAAAGCTTTTTTTACTTAGAAGTCGAGGATTTGAATTCTAATAATTCAATTTTTATTGATTACAAATTGCACCGCTTCAAGCCTCGAGGGATTTGCATGTAGAGAGTGTCTGAAATAATACATGAACTTCAATTGAATCTTATTATTAACTTAAACTTTTGAATTAAACGATTCCATGACAATTTAGTCTACGTCATGCAACCTATTACATTTTTTGTGTTCTTATTACATATTATGCACAATGAAGTTTTTATGGATTCTGCCACACCAGACCCAAAAAGGGTAACATATTAGCCTAGTGGTTAAGACCAGTGTTATAAGACTCGATCAGTCGGACCAAAAAAATTCAGACTCGATAATAAAAACTAGTCAAATAACCCTAAAAACCCACTATATAGTGACTTACTAATTACCCGTTTAACCTGACGGTTGGTCGGTGACTCGAAATGGATAAATGAGTTAATAATTTGAAAATATTTTTAATTTATTATTTAAATAAAAACTTATTAAATCATAAACTTTAAATTTTAGACATTTAAAGTTAAGTGAATTCAATGCAAATGTGTGTCTCTTTCTCTTTTATCTCAATTTCGATTTCATAGTTTGTGTGAAAACTTGTTCATTCGTATTCTATGCTTTTCTTTATGTTTTTTTTACATCTCAATCTTGATAGAGATTAACTTTATTTAGTTTTTTTTACTTATAAAAACTTTATTTATTTTTCAATATAAAACAATTAGTTTACTATTTGATGTGTAAGGAAAATTAATTGTGTAAATATCAAAATATTAAGTATTGTTACACTAATTTTTATCTTAATTAAGTACAAGACAATTGCTTGTTGTTTACTTTATCATATTTTAATAATTTTTAAATATTAAAAATTATATTATTTAACATATTTATTTTAAACGGTTGAGTTCATGTTGATCCATCGATCCTTGACCCTCTACCTTCATTGGTTTGAGATATCGGGCCACGTTTGACAACCATGGTTAAAACTGAACTTGTAACCTGTAGAGGTGCCAGGTTCGAATCACATTCGGGGTGGGTGGAGATTCTTCTTTCAATTTAATGTAAATGCCATTGCGTAAATTTTTTATTTAAAAAGTTAAGGGTAAACTTATAAAAAGTACCTTGTGGTTTCACTCATTTGCAAAACGGGGTCTAAGGAATTTTTTTTACAAAACGGGGTCCCCAATATACTTGTGCAATGCCAAGAAACAGGTGCTCCTATCGACAGAATTTTTTATTCGAGTCAGGAGCCGGTTTCAAGTAGGGATATATCCACGGAATTTTTTATTCCTATTAGAGGACCAAACAGGCAAGTCACTTCTTCTAGAAATACTATATCCTCGGAATCATCGGGTCCAGATATTGCCAGTATGAATAGGGTTATAACTCGTTCTAGAGCTAAACCCTAAGGGAAATCTCAAGATATGGCTACTCTAGAAGTGGGGAACAGATCAAGTGTTTTTCAGGATAAACATGCGAAAGTTATTCTACAGGCGTTGGAGGGGCGTAAGAATTGAGCAAGGGAGATTTTCGGGTATTTATTTTTTATTATGTCTTTAAACTTGTTGAGTTGGAACTGTCGAGGTGGCCTCAATAAAGGGGCTAAACAGTTGTTAGTAAAATCCCTAATTCGTAAATGGAGTCTGCATGTTTTCACTCTACTCGAAAAAAAGTCTAGTGGGGTTTCAGACCTGGTAATACGGAAATTTTAGGGGCATAATGACTTCAAATGCAATTACATCCCGGCTGTGGGTTTATCCGGGGGGATTATGGTATCATGGAACTCGTTATTATTTCAAGGATCTATAGTGCAGGAATCGGATAGATGGGTCATTATTCATTTGGTTTCACGTCAAATTGATGTACATTTGGTGTGTATTTATGCTGCAATTAATGATGAAGCCAGGAGTTTAATGTGGCAGGAATTGAGCCCCATTATTTTGAGATTGCAATCGGTGCTTTTGTATGGGGATTTCAACGAAGTTCTTCACGCTTCGGAATGATTTGGTAACCGAACAACAAGATCTATGTTAGACTTTCGAGATTTTGTAGATGGTTGTGATCTCTATGATTTGCCTCTTCATGGGAAAGATTACACATGGGCTAATTCACAATCTTTTTCGAGAATCGACCACGTGCTTGTGTCTTGTGAAATATTGGACTGATGGCCTTTTATGCATATTTCCACAGTGGATTCGGCCCTTTCAGATCATTTTCTGATTTTATTCCTATCTCATACAATTGGGAATGTAAAGAGGAAATCGTTTAGGTCCTTGGTGGGAGAACACTTCTCTCTTACCCTTTTTAAAGCAAAATTAGGTTTCGATATCAGAATCCTTTCTTGGCCGAGACATTCACTTCAAGCTGTGTAAGCTGAGGGACTCAATTCGCCCATGGCATAAGGCCAATTTTGGCTTGATAGAGGAGAAAATAAAAGAGTTAGAGTCTAGGCTGATCAACCTTACATCAAGTGTAGTGGTGCGTCCAATAGATGGGTCAGAAGGCTTGAAATTGCAGGCGGTGCGATTAGAACTATTAAGCTGTAAGAGGAATTTGGAAAATATATGTTACCAATAATCGAGAGTCACGTGGGCATTAATGGGTGATGATAATACAAGTTTATTTCATAGAACAACATCGGCAAGAGCTAGAATAATTATATTAGCCAGCTGGAGGTGGAAGGGGTAGTGATAAATGACTCGAATTTAATCATAGCAAAAATTCTGGGTTTCTATTCAGAGTTGTTTGTCGAGAGACCAGGGGTACCATACTCTCTTAGAAGATTGGATTTCAAGTATGTTGATTCTACTTCAAATTCAAGGTTAACGAGAGTCTTTTCGAAGGGGGAAATTGGGAGTGCCCTTTATTTGTGTGGTGAGAATAAGGCTCCGGGACCGAACGGTTTCAACTTCTATTTCTATAGAAGATTTTGGGCAGAACTTAAAGCGGATTTAATACAATTATTTGATAATTTTCATGCTACAAGTCAGCTTCTTGAGGCTATTAAGACATCCCATATAATCTTGATTCTAAAAATCCCGGGCTCTTGTGCACTTATAAATTATAGGCCGATTGCCTTGATCCATGGAATTTCTAAATTGGTAATGAAAGTTCTAGCCAATCGGCTTCAGCCATGTCTATCGAAATTGATATCCAATTCACAATTTGGCTTTGTGAAAGAAAGGAATATTCATGAGTGCTCTTTCGTTGCTTCAGAAGTTCTACACACAATTCATTCAAGTCGACGATTGTGCTCTATCTTGAAATTAGATTTTCATAAGGCTTATGATAGTGTGTCATGGTCATACATTGATGAGGTGATGAAGAGAATGTCCTTTAATAATAAGTGGATAGCGTGGTTGAGAAATTGTAGAAAGAAATCATCAACTTCTATTCTTATCATTGGAGTTTCGAGTGATCAAATTAGGCTGTGACGAGGTATAAAACAAGGGGATCCACTATCCCTTTTTATCTTTTTACTGGCCATTGAAGGTTGGAAACAGATGTTAGATGCTAGTGTTAGGGAAGGGCTGCTCCTATGATTTTGGATTGAGGGTTCGACTATGGATGTGTCGGTGCTTCAATTTGCAGATGATACTATCTATTTTTTTATCAGCAGAGGAGGCGGTTTTACCAGTCTTTGTTATAGTGCTTCATTATTTTGAGTTGATATCAGGGCTTCAGAGTAACTACAGTAAGAGCTTAATTATAGAGATTAATGTCTACAAACTGGTTCTCCAATCGTGTGTGGATCTAATTAGTTCTAAATTGGAAAAATTTCCAATTACTTATTTAGGTGCCCCCCTAAGTTGGAAATGACTCCTGAATGTTGCTTGGACACCATTGGTGTTGAAATTTCAAAACAGACTAGCAGGATGGAAAGGAAATTGTTTGTCTTATGGTCTGTGTGACTTTAATTAAGTCAGTTATGGCAGCACTTCCGATTTACTTATTATCCTTGTTTAAAATGCCTGCAGAGACTAATGATAGGTTAACTCGACTTATGCGAAATTTTTTATGGAAAGGTGATGCTAATGAAAGAAGTCTTTGCAAGGTGGGATGGAGTACTATTGTTCTACCGAAAGAGTTAGGAGGGCTATACATAAGGGATTTTAAAATTGTCAATTGTAGTGTGCTACTGAAGTGGTTGTGGAGACTTCGAATGGGTGATCAACAATCGTTGTGGTATGATGTGTGTGTTCGTCATTATGGTTTTGAGTCTTGGGAGGAATTTGAATCTTATGATTATCGGATTTTATCCCCTATTTGGAAGGGGATTGTTGGTGCTTGTGTTTCGACTGGTCCCTACTGGAATTTATTCAAGACTTACACCCGTGTGAATGTGGGAAATGGATTTACTACTTCCTTTTGGCATGACAATTGGGCTGCAGATCAACCACTTAGTGCCCTATTTTCAGACCTATTTCCAATTTGTAATAGTAAATTGTGTACAGTTCATCAGGGATGCGAGTTCTTGTTTGAGGTTGAGCCATTTAGACGACCATTTTGGAAGCGTCACTTACATATTTCAATGAGAGATCATTGCCGGTAATTAATGAGATGCATTACTGAGGCGTATCTTGGCCACTTTGAAGAGTCTGAAGCAAATTTGCTCGTGGATAGGCATTGGTTGTGTGTCTTCCCTTGGGTGGCGGATAGAGTGGTATGGTTGGGGGATTCAAGGAATCAATATTCAGTAGGTTCCTTTTGTCGTATTTTTTATCGACAACCTATCTGGACGGTACCGTCATTGAACTTCAAGCTGGTTTGGGAATCGACACTATTACCGAAAATTTGATTTTTTGGATGGCTCATGTTTCATGGGAATTTAGCCGTGTGTGCCTTCTTATTTTGACGTGGTTGCAGGATAATAGAAAACGATGGTTGTCCCTTTTATGGTGCAAGTGAGTCATTGCCACATGCCCTATTTTTTTGTTCAGGAAGCCTTCAAATTTGGCATTAGTTGTTCAAGCTTTTTGGAATTTCAGTTACATTACCGGCTTTGAGTGGAGATTTTGGTGAGCTTTGCCGATCTTTTTTCAGTCCTGGTTCATGCCGTGAGTTTGCTACCACTCTATGGTTCTTGATTGCCTGGATGCTGTGGAAACGAAGAAACAAGTTTGTATTTGAGGGTACCAGTGGATTGGAGGATATCTTAATTTCGGCAATTTATTTTTATTGGTTTTTGTTCAAGTGTAAGAAGCGTTCCATGGGCTTTGTAGTTTCAGATATTTTTACTTTCCCACAACGACTCATTTCTTGTAATTGATTTTATTGATAACACCTTGTGATTAGCAATTTTGAATTAATAAATGCCTGGGTTAGGTCGCTTTGACCTTTCTCGGGTGTCTTCATTAAAAAAAAGGATACCCAATATTAAATTATGTCACGAAAATGGTTAATCTTGTTCATTTTTATCTGAATTTTTGCGAGATGGTTATTAAAAATACAATACACATCAGTGAAAAATTCTGAAATTTTTTTACTAGTGCAAATAATTTTTTAAAATTAAATTATGATAGCAAACTATAAAAAATCATAAAAAATAAAAAAAAACTCCGAAAATTACTTAAACTCTGACATATATTTTTTAAATAATAAGGTTAAATTATTAGAATGTTAAATTGTTTAAAATACTCAATGTAACATCACTATTTCGAAGTGAAAGGCCCATTTTTGCAAATTTTTTGAAATCACAGACCCCATTTTGCAAAAAACAATTCCTCATATCCCATTTTGTAAATAAGTGAAACCATAAGGTACTTTTTTTAAGTTTACCCAAAAATTAATTATGTATCATGAAGATAACAATTAGATAACATATTCCATAACATATAGATCAAATATGTAAGATGTATATCATAGAAACGAATAGAATAAGGGCCAGTTTGGCTGTGAGTTTTGGGAAAAACACCATAATGCACTAGTTTGGCAAAAATAATTTTATGTAAACTTTTATAAAATTACCAAAATACATCAAAGCAAAATACCACAAACTTACTTACTTTTTATATCACCATTATACGCTCTTAATGACTTTTCATATATCCTTATACAAGTTCATGCATTTTGGGTGTCTCATTTTTATTTTCAAAACGCCATCCATTGTGATATATTATTTCCAAATTTTTTTTTCGAATTGTTATATATCTATTATAATTCTAATATAAGTATTTTTGTATTTGCGATGCTCATTGAACTGTTATATATCTGTTATAAATCTATTATAAATCTGTTATAATTCTAAAATAAATTTGTTGTAAGTCTAATATAAGTCTCTTTGTATTTGTAATGCTTGTTGAACTATTACATATCTAATATAAATCTGTTATATATGTGTTATAATTCTAATATAAGTCTCTTTGTATTTGCAATGCTCATTAAACTGTTACACATCTGTTACAAATTATTATAAATCTGTTATAAGTCTAATATAAGTTTATTATAACTCTAATACAAGTCTCTTTGTATTTGAATGCTTATTGAACTATTATATCTAATATACATCTGTTATAAGTCTAATATAAGTTTCTTTATATTTGAAATGCTTATTGAAACTATTACATATCTAATATAAATCTGTTATAAGTCTTTGTTATATAACAAAAGCGTGCTCTTTTTTGCACTTTATACTCCCCCTACGCTTTGTCTTAACAAAAGTGCAAACGGTGCACTTTGCTGCGTTTCAAGTGCAAAAGCGAGCACTTTTGACAACTATGCATCTGCTACAAGCCTGATAAATGTCTAATACATGTGTTTGATGAAATATATAACAGATTTATAACATTTATGTATTAGATATGACTATTATAAAATTGCTTGGCATAATCTGTATGTTTTTTGTTTCTATTACAAATCTGTTATAAATGTGTTATATATCTGTTATAAACCTAAAATAAATATGTATGTTTGCTACAAGGCTGATAAAAGTCTAATACATGTGTTTGATGAAATATATAACAAATTTATAATAGTTTTGTATTACATATGACTATTATAAAAGTGTTTGGCACGATTTGTATGTTCTTTTGTATATGTTATAAATCTGTTATATATCTATTATAAACCTAGAATAAATCTATAAGTCTGCTACAAGCTTGATAAAGTTCTAATATAGGTGTTTGATGAAATATATAAAAAATTTATAATGATTTTGTATTAGATATGACTATTATAAAATTGTTTGGCATAATATGTATGTTCTGTATTTGTTACAAATCTGTTATAAATGTGTTATATATATGTTATACACCTAGAATGAATCTGTATGTCAGCTACAAGCCTGATAAATGTTTGCTACAAGTGTTTGATGAAATATATAATAGATTTATCACAGTTTTGTATTAGATATGACTATTATAAAAGTGTTTGATATAATCTATATATTCTTTTGTATCATAATACATATATAACACATTTATTTTAGATTTATAACAGATTTGTATCTGTTACAAATCTGTTATAAATCTAAAATAAATGTGTTATATATGTATTATAACAGATGTACATTAGTTTAATGAGTATTGCAAATACAAAAACACTTATATTAGACTTATAACATATTTATAACAGATTTATAATAGCTATATATTAGATATGTAATAGTTTAATAAGCATTCCAAATACAAAGAGACTTATATTAGACTAATAACAAACTTATATTAGAGTTATAATAGATTTATAATAGATTTATAACAAATGTATAACAGTTCAATTAGCATTGCAAATACAAAGAGACTTATATTAGAATTATAACACATTTATAACAGATATATAACAGTTCGAAAAAAAATTTGGAAAAAATGTATAACAATGGATGGTGTTTCAAAGATAAAACTAAGACGAGCAAAAAACTGTAAAGCGGCATGTCGAAAAAATGAACCGTTTGAGAGATAATTGCAAAACAAGCCAAACAAATTAAAAAAAACCACTAAATCGCATGGGATGTGAATATGGCGTATAAAGGTAAAAAGGGAAACTTAAAATGGTTAGAAAGATATGATTTGCTTATTGGGTTATTTTTGTATTTATTTTGGGAAAATAAGTCATAAGTAACAATTTCCCGTGAGTTTTTGCAGCTTTTTTCAGCAGCTTTTATGAAAAGCTGCATTTTCAAGCTTTTTTTTGAAAGCTGCAGATTTGATTTTGGAAAAAATAAATCAGACGGTTCCTAATTAATTAGTATGAAATATCAAAATGTGTTGTTCAAAGTCAAAATATGTAGTACTATTAAAAGTTTGTGAGAATAACTTATTTTGAAAGCAGCTCAAACAACAATGCAAAACTGGCCCTAAATAAGTTATACGAGATGACTCAAATTATTTACTTTTACCTTCTTTACTATAAAAAGAAATTTATAGCAATATATATAGATTATCTTTATGGTTAAGGGTAAATATTCCAGTTTTCAAATTCCAATTTATTTGGGTTTCCAATGCTTCAGCAAAGACTATTCGAGAATTTCTAGTTTGTGTTCTATGCTAAGCTTAGACTCACTAACTCCAATCTACTTACATTTTGATTCTATGCTAAACTTAGGCTCACTAATTTACATATTGGTTTAAAGTATTTCCCTTCCTCCCTGTGAAATACGACCTTGTGCTTGCCACTTACTACTGATCACGACCTAGTGCACTTGCTAGATCACATTTATTTAGCAACCAACAAGTTTTTGGCGCCGTTGCTAGGGAGGAACGTGTGAGATATTTAAATTTTCTCTGTAAATTGGTGAATTTTAATCTATTTTGTTGCCATTTGTGAAGGAAAACTTTTATTCATAGCAACCATTGTTGTATGCGTGGAGCTGGTCGCCCAATAGTACCAGTAGATCCAGAAATAGAAAGGACTTGCTGTAGACTAAGTGGAGCAGCCAGAGGCAACAAAGGATGGCCGATGCAACCAATCCCCCAAATGGTAATGGACCCCCAGAAGGAGAAGGCGAGGTCAACTTGCCCCCACCAAGGCAAACACTCAAGAAGTACAGTGGACTATCAACTGAAGAATACTTATCTTACATAGTGATACCTAATGAAGGGAACAACCTCTTTGAGATCAAAGCCTTTATGATCCAAATGCTCCAGGCAGTTGTACAATTTGGAGGCTTTCCAGGAGAAGATCCTAATGCTCACATCCAAGATTTAAAACTATGTGTGATACCTTTCGCACAAACAGAGCAATCTCGGATGATGTAATCAGAATCAAGCTTTTTGCTTTCTCTTTGAGGGACAAGGCTAAAAATTGGCTGAAAAATCTTCAACCCAGATCCATAAGAACACGGGATCAGTTGGCACAAGCATTTATTACCAAGTACTTCCCACCAAGGCAAGCAATCAAACTCAAAAATGAGGTGACTCATTTCTCGCAGTAACCAGATGAATCTTTGTCCAAGGCATGGGAAAGATACAAAGAGCTCTTGAGAAGAGTGCTAAATCATCAAATACCCATGTGGATGCAAATCCAAAACTTTTATAATAGGTAACTAATGCCCATAAGAACCAAATCAAATCAGCAGCTAATGGAGATCCAGAAGAGCTTGCCCCAGAGGAACTCTTTGAGCTCATTGAAAAGCTCGTGAACACTAGCTATAAATGGCATTCGGTTAGTGAAGAAAGGAGAAAACCTGGAGAGTTAGAATTTGTTGCAAAATGCTCTAAAAAGATGGATCTCATCCTTAAGCAGCTTGCCAAGAAAAATGTCTGAACAATCTCAAATGCTCAAATTATTTTTGATTTCTTTGGATTTGGATATTAAAGCATATGGATTAAAACATATGGCTAATTGGCCTTAGTGCAAGTGGGAGTTTGTTGGATATGATATATGCCCTTAAGGCAATTAGGGCGATATATCTTAATTATGTAATAGTACAAATAATTTATTTAATCAATAAAGGCATTTGTTCTTTTGTTTATATCAATGTGTTTCTATACATATAGCTAGTTAAAATATATTCATTGATGTATGTATACAAAAGTCCTTGACATATCATAGCATGAAGTCAGAGAAATTATAGTTGAACTATATTTGGTGGAACCTGCTTCAGGTGCAATTATGATTATGTCTAAACTATCCCTAGTCACAGTTTCATCAAGAAAGGATATTGATGAAACGGAAAGACTAGCATGTGGTCAACTTTCTTAGAAAGGGTCCAAGAAGTTAATCTCCTAAAGACTGAAGGCGGTGCCTTAAGCTTGACACATGGATAAATCTGGGAGATATATTGGACACCGCAGCAAGATAAACACTTGGTATAAATATCAATGTGTTAGTGTTTATCTTCATACAATAAGCTTTGTGAATGTCCTCATACTTGAGATGCTAGTTGCCTTTTGTGGTACTATTGCTATACTTTGGGTCATTACTATGCACTCATTAATTTAGGGTGCTACGGGGATTACGGGTATAGTAATGATAACACGTTGGTAGGCTGAGTAGTCAAAAAGAATCCATCGCTCCAGATATATTAAAGAGTTGTACCTGGCCACTTGTTGAAGTGATGATTTCCATAAACCTCTGATTAGAGTAAGTGTTTGATAAAAATGGTTTCTAGTTAAACACACTATGGTAAAAGGCATTATACTTCGGTAACAAGTAAATAACTCGGATAGCTTGGAGCAACCTCGCTATTAGTGGGTTAACACTTTAACCGAACCTAATAAACCAGATGGTACTAATATTAAAGAATGGAAGGAATTTATCGCACTGGATAACTATTGCATTAACCGGGATTAAGTCATAAGCACAAATGACATTCCGAGTAATGGGGATGGTAGACCCTTGCTAGAGGCGTACTACAGTCGTTTAAGTTAATCGAGTTCTATTCACGGTCTAGAGCATCGAGCCAATGGTTCCATTAGAACAAGGGTTGGTTAAGCCTTAACAGCTCAATACTTCGGGATCCTATAAGGTCACACACATGGGACCTTCATCGGACTAAGTAAAGAACTAATAGATTTATTCTATTACAAAATATATAACTTAAATAATAATTGGATTATTATTTGATTGGTTAAAATTGATTAGATCAATTTTGGATAAATTAAAGTATTTATTTTGACCCCGTAACTGATTAATTAGAGTCATAAATAAATTATAATTGATTAGATCGATTTTGGTTGGACCAAGAAATTTATTTTGACTGGTAACTAATTTATTAGGGTCAGAAAATAAATATTTGAAAAAGGATTAAAAGGGGAATTTTACATTAGCGAGTTTAATTGGTCCGAGAGTATAAAAATATTTTATACGGACTCGAGTGCGCGGGACTACACCGAAAAGTGTGCGAGCAATGCTGGGTATTGCTCGCTGCAGCCCATGAAAATGGGCTACACATGCGCAGCCCATGTTGACTTGTGCACACAGCGTGTACACGCTGTTACTCCCATCCCGCTTCGAATAAGGGGGGGCAATTTTGCTCCCCCAAGCCTATATATAGGCTATTCCATTTCCTTTCAAATTGTACCAAGCTCAAAGCATAAGTCCAAAGCAAGATAATTAATCTCTCGGCTAATTGAGCAAGTTATTTTTGTGGAGCCTGAATTTATTCGGGCACCGCTAGTTTATATTTTTTGGGTGAGGCTTTGAGAGTGGTCTAGCAACTACTCGAGGCTTCTTAGTTCTTCCTCGTGGGGAGGTTTTGGTTGGTGGGGTTTGTGTGGATACTGATAGAGGCTATCCTACGATTGGAGGCTTGTGCAAGAAGGTCCTGCAAAAGCACGCTTCAACTGGTAAGTTCTTTTTCTTTCTCTTTTAATTATTAAGTCTTTTTCTTTTAGTGTTTTTAGACTTAATAATTATGCTTAGGTTATTTTTGCATGCTTAGTTTATTTTATGCTTAGGTTATAACTTAGAGTTATGGCATGCTTAGTATAAAATAAATATGCTAGGATATAATTTGGAATTATAGTATGCCTAGTCCTTTAGCATGCTAACCTAGGTAGAGAATTATTTAGTTAAGGCTTTATTTAATTTATATGCAACTAATAGGAGTTCCTGGGACAGGGACAAAATTTTGAATTTCCGCCATGCCTCTTATGCATGTTCAATTTGACTGTCAGTTCCCAACAGTGGTATCAGAGCCTACCTATTTAGTGCATAATTAAGTTAGAAGCAAACTAAATATTATTTTCTAAATGAACTGATTTGTTTATTTAATTATTTGGAACAATATATATAAACTTGTGCCTTTCATTTCAAGGTTGGAAAATGGTTATAAATAATTTTGAATAAGTCTGCTCAACTTACTTAAATTATATAAGTGTCAATAATTTATTTAAATTACATGGGTTATAGATGCTCCCAATTTACATGAATTGGAAGAACGAAATTTATTAGTTCAAGAGAATCCATTGGTCTTCAAGTTTGTGCCCGTATTTGTTCTGGCTAAGGATTAGACTTGGTGTCTACTCCTTATAGGGCACCTCTCCTACCTGGGAACCTATATCGGTGCAATTTGAATTGACCAACCGGTGGATTAATATGAACTAATTTATTTTTAGTATATAAGATGGTGCTTATATATGTTTCTATAACAAAGTAAAAAAATTAAAATTATTGAATAAAAGCTTAAAGGAAATGCAATATAAATATAACAAATAAAAGTGTTAATTATTTTGCATATATTCTAGGTTAATGGAATAATTATAATAAAGAGCTGAACCCACCTAAGGTTAGACCTTATAAATTAATTCTAAAATTCCCTGAATTAATACAAGTTATTATAATTTTGTCCATATGATAAAATCCTAGATTGGGCGAGACGTTTAACACCAATAAAATCTCAAAGTAAATATATTAAGGCAAGTTATAGTCTTCCTTACTCAAATTTATAATACGGTCTCTTTGGGCTATCAAAGTGCTACGCAAAGCGTTCTTTCTAGTCCACATTGATTGGTTGTAAAGTTTGAGATAGGGTTAGCCTTAATAGAGCTGGGGTAGTCCACCATAAAATTGGGGGCTAGGCCTAGATCTGAGACATATTCAAGGAGATGCTAATATAAGAGCACACGTCCCTTGGGATTAGGGAACTTGAATGAGTTAGCAATTGCATGCGATGCAAATGGAATGGGATTCCAACTATGACTTGCTATTATGACTTGACTAATAAAATTGGGGTTTGTAATAGACTAGTTATAGATGCTACCTACTAGGAAATTTAGCTGGGCTAAAATTCATGAATTCAATAGAATGGGCTATTGTAAATTTCGAAGAAAATAGTAGGAAAATGTATTTAATTAAAAGTCCTCATATTAAATACATGTACTTAAACCAATATCTAAAAACTTTTCTTTTCTTATATCTGAGGTTGAAAATGGCTTCCAATTTTAATCTCCATATGTTACTTGACACCAAATTGAATGGCTCAAACTTTTCTGATTGGTTTCGAGCAGTGAGAATAGTTCTTAGATCCGACGGAATTGCCTATGTCCTAAGTGAAATTTTCCCTATAGAACCTGATGTTGAGGATGATGTGGTACATGATGCCTGGTTGAAGCACAGGAAAGATCATGAGACTGCCATGTGTATTATGTTGGGGTCCATAAATCCTGAGCTTCAGAAACAACATGAGAACATGCCCTTGGAGGATATGGTTCTCCATCTTGAAGAACTCTTTTCAGAGAAGGAGAGGACAGAGAGGTATGAGACCTCCAAGCTCCTTTTCGAGACCAAGATGCAGGCTGGCACCTCTGCCTCTCAGCATGTACTGAAACTCTTGGGATACCTTGAGAAGCTGAATCGATTGGGATTCGAGATGAATCATGACTTGAGCATTGTCCTTGTGTTGATGTCCTTAACAGATAGTTACTCAGGCTTTGTGACTAACTATTACATGAATAGGATTAATTCAACTATCCCTGAATTAATCAACATACTAAAAATAGTAGAACCTCAGATCAAGAAGGATAAAAAACCCTTACTATTGGTTGAAAAAGGCAACGCTTCTAAGAAGAAGAAGCAGGCACTGGGTGCCAAGAAAAGAATCAGTAAGAAGAAGAATGAAAAGAAGGCATTTAGTATGTCTACTTCCAATGTGGGAAACTGGGACATTGGAAGAGGGATTGCAAAGCTCCTGCTTCTGAGCATTTGAAGAAGAAGCCTATAGAGGCATATACTTCAGGTATGTTTGTAATTGAAAACTTTGCTACTTTTCCGCGAGAATCCACTTAGGTATTGGATACTAGTTGTGGTTCTTATATTTGTACTTCTGTGTAGGGACTAAGGAACTGTAGAAAACTTGTAAAAGGGGAGATGGACCTACGAGTGGGAAATGGAGCCAGAGTTGCTGCATTAGCCATAGGGAGCTTTAGTCTTATTTTGCCAAGTGGCCTTGTTTTAGTTTTGAATAATTATTACTACATTCCAAGTGTTACTAAGAATATTGTATCTGTTGCATGTTTAGCAGCAGAAGGATTTGAAATTTTATTTTCGAATAATAATTGTCAGATTCCTTTGAATAATATTCTTTATGGTTATGGAATGTTGAAAAGTGTCATTTATGGTCTTGATACTAAAATAGAAGTTTTCAATATAAACAATGTGAAGAAAGTTAAATTAGATAATGAGAATTCCTTCTACTTATGGCATTGCCATTTAGGCCAGAGAAATAAAGATGGCTTAACCAAGTTGCATAAGCGTGGAGACTTGGGCCCAATAGACTTAGAGTCTTATGGTGATTGCAAACCTTGTTTAAAAGGAAAAATGACAAAGTTACCCTTTCAAGGAAAGGGTGAGCGGGCCACAAGTACATTGGAACTTATACATACTGATGTATGTGGTCCAATGAGTGTTCAGGCACTAGGAGGATACTTCTACTTCATAACCTTTATTGATGATTACTCATGATACGGTTATTTGTACTTGATGAAGCACAAGTCTGAAAGTTTTGAAAAATTCAAACTATTTAGAGCTGAAGTAGAGAAACAGCTTGAGAAAAGTATTAAAACACTTCGATCGGATCGAGGTGGAGAATACTTAAGTCAGGAGTTTTAGGATTATCTAAAGAAAAATGGGATAGTTCCCTAGTGGACCCCTCCTTATACACCCCAACATAATGGAGTGTCAGAAAGGAGGAATCGGACTTTATTAGATATGGTCAGGTCCATGATGAGCCATGTAGTTCTTAGTAAATCCTTTTAGGGATATGCACTGGAGAGCGCGGTTTATCTCTTAAACAGAGTGCCCTCCAAATCAGTTGATTTTACACCTTATGAAAGATGGTGTAACAAAAAGCCATCTCTAAGTCACTTAAGAGTATGGGGCTGTCCTACTATGGTAAAGAGGATAATGTTAGATAAGCTAAATGCCAAGGCTGATAAATGTCTGTTCATTGGATATCCAAAGGAAACAATTGGATATCTGTTTTACCAACCCGAAGCACAAAAGGTATTTGTATCTCGGAATGCTCACTTTTTGGAAAAGGAACACTTACTTGCAAAAGTCAGTGGGAGCAATATTGAACTGAAAGTTCAAGAGAAAGAGATAGAAAATCAACTGATTGACCCCATTCTAGATACACAAGAGAGTGTGATCTATGAACAACCTGTCGAAACACAATCATTGCGAAGATCAGGTCATGTTCATAAAGGTCCCGATAGATATGGGTTTATCATCACTAATGATAAGGAACTATATCTTATAGAGGATGATGAACCAAGGACATATGATGAGGCAATGAAAAGCTCAGATTTTGATAAATGGCAAAAGGCCATGAAATCAGAAATGGATTCCATGTACGAGAACCAAGTTTGGAATTTGGTTGATATACCACAAGAGGTTAGACCAATTGGGTGCAAATGGGTCTTCAAGAAGAAGACAGACATGGACGGTAATGTAATTACCTATAAAGCAAGGTTGGTTGCGAAAGGTTATAGTCAATGGAAAGGTATTGACTATGATGAAACCTTCTCACCAGTAGCCATACTCAAATCCATAAGGATACTCCTTACCATTGCTGCTCATTACGTTTATGCGATCTGGCAGATGGATGTAAAAACAACATTCCTGAATGAGGATTTAGACCGAGATGTGTATATGACACAACCTGAGGGTTTTACATCTCAGAATGGCTCGAAGGTATGCGAGCTACAAAGATCCATTTATGGACTTAAACAGGCATCCAGGAGTTGGAATATAAGGTTTGATCAGACAGTCCGAGAATTAGATTTCTGCCTAAATGCAAATGAGCCATGTGTTTACAAGAAGGTTAGTGGGAGTGCAATCATTTTTCTAGTATTATATGTTGATGACATTCTACTAATAGGAAATGACATTTCTCTTCTTTAAAACATTAAAGTATGGTTGTCAAGAAAGTTCTCCATGAAAGACCTTGGTGAAGCAGCATTTATACTAGGAATAAAGATCTATAGGGATAGATCCAAGAGGTTATTAGGTCTTTCTCAAAGTACATATATAGACAAGGTATCAAATAAGTTCAACCTTGATCATTCTAAGAAAGGTTATCTCCCGATGACAAAGGGGATTAACCTATCTAAGGCTGAGTGTTCGAAGACAGCTCAGGAGAGAATGCGCATGAAGGATATACCCTATGCATCCATGATAGGATCTATCATGTATGCTATAATATGTACCAGGCCGAATGTCTCTCAGGCTTTGAGCTTTACGAGGAGATATCAATCAAATCCAGGTGAAAAGCACTGGATGGCCGTCAAGGCAATCCTTAAGTACTTGAGAAGGACTAAGGATGAGTTCTTGATTTATGGAGAAGGTGACCTCACTATCAAAGGTTACACTGACGCGAGCTTTCAATCTGATAAGGATGACTTTAAGTCTTAGTCAGGTTTTGTGTATATGTTAAATGGAGGGGCAGTATATTGGAAGAGTTCCAAGCAAGAAACTGCTGCTGATTCAACCACAAATCTGAATACATTGCTGCATGCGAAGCAGCAAAAGAAGCTGTCTAGTTAAAGGGATTTATTGGTGATCTCGGTGTGGCGCCTAAGGCTGTTGATCCAATTACTTCATATTGTGATAACAATGGTGCCAAAGCTCAGGCAAAGGAACCACTGTCTCATCAGAAAAACAGACATGTATCCAGAAAGTATCATATAATCAGGGAGATTATTGAAGCTAAGATAAGAAGATTAGAATATGTACCCACTAATTAGAACCTCGCGGATGGTCTGACAAAGCCATTGACTCAAGTCAAACATGACTAGCATATTAAAGCATATGGATTAAAACATATGGCTAATTGGCCTTAGTGCAAGTGGGAGTTTGTTAGATATGATGTATGCCCTTAAGGCAATTAGGGCGACATATATTAATTATGTAATAGTATGAATAATTTATTTAATCAATAAAGGCATTTGTTCTTTTGTTTATATCAATGTGTTTCTATACATATAGCTAGTTAAAATATATTCATTGATGTATGTATACAAAAGTCCTTGACATATCATAGCATGAAGTCAGAGAAATTATGGTTGAACTATATTTGGAGGAACCTGCTTCATGTGCAATTATGATTATGTCTAAATTATCCCTAGTCACAAATTCATCAAGAAAGGATATTGATGAAATGGAAAGACTAGCATGTGGTCAACTTTCTTGGAAAGGGTCCAACCAGTTAATCTCCTAAAGACTGAAGGTGGTGCCTTAAGCTTGACACATGGATATATCTGGGATATATATTGGAGACCGCAACAAGATAAACACTTGGTATAAAAGTCAATGTGTTAATGTTTACCTTCATGTAATAAGCTTTGCATATGTCCTCATACTTGAGATGCTAGTTGCCTTACGTAGTACTATTGCTATACTTTGGGTCATTACTATGCACTCATTAATTTAGAGTGCTATGGGTGATTACGGGTATAGTGATGATAGCACATTTGTAGGCTGAGTAGTCGAAAAGAATCCATCGCTCTGGATATATTAAGGAGTTGTATCTGGCCACTTGTTGAAGTGATGATTTCCATAAACCTCTGATAAGAGTAAGAGTTTGATAGAAATGGTTTCTAGTCAAACACAATGTGGTAAAAGGCAATATACTTCGGTAATAAGTAAATAACTGGGATAGCTTGGAGCAACCTCGCTATTAGTGGGTTAACACTTTAACCGAACCCAATAAACTATATGGTACTAATATTAAAGAATGGAAGGAATTTATTGCATTGGATAACTATTGCATTAACCGAGATTAAGTCATAAGCATAAATGACGTTTCGAGTAATGGGGGATGGTAGACCCTTACTAGAGGCGTACTACAGTCGTTTAAGGTAATCGAGTTCTATTCACGGTCTAGAGCATCGAGCTAATGGTTCCATTAGAACAAGGGTTGGTTAAGCCTTAACAGCTCAATACTTCGGGATCCTATAAGGTCACACACATTGGACCTTCATCGGACTAAGTAAAGAACTAATAGATTTATTCTATTACAAAATATATAACTTAAATAACAATTTAATTATTATTTGATTGGTTAAAATTGATTAGATCAATTTTGTATACACCAAAGTATTTATTTTGACCTATAACTAATTAATTAGAGTCATAAATAAATTATAATTGATTAGATCAATTTTGGTTTGACCAAGAAATTTATTTTGACTAGTGACTAATTTATTAGGGTTAGAAAATAAATATTTGAAAAAGGATTAAAAGGGGAATTTTACATTGACGAGTTTAATTGGACCGAGAGTATAAAAATATTTTGTACAGGCTTGAGTACGTGGGAGTACACTGAAAAGTGTGCGAGCAATTCTAGGCATTGCTCTCGGTATCCCATGAAAATGGGCTTCACAAGCGCAGCCCATGTTGACTTGTGCACACAGCGTGTACACGCTGTGTGCATAAGGGAGGGGAGTAATTAATTACTCCTATCCCACATCGATTAAGGGGGGGGGGGGGCAATTTTGCTCCCATAAGCCTATATATAGGCTATTCCCTTTCCTTTCAAATTGTACCAAGCTCAAAGCATAAATCCTAAGCGAGATAATTAATCTCTCGGGTAATTAAGCAAGTTATTTTTGTGGAGCCTAAATTTATTCGGGCACCGCTAGTTTATATTTTTTGGGTGAGGCTTCTAGAGTGGTCTAGCAACTACTCAAGGCTTCTTAGTTCTTCCTCCTGGGGAGGTTTTGGCTGGTGGGGTTCGTGTGGATACTAATAGAGGCTATCATACGATTGGAGGCTTGTGCAAGAAGGTCCTGCAAGAGCACGCTTCAACTGGTAAGTTCATTTTCTTTCTCTTTTAATTATTAAGTCTTTTTCTTTAAGTGTTTTTAGACTTAATAATTATGCTTAGGTTATTTTTGCATGGTTAGTTTATTTTATGCTTAGGTTATAACTTAGAGTTATAACATGCTTAGTATAAAATAAATATGTTAGAATATAATTTGGAATTATGGTATGGCTAGTCCTTTAGTATGCTAACCTAGGTAGAGAATTATTTAGTTAAGGCTTTATTTAATTTATATGCAACTAATAGGAGTTTCTGGGACATGGACAAAATTTTGAATTTCCGCCATGCCTCTTATGCGTGTTCAATTTGACTGTTGGTTCCCAACAGAAAACACAGGCTTCTATGAAGAATTTGGAGACGCAATTCTAGCAACTTACCACCATTGTCAATCTAAAAAACAAAGGAGTAATGCCAAGCAATACAGAGCCTGACCCAAGGGAGGAGTGCAAAGCTGTCACCTTAAGAAGTGTTAAGAATTGTGAAATTTCTAACCCTATGGTTGTTGTTAATAAATGTGCAGGTAAGAAGAATGAAGTGGTCCAAACCACTGAAAATCAAGTTGAAGGTAATGGCCTCACTAAAATTGAGGAGCAAGTACAACCTGCCTCCAACAAGCAGCAACCATAGCCAGTACGTGGTCCAAAGAAACCACAACAGAATGAGCCTGTGATCACCTCTAAGGAGCAACCGGTCCTCACCTCTGAGGATTCCATTCATGAGAAGCAACCAATTCTAGCTTACCAACCAAGGATTCCTTATCCTCAAGGAGCCAAGAAGCATGAAATGGCTAAGCAATTTAATAAAATTTTAGAAGTCTTTAAGAAACTTTACATTAACATTTCTTTTGCAGAAGCACTTGCACAAATACCTATGTATGTGAAATTCTTGAAGGACTTGCTGGCCTACAAGAAGAAATTGGAAAATGTGGCCATAGTTCAACTGAATAGAGATTGCTCCTCCATTCTACAAAGTAGGCAACCTTTGCCTATGAAACTAAAAGATCTAGGGAGTTTCTCTATTCCTTACTCTATTGGTAATCTAAATATTGACAATGCACTTTGTGACTTAGGAGCAAGAATGAATTTGATGCCATATTATATTTATAAGCAATTAGGCTTAGGAGAACTACAACCAACTAAAGTATCTATACAACTTATTGATAGAACTGTTAGGTATCCAAGAGACATTGTAGAAGATGTTTTAGTAAAGGTTAAAAAATTTATTTTTCCTATTGCCTTCATTATCATGGATATGGATGAAGATTTTCATGTTCCTATCATTCAAGGTAGACCATTCCTTGCTACTGCAAGAGCTTCGATTGATGTGCATAGTGGTAAACTAATTTTAAAATTTCATGATGAAGAATTAAAATTTAAAATGAATGAAGCAATGAAGCAACCTTCATCCTTTGATGATCAATGATATTTTCTTGATGCCAGAGATTTGCACCTAAATCCTTTTATTTTGCAGGAACTTGAAAAGAATGACTTTGAGGAAGAAGAGGAAATTTTGCCGGAGCAAGCAAAAATGATTGCCCTAGAGGAAATTTTACCGCAGCAACCAAACCTGATAGAGGAGCAACCAAAACATGCACAGCAACCACACTATCCACAACCCACATACAAAAAGCAACATGGTGAACTCTTAAATCACACACCAAAATTGTCTCCCAAAACATCACTTGAAGAACCCCCTGATCTTGAATTAAAACCCTTACCTCCTGACTTGGAGTATGCATTTCTTGTTGGGAACTGACAGTCACTTTGAACATGTATAACAAGCATGACGGAAATTCAAAATTTTATCCCTTATCCGAGGAACTCCTATTAGTTGCATATAAATTAATTAAAGCGTTAGCTAAATAAATTCTCAACTTCGATTAGCATGCATAGGCTAGGCGTACCATAGTTCTAAATTATAATATTTTATATTAACCATGTCATAAATCTAAGTTATGACTTAAATATAAAATAAAATAAGCATGCATAACAACCTAAGAATAATAATTATTAAGTCCAAAGCGCTTAAAGAAAAAGACCTAATAATTAAAAGAGAAAAATAAAACATACCAGTTAGCAAAACCTCCTTGTACAAGCCTCCAAGTGTAGGATAGCCTCTATGAGTATCCACACGAACCCCACCAACAGAAACCACCCAATGAGGAAGAACTGCAGAGTTTTGAGTAGCTGCTAGACCACTCTAAAACCCACCTAAAATATTAACCACAAGGACTCCTTAATTTTATCTTCTAATTTGACATTAGCTCATGGGAAGATATATGGTGCAAAGAATGAAGAAGAGAAGTTTGGTTTATATAGTGGGAGTAAAGGCTCCCTGAATTTTATGAGAATTTAATGTGAGATTAAATGCGTGATTAAATGTCAATTTAAACACAAGATTAATTGCAGGATTAAATGTCAATTTAAATACAAGATATAATTGCTAAATTAAAACCTAATTTAAATACAAGATTTAATTGCTGGATTAAATGCCAATTTAAATACACGATTTAATTGTTGGATTAAATCCCAATTTAAATACAAGATTTAATTGCTGGATTAAATGTCAATTTAAATACATGATTTAATTGTTGGATTAAATATCAATTTAAATATAAAATTTAATTACTGGATTAAATGCCAATTTATAAACATGATTTAATTGTTGGATTAAATTCCAATTTAAATACAAGATTTAATTGTTGGATTAAATGTCAATTTAAATACATGATTTAATTGTTGGATTAAATTCTAATTTAAATACAAGATTTAATTGCTGGATTAAATGCCAATTTAAATACATATTTTAATTTAATCCTCCCCTCTTTTAATTTATTTTATGACATTTATAAAATTATTTACTAGTCAAAATAAATTCTTGGATTAATCATAAAATGATTTAATCATTTTAATCAACACTTTAATTTATTTATGACCCTAATAAAATTAGTTACTGGTTAATAAATAAAATCTCCGGTCTAACCAAATACACTACGCCATAGATGACATGTTGCAATAAAAAAAGCCAAGTGTTGCGACTCAAGGGTTGCAATTTTAATGAAAAAAATTGACCTTTTGCAACGAAACTGCAAAAGTTGCAAGAAACAGTTGCAAAAAATATGAAAGTCAAGAAAAATGTTTTCTGGTGCAACGAATTTTATTAAACCGTTGCCTAAGCTCATATGAATAGTAAAAATTCACGGATGGGAACGTAAAAATAAGCGGAGGGATTAACTCCCGCTCATTCAATTGACAGATCTTATAAAAAAATAAATAATAAATAAAATAATAAACTCATTAAAAATAGTATAAATAGATTTATCTCTCCTTGTTTCTCTTTTCCCCTTCTCTAGTTAATTTCTTCCTCTCTTAACCTAGATTTTCTTCCTTGTCTCACTGATTCCTCTCCATCACTGATTCTCCCTCACTGAAGTCCCTAATCCATTTCTTTGTTTCATAATTTTGAGATTCAAATGACCGCTAACCTCTCCTTACTTGTGTTCTCACACGCTGAGCTGCTCCAGTCTATCGTCTTCCAGCTCAATCAGTCACCTTGAGATGTGGTTCCTTCTCCCAACAGACCTATTGATCTTCTCAAATTCATCTACGGGTTAGTTCATCATTTCATCTCTCTAGAGTCTTTCTTATTTTCATATATATAGGCATTTTTAGTTTTAAACTTGTGTTTAGATCTGAATGGGTTTTAGTCATAATCACGTCCCTGTCTTTTAGAAGCCATCATTTCTCGCAGTCACGTCTCTGCCGTCATATGCTACCCCCAATGATGCCTTTGAGTTCTTATTCAAAATCGTGTCTAGATCCACTAGTGATGCTTGCAGTCCCTCCAAAATTATGGTCCTCTCTGCTCTCTCGCCCTTATTCTATGTAAAATACAATTTAGAAATTCAATATGGTAGTTTGAAATTAAGGTTCTCTCTTCTCTCTCTGTTCAGAAGTCAAAGATGGTATTCTGGGTTTTCGGCTACGGTTCATTGGTCTGGAACCCAGGATTTGATTATGATGAAAAGATTATAGGATTTATCAAGGACTACAGGCGTGTATTTGATCTTGGTATGTTTTTAATTAGCATATAATATTTAGTTATTATAGATTATGGATGTATTAATTATTAAGTATTTGTTTGTTGTGCCAAATTACTGACATCTTCCATATTCCAGCATGTATTGATCATAGAGGCACACCTGAGAGTCCAGCGAGAACTTGCACGTTGGAAAGTGTTGAAGGAGCTATTTGTGTAAGTAAATTTTATTTGTGTCTCATAGTCATATATATTTGTTGTAGTGATGATAGATTAAGATTAAGCTAATTTGATATTCTTTTCTTTTAAACATACATTTTTGTTTTTTTAATGTTAGTCACTTGAACTGACTCTATTTTCCTCCTGTTATAGTAGGGTGCCGCATTCTGTGTTCGTGGAGGACTTGAAAGAGAAAGATTGGTAATGGAGGTAAGTAAAAATGTTTTATTTGACTCCCATTATGTTGCATTTTTCCAATTAGATAATCTGTCACAGAGTTTGCAACATCATATTATATAATAAGTTGTCATTTACGTGAAATTGCGACAATGGTACACAAATGAAAGCAGACTAAAGTTTTCATGTCTTTTCCCTGTGTAGTATTTGGAGAGGAGAGAATGCGAATATGATGTGAAAACCCTTGTAGACTTTTATAAAGTGAGCCATTGCGAAATTGTCATTGTTGTAGATTTACAAACAAATGTTTATGTACTAATGTTTAATAATCCTCAAATCCATTTAGGAAGGGGATAGTTTACAAACAAATGGATCTAAGTGGATCGTTTTTCTTATATATGTGCTATCTGATTGTATGTTTCCAATTTTAGCTATTTGATTTTGTTTGACCTTTTCTTTTATTACGACAAATTTGATGTTCTTGTGATGAATTCTGTTGACTGTGCCTTGAATTAGATGTATGGAATACTGCTGTATTTGCAGTAGTGTAGTGTGAGCTCTACTTTGCTTTTTTTTGTGATTTTGAATGTTGTTTATTGGAGGAGTAGGCGGTTAGTTTTTCGATTCTGCATTTTAAATTTTGTTTGATCTGTTTTTTAGGGAGATCCATAGTCTTAGGATCCAGTGGTTTATGATAATGGAGTTACTTACATGTATATACTACATAACAATGTTTACCTGATGACTGCATCGAGGCAAAATTGCAATGCTGCCAGCAGCCTGCTCTTATTAGACAACATCAACGGTCAAATAATACGTTCAGATGTTGTTGGAGCTCTAAAGATGAGAGCATATTTAAGGTGCTCGACTTTTTTCTTGCAATAGATAAAGTTAGGATTAGGAATAGGATCCTAAAGTGAGTCCTATTTACAGAATTTGAGTACACACCCGAAACATAAGGAATTGTTTACAATAAAGAATTGGTAGATACAACTGCAGGTAATCTAAGTTTTGAAGATGGCTAGTGTAGGGATTCCCTTGATATAAGAAACTAAGAACCATTTAAGTGATTCTAAAAAGAACTGTAGATGAAACAGAATAAATGATTTCCATGTCCTTGTGAGCCTATCAACATAACCATATGGTATAAAATAGAAAATTGTAATTTTTATTGTCTTTTACTTGATCAAAGTGCATAATTGTAATAATGAATAGTTATTCTCAATTATTTCATTCATATATGAATTCCCATGTATTATTATGGTAATGAAGCTCACTTATATTTCTTTATTTTCTTATCAAAAAGTCTTCTTTATAGTTTAAGTCTTGCCTTTAATATTTTTATATCATAATTACGCTTTCAAAACTGACAATGCATCATTTGTTGCAGTGGAATGCCAGATTGCAAGCTTGGTCTAAATGATATAGTACTACTGGAGGCTCAGGGTCGAGCAACAAAAGAAAATCTATTGATCTGGATGATATCAAGTTTCATCAGTAAGATCTCGCTCTCCAATTGAGACATAACAAGATCAATTTACAAACAAATGTTTATGTACTAATAAGATAATCACCACTTAGCTACTTATAAGTTGAAAAGAATAGAGCCTTTTTGTCTAACACTTTGTGTACATTGGCCTGTTATATTTAAGAGTGGTGTCATGTTTTTCATTTCAGCCATATCTTCATGAGTCAAGGCACCAGCACGCAATGAGACGGCCTAAAGGTAGCGGAGGATGTTTTGCCAAGAAAACAGTGGCAGAAACCAAAGGTGAAAAAGCCAGTCCACTGTCTGGGAGTTCATCAGGTTCTGATCCATTTCCTTATCAAAGGTCTCTTTCCATTCAGTGAACTTCAACACCTTAAGTGGAGTTTTGTATTGCCATTCAGTGTGCTCGGATGGTGTTTTGTATTGCTTAGTTCTTTTTTAACTAGTTCTTACTAGGTTATTGCCTTGATTTTGTTTCATTGTCTTACTTTGGATTTTTTTGTAGGTAACAACTCCAAACCTAGAGTGTGCAATGACGTACAATAGTTTATGATATGACGATGCGTATTCTAGATAGATAGATAGATTAGGGTGTTTTAGTTTATATCTTGTACTTTTTAACTTTATCTTATTCGAATGAAGATATAATTAATTATTGTGTATAATGAATTATTTAAATTAGAAAATTGAATGTATATTGATTTATTATTATTATATTGGTTTCATAGGATTTTATATTATATAAAATTTTTGCTATTTAAAAAATTTGGAATAATCAGGGCTGCAAAAACATGAAAATAGGTTGCAATCGACTACAGTATTACGGTAAAAATGGTTGCAATAATTGATAAAGTCATTGCAAATGCTAAATAAATATTCTAAAAAATGGTTGCAAATGTGGTAAATAGGTTGCCATAGGATATTTAGGCGTTGTCGAGAAAGCGTTACAATAATAGTTGCCATTTCGCCGTTAACGGATGTTTACAGTGACGGAGTTGGAGCCTATGGCAACGGGGGGAATTGGTTGCCTTTGGATCCAAAAAGCATTGCAATAGGTGATTTTTGCATCGGTTTTCAAGCGGTTGCAAAAATCGTTGCAATAGGCACTTAGGGCATCGAAAAATCATTGCGAAAACTCCTATTGCAACTTTTTGACCCCTTTTTGCAAGCTTTTTTTGTTCTTGCAACAGGCCATCTATGGCGTAGTGGTAATAGTTCAACCATCCCTTTAATATTTTCATAATAGATCAAGTCTATTAATTCATTACTCAGTCCGATGAAAGTTCAATGTGTGACCTTATAGGATCCCCTAGTATTGAGCTGCTAAGGTCTGACCAATCTTCGTTCTATAGGAACTATTGGTTCGGGGTTCTAAACCGTGAATAGAACTCGATTACCTTAAATGACTGTATTACGCCTCTAGCAAGGGTCCACCATCACCCATTACACAAAACATCATTTGTGCTTATGACTTAATCCAGGTTAATGCAATAGTTCCCCAATGCGATGAAATCCTTCCATTCTTTAATATTAGTACCCTCTGGTTTGTTGGGTTTGGTTAAAGTATTAACCCATCAATTGTGAGGTTGCTCCAAGCTATCCCAGTTATTTACTTGTCACTGAAGTATATTGCTTTTTACCATAATGTGTTTGACTAGAAACTATTCCTACCAAACACATACTCTGATCAGAGGTTTATAGCAATCATCACTTCAACAAGTGGCCGATACAACTCCTTAATATATCCAGAGCGATGGATTCTTTTCGACTACATAGCTTACCAATGTGCTGTCATCACTATACCCGTAATCACCCGTGACACCCTAAATTAAGGAGTGCGTATGTATGACCCAAAACATAGTGATAATACCACAAAAGGCAACTAGTATCTCAAGTATGAGGATATTCGCAAAGCTACTATATAGAGATAAATACTAACACTATGATATATATATATACCAAGTATTTATCTTATTGTGGTCTCCAACATATCTTCCAGATATATTCATGTGTCAAACTTAAGGCACCACCTTCAGTCATAGGAATTTGACTACTTGGACCCATTTCAAGAAAGTTGACCACATGCTAGTCTTACTGTCTCATTAATATCATTTCTTAATGAAACTATGACTAGGGATAGTTTAGACATAATCATAATTACACATGAAGCAGGTCTCACTAAGTATAATCCCATTATAATTTCTCTCACTTTACGCTATGATATGTCAAGGACTTTTGTACGTAGATATCAATGAATATATTTTAACAAGTCATAATATATATATTAACACATCGATATCAACAAAAGATTAAATGCCTTTATTAATTAAACAAATTATTTATACTAATACATAATTAAGATACATCGCCCTAATTGCCTTAAGGGCATACATCATATCTAACAAACTCCCACTTGCACTAAGGCCAATTAGCCATATGTTTTAATCCATATGCTTTAACATGATGGTCATTTTTGACTTGCACAAATGGCTTTGTCAGACCATCCATGAGGTTCTGTTTAGTGGGAACATATTCTAGTCTTATCACCTTAGCATCAACAATCTCCCTAATTATATGATACTTTCTGGATACATGTCTGTTTTTCTGGTGAGACTGTGGTTCTTTTGCTTGAGCAATAGCACCATTGTTATCGCAATACAAAGTAATTAGATTAACAATCTCAAGCACCACACCAAGATCACTAATGAATCCATTTAACTAGACAGCTTCCTTTGCTGCTTTACAAGCAACAATTTTAGATTTCGTGGTTGAACTAGTAGTAGTTTCTTGGTTGGAACTCTTCCAACATACTGCCCCTTCATTTAACACATACACAAAACCTGACTGAGACTTAAAGTCATCCTTGTTAGATTGAAAACTCACATTAATGTAACCTCTAATTGTGAGGTCACCATCTCCATATATCAAGAACTAATCTTTAGTCCTTCTCAAAGACTTAAGAATTACCTTGATGGCCATCCAGTGCTTATCGTTTGGATCCAATTGATATCTACCGTAAAACTTAAAGCTTGAGAGACATATGGCCTAGTGCATAACATAGCATACATGATGGATCCTATTGCGGATGCATAGGGTATATCCTTCATGCGCATTCTTTCCTGAACTATCTTCAGAAACTCAACCTTAGATAGGTTAACCCCCTTTGTCATTGGGAGATAACCTTTCATCAAATGCTCAAGGTTGAACCTATTCAGTACCTTATCTATATATGTACTTTGAGAAAGACCTAACAACCTCTTGGATCTATCTCTATAGATCCTTATACCTAGTATAAATGCTGCTTCACCAAGGTCTTTCATGGAGAACTTTCTTGACAACCATATTTAAATACTTTGAAGAAGAGAAATGTTGTTTCCTATTAGTAGAATGCCTTCAACATACAATACTAAGAAAACGATTGCGCTCCCACCAACCTTCTTGTAAACACAAGCCTCATTAATGTTTAGACAGAAATCCAGTTCATGGATTGTCTGATCAAACCTAATATTCTAACTCTTGGATGGTTGCTTAAGTCCATAAATAGACTTTTGTAGTTTGCATACCTTCGAGCCATTCTAAGATGTCGGACTATGTTATTTACACATCCCGGTCCAAATCCCCATCAAGGAATGCTACTTTAACATCCATCTGCCAAATCTCATAATCATAATAAGCAACAATGGCGAGGAGTATCCTTATGGATTTAAGCATGGCTATCGGTGAGAAAGTTTCATCATAGTCAATACCTTTACGTTGACTATAACCTTTCACAACCAACCTTGCTTTATAGGTAATTACATCACCGTCCATGTTTGTCTTCTTCTTGAAGACCCATTTGCACCCGATAGGTCTAACCTCTTCTGGTGCATCGACCAAATTCCAAACTTGGTTTTCATGCATGGAATCCATTTCTGATTTCATGTCCTTAAGCCATTTATCATAATCTGAGCTTTTCATTGCTTCATCATAGGTTCTTGGTTCATCATCCTCCATAAGATATAGTTCCCTATCATCAGTGATGATAAAACCACATCTTTCGGGACCCTTATGAACATGATTTGATCTTTGAAATGATTGTGTTTTGACAGGTTGTTCTTAGATCACACCTTCTTATGTATCTAGAATGGGATCAATCAGTTGATTGTCTGTTTCTTCCTCTTGAACTTCCAGTTCAAGATTTCTCCCGCTGACTTTTGCAAGTAAGTGTTCCTTTTCTAGAAAGTGAGCACTCCGAGACATAGATATCTTATGTGCTTCGGGTTGGTAAAATAAATATCCAATAGTTTCCTTTGGATATCTAATGAACAGACACTTGTTAGATTTAGCGTCTAGCTTATCTGATGCTATCCTCTTTACCATGGCAAGACACTCTTAGGTTACTTAGAGATGGCCTTTTATTACACCATCTTTCGTAAGGCATAAAATCAACTGATTTAGAGGGCACTCTGTTTAATACATAAACTGCGCTCTCTAGTGCATATCCCCAAAAGAATTTACTAAGATATGCTTGGCTCATCATGGACTGAATCATTATTAATAAAGTCTGATTCCTCCTTTCAAACACTCCATTGTGTTAGAGTGTATAAGGAGGGGTCCATTGGGGAACTATCCCATTTTCCTTTAGATAATCCTGAAACTCTTAACTTAAGTATTCTCCACCTCGATCAGATCAAAGTACTTTAATACTTTTCTCAAGTTGTTTCTCTACTTTATTTCTGAATATTTTGACCTTTTCAAAACTTTCAGATTTGTGCTTCATTAAGTACAGTTAACTATATCGTGAGTAATCATTAATAGAGGTTATGAAGTAGGAGTATCCTTCTAGTGCTTGAACACTCATTGGACCATATACATAAGTATGTATAAGCTCCAATGTACTTATGGCTTGTTCACCCCTTCCTTTAAAGGGTAACTTCGTCATTTTTCCTTTTAAACAAGGCTTGCAATCACCATAAGACTCTACACCTATTGGGCCCATGTCTCTGTTGGTCTCTATGAGGGTCTAAATAAGGTCAGAGGGGGTGAATGACCCTTTTTTTTATGGAATAAACAGACTTTGAAAAGTCTTTGTGTAGCATGTTTTAATATGATCCGGAGGATGGATTCGAATGATGCAGTTATGACAATAATAATGCAAGTAAATGAAGAGTTAGAAATTCAAACACAAGTATTTTATCCTGGTTTGGCCCCGCCTACTCCAGTCCCTAACGTTTCCTTCCTCTAAGCTTTTCCACTAGTGGATTCCTTTCCAACTGGCAGGAATCAAGCCTTACAACTTATCTCCGGATGGTACCCCCTTCCGGATGTAGGATATACCACTAGAAATCCCAATTCCTAGCTTAGTCCTTTTGTCTTTAGTAGGATACACCACTTAGATTTCTACCCAAACCTAAGCTGAGTCCTATAGGGAGATCCTACTCAAAGCACCTACTTTAAGCTATATCCCAATCTCACTACTCACCCAAGTAGGAGATCTTTACACTTCGTTTTCTCAAGAGTTTTGGTTTTGGACTTCCTCAAGTTTATAGTTTCACTTGGGAATCCTTACAAATTGATTTTTAAATGTTTGGTTCTTGAAGGGATTTGTAAACTAATTGATTTCTAGCGAATCCTATTGTATATTTCTTTCCTGAAATCAACCAGCACCTTCTCAACTTGTGAAACTTCCCTTTTATAGACTTCCATCATAAATGTAGCCATTGTAGGTTGTTGAGTTGTAGTCAGTTCTTCACCGTTGATCAGGTAATACGTAGCACTTCCGGAACCATTGATCAATCTGTTACACAGAGATTTTGACCAGTATGAATCCTTGGGATTAAGGCTAAAAAGTTTTTAGTGATCATTTTCCTTGTATTTTAGTGACTCACCAACTTTTAAGCCAGTAACTTTTTGGTGTGAGTTCCATGCGCCTTCTTATTGGTCTAGGTGAAAAAGGTTGTTACCTTTTTCTCTTTCATGTGTCAGTCCTTTATCCTTTTACTGAAAAGTGCTAGCTATCATTTTTGTCTTGCTTTAGGGGAAAGGATCTTTGACTTAGAGACCAAAAGAATGCAGGGAATTTTATACTTTGAATTATTCTCTTTGTCTTGATATGTAAGTCTTCCAGATGTCTTCAAACTTAATATCTCCGGATTTGTCTTCTTCCGGATACTAGTGCAGTCAGTTCTTCCGGATTCTATTTTGGGCGGTTTAAAGTAATTTCCTTTCCAAAGTTTAACCGGATGCTTCTGTTTATACTTAGGTGATTGTCTTTACTTGTCTTGGACTTTGGATGTCATGGTTATATGTCTAGATTCAATGACTTAGGTCTTTTTGTACTTAGGTATTTATTTTCCTCAAACCTGATCTGGATTGTTTGTTGTTCCGGATAATTATTTCCAACAATCTCCCCCATTTGATGGAAACAAAAACCTAAGACATCTAAGCATGAGGAAGGAGGGGGGGGGGTTATGATCTAAGTATGATTCTTGATACTTAGTCATTTACAATTTTTACTCCCCCATAATTTTACCCTCCCTAACTGCCCCAACATTTTTCAATTCTGTCTTCTAATGTTTTTGTAGTACAATTACAAATTGTACTTTAGAAGCAATTTTTTGTAATATATTTTCACTATATATACTTCTGCTGTTAATAATAGTTAACATCTATGAAGTTCAGAATTACATGATACAGAAACATATGAGTGAAAATGAAACTAGCTATTACAGATTTTACATTCAAAAACAATAGCTAATCTATTACAAAATTATTTCTTGCCTGATGCTTCTCCTTTTTTCTCTTTGCCCTTGCTCTTTCCTTCCCTTTTAGCAGCTTTACCCCCTTCATTATTCTCCCCCTTTTTGTTTTCAGCAGCTTGGGGGTAGATTTCCATAAAGGTTTTACCATCCCAGTTTTACTGCCTAGCCATGGCATAGATAGAATAATCTACATTTCCTTTTTTTCTTCGATCAATGATTGTATCCATAGTGGCTGGAGCTAAATACAGGGGCCGGAAGGCTTTCCAGAGTTGAGTGTACAATTTGGTGATGTAGGGGTGCATTTGGAGTACAAATCTTTATCTTTTTCATCAAAAAAGGGGAAGAGAGCTTTGAGTAGAGTACTAATTCCCTTATGGCCAAAGAAGCCAGTATCCCCAATGTGTTGAATGAGATCTTAAAGCACTAGAATAAGCTGACTCTCCAGAACTGAGGCTGAGAAAGATCCGAATATTAACAGATTTGATAGATTTGAGAGTACTTTCTCAATTTCCATCCCCAATCCTCTCCGGCAGTTGTGAATGTTGTCATTTACGGTCATAATATCCTTATGAAGCTCTTCCTTAGCAGAATTAATGACTATATCCTATCCATTCAGCCGGCCTGCTACCTCTTGTGTAATATCCTCCATCTGTTTAAAAAATAGCTTGGGCAGGTCTTCTTCCATGAATTTGGTGAGCTTATTCAAAATTGTCTACTGCTGTTCATTTAGACTGGGGAGATAGGCCTTTTCTTCTTTTTTAGAGATGAATTTTGACAAGTTTTCAAACTTGGTGTCAATATACTCCTTTAGTTCTTTAGATAGCTCAGAGGAGGAGGAGGTGATCTTGTCCAAAATAGTAGTATAGTTATTTGTGGCTCTGGTGTTAGCCTGATCAGCAAAACGATTTGCTGCTGTGACACTTGTTTTTAGCTCATTCAACACCGGGGTGAATTTTGCAAGTGATACTTCGGCCACTAAATCTACAGTGGGAAAATCCTCCACTTTCTCCTCTATTTTCTTGATGCTCCCTTTTAATTCCCTTATTTCATCCTTCAAATCTGGAGGAGAGAGTTATTGCAGAAATACTATCTCCACAGATTTGAGATGCTTACATATGTTTTAGAGACTTTGCTTAATCAAGCTCCCTTCATGCTCCTCATAGGTAGCCTCTTGAAGGATTTTTAACGCAGTTTTTTTTATCTTTTTGGCTCTGGTTTGATTGATGCTAGAGGTTGGTATTCTGATTGGACTAGCAAGAGGAGGGGATTCAGATCCGAAGCTGTTTTCAGTCTCATAAGATCCCTATGATTCTTTTTCGGTGGATTCTTCTTCTTCTCCTTTATTCTCTTCCAACCGTTCCCCCGGATTGGCCTTACCCCTTGAGTCCACTCTAGGAGTGTGCCCTTGAGAACCCAGACCAAGTCCCTCCTCCGGAATAATGTGCTCCGGGTTGGACTCTTGTTCCTTAGATGCACTTGGAGTATGTGTATCTAAGTTGTCCTCTGTAGCATCTGCTGTTTCAACAACAGCAGAAGTGTCAGCATTAACATTAAATAAAACTGTGTTAGGAATTACCTCATTGATTGGTGTTTGATCCTAATCAACTGCTTCTTATATTCTTTCTTCCACTTCCACAACCCCCGAATGACTGGAAATGTCCTCAGTCATCCCTTCACACGCCTTTTCAAGACTTTTATGTACTCCCACATGCGTGTTGGAAATGTCCTCAATAGCCTCTCCATTTGCCTTTTTAGGCCTTACTTCCTTGGCGATCTCAGCTTTCGAAATAAGTAGGTTTTCTGGAAGTGGTCCGATTCTGAGCATGAATGGAAAATTATCAGCTTTTGGATCCTGAGCAATTGTTGCCATATCTATTATATCATTGAGAATGGTTTGGGCTCTGGAAGAATCTTCGGGTCCTTTAGTTCTGAGCTTATTGATTCTATCATTGTCCTTCATAGCTTCTCTTATGATCTCATACTGAGGGTCATCCAGAGTGACTTCCTCAGTAGATCCGGGCACATTCTTCCCCTTTGTTGTCCTGGCCTTAGCCAATTTTTCATCTTCTGCCCTTTTTACAGCTTCTTCACTAATTATTATTCCGGATGACTTCTTGGCTGCCACAGCCTCATCAAAAGTGCACCCTTTTCTTGTGAACTACTTTTTGGGTATCGGAGCCTCATCCTCTGTCTCCTCATCATCTACCACAACCTCCGGGATCTTTGCAGCTTTTCTTTTCTTTTCTGCCGCTTTTATAATCTTCCCCTCGGCTTTGGCTTCTCTGGGCTCTTTTTTAGCAATTGAGTGAGGGTTTGAGTGTCCTCATCAATTTCTTCCACCAGAACTATTGGAAGATCCAGTTGCGCTCTTGGCTTAGTGGTTCTAGCCCTTTTTGGAACCGGAGCCTCTTCAACTGGATCAACTACCTTCCTACCCCTGGTTTTCTTTTCATCCCTTAGGTTTTTGGCTCTTTCCTCATTCCAGGTATCTCCGAAGCTTAGCTTTCTAAAATTTTTCTCCAGGATTTCTTTTCCATTGATAGCTTGGAATCCTGAGACATTAACTTTATTTACTACCATGAGAGTTCCTGTGCTGCCTTAGGTAGTGGATGATCAGCACCGACATGTTTACAACACTACTCTCCACCCAGTGTTATAATACATAGTGCTGGAAAGAGGATATTGTGGTGAGAGAGCCCTTTCAAATTAGAACCAACCTAGCAAGTGCGTGCTGGAGAAATCTTGGCATTTTCGGAAAGTATGTTGAGAATTTGTCCCTAAAGTATTTTGGATACAACCACATTTTGGGTTCATACTTTACTTGCTGTTCATCCCCATTAATTCTAAGCTGAACACCATCATTCTTCATATTTAGAAACTTTTTGAAGAAATCAGGGGTGATGGTGATTTCCTTCCCTTGCACCTTTGTTCTGAGAGCGTTGTGAAAGGTGTGTACTCTAAAATTGTTGTAAAATTCTCGCACAAAGGCAGGATAGGTTGGGCATTTGATCTTGAGGAAATCGCCCAAATGTTGATCTTTAATAAGTTTCGAGTAGGGATCTGTTTCGATTAAGAAGTTATCTCCCAAGTAGTCCGTGGGAACTACAGAGTCTGGGGCTTAAGGTTGATAGGTGTAAAGTATTTATCGTTAAGAGCAGATTCTTCAATGATGTTTCTTTGAGCAAGCATGTGAATTTGGTTGTTTAGCATTATGGCTGCCATTTGAGTTGTTGAAAGGAGTTTTTAGGGTTTGGAATTTGATTTTTGCAGAGTAACAGTAGTAAGTTATTTGCGTAAGGGAGAAGGGGAAATTTAGGGGTTTATATAGAATTTCCAAAGCGAGGGTAGAATGGTAATCTGAACGCTATTAACTTTGGCTAGATTGATGATATGGCAGGTTAAAATTTAGGAGGGAGATAAATTCTATTTAACTGGAGAATTGGAACGGTTTATTTTTTTAAAACAGTTGTTGAATTTACCGTGCGTGTAACTCCCAATAGACATTTAAAATTCAAAAAGGAACAGTTACTTTTCACGCTTTTACTGCATATATCCTTTCTGTCTGCTGATGTGGCAACATTCTTCTATGGAGTAGAGTTGACTTCATTTCTTCTTTAATTCTAGATTCCCTGTTTTGCCAAAAATCCAAAATTATACTGTCTTTTGGATTCTCTTCAAATTGATTAGACATTCTAATTGACTCTTTTAGCTCTCAAATTGATCTTTACTCAATGGCTTAGTAAAGATGTTTGCCTTTTGCTCATTGGTTGGGATGTAAACCGATGTAACATCTTTCTTCATCACATGATCCCGGATGAAATGATGCCTGATGTTAACATGTTTCATCCTACTATGGAGTACTGGATTTTTTAACACACCAATGGCACTTTTGCTATCATATGTTACATCCACACATCCTGATTGGACTCCATAATCTTCTAGTTATTGCTTGATCCATAGGAGTTGAGCTACACAACTTCCGCTGCCATGTATTATGCTTCTGTGGTTGATATGGCAACTGAATTTTACGTCTTGCTATACCATGGTACTAAGAAATCTCCAAGGAAATGACAACCTCAGGATGTACTCTTTCTCTCAAGAGTATCTCTACCATAATCTGCATCAGTGAAGCCTTGTAGTGTGAATTCTCCATTACTAGGATGCCATAACCCAACTTCAGTGGTTCCTAGGAGGTATCTAAGGATTCTTTTTACTGCCTTTAGATGTGAATACTTAGGATTGGCTTGATATCTTATATAGTAGCAAAATGCATAGCGTATGATAGGTCTGCTAGCTATCAAGTATAGAAGTGATCCAATCATTTCTCTATATAGCTTTTAGTCAACCTCTTCTCCTTCACAATCCTTGGATAGGACTGTGTTTGAACCCATTGGAGTGGATATAGGCTTACTTTTATCCATTTTAAACTTCTTCAAAATCTCCTTGGTATATTTAGATTGGTTTATGAAAATCCCATCCAGACTCTACTTGATCTACAAACCAAGGAAGAAATTAAGTTCTCCCATCATGGACATCTCAAATTCCTTCTGCATTTGAATGCTGAATTCTTCATACATCTTCTCATCTGTTGCTCCAAAGATGATGTCATCAACATAAATTTGGACTAGAATGATATCATTCTTCTTTTTTTGATGAAAAGAGTTATCTTCCTTCCCCAGGATATAGCCCTTGGATATAAGAAATGTAGCGAGTCTCTCATACTAAGCTCTTGATGCTTACTTTAATCCATAGAGGGCCTTCTTTAGTTTGTACACATGATCTAGATGCTTTAGGTCTTCAAATCTAGGTGGCTGCTTCTCATAGACTTCTTTCTGGATAACTCCATTGAGGAATGCACTTTTGACATCCATTTGGAATAATGTGAATCCCATGAATGATGCAAAAATACGTAGAATCCGGATTGCCTCCAATCTTGCTACAGGGGCAAATGTTTCTTCAAAGTCAATCCCTTCTTATTGATTACAGCCTTGGGAAACCAATCTTGCCTTATTTCTTACCACTACTCCAGATTCATCCAGCTTGTTTCAGAATACCCATTTGGTACTAATGATTGACTTTCCTTTAGGAGGTGCCACTAGATACCACACATCATTCCTGGTGAATTGATCTAGTTCTTCTTTTATGGCCATCATCCATCTTTCATCTCCTTCAGCCTCTTGAAACTTCTTTGGCTCAATAAGAGAGACAAAGGCTGTATGACTCATCATCATATTGAGTTGTCCTCTGGTTCTGACTGGATTTTGGACATTGTCCAAAATGGCTATAATCAGATGATCTCTGCGAGTCAAAACTTCTCTTGGTAACTCTTCATGCTAGATTGGAGCTTGTTCCACTTCTGCCTCAACTTCCTCTCCTTCATCATCATTGAAGTTTATCTCATTTGGGTTGAGATCAACTTGTGGTACTTCTGGATCAAAGGATATTCCTTCATCTTCTTCTTTGTTCTTCTTGATTTGGAAGGAATCAGGAATATTGGCTTCCTTTTCTTCTCAGGAGTTTTTAGCTTCAAGAATTGGATCTTCTAGGGTAGAACTTCTTCTGCTATCATAGATTGAGATCCTCTAGAGTCAAAGGTGACTTTTCTTCCTTTATCATAGACTTATGCCACACTAAGTAAGGTGAACTTCAGTCCATTAATTAGTGAGACATCTTCTATTTGTATTTCAGATCCAATGGTTCCATGCCTAAGGATCTGTCCCTTTTGATTGTCTCTAAAGCTTACTTTGCCTCCTTTCTTCTAGATTAAAGTGATGAAGGCCTTCTCATCACCTGTCATATGCCTTGAGCATCAACTATCAATGTACCAAGTGTGTTGATCTTCTGTGGATCTAAGGTATACCTGCAACACAAATCAAGTGGGTTTGGGTACCCAATCAGATTTGGGTCCTCTTGGGTTATCAACCATTTTAGGCTAAGGATAAACATCATAATAACCATTTTTTAATCCACATAATTTAGTTATATGGTTATTTATCCTATAAAACCTGCACCCTAAAATGGGTATGCTTTGCTGCTTCTTTTCGATCTTTTCAAGATCCATCTTCCCATAGTTCGCTCTATATCTAGCACCTTGAATACTTATTGATGGTCCGATGTATATCTGGAAATTGGCTGGAGGTGCAATCTCTGCTCTGTGATTCTTCTTTTGTTGGGCATGTTGTTGACTGTAGGCTACTTTAACTTTTCCTTTTTGGGCAACGGTATATCTTTGGGCTTGTGGTTACTTCTTGACCACCTTCTTCTTTTGGTTGGAAGGCATTGGATCTCTTTTGGCAGCTTGATGTTGATCTCTTGATGTAGCTTGCCTTAGATTTCTCCTTCTTTATGAAGGATCGGACTCCCATCCAGATGCCTCCTTCATCAGGGCTATTTCTATATTTAGCCCTATCAGATTGTCACTTAACATTCGCACTTGATTCTTTAGGTAGTTCTCCCCAACTTCATCTATCTGCTTTGTTGTTCTGATTAGGTTGACATCTTGTGCTAATGCTTTAGCATCTTCAATGAGCCCCATAACTTCTCTTTTTAAGGATTTTATGGCTCTTGTGTTCTTTGTCACTGCATTGATCACAACCCCTAAAGCTCTAGCAAGTTCATGGTTAGAAACAAAATTACAGTGAGAGTTTACCTCAATACTTGCTATTTTTGATTCTGATTCCTCAATTTGCACTGTGTCTCGCTTAGAGGCATTTCTTTTGGATGTTCTGCTTCCGGCTCGGTTAGTGCTATAAATGCATAGTTGGCAGTCTCTTCTTCTTCTATTAAAGATGAGCTACTGCATTCCTCACTATCGCTCCAAGTAGCCACCATTGCCTTCTTCTTGTATTTCTTATCTCTTTTGATCTTGGGGCACTTAGTTCTAAAGTGGCCTCTCTCTCCATATTTAAAATAGGCAGCTTCTTTCTTTGGATCCTTCTTTTCTTTCGGATTCTTTCTAGGCCTCTCTCTTCTAGAGGTTCCTTCCCTTGATCTTTTAGATTCATATTTTTTAGAATTTCTCCTTCCTTTCTTTTGCAGGAATCTATTGAACTGTCTGGTTAACATGGCCATTTGCTCCTTGTTGTTTTCAGATTCCTTAAGTTACTTTTTCTCTCCTGATGAACCTGATCCGGTGGATTCTGCCTTGAGGGTAATGGCTTTCTTTCTTTCTTCAATCTTTTTCTCTTATTGGATATATCTTTCTAGGGATAGCTCTTGGGTCAAGAGATTACCAATGAGCTCATCATAGCTGTAGAAGTTTAGGTCAAGAGCTTCCTCAATGGAAGCCTTCTTGTTGTCCCATTCCTTGGTGAGACTCCGGAGTATTTTCTTGACCATGTATACTTCTGAAATTTCTTTCCCTAGCCTCTTCAATTCATTTACTAGATTAGTGTATCTAGTATTCATGCTGCTAATGGATTCTTTGGGTTCCATCTTGAAGGATTCAAGCTTTTGTTGTAGTAGGTCTATCTTGGCTTCTTTGACCTTGCTTGTTCCTTTATAGGTCACTTTCATCTTCTGCCATATTTCTTGTGCACTAAGAGCACACTGAAGCCTGTTAATAGCATTTGCATTTTCATGCAATTTTTTAAAATCATTCTCATCCCATAAACTTAAGGGCTTTCGGGTTGTAAGACCCTCTACTTCATGAGTAGGCTCATATGGGCCATATTTAATGACCAACCATGCTTGCATGCTTTATGCTTAAATGAAATTCTTCATATGGTTTTCCTAGAACGTGTAGTGTTCACCGGTGAAGAGTGGACGGCGGGTAATGGACATACCATCGGGAAGGAGTTGTGAGTTTTGGAAACTCATTTTTGTACTTGGATCAAAATTAGGACCTTTAGCTCGAGATTGTTAGATCTCTAGTTTGAGCACTTGCTCTAATACCACTTAATGGTCCCTGTGAGGGTATAAATAAGGTCAGAGGAGGGTGAATGACCCTTTTTTATGGAATAAATAGACTTTGAAAAGTCTTTGTGTAACGTGTTTGAATATGATATAGATGATGCAGTTATGACAATAATAATGCAAGTAAATAAAGAGTTAAAATTCAAACACAAGTGTTTTATCCTGGTTTGGCCCCTCCTACTCCAGTCCCCGAAGTTTCCTTCCTTTGAGCTTTTCCACTAGTGGGTTCCTTTCCAACTGGTAGGAATCAAGCCTTATAAATTGTCTTCGAATGGTACCACCTTCAGGATAGAGGATATACCACTAGAAATCCCAATTCCTAGTTGAGTCCTTTTGTCTTTAGTAGGATATACCACTTAGATTTCTACCCAAACCTAAGATGAGTTCTACAGGGAGATCCCACTCAAAGCACCTACTTTAAGCTATATCCCAATCTCACTATTCACCCAAGTAGGAGATTTTACACTTTATTTTCTCAAGGGTTTTGGTTTTGGACTTCCTCAAGTTTATAGTTTCACTTGGGAATCCTTACAAATTGATTTTTAAATGTTTGGTTCTTAGAGGGGTTTGAAAACTGATTACTTTCTAGCAAGTTCTATTGTATATTGCTTTCTCAAAATCAACCAGCACCTTCTTAACTTGTGAGCTTCCCTTTTACAGGCTTCCATCATAAATGTAGCCTTTGTGGGTTGTTGAGCTATAATCAATTCTTCACCATTGATCAGGCAATATGTGGCGCTTCCAGAGTCGTTGATCAATCCATTAGACAGAGATTTTGACCCGTTTGAATCCATGGGATTGAGGCTAAAATGTTGTCAGTGATCGTTTTCCTTGTATTTTAGTGACTCACCAACTTTTAAGCCAAGACCATTTTGGTGTGAGTTCCATGCACCTTCTTATTGGTCTAGGTGAAAAAGGTTGTTACCTTTTTCTCTTTCCTATGTTAGTCCTTTATCCTTTCACTGAAAAGAGCTAGCCATCACTTTTGTCTTACTTTAGGGGAAAGGATCTTTGACTTAGAGACCAAAAGAATGGAGGGAATTTTATACTTTGAATTATTCCCTTTGTCTTGATATGTAAGTCTTTCGGATGTCTTCAGACTTAATATCTTCGGATTTGTCTTCTTTTGGATGCTACTGTAGTCAGCTCTTTCGGATGCTGTTTTGGGCTTTTAAGGTTTGTTTCCTTTCCAAACTTTAACCGGATGCTTCTGTTTAAACTTATGTGATTATCTTTACTTATATTAGACTTTGGATGTCATGGTTATATGTCCGGATTCAATGACTTAGGTCTTTTTGTACTTAGGTATTTGTTTTCTTGAAACCTAATCCAAATTGTTTGATGTTTCGGATCATTCTTTCCAACAGTCTCTATGCTTATGTGACTTGGTTAACCGATCTTTGTTTATATGGCCTAAACTACAATGCCATAATTAGAAAGATTTCTCATTATCTAATTTTCTTTTAGCATTGTTTATATTGAGAATATGTTTTTTGTAATTACAAAATATCATTTGTCATATTACAATAAAATATCATTCATAACTTTGATAACACCTTTTATCAAATTGGAATAAAATTCCACTTGCTGTGAAGCAGGAAATAATATTTTATAATGATAATTGAATTTCATCCTTTTACAAATTTAGTCAAATGGAGATTTCAAGTTCCTACATCATCAGTAGCCAGCAAGACCTAATGATTTTTCGTAGGTACAACTCTCCTTTTTGCCAAAACTCTACTTCTCAACAATATCTATACTTTCATATAGATATACGATTCTAATTAGGTATTCCATACCAATTTAGAATTTCCTTGAGATTTAGGAATTCTCAATATTAAACATCTTGAAGTGGAAGCTCCAAGCCTCATCTTCTCATGCTTTGAGACTTTAGCCATTTTGATCTTATTTCCAATATCCCATATTGAAATGAAGATCTTGTTTTTAATATTTCATATTAAAAATAATCATTTTGTCTCCTAGACAAAATTCTCAGTATTCTTTTTACTTTTCTCTTCACTCTGCTCCATCCTGCTTCAAAACTAGACACCATGTGTCCCTTTACTTCTTTAAGATATGAATCATTTAAATTTCTGACTAATTGGTCCTACCAATTTCTATCAAAATATTTTGGTTCAAATTTTCCACCATGGAAAATCCTTTCTCTAAGATGTAAAGACATAGACTTTCAAGTCTATTATTTTATGATGCCCTTATAGCTAAGGTAACATGGATCCTAACATTTGACTTGATGTTTATCCTTATCCCCTGCCAGCTACTTACATAAGGTAACTGGGATGTTAATAACCTCCAAGGTGTTGTATCCTAGTTTCCTTCAATCATTACCAAAATTCTTACACAAAGTAGAAGTGGTTGCATCATGTTGTTTAGTATTGGGCCCATATAGTGTATAGGCCAAGCCTTATACATTGAGAAAGATCCTCACATTTCTAAACAAACCCTTGAAGCTAGAGCCAATCAAAATTAGTCGCCAACGTGAATGTTTGTATTTAAATTAAGATTTCAGCCAAGATATAAGAAAAGAATTATTGTTTAGATTTTAGTATATAGTACATGTATTTAATATAAGGACTTTTAATTAAATACATTTGCCCTACCATTTTTGAAATTTACAATAATCGATTCTATTGAATTCGGGAAGTCTACCCTACCGAAATTTCCAAGTAGGTAGCATCTGCAACTAGTCTAATATGACCCCCAATTTTATGAGTCAACCCATATTAGTAAGTTGTAATTGGAATCCCATTACATTTGCATCATATGGAATTGCTAATTATTCAAGTTACCTTATTCCGTGGGACGTGTGCACTTATTGTGAGCAGGCATAATTTGAGCAGGATGCATGCGGTGTGCGGGGCGTGATTTGGTGTGGTGCAGTTTAAGGAAACCGTAGAGTTTGGTTGGATTTGAGAAAATCCAGTTTACTTAAATGCGTGTGCCTCTTTTTGTAATAAAATGCTTGATTTTATTAAAGAGAAGATTATTTTATTATTTTTCACGTAAACTTGTTGAGTGTGAAAAATATGGCTTTTCATAAGCCAAAAATGTGATTATATTGAGAAATATATTTACACATTTTGTTCAGAAAAGATATTTTTAAAATAAAGCATTTTTACTTTACCTAAAACTAAAACAGAGTCGTCACCCGGTTCAGCTCCACCGGAAATTTGGTATACTAATCCAAAATGGGATTTTATATCGAAGAGAAAACGAGATTCTGAGTTCGGACATGATAGTTACTCATATTGTTCAAATTGTTTACATTAATTTTGGAATTCGTGGTAATTTCTGCATTAGAATGGCTTTATTTAAGAATTAAATTCAAGAAATAAAATAGACATTATAACGGCTTAATAAATAGAAATTTGCTACCAAAATTTTGGTAGAGTAACGGCAGCGTATGGGTCTTGGCCCAGAACTCGGATAGAGTTTCCTCACATTCTGGATGCTTCATCCGTACCTGTGAGCTTATTTACACATATTATAGTTTAAGTGGCTCTAGTGGCTCACTTAACTAGAGACATGAAAATGCAATGTGCAATAATAGACTAGTGAAAATGGATTTTAATGAATTTGAAAGTTGGGCATAGAGCCGGTTACCCTCAGTTTACCTCTTTGTATGGCCAGGATGACTTGAGAGCCGGTGCGGCATCAAAGTTGTCAAGGATTGTGATTTGGTTGGATTATAGGTTTAACCCAAGTTATGGCTATAATCTTGGATTATTTTGAAAGGAAATATAAAGTTTAAGCCATTTTTAGACCGAAGATCACTGTGGGATCTTGATCTAAAAAGACCGGTGACTGAGTTTATATAGAATGTTGGTGATAAAGCTCAAATCTAGAAGTGTTTTGACAGAGTTTCGGGGCTTTTTAGACTCCCATAACTGAAAAAGGACATAAAAGTAATTTTGAAAATTTAAGAAATTTGAGTCTGTTGAGAAACGAGGGGGTGACCCCGTATTTATAATAGAGCGGTAATTAGTCGGTGGGCTAGTTACCTATCTGACAAGATTTTACATCAGATCCCGTAAAATCTTGCTAGATCTCAGTAAGATTTGATTTTTTTTTTGTAGATAGGTAATTACCCAGCGGGAGGATTACCTATGTTTGACCAAATTTTGACTTTTTGATTTTTCAGTAGGAAATGCTAAATTGGAGCTTCCCTGGGATGTGGACTTTTCAATTTTGGATTTTGGATGACAATTCGGCCCTTATTGGCACATTTGTCTGATCGCTGAACGAAATAGGCATTATTCCTCATCGGGCCGGAACGGACCTGTGCTAACACTTATATTAACAACTCATTGAATATGTCTCAGTCCTGCGACTAGCCCCCAATTTTATGGTGGTCAACCTCAATGCTGTTAAGGCATTACCTATCCAAATATTTATAGCTGATCGATGTAGACGAAAAGGAACGCTTTGCGCAACACTTTTATGGCCGAAAAAGATCATATTATAGATTCGAGTAAGGAAGACTATAACTTGCGTTAATGTTTTTACTTTGGGACTTATTGGTGTTTAAACGTCTCACCCAATCTCGAATTTATTAGATGGATGTATTTATAATAATTTGTATTAATTCAGGGATTTTAGAATTAATTAATAAGGTCTAACTTTAGGTGGGTTCAAGCTCTTTATTATAATTATTCCATCAGCCTAGATCATATGCAAAATTATTAATATTTTTATTTGTTATGTAAATTGCATTTCCTTTAAGCTTTTATTCAATAATTTAATATTTACTTTCTTATAGAAACATATATAAGAACCATCTTAGTTAACTCAAGCTGCACCGATACTTATTCTCAGGTAGGAGATGTGCCCTATGAGGAGTAGACAACAAGTTCAATCCTTGCCAGAACATATATGGGCACAAGCTTGAAAAAACATGGATTCTCTTGGACTGATAAATTTCATTCTTTCAATTCATGTAAAATGAAAGAATCTATAACCCTTTTAACTTATATAATTTATTGAGTCTTTGATAATTTTGAGTAAGTTTAGCAGGCTTATTTGAAATTATCCATATCCATTTTCTAACCTTGAAATGAAAGCCTAAGTTCATCTATTGTTCCAAACAAAATAATAAACTTTAAATCATTTCATATAGAAAATAAAATTTAGTTCGCTTCTAACTTAATTATGCACTAAAAGGCAGGCTCATGATACCACTGTTGGGAACTGATAGTCACTTTGAACATGTATAACAAGCATGGCGAAAATTCAAAATTTTGTCCCTTGTCCTAGGAACTCCTATTAGTTGCATATAAATTAATTAAATGCTTAACTAAATAAATTCTCAACTTAGATTAGCATGCATAGGCTAGGCGTACCATAATTCTAAATTATATCATAGCATAAATATTTTATATTAAGCATGTTATAACTCTAAGATATGACTTAAATATAAAATAAATTAAGCATGCATAACAACCTAACCATAATAATTATTAAGTCTAAAACGCTTAAAGAAAAAGACCTAATAATTAAAAGAGAAAAATAAAACATACCAGTTGAAGCGTGCTTTAGCAGAACCTCCTTGAACAAGCCCCCAAGTGTAGGATAGCCTCTATGAGTATCCACACGAACCCGCCAACCAAAACCACCCAATGAGGAAGAACCACAGAGTTTTGAGTAGCTGCTACACCACTCCAAAACCCACCCAAAATATTAACCAAAGGGACTCCTTAATTTTATCTTCTAATTTGACATTAGCTCATAGGAAGATATATGGTGCAAAGAATGAAGAAGAGAGACTTGGTTTATATAGTGGGAGCAAAGGCTCCCTGAATTTAATGAGGATTTAATGCTAATTTAATGGAAGATTAAATGCGTGATCAAATATCAATTTAAACACAAGATTAATTACGGGATTAAATCCCAATTTAAATACAAGATATAAATGCTAGATTAAAACCCAATTTAAATACAAAATTTAATTACTCGATTAAATGCTAATTTTAATACACGATTTAATTACTGGATTAAATCTCAATTTAAATACAAGATTTAATTACTAAATTAAATGCCAATTTAAATACACGATTTAATTGCTGGATTAAGTCTCAATTTAAATGCACAATTTAATTGCTGGATTAAATGCCAATTTAAATACAAGATTTAATTCCTGGATTAAATTCTAATTTAAATACAAGATTTAATTGTTGGAGCAAATGCCAATTTAAATACATGATTTAATTTAATCCTCCTCTCTTTTATGACCCTAATAAAATTAGTTACCCGTCAAAATAAATTCTTGGCTTAATCATAAAATGATTGAATCATTTGAATCAACACTTTAATTTATTTATGACCATAATAAATTTAATTACTGGTCGATAAATAAAATCTCTAGTCTAACCAGGTAATAGTTCAACCATCCCTTTAATATTTTCGTAATAGATCAAGTCTATTAATTCTTTACTCAGTTCGATGAAAGTTCAATGTGTGTCACCTTATAGGATCCTATAGTATTGTGCTATTAAGGTTTGACCAATCTTTGTTCTATAGGAACTATTGGTTCGAGGTTCCAGACCAGGAATAGAACTCAATTACCTTAAACGACTGTAGTACGCCTCTAGCAAGGGTCCACCATCTCCCATTACTCGGAACGTCATTTGTGCTTATGACTTAATCCTGGTTAATGCAATAGTTGTCCAAAGCGATGAACTCCTTCCATTCTTTAATATTAGTACCATCTGGTTTGTTGGGTTCGGTTAAAGTGTTAACCCACTAGTAGCGAGGTTGCTCCAAGCTATCCTAGTTATTTACTTATTACTAAATTATATTGCTTTTTACCATAATGTGTTTGACTAGAAACTATTTCTATCAAACACATACTCTGATAAGAGGTTTATAGCAATCAACACTTCAACAAGAGGCCAGGTACAACTCCTTAATTTATCCGTAGCGATGGATTCTTTCCCACTACATAGCTTACCAACGTGTTGTCATCACTATACCCATAATCACCCATGACACTCTAAATTAATGAGTGCATAGTGTTGGTCTAGATTAAGGTTTTTAGCAGATAAAACAAGTGCAGCGGAAATTCAAAAATCTAATCTAGTGTCCAAGATCTCCTAAGCATGGCATGATTGATAATAGTGCTAGTCTTAAATTATTCTAGATCATAAACACTTATTAAAAGGACATAATAATTATTTAACCAATTACCAGTTGAAGCGTGAATCCCGTAGTTGGTAGAAAGACCCATCGGCTACGTGCACAGACTCTAAATTAGAAGCCCTCTATAAATAGTCTACATGAGCACCATCGACCAAAACCTTCTAGAAAGGGAGTACCGATAAATAAGTGGAAGAAGGCTAGATCTCCCCTACTAATTTATTCTAGTAGAAATTCCCTTATTTTTCTATTCTAAGTAAACATGTCTTTCGATGGATTACTTTTAGGAATCAGAACAATGAAGAGAATAAGAGAGCAAGAGAAGGAGTATGAAATTAAGGACGAAAAATAATAAAGGAGGAGGCCTCTATTTATAGTGGTTAGGAATTATTCAAATGACAATAAAGTCCTAACCTCAACCAATTAGAAAAAAAATAAAAAGGGCAAATAGGTTATTTTAATTAATCTAATAGAGTTGGAGAACAACTCAACCACTGGGAGCTTGCTTAGGGAGCAAGCTCCCAGTTGGACTGGAGACTACTAGTCATTCGGCCAGCAGTCCCTTGTGGGCTTACGTAGGAGCACAAGCCCATAAGGCTTGCGCAATGCGTACAGACCTATGTACTATGTGTAGGCTAGCATGTAGCACAATCCATAATGGGCTGTGCTATAAGCCCGCTTTCGGGTGCCCTATGGGCGACGCACAAAATCATTCTAAATAGTGCTGTCTTGTGGCCTATGTGCAGGACCTATATATACTATCCCACAGTAAATTGATAGGCCCACTATTGTAGATTTATTCAACATATGATATCAGTAAATCTCGCTAAGTTCCAGTTCTAATTTTCCCTTTATTTATTTTATCCTCCTTATTATTTAATAGGTTCATTGGTCTAACCAATGAATATTGGTCTAGCCAATATTATAGTCTAACCATATTTCCTGGCTCTTCTATATTAGATCTAGTCTAACGGTTCTTTATATAGCTCGGTCATTACTCAAAGTGTGTGACCTTATATGATCCCGTAATATCGAGCTGTCAAAAGTTTAACCTAGCTTAATCCCTTTTAGGAATTGACTGGCTCGGAGCTCCAGACTTATTGTGGACTCCGATTACTTTGATCGGTCATAGTGGCTCTCTAGCAAAGGGCTTATGACCCCTCAATATTTGGAACATCACGTGCATTGTGACTTAATCCCAGTACTGCAATAGTATCGATATAATTCACTCCTATCAATTGTTAAGTACCATCTGGTTTCTAGGACTTGGTTTAAGTGTTTGTTCACTAGTAGCTATAATAGCTACACCAGTATTTAGTCTTGCTTCCAAAGTACACTACTCAACCATTTTAATGTGTTGATCAGGATCCCATCCTACTAACTCATACTCTGATCAGAGGTTTACGAGTGTGTCACTTCTAATAAGTGACCAAGGTATATCTCCATTATATTGCTATAATGGAGTGATAGATTCCATCTTGACTACTCAGTTTACCAATGTACAGACATCAACTATACCCGTAATCATCCATATCACCCAGTCCACAGAGTGCTTAGGTGTGACCCAAAATATAGCAATATCTGAATAAGGTAACTAGTATCTCAGGTCTTATGATATTTGTATTGCTATTGTAATGAGATGATTAAACACAAACACATAATATAGATTATCATGTGTTGTCTCATAGCAGTCTCCAATGTATCTCCCTTAATACATTCATGTGTTAACCCAAGGTACCACCCTTTAACACTGGAGATATGCTACTCTAAATCAAATTTAAGAGGTATGAAGACACATGCTAGTCTATCTATATCATCAATGTCCAGTCTTGATGATACTAGGAGTAGGGATATTTAGAGAAATCATAATTGCACACGAACCAGTTCTCACCAACATAGTCCTAATATGCCCTTGCAATACGTGCTATGATTATGTCATGGACTTTTGCAAACACATCAATGAATATATTCTAAAACAGTTATAATATATTTTCACAGTCATTGATATAGCGAAAGAATGCCTTTATTAATATAACTTTGTTCGTACGAATAAAACTAAGATAGATTGCCCTAATTGCCTCTAGGGCATGCATCATATCTAACAATCTCCCACTTGCACTAGAGCCAATTAGCTACGTGCCGTAAGCCATAACTATTAACATGCTGGTCATGCTTAATATGGGTCAAAGGCTTGGTCAGACCATCCGCCAAGTTCTGATCTGTGGGTACATATTCCATCTGTATATCCTTATTATCCCTCATCATATCTTGAACTATATGATACTCTCTATGTACACATCCGTTTCTCTGACGAGAACATGGTTCTTTTTCCTGAGCAATAGCCACAGTGTTATCATAATATAATACTATTGGATTCTCACTGTTAGACACCCTGCCAAGATTACCAATAAATATCTTTATCTAAATAGCTTGTTTTGCTACTTCTGAAGTAGCAAAGTACTTAGCTTTAGTGGTTGAATTGGTAGTTGTATGTTGTTTGGAACTTTTCCAAACAACTGCCCCTCCTTTTAACATAAATAGGTAACCTGATTGTGACTTGTAGTCATCTCTATCAGATTGAAAACTCGCATCAGTGAATCCCTTTACTATGAGATCACTTCCTCCATATACCAAGAACATTTCGTTAGTCCTTCTTAAGTACTTAAGGATATTCTTAATGGCCTTCCAGTGCTTCTCACCTGGATCAGATTGAAATCTGCTCATGATGCTCAACGCATGTGAGACATGTGGAGGTGTACATACCATAGCATACATGATAGATCATATTATGGATGTATAGGGTATTCTATTCATGTACAATCTCTCCTCTTGAGTTCCTGAACACTCAGATTTAGAAAGGTTAGTTCCATGAGACATTGGAAGACAACCCTTTCTTGATTGCTCAAGGTTGAACCTAGTTAATACCTTGTCTATGTATGTATCTTGTGAAAGACCTAGCAGCCTCTTGGATCTATCTCTATAGATCTTTATACCTAGTATAAATGCTGCTTCTCCAAGGTCTTCCATGGAGAACTTTCTTGACAATCGCGACTTAACCATTTGAAAAAGAGAAATGTCATTTCCTATTAGCAGTATGTCATCAACATATAGCACAAGGAAAATGACTACACTCCCACTAACCTTGTATACACAAGGCTTATAAGCGTTTAATATAAAATCTAACTCTTTGATCATATAATCAAACCTTATATTCCAACTCCTAGATTCCTGCTTAAGTCCATAGATGGATCTTTGAATCTTGCATACCTTCGAGCCATTCTGAGACGTAAAACCCTCAGGTTGTATCATGTATACATCCCGGTCCAATTTTTCATTTAGTTAAGCAGTTTTCACATCCATCTGCCAGATCTTATAATCATAATGAGCAGCAATGACCAAGAGTATCCTTATGGATTTAAGCATGGCTACCAGTGAAAAGGTTTTGTCATAGTCAATTCCGTCCTTTTGATTATAGCCCTTTGCCACTATCCTTGCCTTATAGGCAATCACATTACCATCCATGTCAGGTTTCTTCTTGAAAATCCATTTGGAACCTATAGGTCTAATCTTATTAGGTGCATCGACCAATTCCCATACTTGGTTTTCATACATCGAATCCATTTATGATTTTATGGCTTTTAACCATTTATCAAAGTCTGAGCACTTCATTGCTTCCTTGTAGGTCTTAGGTTCATCATCCTCTATTATAAAGATTTGCTTATCATCTGTGATGAAAAATCCCTATCTTTCAGGAGCATTGGGAAACCTACCAGATCTACACAATGGTTGTTGCCTAACAGGTTGCTCCTCGATCACACTCTGTTGTGTATCAGGCGTAGGAATTATTAGTTGATCATTTTGTTTGCCTATTTAAACCTCAAGTTCAAGGTCGCTCCCACTATCTTTTGCAAGCATGTGTTCCTTCTCAAGGAATTGAGTGGTCCTAGAAACAAACACCTTCTGTTCATTAGGATCATAAAAGGTTTATCCTACTATCTCTTTAGGATAACATATGAACAAGCATTTGTCAGCCCTAGCTCCCAGCTTGTCTGACATTGTCCTTTTAATGTAGGCAGGACATCCCCAAACTCTTAGGTGAGAAAGAGAGGGTTTCTTACCATACCACCTTTTGTATGGTGTTGTATCAATTGATTTTAAGGGCACACGATTTAGTATATAAACTGCGCTCTCAAGTGCGTATCCCCAAAAGGATCTGCTGAGACTTGCTTGGCTCATCATGGACCAAACCATGTCTAGCAAAGTTCTAATCCTCCTCTCAGATACACCATTATGCTAAGCAATATAAGGAGGGGTCTATTGGGGTAATATTCTATTATCCCTTAGATAACCTTGAAGCTCTTGGCTTAAATATTCTCCACCTCGGTCTGACTGTAGTGCCTTAATATTCTTTCTAAGCTATTTCTCAACTTCATTCTAATAGTCTTTGAATCTTTCAAAACTATATGATTTATGCCTCATAAGGTACAAATACCGATATCATGAGTAATCATTGATAAAAGATATGAAGTAAACAAATCCTCCATGTGCTTGCACATTTATTGGACCACATACATTTGTGTGTATTATTTCCAATGTACTAGTGGCATGTTTCCCTTTACCTTTAAAGGGTTTCTTTATCATTTTGCCTAGTAAACAAGGTTCGCATGCCCTATAACACTCCCAGTCTATTGGGCCCAAGTCACCACCTTTGTGTAACTTAGTTAAACGCATTTCGTTTATATGGCCTAAATGACAATACCATAAGTAGGATGATTTATCTTTATCTAATTTTAATCTCTTAGCATCATTCATATTAAAATTTTCAGCTTTAGTATTTAAAACATATATGCCATCAATCAAAACTCCATTGACATAATCAACACTATTTTTACGAATTTGACAATCGTTATTATTAAATAAAACTTCAAGTCCTTCTGCTGCTAAACATGCAACATAAATAATATTCTTAGTAACAACTAGAATATAATAGAATTTATTTAATTCTAAAACTAGGCCACTCGGCAATTTGAGACTATATGTTCCTACAGCTGATGCAGCAACCCATGCTTCATTTCTAACTTGTAGGTCTAACTCTCCTTTAGCCAGCCTTCTATGGTTCCGCAACCCCTGTACAAAAGTATAGATATGAGTACCACATCTAGTATCTAATACCCATGTGGACTCATATGGAACTATAGTGAAATTTTCAATGATGAACATACCTGAGGTATAAGCATCTTTCAGCTTTATTTCTCATGCTCAGAAAATACAGCCATCAACCGTTCCACTCTCACTTCAAAGAAGGATTTAGGCTCTACACAATTTTCTTACATTCGGCCTCCTTCATGAGTTTTCTTTTATCCTTTAAACCTCTTATCCTTTTGATCTTGAGGTCTTCAGCAATAAATTGATCCTCCAAATCATTCTGATATTGAATATCAACCAGCTCGAGCATATCAATTAGTTGAGATAACCCACAGTCAGGACTCTTAAAGGAAAATTCTTATTTAAATGCATCATACCTCTCAGGCAGACCTTTCAGAACTATTCCTTTTAAGTCATCCAGACTATAGTTAATTCTAAATTTCTTTAGCTCCTCTGAAGTGTCATACATGTGTATAATAAGTTCAGCTATTGAAGAGTCTTTTCCCATTCCCACATAATGCACGAAACATTCCAGTGCTCCAAGTTTTGGGAGATTTTGAAGCAATGACTCCAAGGCTTCTTCTAAGTACAAATCTTGATATTTAGGTAGCATACCATGTACTATCAAGTATTTTGCTAACTTACAGTCTGTTTGTTGCCTCCTATAATCATCAATTTTGCAAGCAAAGGCATTTGTATTGGGATGTTCAGGGCGTCGGATATTTAGAACATAACTCAAAGCATTATTCTCGAGAATCACCTTTACTACCTCAAACCACTCTATGAAGTTCCAGCCTTTAAATTTGATTTTTTCAAGCAAATGATTATTGATTGTTTTGTTAAAAGGATACATATTTAACCTAGATATAAGAAAAGAATTATTGCTTTATACTTAGTTCTTGTACATGCATTTAATTTAAGGTCTTTTAATTAAATACATATTCCTACTATTTTATTAAGGTTTATTTCAAAAACATAATATCCCCTTCTATTGTCTTTCAGGAAACATGGTCTAACGATTCTCCTTAGTAGGTAGCATCTATAACTCATTTAAGCTAACCCCCACTATCACGAGTAAAGCTAACTTAAACAGCCATAGGAGGATCTAGTCCATTTGAATCTAATGCAATTGCTAATCCATTTGAGTTCCTACCAATGAACGTGCATAACCAATTATATGACTTCTCAAATGATGCCTCCAGCCCAGCATTAGCTCCGATATTATGGACAACTAACCCAGTCTGTTTAAGACTTAACCCTAATTTGAATCGTGTGAGCAGATGATGTTAAAGAAGAAGGCACGCTGTGCATGAACAATTCTTTTAGTAAAAAGGCCTAGAACCACACTTCAATTTTTAAGAAAGCTAATTTTGTCTTAATATTTTAATGGGAATTTACTAGTGCAATAGGTCTCGTGTAATCTAGGACTTATACATGGATATGATTATGAAACTATAACTAATTTTCGGGCTAAAAGGAATTAGTAGGTCCAACCTAGGGCCATGCTCAACTGGTAATTCATAATCATTACATCATGCCAAGACTCCACATAGCATGCAAAACAAGCAAGGGGGGTTCATTATTCAAGTTCTTGCACCTATGTCTATAAGTTTTAATTTAACAATTTAAACTTTTATTTGTAAAACCATATAATGAATCCAATTCATTATACTAGAAATCAACTAATTCAAAAAGTCCCTTTGGTAATTAGAATCTAGAACCGATGAGAATTCTCAGGTAGGAGAGGCCCTCTTGAAGTGAATGAGCAGCCTTGTCCAATGCTTTCTAAAATAAACATGGCCCTTCTAACTCAGTTAACCATAGACTAACTAAATTAAAGATTTTGGTCTTTTCTAATTTAAGAATTATTCCGTATATTTCAAAAATTAAAGCATTTACAATTTTAAGTAAAACATTATTAATTCTTAGATAATTACCCTGACTAAGTTTGAGCAACACTTAATCTGGCTATCATAATATTTTCTATTGCAAGAAATTAATTCCTAGGCATGGCATAATAGGATACTCGAAAATATTTCTTAGAAAATCAGACCTAGTAAATTTCTAGTCAATCATACAATTGCATTAGGCAAGCTCTGATACCACTATTGGTCTAGATTAAGGATTTTAGCAGGTAAAACATGCATAAGGGAAATTCAAAAATTTAATCTAGTGTCCAAGATCTCCTAAGCATGGCATGATTGATAATAGTGCTAGTCTTAAATTATTCTAGGTCATAAACACTTATTAAAAGGACCTAATAATAATTTAACCATTTACTAGGTGAAGCGTGAATCTCGTAGTCGGTAGAAAGACCCCTCAGCTACGTGCACAAACTCCAAAGTAGAAGCCCTCTATAAATAGTCCACATGAGCACCACCGACCAAAACCTTCTTGAAAAGGAGTACCGATAAATAAGTGGAAGATAGCTAGATCTCCCCTATTAAATTATTCTAGAAGAAATTCCCTTAGTTTTCTATTCTAAGTAAATACATCTTTCGACGGATTACTTTTAGGAATTATAACAACTAAGAGAATAAGAGAGCAAGAGAGGGATTATAAAATTCAGGACAAAAAATAAAGAAGGAGGAGGCCTCTAGTTATAGTGGTTAGGAATTGTTCAAAGGACAATAAAGTCCCTAACCTCAACCAATCAGAAATAAAATAAAAAGGGCAAATAAGTATATTTAATTAAAACCAGAAGTAGAGTCTGACACAAAAATTGGGGAGCTTGCTTGGGGAGTAAGCTCCTCAAGAAAACCCTAACACTACTAGTCGGGGCCATTAGTGTGGCTGGGCTTGCAATGGAGCCCAAGCCCAGCTCACTTGGGCTGTGGCCTGGCAGGAATGCAGGCCACGCGGGCTTGCATAGCCTCCTAGTGACCTGTGTATAGCGTAACCCACTAGTGGATTGAGCTCTGCGTCACGCGCAATCCACACAAGCCCTTGTGGGCTTCACACCTATGCAGCCCACTTTAGGCTTACGCAGCATGCACTGCGGGCTGCCAAAGGCACCCCGCTCGTGCAAGGTCTGCGGGCCTTTATGCATTTTGCACTAGCCTGTGCGTAGATCTTACTCATGTATTATCCAATAGTACATGTGCAAATCCAATCGCGTAGGTTCCTTGAACCCCACTCTATTTGTGTTTCTACTTCCCCTTTTACAATTTTAACCTCCTTATTATTTAACAGGTTCATTGGTCCAACCAATGAATATTGGTCTAACTAATATTATGGTCTAACCATATATCCTTGCTCTTCTATATTGGACCTAGTGTAATGGTTCTTTACATAGCTCGGTAGTAACTCAAAGTGTGTGACCTTATAGGATCCCGTGATATCAAGCCATCAAAAGTTTAACCTGGCTCAATCTCTTTTAGGAATTGATTGGCTCAGACCACCTGACCGTTATGGACTCCAATTACTTTGATAAGTCATAGTGGCACTCTAGCAAAGGCATATGACCCCTCAATATTTGGAACATCACGTGCATTGTGACTTAATCCCAGTTCAGCAATAATATCAATACAATTCACTCCTTCTATCAACTGTTAAGTACCATCTAGTTTCTAGGACTTGGTTTAAGTGTTAGTCCACTAGTAGCTATAATAGCTACCCCAGTAGTTAAGTCTTGCTGCCAAAGTACACCACTCAACCATTTAATGTGTTGATTAGGATCCCATCCCATCCTATCAACTCATACTCTAATACGAGGTTTATGAGTGTGTCACTTCTAACAAGTGGCCAAGGTACATCTCCCTTATATTGCCAACTTACCAATGGACAGACATCAACTATACCTGTAATCATCAGTATCACCCAGTCTATGGAGTGTATAGGTATGATCCAAAGTATAGGAACATCTGAAAAAGGTAACTAGTATCTCAGGTCTAAGGATATTTGTATTGCTATTACAATAAGATGATTGAACACCAACACATAATATAGATTACCGAGTGTTGTCTCATAGCGGCCTCCAATGTATCTCCCTGAATACATTCATGTATTAACCTAAGGTACCACCCTCTAGCACTGGATATATGCTACTCTAAATCGAATTCAAGTGGTATGATGACACATGCTAGTCTATCTGTATTCATCAATGTCCAGTCTTGATGATACTATGACTAGGGATATTTAGACAAATCATAATTGCACATAAACCAGTTCTCACCAACATAGTCTCATAATGCCCTTGCAATACGTGCTATGATTATGTCATGTTCTTTCACAAACACATCAATGAATATATTCTATCCAGTCATGATATATTTTCTCAGTCATTGATATAATTAAAGAATGCCTATATTAATATAACTTTGTTTGTACAAAGAAAACTAACTAAGATATATCACCCTAATTGCCTCTAGGGAATACATCATATCTAACATCAACTACAGAAGCAGAATACATGGCAGCTGGAAGTTGTGTTGCTCAACTCTTATAGATCAAGCAATAGTTGGAAGACTATACAGTTCAATCTTGATGTGTGGAAGTTATGTGTGACAACAAAAGTGTAATTGATGTGTCAAAGAATCTAGTGCTACATAGCAGGATGAAGCATGTCAACATTAGACACCATTTTATCTGGGATCATGTAATGAAGAAGGATGTTGCACTGGTCTACATTCCAATAAATGAGCAAAGGGCGTATATCTTTACTAAGCCATTAAGTAAAGATCAATTCAACAAGCTAAGAGAGTCAATTGAAATGTCTAATCCAATTTGAAGATGAATCCAGAAGACATTCTGAAGTTAACTTGGTTTTCTACAAGTCAAGAAATCCGAAAGAAGGAGGAAGTAAAATTAACTCTGGATTCGGAGGGAGTATTGCCAGCTCAGCAGACAGAAGTGACAAATTGCCGTAAAAGCGCGAAAAGGAAACTGTACACATTTTAAATTTCAAACGTTTATTAGGCATTACACGCACGATACAATTTACAACTATCTTCAAAATTAAATCATTCCACTTCTTTTGTTTAAATGCCATTTACCTCTTTTCTCAAACTTAACTGCCACCTCATCAATCTTGTTAAGTTAAACTGCATCCAGATTACCATTCTACCCTCGCTCTTGAAAACTCTATAAAACGCCCAACATTTCTTCTTCATTTTCACCCGATCAACCATCTTATTGTTACTCTACAATTTTTAATCCAGAACCCTAAGAATCCCCAGATTCTTTTCTTCAATCCTCAAATGGCAACTAAAAATTCATAAGCCCCAGTCACCCTTCCCTCAAAGAAGATCTTTAAGGTGGAAGATCTTAAGGATTCTGATTTTATTCTGGTGAAGAAAGTCATATCAGACATAGTCATCCCATCTGATTTTCTGGGAGATGACTATCTATTTTCAATAGACCCCATAAATTAACTCCTTTCTGATCAAGGGCTCGAAACCTTCCTAAAAATGCAAAATCCAACCTACCCTATCTTCATAAAACAATTTTATGATAATCTCAAAGCCCACAATTATTATGACGCCCTCCAGACCACAGTAGATGGCAAGGAGATTACTTTGACTCCGAAGTTCTTTGTAACTCATTTCAATACGAAGAACGATGGAGTGATGTTAAGGATAGATGGAGATGAACAAGCTGTTAAATATGAACCTATGAAATGGCTTCTAACCAATAACACATCAATATAAACAAAAGATTAAATGCCTTTATTAATTAAACAAATTATTTGTACTAATACATAATTGAGATACATCGCCCTAATTTCCTTAAGGGCATACATCATATCTAACATTTCTTGATCCCCCTAATAAACTACCAGTGATAATCTCTTCCAAACTCACCCTAGATTAAAAAGCCCAATTGATTGAAATGTTGAGAAAGAACAAAGAAGCATTGGCATGGACAATTAATAATATAAAGGGATTAGTGCCTCAATTCGTATGCATAGGATATTGATGGAGGACAACCACAAACCAGCGGTGAAACCATAAAGTAGACTCAATCCCAACATGAAAGAGGTTGTAAGAAAGGAGGTGATCAAACTCCTTGATGCAGGAATCATTTATCCCATCTTGGATAGTGTTTGGACTAGCCCTATCCAAGTGGTTCCAAAGAAGGGAGGCATGCTAGTGGTGTAAAATGAAAAGATTGAACTCATTCCAATGAGAACAGTGACTGGATGGAGAGTTTACATTGGTTACCGCAAACTCAATGAGGCAACCAGGAAAGATCACATTCCACTACCTTTCATTGATCAAAAGTTTGAAAGATTGGCTAGTTATAAGTTCTATTTCTTTCTTGATGGCTATTCAGGGTACAATCAAATTGTGATCCATCCTTTGGATCAACATAAAATAGCCTTTACTTGCCCCTATGGTATTTTTGCTTACAGAAGAATGCCATTTGGACTTTGTAATGCCCCAAAAACTTTCCAAAGGTGTATGATGGCCATTTTCCATGACATGGCCAAGAAAATAGTTGAGATCTTCATGGCTGATTTTTCAGTCTATGGAGCAACCTTTCACTGTTGCCTAAGCAACCTTGAAGCTATTTTATTCATTGTAAAGAGACCAATTTGGTCTTGAACTGAGAAAAATGCCACTCCATGGTCAATGAAGGCATTGTTCTTGGCCACAAGATTTTAGAAAAGGGCATTGAAGTAGACCAAGCTAAAGTAGAGATCATTGAGAAGCTTGCTGCCCCCCAAATCAGTTAAAGAAGTCAGAAGTTTTCTTGGACATGCTGGATTTCATAGAAGATTCATCAAAGACTTCTCCAAGATAGCCCAACCATTGATAACACTTATCCATAAAGATATTCAATTCAAATTTGATGAAGAATGTATGAAGGCATTCAATGAACTCAAGGCAAGATTAGTCAAAGCACCCAGTTTGATTGTCCCTAATTAGGAACAACCGTTTGAGCGAACTTGTGATGCAATTGATACTTGCATTGGAGTTGTTCTAGGCCAGAGGGTTGACAAACACTTCTGACTAATATACTATGCAACCAAAACCTTAACTGGAACTCAACAAAATTACTATTACTGAAAAGGAGTTGCTTGTTGTGGTATATGCATTTTATAAGTTTAGGTCTTACTTTGTCTTTTTCAAATGAACATTTACTAGCGATGAACATTTACTAGCGATGAGATCACCCCCTTAGTTTGATGATATTTCTAACTTTCTTGCGTGTGGTATTAAGCCTCTCTTACTATATGCTCAAAAGAAAAAGTTATTCTTTCACCTAAAATATTACTTTTGGGAGGAACCATTTCTTTTCAAGTTGTGTGTAGATCAGGTTGTAAGAAGATGTGTTCACGAGGAGGAAACTCAATCAATAATTTCCATGTGTCATAGCAAAGAACCAGGAGGACACTTTGGAGGGAATAGGATGGTGGCTAAGGTTCTTGAAAGTGGCTTCTATTGGCCAACAATCTTTAAAGATTACCAAAGGTTTGTTGTTGAGTGCATGAGTGCTAGAGGATAGGTAATATCTCAGCTAAAAATGCCATGCCCTTAAACAATATTGTAGTTTGTGAAATTTTTGTTGTTTGCGCAATTGATTTAATGGGACCATTCCCGAGCTCATATAGTAATAAGTATATTTTTCTTGTTGTGGATTATGTTAGTAAATGGGTAGAAGCAATTTCTATCCCTACAAATGATGCTAGGATAGTGGTAAAATTCTTGAAAAAGCTTTTCACTCATTTTGGAGTACCTAGGGCAATCATAAGTGATCAAGGAACTTTTGCAATAACCAATTTGAGAGATTACTTAACAAATATGGGTAACTCAGAGAATTGCCACCCCTTATCACCCACAAACAAGCGGGCAACCTGAAATTTCCAATAGAGAAATCAAAAGAATCCTTGAAAAAATTGTGAGCACTTCTAGGAAAGATTGGGGGCAAACAAACTTGATAATGCTTTGTGGGCTTATAAAACTACATATAAGACCCCTTTATGAATGTCCCCATTTAGATTGCTCCATGGAAAAGTTTGCCACCTACCTATTGAATTAGATTTTAAAGCATTGTAGGCTCTAACTTTGTTGAATTTTGACAGGAATGCAGTGGGGGAGCAAAAAAGGTTTCAGCTCATTAAAATGGAGGAATTTAAGCTGTTTAGCTATGAGAATGCCATGAATTACAAAGAAAAGACCAAGAAATGGCATGATCAAAGGATTCAAAATAAGGACTTTCACCCCAGGCAACAAGTACTGTTGTTCAACTCAAGATTAAAATTATTCCTGGGAAAGCTTAAGTCAAGGTGGACAGGGCCTTATTTTGTCCATAAGGTCTTTCCTCATGGAGTTGTGGAGATTGTGAGCACTATGAGACAAACATTCAAAGTATCTAGCTAATGACACCTCAAGGATTGTTATGGAAACGCAACAATTGCAATCATCTTGAGAGCAACCACTAACTTGGTGTCCACTCCAAAAGCCAATTGGAGCAACCATTGAGCCCAAGTTCAAACTCTTAACTTTGTAAATACTTGTTTCTTTCCTCTTTTAATACCCTTTTGATGTTTCTATTTTGTATTTTGTAGGTCCAAATTAACTATGTAAGGGAAGGCAACACCAAGTAACCATTCCTCTATCTTCTTGTTGTTTCTCTTACTTAAACCATATTTTTTGTAATATCCATTTTAAATCTAGTCATTTTTATAACTTAGGGATCAAGTGGTAAATTGGGAAGTTTTTGACTCAATTTTTTTAATTTTCCCTAAAAATCATTTTGGGCATGATCACTGAGAGTAGCTGCTTCGTGATCAGCACAACAATTTCCTCTCTCATCAAATTTTTCACCAAAAGAAAATAAATGAAAAGTTGACTTTTTCATGGTAAAGGGTAACATGATGCAAGATTAAAAAGAGGAGGTGATGAGTTGTTTATGGCTTAAAAGTAACCCTACATTTCCATCATTACACTCTTACTTTTTTGTTCCCTACACTCATGCATGCGTGCATTTTGATTGGGCAATTTAATTCTTCTTTTTAAATTTTCAACACAAATTCATTTAATTTGATTTTCTCTTACCTTTCTTCAATTGACGGTTTAAAAAAGGAAAATTTTAGCTTTCAAAATTTTTCAAACGCTTTCAAATCCACGTCTTTCTCTCTCCCGTTTCATTCACTGTTCATCTTTCTCTCTCCATTTTTCTGCCATTTTCAAACCCCCAACCATGGTTTTCGCTCGACAATAAAGGGCCTCTTCTAGTACTCTGGTAAAATCCTCAATGCTGATTCTGATCGAAGACTCATCCAAACTAAACTCTCATATGATTTTGGAGAAAATGAAGGAATTCAAGGATACTTACGAGAAGGGTCGTTTTGAGTTCTTTAAAGATGATGAGTTTGAGCCTTCAAGGTCTTTTAACTAGAGATACCTTAAGGAACTAAAACTGGCCCATGAAATTTTGGCTTGCTTAGAGGGGCTGGGTTGGAAGAATTTGCGACGAATGAGGAACCGGCTTACAGGGAACTCACCCTAGAATTTCTTTGTACACTTTCAGAAAAAGAGGAAGACTTGAAAAGCGACGATCTAAGTAAGTATGCTATTTTCTTCTTAGGCAAACAAAGGGGAATTTCCCTTAATGATCTTAACAAATTCCTAGGAGTCCCGGAGGATACACTCTTGATTGACGACTACCAAAATGCTCAGCAGAGAATTCCAGAAGACTTTGACAAAGACCAATATTGGTTTAAGCTCACTGGAAGAACCTACGAGAAGGAGAAGTGTAATAGCAAATTCAGAGAATACAAGTAAAAGATCATTCATAAGTTTTAGCAAGCACCCTTTTTGGTTGGTACAACCAGTCTACTATGAATGAAGATGATCTTATTATTCTCTATTGCATTGAAAAGGGTGAGAGGATTAATGTGGGTAGTTTCTTTGCGGATTACATTCTTGGTCTTCCAAACAAAGGAAATAAGCACATTTTAGTGGGATCTTATGTCACAAAAATTGCAAAGAACATGCTCACTTCCTTTTCTGTCTGTGGTCTAACAATAGTTGGTTATCCTAAGCCAATGGAGTTCAATAATATGAATAAGTTCAGAATTTGCAAGAATTTAACAAGAAATGGTATTTGTGACATGAGATAGATGCTTTGGAAGCTAGGAAAGAGAAGAGGAAGGCTATAAAGACATAAACTCCTACTCTTGCATCAAAAGGAGAAAAACCACCACTAAGATATCTGTTGAAAACTTAGGGAAACAATTAGCTGATGATGAAAACTTAGCATTTTTGGATAAATGTGCTAGCATGTCTATGAAAGATGTGCTCTCTATCATTGAGGACTTGGTGGAGGAGAGAAATGAATACCACTCCTGGAGAATTGAGGTGGAAAGAAGGTTGAGAAGATTGGAGGATGAGGGATGAGCTCTATTCTTGAATTTGTTAGAAACACCCCAAGTGAAGAATTTGCTGCTAGGCTTAATGCACTAGTGCTTTCAGCTTCAGCATCCAAGGAAGATCCAATTGAGATCAAGGACCAGCAAGAAGAGGTAGTGGATCAGAACCCTCCAAAGGTCGTTGAGTAAATTCCCTCTACTCGTCTAAATTAAATTTTTATATGCTTCTACTGAGGTGATATCTTACACTTGCTCTTTTACTTTGCATTTTAATTGGTTTGAACTTTGAGGACAAAGTATTGAGTAAGTGTGGGGGAGAGGGTAAGAATTGAATAGTGTGGGGGAGAGGGTAAGAATTGAATATTTTTCATGCTCACTGCCTTTTAATTATTGCTATATGACTGCTACCCTGGATTGCTGGTTTATTATTGTGTTTACTTTGATTAAATTAACACTTATGATCACTCTCCTGGTTAGGGCATTTGATTGACTTTAAGTATCATTTTAACTGTATTGATGTTCTATTTTGTGCTTTTAATCATGTTTGTGAGTAGCTTCACTTCTCTTTTTAAATTTGTGAAATTTGTAACTTTTTCTTAAAGTGTGTTTTCTATTTTGGCAATTTGCATGAGAAACTAATCTATTGGAAATATGTAGTCTAGATATAAACGTAGGGTTTAATTAATAATGGTAAAACTACAATTAGCATGTTAACAAAATCGATCAAGCAAGTTAGACACAATTTGAATTATTTTCAATAAATAAGACTAGGATAATCAACTAAAATAAAACCATTGTTTAGTGAGGACTTGGGCCTAAATTTTTTCTGAATCATCATTCACTAAATCAATTCTTGCATCTGTTTTTAAAAGTTCAAATCTTTTCTATTACATAAAGTGGTTAAATTTCAAAATCATTCTTTACTAAAATTTGAAATCGTCTCTCTTTTAAAATAAATTGCTTGAATTTTTGTGAGAGGGCTTACATATGCAACTTAAGGCTAGAACTTGATTTGGGAGAATTTAGATATAGTACTTATTGAGACCACATCATTGATCACTGCATAAAATAATTAAGGCACTAGGATTACACTTTTTACCCAAAAAGTCACTCTTACATAATAAATCCCCTAGATAAGCCCCCTTGAGCCTTACTTTTCTTTTATACACACAACAATCTAAACCCTACAACCTTTTTCTTTTTACTTTATCTTTGTCTTTCACCCTTGATTTTACCAAGAATTTTTGAAAAACAATGACTAGTTGCTAACTAGTTTTCTTAAAATTCTTCTCAAAGGATACTTTAATGAGCTTTTTTTTAACATTTCCAGCTTCATCAATACAAAGAAAAAGAAAATAAAAAGAAATAAAAAGTTCATTCAATGTTTAAATACAAATCTTTCAATTCTGAAATGTAAGCCAAAATCTTCTTGATTCTCTTATTTGAATGCTTGCTATGCTTATTTACTCAATCCTCTCTGCTAGAATGATTGCTCTTACTTACTTTTTGATTGCTCTAAGCTTTCCATTGATTCCCTTTAGATCCGAACATCATGTTCCAAACACAAGTAGTGACCATTGCATATTCCTGTATAATCATACATGTTTACTTGATAAATCCATTTACACGCAAAGAGCCTTTCACCAACACACCCCTAACCCTGAACCTACATTACAACCTAATTAAAGACCTTTTGATTATGTTGTGATTAATATTTATAAGTGGTGGAGATGAGATCGAAAATAAAGCTTATGGACTTAATGTTTGCTATGTGTAGTTGATGAGTGATTTCTCAAAACCCACCCTTTAAATACTTTATATGAATTGAGTGACATCTTTGGTGAGGAAGGTTGATTTTATCTTGGAAATAGTTATTGATAAATTAGCTTTAAATTGTTGTCTTCACTTGTTTTTGAGATTGAGTTACATGCTAAATGTGAGGGTGTTCATCATTATTCTCAAATTTTGTATTTTGAGTAGATTACTAAATCTTCCTAAGATAGAATTGATTGTTAATTTGCTACCTTTGTTCTTTTTCTGTTCTCTTTTCTTCTCTTTTTAATTTGTTATAAAAATCTATTTTAGATCCTTATGTTTTTGCTTGAGGACAATCAATTGTCTAAGTGTGGGGGAATTTGATAAGTGTAATTTGTATCATGTAAACACTAGTCAATTAGCCTTGAAATCCTTATAATTCTAATAAAATTATGTGATTTATGGTGTTTTTGGTAGTTATTTTAGATCACTACTTGATTTTATTGAGGTTGCCACCAATGAGCAGGAAATTGGGCAAGGTGAGCACAAAACTGGACCGCAAGAGGGAGAGGTTGCTACAACCCTTAATGATGATGACAAATGACCAAAGAACCATCTTCTAGAAGGATTTTGCATGAGAGAAAAGAGAAATGCAAGTAGATGGTGATGGATGGCATCTTTTTAGGCTGTGGAGGATGACCTACTCTAACCCACTTGTTGCGAATTGCATCTTACTATTTTCAAGACTCTAAAACATCTAGAAGCTTTATTTTGATTGGTTGAATTCTTATTCTATTATTGTTGAACCAAGCACTAGTTTGGACTGACTTAGTGGATGACTCAATAGTGCTTAAGTTTTAATCATAACAATTAAGATAAGTTGAATTGATTAAATCAATAATGATGTTAAAATATATAGTCTATGGTTACATGTGAGTAATTGAATTTGAGGGTAGAATTTCAAGTCTTCACTGACATAACTATCTAGTTTAATGCTGAGTTGTTCTGGGCTGAGTATGTTCTTTAGTTGCTGACTAAACACTATTAACTCAACGCTTGATATTTAGATTCTGTTTGAGCTTTGTATATTTATTTATCATTTCGCTGAGTTACTTTCTATTAGTCATAGGCATTGACTTTTCCATTTAGAGAAAAATGGAATATTTCCTTTTGAGTTTCACTTTTGCAGACATTAATAAAAAAAAGACAAAAGGAATTCATGCCTTGACAGGACATCCGCTTTATGAAGAAAATGCCAAAGTTCTTCAAAATTCAAGCTGCAAAAAGTAATTACCAGATTTAGAAATGTTGCAGATTAATCAACCTTGTATCCCTTGACTCTGGAAAGTGTTAGATTACTAGAGGAATGGGAGGATGACATGTAGCAAGTCAGTGCAAAATCTCTCTAATGGAAGACTGGCATCAAACGATAAAAGATTCAAATTGAAGCTTGGATTTCAATGCAATGGATTGATCTCTATCTCGGAATGGTGTGATTTTATCTCTTAACGGATCAATTTGAAGGAGCAACAGGTGGATAGCTGAGCTGGAAATTTCCAGAAGATGCCAAAACAAGTTCAACGACTACATTCTTGATTTAAAGTATAAAAGAAACAAGAAGGCAAGCATTAGAACTTAGAGATTAAACCTGAATTTTTAAGAAGAAAAATTCTGCCAATTTTCAAGCTTTAAAGAAGTTCAATCTAGAAAGCATCTACTCAGTGAGGATTTGCTTTAAAATAAGAGAGATTAGAATAGATCAATAGATTTGTAATATCTGATTATCTGTAACTAGATCAACATTTTTATAAGTTGAATATAGTTCTTGTTTAGACTCTGTTGAGTTGCTGGTAGAAGAGGGTATTCTACTCAATGGGTGAGCGATTATAGTTTGGAGGTTACTTTTTGAATTGGGGATTTTTGTTAAAGGCTTCTCCGCCTAGGGTAAGTTAGTTGATATTAGTGGATTAAAGCCAAGATACTCTCTTGGGACTGGATGTAACCATAGGTTGCAAACCAGTATAAAATCTCTACATTCTTTACTTTAAATTTTTTCCAGTTTTTACTCAGCCCGATGACCTACTCAGTACAATTTAATTAATTGTGAAAGAGTGACCTGATTTATTTGAGCGAGTCATTCACCCCCTCTGACTCACTGAGTATACACATAAGGACCAATAAGTGGTATCAGAGCAAGTTCTCATTCTAAAGATTTAACAATCTTGAGACAAAGACCATGGTGTACAAAGGAGGAGAATCCAATGGAAAGGCCCATGCCCACATTTTACCAGAAGGCATGTCAGTCACCAGGCCTCCCATGTTCAATGGAGAGCATTATACCTACCGGAAGAACATGATGAAGAATTTCATCAAGTCTTAGAGTATGTATGCTTGGATGACTATAGTTGAAGGGCCATATGTCTCAAAAATTGTGAAGAATGGAGTGCGAGTTAATAAGTACTCTAATGATTGGGACAATCAGGACCTGGCAAGATTAAAAGAAAATGCAGCCGCTATCAACTATCTTTATTGTGCTCTTAATGCAACTAAATTCAACCGTGTTTTAGGGTGTGAAACTGCATGAGAGATCTAGAACAAGTTAGGATTAACTTATGAAGGAACTGACAAAGTCAAGGAAACCAAGATCAACATTCTGATAAGAGATTATGAGTGGTTTCATATGCAGCCCAAGGAAGACATTTCTAATATGAACACTAGATTCATGAATATTGTCAATGAGCTAAAGAGACTTGGCAAGAACTTCACAGAATAAGAAACTGTCAAGAAGATTCTGAGAAGTTTAAGCCAGGAATAGGATGCAAAGAAGAGTGCTATCGAAGAAGCTCATAATTTGAAGACCTATAAGTTTGATGAGCTAATTGGAACCTTGCTGACTTATGAGATGTCATTAAAGAAATATGAGGACGAGTCTAAGAAATTCAAAAACTAAGAAAGAGAAAGTTCTAGTAGAGCTGTTGTTCTTAAGGCTGATGATGATTATTCCTCTGAGGGAGAATATCCAGAGAACAGAAAGGAAGAGATAACACTAATGACCAAGAACTTTAATAGGTCATCGAAGAAAGATAAGAACTTTCAAAGATTCAGAGGGCCCAGCAAGTATAAGAAAGGAGCAGATAATAGACCATAGAAGGAATTCAACAAGGAGCGTACCAAAAATATCAAATGCATTGAATGTGGTGAGAAAGGGCATATCCAGTTTAGTTGTCCTAAAGCTAAAAAGGACATGTTTAAGAAGAAAAGAGATAAGAAGGCTCTTGCTGCTACCTGAAGTGATTGTAAATAAGAATCATCATCCTCTAATGAAGAGGCACTAGATTATGCAAATGTGTGTCTCATGGCAAAGGACGATCAACCTAACTTAGAGTCAGCTAATCAACCATCTACTTCCACTGCCAATCAATTAGTTGACCAGAGCAAAGACAAAGGAAAAAGAACTGAGGTAAATTCTGAACCCCCTTTGTCTTCTGATGAACTTGCTGCAGTACTTAATGATGTTATTAACATGACTAAGAAGTCAGCCAAATACTTCAAAGTACTCTAGAGGAGGTGCGATGATCTAGAAGACGTCAATTCTTCTACCTCACTTGAAATCTTATACCTTATGATGAGTACCATGATGGGTATAACAGTAAGCCCACTATGAAAATAGATGAGTTAGCTAATGAATTAACAACTTTGAAAAAGGTCTCCTCAACCAAGCAGGAATACTTAGAGTAATCACACTCACCACTCTGAGAAGGTTTCTCAAAAGAGTAAAGTGAGCAGGCCCAATCCTAAGGCCGTAAGTAATTTTTGTACAAAGTTAGGATATGCCACAGTCATGTGTAGAAATAAAAATGGTTACTATGATGAGTATAACTGGTCAAGGATGACCACCACTAACAAGGGAGGACCTAGCTAGAAAAAGGCATAGGTACCTAAGAAAACTTGATTGTTTTGCTGGTGTGCCTGAGATCCACTATGACAGAAGAATGTGGTATTTGGATTGTGGATGCTTGAGGCATATGAGAGGTGATGAAAAGCAATTCATCACATTAGAGCGAAAGAGGAATGGAAGTGTTAGTTTTGGAGATAACCAAAAGGGAAAGATTATTGGCAATAGCACTGTGGGAGCCTTCAATTGAAAATGTGTCTCTAGTGAAAGGCCTGAAGTTTAACTTGCTAAGCGTTGCTCAACTGAGTGACAAAAGCAGGAAAGTAGTATTTGACTCAGCGGGCTACTCAGTCATTGTTGGAACTCTGACCAAACTATTCTTTAAGCTCCTACAATTAATAATGTTTATATGATTGATTTATCCCGTGGCTCCAATGATATATGCTTAGTTTCTAAGGAGGAAAACTCATGGCTATGGCACAGAAGGTAAGGACATCTCAATATGACCAATTTGTCCAAATTAGCCAAAATTGAAATTGTTAAGGGATTACTCAATCTAGACTTTGAAAAAGATAGACTATGCTCAGCATGCCAACTTGGGAAAGATTTAGGAAGACCTTTAAATCCTTAGTTAATATATCTTCTTCTCGTCCCCTTGATCTTCTACCCATGGATTTGTTTGGGCCAATTTCGCCAACAAGTCTAGGTGGAATGGAGTACACCCTTGTGGTTGTAGATGATCTGACTAGGTTCACTTGGATCATCTTGCTTTCAACCAAAGATGAAACATTTAAATCATTCTTTAGGTTGGCTACCAGATTATGAATGAAAAAGGACTTAAAATTAATAGAATCCGCAGTGACCATGGAAGAGAATTTGAAAACAGGAAGTTTGAGGAATTCTGTTCTAAGCATGGTATTGACCACAATTTTTATACCTCATACACCTCAGTAGAATGGGGTTATTGAGAGAAAGAATCGCACTATTGTGGAGATGGGTCATTCTATGCTGAGTGACAATAATCAGCCTAAGTATTTCTTAGGAGAAGCTGTTAACACAGTGTGGAGCGGCCGTGTTTTTTGGATTGAAAAGGTTTAATAGGAAATTCAAGTTTATAGGAATAAATTCTAGAAAATGTGTGATGGTTAAACTTTATAAATAAAAAGATAAAATGATTACCAAAATAGATAGGATTTTACTACATCCGGATTCTAAGAATAAGTATATCATATTACAAAATATAGTTATATAAATAATTATATAAATAATGATAATATTCATTGTAAGAAAATAGAAATATATATATATATATATATATATATATATATATATATATATATATATATATATTCATTTTTCTAATAAAAATAGAGTCACCACCCAGTTCAGCTCCATCCGGAATGGTGGTATACCGATCCGAAATAGGATTTTAATACAAAAAGATAAGATTCTGGGTTCAGAAAAAATAGTTACTAATCACACTTTATATTTGAATACTAAATTAAATTTGATAAATGCATCATGATTTTAATTGAAATTAAGTAAACAGGGAAGGGATAAAAATACTTTATAGTGGATTTCTGAGCTTTAATAGTACCGATCTTATTTTCCTACAAGCTTGGTCTTTATATTAATGAAATTTAATGGAAATGTGCAAATAAAAAAACTAAAATGAAAATAATAAAAAGAAAGTGAAAAGAAGAATAACATAGATGAGAGAGAGAGATCAAAATAAAATGAGAGAAAGTTGACATTTCAGCAATATTACCCTCAGTTTACCTTTTTGTTTGTCCAGGATGATGTGAGAGCCGGTTAGGAACAATATTTGTCATTTTGAGATCTTGAGTAGATTGAATGATTAAATCAACACTATGAATGCTAGATGTTGATTTGTGGGGGATTTTGATGATATTTTAGCTTCAATTCGATATCTTGAGTATCAAAAACCCGAGAGTTAATCTTGGCAGTATTTCGGCTTTAACTCAATATTATGAACATCTAAAACCCGAGAATGGATTTTAGCGACATTTCAAGTGTAATTCAATACTACAAATTCCAAATATCAAATTTTCAGGAGTATTTCGGCTATGATTCAATACTATGAATTCCAAATATTGAATCGCTGAGAGTATTTTGGCTGTAGTTTGATACTATAAGTTCCAAATATCAAACTTTTGAGGAATGATTTTGAAATTTCTACAGAGAACTGAAGGGGCACTTATTTCAGGGAATCGAAGTGTCAGTCCCTATGCAGAGTCTCAATGAATACCTAGTACATGGAACCGAGGTATTGGTTTTCTAGGGAGATCTTCAAGTGGCTTGAAGGGCTTTTGTAGAGTTTCGGGGTGTTTTTGGGATTTCTATACCGAGTATGGACAAGGTATAGGCAAAGGATAGGTGAAGGACTTAAAGGCCTTCTTTCTCTCTCTAGGCTCAAACTTCTCTCTAAAATCCCTCTCTATAAATGGATGTTGTTCATTGTTTGAAATGGGGAGGCAAAGTGCCTATTTATAGCATATAGAAATTATCCGATTGGCTAGTTTCTTGAATAAAATACCCGATTGGCTAATTTCTGTCTAATCCGATTATCCAAAATAGTGAGTTGGTAAAATACCCAGTCAGATGAAATTCAAGGAAAAAATTCGGTCGGTTATTTTCTGCCTAATCCAAAATAGTGCTTGTAAATTATTCGAATGGGCAATTACCACTAGAGGGAAACTACCCGATTGGGTAGTTTCCACAGTTGACATTTTTTAAGGCAACGAAAGCCCTATGGTCAGAGATGAAAATTTCTGCATCTAGCTTTGCCAAATTCGAGCTTCATTGGGCTATTTGAGTTTTTAAGACATCTCTAGGATTCTTGATTTATGGAATTTTTGCGTTAGGAGAATCTTAGGATATAAGGCATCATATTCAGAGATATTCGCGACTGAAGGAAAAAGAATTACAACTTTGGTTCTATTCCCGGCTCTTTGTGTGATCACTGTGATGAATGAGGTTTATATCATGATTAGGCTGGAGCGGACTGTGCTAACAATTTGCCCCTCGCATACATGAATTTCATATGTGAAATTTGGTCGTATGCGAAACAAACCAAAACATCTTTGTGTGAATGCATGAGTTGATATTTTAATTGACAAATTTTGAAACAAAATATTTTTCCCCTTTGATTAAAATATTCAACGAGAAAATTCTTTTGTGAAAATCTAGAAAATAAAAGACGTGTTGGGGATACAAAAAACTGATATAACCAATATCATTTTTGAAATGCAATAAAGCCAGAAAAATGTATGCAGTGCGTGCAAAAATATTCTGTGGTCCACCCATTTAGAAAACAATTTTAAAATGTGGAAAAGAAAAGAAACAATCAAAAAACAAAAAGCTGGGGAAAATAGCCAGTCGGGTATTTTCCAGATACATTTGGAATCAATAGGGTTAACGACTATCCGTTACCTATCGGATGAACTGACCAATGAGCTTTAAGCAAAAAATACCCAGTCGGGTAATTTCCTTGGAAAATAGCGGATGGACTAATTTCCACAGACTATGTAAATCCAATTCGGGAGTGCGACATTCACAACCCTATGCTTCTTCTTCTATTTCGGTTTCTCTTCGTTTCAATGCCACAATCAACCATGTTTTCTTTTGCTTTCTTGACTCTTGCTCTATTCCTACTTTAATTTTTCAAAGTTTCAATTTATTGCAAGTTGTATAATACTCAATTAGTGCTCCCGATTAACCAAGTACTTGCGGTAGAGCAAATCGATGGCAAGAACACCGATGTTCACACCATTTGGGTCAAGACTCATTATCGACTTTTGATGAACAAGAAATACCACAAAATTGGAGAAGGCCATGCGATTCCTTTGGCTTTAGACCAGATAATCACCTTTCTCGAATCTTGGTAACTTCTTTTTTCTTCTCAATTTCAAATTTGTTGAAAATTGAATTAGAATGTCGTGTGAAGACTTTATGGATTGAACTTCAATTTGAAATCTGCATGCTTTAAATATAGGAATCAAAACTTTAGGATTCAATTTAAACCCGATGAATTTCAATTTTCTTGATAAATCATATGAAATTCGATGGATGTAGATTTTTTAGGCCTTAATAAATGTTGCATTCCATTGTATTGTTGCTGGAATTCTGTGAATTTGGGTAAAATTTGATGCAGAGATTTTTGCATGCTGGGGAAGAACTATGAAATACAATATCTATGGAAACTACTTGATCGGGTAATTTCCCATGGAAAATATCCGATCGGCTATTTTCCACAGAAGGTTGATTTTTGCCTTTTGTGCTTGAACTAAATTATATTTCCTTTGTTTGATTATTTTTCCTTTGTTGGTGTATAAACATGACGGAGGCCTCATTCAATTTGCCCATAAATGGTATGAGAAGATTACACCGGGCGCGAAAGCTATCGTCAATCAAACTTGCATTAGTCAGTTGGTGCAAAAAGTCTCTTATCATAAAAAATACTGCTATCCACATTTGGAGAACAAGATTGTCTCACCTTTGTTGAGCAGGTGGTCGGATATGACTCACACTTTTCACTTCAAGTGTGCGGAGTTTATGATTACTCTAGTTGATTTTTGTGCCATTACCAGTCTTCCTTTCGATGGGGTTATTATCCATTTTAATTCTTATCTCTCAGTCTCAAATTTTGATGTTGATTTTGTGGAGAGACTCATTAGCTTGGCTGATCGTCTGAGACAAGGCAAGTTTTTGACAGTAAAGTTGATGAAATATTGGTTGAGTAACGCGCGTCCTCAAGATTGGCCTAGTCATGGAGCAAGAGCTTTTCTTGCTATGGTTCTGTTATGGTATTTCTTTCCTACCAAAGCATCAACTCTGAACCTTAATCCTTTGACAAGCCTGATTGACTTGGACAATTTTGACTCTTATGCTTGGGGAAGAGCTGCATTAGCACAGATGTACTTTGCTCTCAATCAATGTGTGAGGAATAGGATCCTGTAATTCAAGTCTTCTTTGATTGTGCTCGGGGTATAATCTTAAATTTCAACCTTGTTACTCTCTATGTTTGAACGGGCTTCTAACTTTCACTTCCCTTTTTTTAGATTTTGTTCTCTGAGATGAATATCTTAGAGATGACATTGTTGGTTATGACATTGGATCACCCATATTTTCCCCGTATCCCTCGCTTCTTTGAAGGCTGGGATGAAGAAGGTCGTAATAAGATTCTGACTCATCTTCGAGAGTTTGATACCATATATGTAAGCGCTTGAGCTTGGTTTATCATTCCTTTATCGAAAGTGACATATGAACTGATTGTGTCTTTTCTTGTGTAGATCATTACTTCACCTTGGCCTACAACAGAAATTTCAGAGGATGACTAGACTGACGAGATGAAGAATGCCATGCCTTTTATCCATAAGCAATTGATCATGGAGAGACCTCACTCGTAAGAGTGGTATTTAGGAGACTGTATTATCAGGTGTAACCTCGACACTTATCATCAATTAGTCCCTCCTGAGCTTCCTACTTGGCTATTCTTTACTGGTGGTGCCCCTAGGTATGATGACCTATTTAGGAATGGTGTTGAGGTGATACTGGCAAATGTGACTGGCAAATACAATGAGTTTTCCAAGAGGCTATTAGGATGGCCTACTAATGATCTTGCGCCATTTGATGCACGTAATGATGGGGATGGGTCTGGTGGTTCTTCTCAAAGGGAAAAGGTAAAAACGTTTTCCTTTTTGTGAATCATTCAAGTACCATCGATGATGTGTTTCTCTAATTAATCCTTTTCTATTCCAGGGTAACTACCAGGGCCGAAAGAGAGGTAGAGGTGTTAGCATTGGCAGCTCTAGATCTTTAGCTTCTATAGGTCAAGATCAGGGTATGGTGACTGGTCACATAATTCTCGACCTTATCCAGATGCACATGTCTCTTTTGAATACCGATGGCATCATCTATGATCGTGTGGTAGAGCCGAGCCAGGAGTTTGAGATGTTCTATTCTCCTCCTAATACTACTCATGTAAGAAGCTTTAAGATATTCAATTTTTATTGAATCATGTCTGATAAGTGAGATCTTAATTATAGATTCCAGTAGAGGACATCATCAGAGACAGAAGAATGATCCTTTCCATGGATCAGGCTATGCAGAATGACAATTTCGCCATAAGGGTACATTTCCTAATTTAAAGTGCAAATAAATGAATGCATGCAATGCATGTGACACATGTTATGATTTATTATTTCCAGGGTCACATCTAGATGTTATCCTTGGAGTATGATGTTTTGCGCTGATAGGTGGCAAAGTATAGGAATGCTAGTAGCAGTTAGACTGGAGTGGTTATCCCTTTTGATCTATTTGCATATCCTCAACCAAGTGATCAAGGGCAATAGATGTAGGTTTCTTTTTTAGCTGTTAAGGATTGGATTTTTGGCCATATATATGGCCTTCTTTTAAATATATTGCTACAACTTTATTTTCTTTTCTACTTTTGATGCTTGAATAATTTGAATAATTAGCCACTGTTTAGCATGTCCCTCTTTTTGCATGATTTTGAGTTTATTGGGGTAATCTGCTATATTTTGGAAGGTTGCCTCGTAAACTATGTATAGCAAACTATTGCATTTCAGGCATTCTTAATCCCTCTCCTGATATCATCATGACTAACTACGATAAATTTCAAATAAGCTTGAGGAGGTATTTCAATTCTCTCAGCAAGGTCGAGTGGGATCTGCTAATGCCATGTGGCCTACATCATATGAGAATTTACCACCGAATATTCATTTCTCAGTCTCTGCTAGATGCTGCGATTAGCTTCTGGGATCCGATCTGTATTGTCTTTTAGTTCGGGGATCAGGAACTTTGGCCTATGTATGAAGAATTTTATGCAATTATAAAAATTTCTCGCAACTAGAAGATCGTAGTCCCTACTCGAAATGTCTCTTACTTTGGTAGATTGCTTAATTGTTTCAAGCTTCCATGCTATTACAAACAGAGGTAGATTGAAGGTTATGGACGGAGTCTTTCAGAGGCTCTGAATGTGGTTCGGAGCTTATCCCTTCTGTTGTGAGTTGGCTGCCGCTCATGTATCCACTACTGTTGGGCCAATATCTATGTGTGACTTATAGTTTCGCGGTCGTTCCCATGATTGAGCAAATGCTGGAAGGTACTTTTCTAATAAATGTGGTCTTAGCTGAGACCATGATTTACATGCAACGTCTCCATTATGGAGAAGACAATGCTCGCGGGGGAAGTAGACTTCTCTTGCAATTGTGGCTCTTCGATAAGCTTGGTATCTTGAGTGTTTCTAAGATAAAATTTGATCCAAGTAGCTTTTGTATGTGATTTTCTTTAGTACAAGATAGGGAGAACGATAAGGATTTTACCAACTATACATCGGTTGAATGGGTTGACAGGATGTAGTCACGCACTGTCATGGGGATTCACTAGATCTGCCCCCTGGTGGGAGATTTCTCATGTCACAACGTTCATCGCTTTCGGAGGTGTAGTGCTCTTGGGCTTGAATGATAGTACTTTCTACTCACCTGAATGTTTGTGTAGGCAATACGGTCATCCTTAAAGGTTCCCAGAATCATTGTGCTCTGATAGGTGTCTTGACTTCACTTATACTTTACATTGTGGGTATCTGAAGAGGTGGGATAACCGAGTGCAGGTTTTCATGAACTACACTACCTCTTTCAATATCTACCCAGATGCCGCTTACAGGCGTTGGCTCAGTTCCATCAGGGAGTTAGCCACTGCTGAGGAGAGGAACGAGATGACCTGATGTCTTCACTCTTGTCTAGTTAGTGCTAGCCATTAGGTTGTCCGTCTGGCTTGAAATAAAAGAAGAATGTCTTCCTCTCTTTTTTCTTTTCTTCTTTGCCTCTATCTCATGTAATGTAAGATATGTAATAAATGAGATATGCTTATGCATGAATTTCCTTTAATAATTTATGTCCATTTAATGCACATATGTCATATTTTCATTACAATGATGCTATTAAAAAAAATTCATTACTCAAAGAAGTAAATGGTAAAAGTTTCCGAATTACTATCCATTGTCGTCTAGGGTTCCGAGATGGATTTTTACCAAAGACGACACTCGCTATATTTAGTCCTAGTTTTTGCCTAAAAGCTCTCCCTAGCTCTTAGGAGACTTATTTATTATTACTAATTTTTGTTGTTTTCTTTTTTTAGATGAAGTAACGCTTCAGGTTATCCTGATTGATAGGATTTGTGAACTCGTTGCCGTCCACATCCATTATCTTTACTTTGCCTTTCTGAGATTTTGTTTCACCATGTATGGTCCTTCCCAATTAGGTTAAAACTTTTCTCGAGCATCTGTATATGCGTGAACTCTCAGTGGTCTAAGATATGTGGATCTCCCTTGGCGCCTTGTAGCGGGGTCCACTGGGGGTTGGTTGATTTAGGCGTGATGGAACCATTTAGTTCAAGTTTGCACATTTTAACAAATTTTAATGAATAAAAGAATCGAGACCCAAATCTCAGTACAAATGATAGAGTAGCCACCCAAGTTGTCTACTTAGAAAAGAGTTTTGGTATGGTTCCCATTGGGTGGGAGATTCGTACCTTTTGGATCAGAGATTCGGGTATTGGATGAGTCACTTATTTCTCATTTAGTTAATTCAAAATTACATTTACTGTGTAAAATCGTTATCTATTCATTATTTGGGGAATTATTATAGAAATCCTATTTTTCTGCACTCTTTCACTCTCCATTCATGCATTCAGTAGTTCATAATAAAGCACAACTAATAAATGAGGGATAAAAATTACAACCGGGGGAAAATAGGGGAATTACAAGGGAACTATACATTTGTTCTAAGTTATAAAATAAAATAAATAAATTTGCATGCTGTGGGCATTGGATTTTAATAATCCTTCTCACTAAACGATGATAAGAGCTAGATAATCCAATCTTTTATAGGTGTTATCAATCAGAGGTGTTGCTACTGCTACAGAGTTGAGTCTGGTCGAGTTTCGAGACCTAATCTACCCATAGGGACCCCGTACGGGTGATGCTTGGTGGTATAGATCCATCAATGGACTTGTACGAGTCAAGTCCCCCATACACTTAGGAGATACTCGTACAGGTCCTGTATATGCCTAAGTAGGCTTTATGTTAGGTAATCCTTACTATTTTTAGGAGAAATCAAGTCCTGAATGCAGTTTATTGCATTCAGACTCAATTTCCCCTATAAATAGAGGATTTTTGCCTCATTTCAAAGGGAATAGATAGAAAAAGAGACACAAAATATACACGAAATTATAGCATATAGTTTATGAAATTGCAGCAGTTTTCATAGGTATAGAAAGGGTATAGTTGAGGTATAGAAGGTATAAAATAGGGGGAAAACCCAACCCTTGAGGTTTTGTCCATATTTTATTCATTTTTAGCTTCGTTGATTAGGATTTAGGGGAGGTTCTGTCCACACAAATACTCACCTAAACAATCCTAAAATCACCATTTCATCATCTAATTTTGCTAGACTCTCCCTCAGCACAGGGATCGCTTCAAAGTGGATTCATGTCGTAAAGGTACGCTCCTGAGTTTCAAAGAGACTCACATCTCATTTATACTATCGTTATTTCTAATATTCTACCCCCATTTATATAAAGTTTCTATCTATTTGTTGTCTTTGATCGAACCAAAATTCTGTTCGGACTGGACAGGACTCATACGGGTCTCTCCATACCCGTACAAGTCTCCACCATCACTGCTACGGGTCCCACCCTACCCCGTACGGGTGCTGGCCCCCAAGAAGAATCTAAAGTTCCCCTTTTTAACCTATAAAATAAATCTAACATCTCCATTTGCCATATGGTCATTTTCACTAAGAATTTGGTAAATCAACCCACAAAAGTTAAAATGTGTTTTCACAACAAAATGTGCTGAAGACCCATTATATCTTTCCGATCCTAGAAGCCGTCCGGGCGCTGTTGATCGCAAAACTGCCAAGCTAATATAATCACATTTTCCTAACTAAATGCTGACTTATGATTTGTTATAAACTGTGCTAATCTTTGTGGATGAAGGGGAATTTATTTTATTTTATTTTATAACTTAGAACAAATGGATAGGTTCTTTTGCAACTCCCACATTTTCCCTTGGTTGTAATTTTTATTCCCCTAGTTATTGCTTGTGCTTTATTGTAAATTGTAAATGCATGAACCGAGTGTGAAAGAGTGTAGAAAAATAGGATTTCCAGAATAATTCCCCAAATAATGAAAATAAAATGGTTTTTCGTGGCGAATGTAATTTGGAATTAACTAAATGAGAAATAAGTGACTCATCCGAAACCTGAATCTCTGATCCAAGAGGTATGAGTCTCCCGCCTAGTGGGAATCGTATCAAAACTCGTTCCTAAGTAGACAACTTGGCTGGCAACTCTATCATTTGTATCGAGATTTGGGTCTTGATTGTTTTATTCATTAAAATTGGTTAAAATGTGCAAACTTGAATTAAAAAGGTTTCATCACACCTAAATTAATCGACCAATCACCCTAGTGGTCCCCACTGGTAGACGCCAAGGGAGACCCACACATCATTGACACCTCACAGTGGTGACTCTAATGGGGACTATAATTTTTTAACTTACAAAAATGTTGGTTTGTTTTAAAAGCTTGAATGATTAAAATGAGCAGTGAAAATTGTTTACTTAATTCAACCTGTTTTCTTCTTAATCATTTGGGAAAATTATTACACTCTATCTTCTCATCTCATTCTCTCTAGATAGATGCACTCTTCTTCTAGTGCTAGGTTATGGTGCCCTATTTTTCCACAAAACTCACAAAAGTGTCACTCATGCCCGACAGGAATTGAGGACACTCTAGTGGGTGGAGCACTCATTGTCATCTCCCTCCAAAAGAGGTTTGGTGCGATGGGAACCTACTACATCTACTTCCGTTATGTCCTTAAGCCATTCTTATCAAAAGCCTTAGAATTTTACCTTCTAGGTACCCCTTTTATGTGTGAGATTAGACTAAGGAAGAATGCTCTTAGAATTGGCGAGAGAAATAAGGGCAAGATCAATCGCTTCGCATGTGCTGTAATTTCCTCGCAATTAACCCCACCACGCATTATTGTGCATCATTTATGTATATCCCATTCCATGCATGTACTGATCTATTGGTTACTACCTCAGTTCAAGATTTGGCAAACTTCTCTCTCCTAGTTCATCTTATGGCTCAATTTGGTCGGTATGTTCAGCTAGCAAACCCAATGCTCCTCGCAGCTAGTAGTGGGTCTCACCTTCTTCGTCAAGAGGCCATTTCACAACTTTACCGTAGCAAGGATCTGACTCAATTTCCCAATTTCATGGTTACGCCGAAGGGGACAACCCTTCTTTATTTCACAGGTTTACCCTATAATAAGACTCACGATCAAAAGATTCATCCTATGACTCTCGATGACATCTCACCTTGGAAAACTACTATTTTTAAGCTCTTCTAAAAACTAATTAAGATGGGTTGATTGATCATCTCCAACCATATGTTTAGCCCAAGCCTGAAGAAAGGGGCAACTTCTGTATGTATCGTGTTAGCTTTGGTCACTCGATTGAAGTATGTGAAGATCTCCTCAAAGCTATCACGGTACTAATTGAAAAAAGGAAGATTTTTAAACCTGGGAGAAGAGGAGAGGAAATAGCTATGATCAACTCAGGGTTAGAAAAAGATGAGGTATGGAAGCGCATCCTAAAAACCAAGAAAGCAAAGGAAGAACCGTCCATATTTGATATTATAGCTATCAGGCAGTGGAGTGGGGAACCCGTCCATGATTATTTCTAGAGGTGGTTAATAGTCTTAGTATCTCTTAAAAGGAAGCCTCACTAGAAAGAATTAGCTGATCGATTCATCTTTGGGTTATCTCCTCACCTCGACAAGATAGTATTTATGAAAGTATACAAGACCATTCCTGAGAGTTATAAAGCAGCCATAGAAGTAGAAAAGTTTTCCAAGGAAATGGAGGATAGCGACCCATCAAAGATTGAAGTGGACAAAGCTATCAATACCCTCACTACTTCAATATGCACCACACTATGCTCGGGGGGTAAGAAGAAGACACCTATTCAGGAAGCCTTGAGGAACCTGGCTGAAGTCATGAGAGAAACTATGGATGATGTGTTGACCAAGAAACAATTACAAGATCTAGACCGCGACCTAACTCACATCCTGATGAGTGACCAAGAAGACCCTTCACCTGTGGAGGATGACAATGCAATCACGTGTAATGAAAATAATGTAGCCTTAGGGCATCCTAATGATAATGATAGTGATTTTGCTTACTTGTATGCTGTTTTGCCTAATGCCACCATGCATTCATCTGACCACACACATAATATTTTTAGCATTCATGACATGTCATTGCATGACATTAATTTGGGTACTAAGGAAACTCTACAATTGGCAACAATATCCAATGACTTGACGACTATAAAAAAAGAGAGATGATAAAAGTTCTCAGAAAACATGTTAACACCTTTGCTAGGTCTTACGAAGACATGCTTGGGGTAGATCGCCAGATTGCTGAACATCGTATCCCAACAGATCCCAAGTTCAAACCAGCCAAACAAAAGTTAAGAAGATTGCATCCAGAGTGGGCCTACAATATCAAAGCTAAAGTTGCTAGATTATTAGAGGCTAAATTTATTGAGGTAATCGAGTACCCAACATGGTTAGCAAATGTCATCCCGGTCCCTGAAAACGATGGAAGACTCAAAATGTGCGCTGACTTTCGTGACGTGAACAAGGAATGTCTAAAAGATTATTTCCTATTGCCATATATGGATGTGTTAATAGACAGTGCTGCCAGAGTCGTGATGTACTCATTCTTAGATGGGTTTTCTGGGTATAACCAAATCCTAATGGACATCATCGACAAGGTCAAGATAGCTTTCGTCATAGAGTGGGGGGTATATTATTATAAGGTAATGCCTAAAGCAGGGGCAACATATTAGAGAGCTGTGATAACCTTACTACATAACATGATCCATAAAGAGGTCGAGGTTTATGTAGATGACTTGTTATTAAATTCTGACACTAGGGAAGAACATCCTGAGATTTTAGATAGGTTCTTAACAAAAATTGAGAAATATAACCTCCGATTGAACCTGAAAAGTGCGTGTTTGGGGTTATGATAGGGAACCTCTTAGGCCACATCGCCAGTCAAAGGGGAATCAAGGTTGAACCTGAAAAGGTTAAAGCTATTCAAGAAATGCCTATTCTTAGAACCTAGTCAGGTCATTTCTTGGATCACTTTAGTACTTGAGTCATTTTATTACTAAGTTAACAACGTTTTGTTAGCCAATTTTCAAGTTGTTGAGGAGTAAGTAGCCGACAGAGTGAAATGAACAATGCTAGATAGCCTTTGATAAGATAAAAGCTTACCTTGTGAGTCCCCCAGTCCTGAAACCTCCCATGCTTGTTAAGCCATTAGTTCTCTATTTGGCCATAGAAGAGTTGTTTGTGGGTGCAATGTTAATCCAAGAATAAGATGATAGGAGCGAGCATGCTATTTACTACTTGAATAAGAAGTTGTTGGAGTGTGAAATGCGGTACACAGTTATGGAGAAGATGTGTACTACAATGGTATGGTTAATAAAGAAGTTGAGGCATTACTTCCAATCTTACAGAATTCAAGTACTTGCCAAGGTAGACCCAATCAAGTATATTTGTCAATCCCCCACATTGGCAGGGATCAAGTATATTTGTCAATCCCCCACATTGGCAGGGAAACTCACTCATTGGCTTCTATTACTATTTGAATTTGATATTGAGTATGTCAAAACGAAGGTCATCAAAGGGAGAGTAATGGCTGAATTTTTGGCAAGTCAACCTATAGAGTATGATTATGTTGAAAATCTAGATTTTCCTAATGAATAGTTAGCAGTATTGGAAGTAGAGAAGGCCAGATGGATCATGTATTTTGATGGGGCTATGAATCGAAAGGGTGCTGGTCTTGGGGTAATCGTCATTACACCTTAAGGTGAGGTTATCTCACTAAGAAAATGATTGGAATTCCCAATCACCAATAATGAAGCTGAATATGAAGCTTATCTCTTTGGTCTTGATGTTCTATTAAAAGTAGGAGCAAAGGAAGCAAGGGTGATGGGAGATTCTGCACTAGTGATAAAGTATATTGTAGGGGAGTGGGAAATCAAAGAAGAGTCGCTTTGGCCATATGTGGAAGCAATTTAGGATTTCTTAGTACAATTCAATCAGTGCTTCTTCTAATATATACCAAGGGATGAGAATCAGATGGCCGACTCTTTGGCTACCTTGGCCTTAGTATAGGAGGGAGAAGAGGCTCAACCTATCCGTTCGCTAGTAATAGAAATGGCTCGTTCCCTATTTCATGAGAAAGTTTGAGTTATGACTATAGCAGAGCAAAAGGCTTATTGGTATGACGACATTAAGAGGTTTCTAAAAGAAGGGTAATGTCTTGGAGGGTTATCAAGTTCAGATTGCATGACTCGCAAGAGGTTGGCGACACAGTTTAGACTAGTTGATGAGGATCTCTTTAAAAAGCCAGCTCGAGGTTTATTGCTGAGATGTTTAACAGAAGAAGAGGCAGAAAGGGTAATAACCCGGATGCACTCAGGCAATTGGAGCCTACATATGAATGGGATAGGTTTGGCTAGCAAGATTTAGAGAATGGGATTCTTCTGGACCATAATGAATGTTGACTGTGTTGACAAGGTCAGGAAATGTAATGAATGCCGGATTCATTACATATACAGCATTTACCCCCATCCGAACATAACAATTTATCTACTCCTAATCCTTTCTTAGTGTGGCAGAGAGATATAATCGGTGAAATTCGACCATCATCAACCAATGGACATTGATTCATTATAGTTGCAGTTGATTATTTTTCAAAATGGGTAGAGGCCGAATCTTACACCAGTATCACTACCAAGAAAATGGCCAAGTTCATAGAGAAGTATATTTTTGCTCTATATGAGGTTTCGCACCATGTGGTATCTGATAATGGGGTTCAATTTCAACGTCGAGCATCACAGGTCTTCTCCATATAGACCACCAGCTAATGGAGCAGTTGAGGCTGCCAATAAGTCGATCAAGAGGATTTTGTCCAAGGCAGTGGCTACCTAGAGGGATTGGGCTGATAAACTTCAATTTATAGTCTAGGGTTATAGATACAGTGTAAGGACACCTACTGATTAGACACTAGTCTCCTTGGTACATGGAATGGAAGCTGTATTACCTGTTGAAACAAAAGTGAGATCTCTACTAGTGGCACTCAAAGCTCGGTTGAAAGAGTCAGATTGGGCAAGAGCTAGGTATGAACAGTTGAATGCAATAGATGAGAAGCGGCTCAAGGCACTTGACCACCTACAGGTGTAGCGTTAGTGCATGGCTTGAGCTTACAACAACAGAGTTAGATACCTGAAGTAGCCTCTTAAAGCTGGTGATCTGGTTCTCAAACAGCTACGCCAAGTCAACACTAATGGTAGGGGAAAGTTTAGGCCTAATTTGGAAGGACCATTTGTAGTTAAGAAAGTCCTTGGCATGGGAGGAATCAAGCTTACGGATATGGAAGGAAATGAGTTCGTGAATCTAATGAATCAAGATAGGCTTAAGTGTTATCATGTTTAGGTCAAAAGAATTAAATCATAGAAAAGCTGCACAGAATAAAAGAAATAAAGAATAAATCAACCGACGAGTGTTCCTCTACTGCTCAGGCAAAAATTAAAGTACAACTTGCTAATTGGTATTCCGTAAACCGATCAGAAAAAAGTTAGGGTACTCTAATGCAAATAAAGCCCGGTAAGTTGAAAGCTCGAAAAGGGCAGCTTAGGCAAAAGTTAGGGCATTCAGAGAATAATGTCAGTTGCTTTATAGAAAATCTATAAAAGACCAGTAGGCAATAGGAGTTAAGCATTGGAAATTGTTACCAATGCCTATGTACTCAAATTAATCTCATCAATGAAAATATTATGATTTGCTAAGAATTTTGGTCTTATGAATGCATGCATGTCTTTAGGTGAAATAATCGCAAGTATGTGGACATAAGTTTTTCTATGCATTTTGTGCATCTTTGTTATTATCTTTACCACACGTACATTATTCAAAAAAAGACAAAAATACCGATAGGCCATAAAAGAAATCGGACCTATGCAAAATTTGGAAAACGACTGCTGGATTGAAAATCTAAAAGGGCGGTCCAGGCAAAAGTTAAGATGAAAGAAAAAGAAAGAAAAAGCTTGCTGGGCTAAAAGCTTGAAAGGGCGGTTTAGGCAAAATTTAAAGCAAAGCAAAGAAGGAAAGAATAGTCCGCTGAACTGATCCATCAAGGATAGTTCAGGCAGAAATTAGGACGAAAAGAAATGAAGATAAATGTTTGATAGGTCATCTCACACCAAGGGGCCTATGCAAAAGTTACAACTCAATTCAAAAGTGCCAGTTTTGTCAATTAAAATATCATTTGTAATTGCTATGTCTCATAACCAGGGTTCCTTGAACTTAGTTCTCCTATTGTGAAATAATAAGATAGAACATGTCCCAAAAAGTGCTAATTTCAATCAACCGGCCTTAGTAATCCTTATCAGTTGCATTGGGCTTATTCATTACGATCAGGAACTTAGAGTGTTAAATGGTTAACTCACTCGCTTGTAGTACACACTAATGGGCGTCATTGTTAATTATGTCAAAGGGGCAATAAGGGTTTGCAGACAACAATATTCAATTATTTTAGTTCAGAAAAAGGAAAGCTCAGCATGCATAAAAGGCAAATGGTAAAAGTATAAATCCAAGTTTACATCAAAATAAACCACCTAGGGCTAAAGGTATCAAATGTCCAGAATGCAATAGCTACAGTCTAATCTAAGTTGCTGGGGGGCCTTGTCCTTGGCACTCCTCATGTGTCTGGTCCTATTTATCCGCTAGCAGATCATCCATGTCTATCATTACATGATCCTCTACCCCACCAGCATCCGTAGCAGGCGGATCACCCTAACCTCTGAAGCTATTGTTACACTCCCAACAATAGTATCAGTCTCCTCTACTCGCTCCTCAGCTCTAGCCACATGGGTCACCACTGGTGCCACTCGATATCTCGAGCTATCATCATTAGACAAGGAGTCAGATGGCTCAGGTGTCTATTGATCCTTGGTCATCTGTGCCAGCTGGCCCCGCAATACCTTGATCTTGGCCCTCACTCGAGCAGTATCCGCTCTCACCCTGTCAGCCTTAGCAGTGGTTACTGGCAACTGCTACTCCAGGAACCTAGCTCGCTCTTCAGAGGCATCCAAGTCTTGAGTGGACCTACTATGCTCCATAGCTAATAGAGTCTATAATGAAAATCATAAGATCAGTACATATATATAAATACCATGGCACACATCATGCATAATTTGTTAAATTTTACAGGTAAAAGAAACTTACCGAGGCTAGTGCGTCCTGAGCTAGCAGCAGGTCCCAGGCAGAAAAGAAACCCCTAGCGATCCTCTCTACCTCAGATACGGTCACCTGAAAGAGAAAACCATATCAGAATAGGAACATCCTAAATTTAGTTATTATAAGGACGAGATCAAAGCAGAAAATTCCTTATATGAGTGGAGCTAGATGGGGTAAAGCGGATGGGATGGATCAACTCCTCGAGCTCCTTGATAGATTGCTTCCTGAATGATTGAGGAGCCAAAAGAAAGTATCCAACTCTGCCTAGAGGACCCCCTCTCTCACACTCCTTGAAGTGCGAGACCGCTTCGTTGGCGGCTCTAGGTCAGTAGGGGCAGCAGCAACAGACCTCTTCCTTATAGAGGTGGGAGGATGTGATAATAAATGGTTATACTTAAGATCATAGTCAGTTTTAAGAAATAATAAGGTATTCACAAAGGCTAAGTTAGGAGGATACCTAAGAAGAAGGTGTAGTGGACCTAGTTGGGCCCTCAGTAGTCCGAACCACGAATGGACCCTTGCGATCGCCCCTCGGTCCACCCTCATCATTATCATCATCGTCATCATCATCACTATCGCTCCAGTGGAACTCGAGGAGGATGTCCTTGAAATGGATCCTCTCACAGGGAGGAAGGGGCAATTAGTTGATGAATGTAGCGTAGGAGCCCCCTACTAACATCATTCGGGCCTTCTCACCTAATAAGTACAGCCTCTAGTCTATCCCGGGCATCAGATGTGGTCAGAATACTTCCACTGGGATAGGGGGAGGGATCCGTCTCTCCATAAAATTTGTAGAAAATAAAGAATTGGACATTCTATCCATAAAGATAGGACTAGTATAGGTCCGCCCCACCCGTACAGGTCCCATTAGGCCTCCTGTATAAAAAATAGGACCCATAAGAGTCCTATCCCACCCGTACGGGTCCCTAGGATTAGTCCCCCATGCCAAAGCTTCCCGAAAAAGCCAAAATTGCCCAAATTCAACCAAAGGTCATCCAAAACTATCCTAAAAGCATCCTAAACTAAAGTTACATGCATTAGGCTCTATCTAATGCTCTAAAACACCCTAATTCATGCCAAAATCAGAAAAATTAAAAAAATCACAAAATGGAAAAAAATGAAGAATCGAGTGACTTACTTGGAGTTTTGAGAATTGAGTGGCAGAAAATGGCCAGGGGCACATCAGAAGCGGGAGTGAGGCCAAAAAATGAATCCCCCTTACAAAAAGCATACCCAACCAAAATCGGCCATTCCCGAAGCTCTGAACTACCTACCCGGGGTAAATCCTCGTGCTTCATGGGAAAACGGCCAGTCTTTGGAATCTTTTTATACATTTCAATTGGTTTTGGGAGAAAATCGCCGAAATATTTAGTATAGGAGAGTTTGGTGTAAGGCGGGATGTGAGAGGTTCGTTTAAATTTTAAAACCCCCCGACTAGGACCTATACCGGTCCCACTGCACCCGTACGGGTCCCCTTTAGCCATCAAGGGGTAGTTCTTGAGCTAGAACTTTGTGAAAGCACCAAGGGCACACCCAGTCCAGACTAGAGGCCAACCCCATTTCTCTCAAGCTCCTTACTTCAGTTAAATTAGGGGTAAAACCCCTAGCTCACCTTGATCCTTTATTGAAGGGGAAAATTTTTTTGTTTTCACAAAGTCAATCAAGAATCAAGGCAAGCTATTTTAAAGCGACTACTAATAGTGACAACTTTTTATGTGCAGATTCACCTAAAGTATAGGGAATTTCCCCAGCATACTAGCCATTCAGACAAAATAATTCCCCAATGCGGAAGCCAATCGAGGGGCATCCCCCCATTCCCCAACAACGTAATCAGTCAATCTAGGGGCATCACTTAATCCCCAGCAGCGAAATCAGTAAATCTAGGGGCATCCCCCCATCATTGAGCCCGAGGGGCATTCACCCTAGGGGCATCGCCCTATTCCCCGGTAGTAGAATTAGTCAATCTAGGGGCATTCCCCTGAAAGGAACCTTCTAAGGGGCATTCCATCCCCAAACAATCGAGCCAAACTCGATATTGCTATACTTAGTTTACCGTTCATTCCAGGACCAATCCCTACCCACACATCTTTATTCTTGATTGAAGGGGAAAATTTTTTGTTCACTACAAAGTCAATCAAGAATCAAGACGTGTCAGCTCAGGCAATAAATAACTTAGTGTTTGATGGTTATCTCTTTACATGTCATTCAAGATCCCCAGTAGGAGAGTCATCTGCCTTAGGAAAGGGATACGCCATCAGCAAGGAAAGTCATCCACCTTATGAAAGGGATACATCATTCAGGAAAGTAGATCCGCCTTAAGAAAGGGATACGAGGAAAGTCACCTGCCTTAGGAAAGGGACACATTAGCGGGGAAAGTCCTCCGCCTTAGGAAAGGAATACATCATCTAGGAAAGTCAATCCCTCTTAAGAAAGGGATACACCATCATCAAATGAGGAAAGTCATCCGCCTTAAGAAAGGGATACACCACCATCAACAAGGAAAGTCATCCACCTGAGGAAAGGGATACATCATTTAGAAAAGTCGATCTACCATAAGAAAGGGATACGAGGAGAATCATCCGCCTTAGAAAAGGATACACCATCGGTTAGGAAAGTCGATCCGCCTTAAGAAAGGGATGCACACCCCTTCCTTAATAGGGTCACCAGCAATACACATTGGTAAAGGAAAGTCATCTACCTCTAGAAAAGGATACGCATCAACAAAGGAAAGTCATCCGCCTCAAGGAAGGGATACACATTAGAAAAGGAAAGTCATCCGCCTCAAGAAAGAGATAAACATCAGCAAAGGAAAGTCAATTGCCTTAAGAAAGGGATGCACATTGGCAAAGGAAAGTCATCCACCTTAAGAAAGGGATACGCATCAACAAAGGAAAGTTGTCTGCCTCAAGAAAGGGATGCCAAGGAAAGCAGTTTGCCTCAAGAAAGGAACTTACCCATATCATCATCTTAGGTATAATTTCTAAACCCTCACTCAGATCGTGAGATCATGCAAATCCGTATCTGTAGTGATCCCATAAGGGGCAGTCTGTTAGCACTGGATTTTAACAATCCTTCTCATGAAATGATGATGAGAGCTAGATAATGCAATCTTTTACAGGTGTTATCCATAAGAGGTGTTCCTACTACTGCAGAGCTAAGTCTGGCTGAGTTTAGAGACCTAATCTACCCTTAGGGACCCCGTAAGGGTCACGCTTGGTAGTATAGATCCACCGGTGGACCTGTATGGGTGGAGTCCTCTATACGCCTAGGAAGGACCCATACGTGTACTACTAGACCCATATAGGTCCTGTATTTTCCTAATCAGTCTTTATGGTAGGTAATCCATACTATTTTTGGGAGAAATCAAGTCCTGAATGCAAGACTCGATTTCCCCTATAAATAGAGGATTTTTACCTCATTTCAAAGGGAATAGATAGAAAAGGAGGCAAAATATACAAGAAATTATAGCATATAGTTTATGAAATTCTAGAAGTTTTTATAGGTATAGAAAGGGTATAGTTGAGGTATAGAAGATATAAAATAGGGAGAAAACCTATTCCTTGAGGTTTTGTCCATATTTATTCATTTCTAGTTTCGTTTATTAGGATTTGGGGGATGTTCTGTCCATAAAAATACTCACCTAAATAGTCCTAAAATCACCATTTTGTCATCTACTTTGGCTAGACTCTCTCTCACCATAGGGATCGCTTCAAAGTGCACTCACGTCGTAAAGGTACGCTCCTGAGTTTCAAAGAGACTCAAATCTCGTTTATATTTTCATTATTTCTCATATTTTGCCCCATCTATATAAAGTTATGTCTATTTGTTGTCTTTGATCGAACTGAAATTCTATCTAGAATAGATAGATCTAGACTAGATAGGTCCAGTACGGGTCCCTCCATACCCATACGAGTCCCCACCAGCACCCGAACTGGTCCCACCCCACCTGTATGGGTACTGGCCCTCAAGGAGAATCTAAAGTTCCCCTTTTAACCTGTAAAATCAAACTACATCACCATTTGCCATCCGGTCATTGTACTAATAATCCGGTAAATCAACCTACAAAAGTTAAAATGTATTTTCATAACAAAAAGCGCTGAAGACCTGTTATTCATTTCCGTTTGGGCACTATCGATCACAAAATCGCCATGCTAACATAATCACATTTTTGTAACTAAATGCTGACTTATGCTGTGCTATAAACTGTGCTAATCTTTGTGGATGTAGGAGAATTTATTTTATTTTGTTTTATGGCTTAGAACAAATGTATAAGTTCTTTTGCAACTCCCCCATTTCCCCCGGTTGTAATTTTTATTCCCCCAGTTATTGCTTGTGCTTTATTGTAAAATGTAAATGCATGAACTGAGTGTGAAAGAGAGTAAAAAAATAGGATTTCCATAATAATTCTACAAATGATGAAAATAAAATAGTTTTATGTGGCGAATGTAATTTTGAATTAACTAAATGAGAAATAAGTGACTCATCCAATACCCGAATCTTTGATCGAAGATGTATGGGTCGCCCGCCCAGTGGAAACTGTACCAAAACTCTTTCCCAAATAGACAACTTGGGTGGCGACTCTAGCATTTGTATCGAGATTTGGGTCTCAATTCTTTTATTCATTAAAATTGGTTAAAATGTGCAAACTTGAACTAAAAAGGTTTCATCACACCTAAATTAATCAACCAGTTACCCCAGAGGGCCCCTCTGGTAGGCACCAAGGGAGACCCATACGTCATCAACACCTTACACCTGCATCCACAAAGATTAGCATAGTTTATGGCATATCATAAGTCAACATTTTATTAGGGAAAAAGTGATTATGTTAGCCTAGCTGTTTTGCGATCGATAGTGCCCGGACGGATTCTAGGATCGAAAGGAAATAACTGGTCTTCAACGTATTTTATCATGAAAACACATTTTAACTTTTCATGTGTTGATCTAATAGATTATTGGTGAAAATGATTGCATGAAAAATGGTGATGTCAGATTGATTTTACAAGTTTAAAAGAAAAGTAAGGTTTCTGCCTAGAAGCCAGTACCCGTACGGGTGAGGGGCACCCGTAAGGCTATTGGTGGGACCCATACGGGTCCTGTTCGCACTCAAATAGAACCTCATTTCAGTTTAGAATAGAAAATATTTGCAAAAATGTAGGAATGAAGGATAAAACTAACAAGATGTGAGTCTCTTTGAAACTCAGGAGCATACCATTACGTTGTGAATCCACTTTGAAGCGATCCCTATACTGAGAGCGAGTCTAGCCAAAGTACATGATTAAATGGTGATAGGCAAGTATTTGTGTGGATAGAACCTCCCCCATATCCTAATAAACAAAGCTATAAATGTATAAAATGTGGACAAAACCCCAAGGAATGGGTTTTCTCCCTACTATATACCTTCTATACCTCAACTATACCCTTTATATACCTATGGAAACTACAGGAATTTCTGCATAAATTACTTGATATGATTTTTCATTTTTTGCCCCTTGAAATGAGGTAAAAAGCCCCTATTTATTGGGGGAAATCAAGTCTGAACATAATAAATTACATTCATGATTGATTTCTCCCGAATATGGTATGATTTACCTGCCATTCTACCTATTTTGGGCAAAAATGGCACCCGTACACGTGTTGATGACCCGTACGGGTCCTCGCAAGAGCCATACAGTTTCTTCCCACCCATATGGGATCGTGGAGCCGTACGGGTTAACTCATGGCCCTGTACCCCCACGGTGTGACCCGTATGGATCCCTAAAGGCAGTCTAGGTCTTTTGAACTTGGCCAAACTAAACTCTATAGTAGTAGGAACACCTCTAATGGATAACACCTATTAGGAATTGCATTATCCGACTGTATGTGAGCATTGGATTTTAACAATCCTTCTCACAAAATGATGATGAGAGCTATATGATGCATCCTTCTATAGGTGTTATCTACTTGGAGTGGTTTCAATGCAGTATGGTCAAACTTTATCAAACCTAAACCTCAAAAAACTAGTGCCTGAGCCCTAAAGGGTCTGAAATGGTTAAAATCGGTCAAAACCAGTCAAAACTGGTCAGTTTCAAGCGATTTCGGGCAATTTTGGGAAGTTTCAGGCAAAACCAGTTGGATCGATCCATATAGATCTGTACCGGTCTGTACGAATCCATACGGGTCTACCCAAACCCATATCGGTCTGTACGAATCTGTAAGGGTCAATCGGTCGGACCCGTACGAGTCCCCTAGACTTGTACGGGTCCACCCAATTCGTACCGGTCTGAAAACTTCCTAAATTGCCTAATTAGGTACCAATGGGACTCGTACGGGGTCCAAACCACCCGTACAGGTCCCCCAGATTCCCAAACAGTCGGTTTTAATGCCCCAAATCAACCATAAATGAATATATTCTGCCATAAACAAAAATAATCAGCCATAAAAGTATATATTTTTTTTGAAGAAAAAAATTCTTTTATGGCTGATTATTTTTGTTTATGGCAGCATAATCAGCCATAAAAGAAAATATATCAGCCATAAATGAATATATTTGCCATAAAAGAATATAATTTGATAGAAAAGAAGATAATTTGCCACAAACGCATAAAATCAGCCATTTAATGCGTTCAGACCTATTTCCCCCTATAAATAGGAGGCATTTCTTCACATTTCATAACAGACACACAACAGAGAAAACATATAGGAAAATATTAGAATAAGATACAAGATAAGAATATGGTTCTAGTAAGTTCTTGAGGTTATAACAAGGGTATAGAAGAGGTATAGAAGTTAAAAAATAGGGGAAAACCATTCCACATTGGTTTTGCCCACATTTATTCCTTTCTAACTTCATATTTAGGATTAGGGGAGCTTTTGTCTACACAAACACTCACCTAAACAATTTTAAATCCATCATTTCATCATCTACTTTAACAAAGTTTCCATTCGGCATTAGAATAGCTCTAAATTGGATTCACCGCGTAAAGGTACACTCTTGAATTTCAAATAGACTCACACCTCAGTTATTTTATCATTATTCTCTACCTCTTCTATTATATCTATCCTTTCGTTCTTATTTTACGTATGGTCCTAACCCATTTGAACCTTATTGGTACCATATGTCCTTAGGGATATTAAATTGGTATGCCATACTCATATGAAAGGAAATCCCATTTTTATTTTATCTCTCCCTCGGTAATCTGATCATTAAATTAAATCGAGTTTCTACCTGGGACCAGACAGGACCCTAGTGTGTCCCTCATACTCGTACCGATCCTCCCCGATAGCTGTACGAGTCCTACCCACCCGTACGGGTACCAGCCCCCAGGTAGAACCCAAAAATCATTTTTAATCAGCTAAAATCAATCCAACTCACCATTTGCCATGCAATCATTTTTAGTAATAATCTGGTAAATCAACCCATGAAAGTTAAAATGTGTTTTTACAACAAAATACACTGAAGACTAGTTATTTATCTCCGATCCTAGAAGCTGCCTCTATCGATTATAAAACTGCCACGCTAACAGAATCACATTTTTCGTAACAAAATGCTAACTTGTGATATGCTATAAACTGTGCTAATATTTGTGGATGCCGGTGAATTTATTTTATTTTGTTTTATAACTTAAAACAAATGTATAAGTTCACTCGCAATCCCCCATTTCCCCCGGTTGTAATTTTATTCCCCTTTTTATTGCTTGTGCTTTATTATAAACAATTGAATGCATGAAAGAGTGTAGATAAATAGATTTTTGTGATAATTCCTGAAATGATGAAACAAAACGGTTTTACACGACGAATGTGATTCTGAATTAAATAAATGAGAAATAAGTGACTCATCCTATACCCGAATCTCCGATGCAAAATGTATGAGTCTCTCGCCCAATGGGAACAGTACCAAAACTCTTTCCTAAGTAGACAAATTGGGTGGTGACTCTATCATTTGTATCAAGATTTGGGTCTCGTTTCTTTTATTCATTAGAATTGGGTAATTGTGCAAACTTGAAGTAAAAAGGTTTCATCACGCCTAAATCCAACCAACCTCCAGTGGGCCCCGCATCTCACCCAGCGCCAAGGGCGACCCACACGTCATCAACATCTCATAGTGACGACTCTACTGGGGATTATAATCTTTTAATTTGCAAAATTTTGGTTTGTTTTAAAAGTATAAAAGATTAAGATGAGCAACGAAATTATTTACTTAATTTAACCCGTTTTTATTTTCATCATTTAGGAAAATTATTACACTCTATCTTAGATGCACTCTATCTTTATATATTAACCTCACCATGCATCACTATACATTCCTCAAGCATAATCAAACCCATAAATGTATTGATCATTTGGTTCTCACCTGAGCAAGAATTAAAGCTTGGCAACCATCTCAAGTTCATTTGGTCAACATTCTAGTTTCTATACAACAAAATTCAGTTCAGCTAAGGGTTGAATCTCCACCTCCATCTACTAATAATCCACCGTCCAGTCAATTAAGAAAAGTTGGGTTTAGTTGGTCCATATGGTCAGTTTAGCATTCATTTTCAGTCAGGAGGTACGATAGTTCTACCAGTTGTCAGTTCGCTTATTCAGCCTAGCCGAGGATTTGTGCTGCTAGTGTTTCAGTTTGGAGGATCTAGCCAAGGTCTCAACTGTATAGCCATACATAAGGGGACAACTTTCCATCATCCAACAAGTCTACCCTTTGGTGTGACTACAAATGCTCAACATTCTTCACCTTCGATCCAAGCCATAAAGACTAGTGATAATACAAGTAGAAGCTCAGGATTAAGAGACTGCCGATTCACCAATGGATACTACAGAGATTAAAAATGAAAACCCTCCACATCAGGAGGAAGATTTCAAGGATGAGGTAACCTTTTAATGTTGCTAGTATTTTGATGCAACACAACGCCACTTATAAAGCATATCATGAATAAATTGACGCATTCACATTATGTTTGAGCATTTCATTCTTAAAGATATCATGCACTCATAGAATCAAAATTCTTAAAAATTTCATCATGTTTATTAAAGAAATTGAATTGAGTACATCGCAATGGTATAAGGTTCCAATGGTTAAAACTTACCATAAAAAAAGAGAGAGATAAAAAGTGCTTAGCAAACATGATAGCCTTAAGTCTTAGCTCATCTTTTTCTATAAGGGGGGAGGAAGATACACATCACTAAGAAAGAAACCCAAGAGCCTAAAAAAAGAAAAAAAAAGGGAAGACATACTTCACATCAAAAGCACCATTAAAGGAAAAGATCTCACATCAAGGATCGAGGTGAGCTGGGGGGGTTTTTCCCCTCATATAACTGTCATATGGATTTAAGAGAAGTGGGGTTAGCCCCAATTTGAATTTGATGAGTCCCTGATGTTTAGGGAATCCTTCCTCTACTTAAGAAATGCCCCGAGGTGTGAGGAGGGGACCCATATAGGTGGCATTTTACCGAGCTAAGACATGCATAGGTGGGGATGGACCCGTACGAGTCCCTTCTTCAGGGATAGAATGTCCGAAACTGGGTTTTTTACAACCTTTTTCTGATGGATGAGGGCTTTGGTAGCATCAGGCTGTAAATGTAGCAAAGTATAGAGAGTTCCTTTGTCAGCTACACTCCAATCAGGTAAATTTCTCTTATGCTGAACCTGTATCTTACATTTCAACCAACTATTAGTAGAAACTATATTTACGAGGTTATGATACTTATAGTGCCTTTGCTTTTTATAGGTCATTTGAGACCCGTGAGGGCAGATGCTCATACATGGAGACATCAAGAGGGTGCGAGTGAGTGTGGATGATAGCCGCTTCGTGCTGGAGTCCTAGATCTCCCTAGAGTGGTACTTTGGCAAGAGGGTCGGAGACTAGAGAACTAGTGCTATTTTGGAGAGACCAATCCATCCCCCTGCCCTAGTGGGAGTCTTTTGACTGTATCCAATGCATGAGATGGATCAGGGGCTATACCTATTGGGTGAGGGGCTCCGAGTGATATTGGTGGGGGGCTCCTATGCTAAGCTCATCGACTCTTTGCTTCTTCCTCCCTATGAGAGGATCCATTTTGAGGACATCCCCCTCGAGTTCCACTAGAGCAATAGCTGAGGCAGGGAGGATCTCTAGGGGTTTCTTCTCCGTCCGGGACCTACTACTAGATCAGGATATACTAGCCTCGATAAGTTTCTTTTACCTGTAAAATATAACAAACTATGCATGCCAAGACATTTATATACGTGTTTATGATTTCTATTACATAATCTGTTGGCAATGGAGCATGGTAGGTCCGCTCAGGACCTAGAGGCTGCCAAGGATGGGGCTAGATTCTTAGAGGAGTAGCTGCAGGGCATGACTGCTGAGGTAGATTAGGCTGGCGCTGAGATTGCTCGAGCGAGGATGTTGTAGGGTCAGTTGGCGTGGATGACTGAGGATAGACAAACATCAGAGCTGCCTAATCTTATGTCTGAGGAGGACATTTCTATGTACCAAGTGGCGCTGGCCTTGACCTAAAGTGGTGGAGCCAAGTAGGAGGTGGCTCAGTATGCTGGGGTAGCTGATGCTGTGGCAGGGTGTGCTATGGGGACTGATGACCATGTGATGATCAACATGGATGACCTGCTGGCAGACTCACAGGTCCATACTCTAAGGGTGTGCTCGGGACAAGATCCCTCAGTAGCTTAGACCATGATATACTTTCATTTTCTTGATGTTTGATACTTTTCGGTCCTATGTGGCGTACTTTTATTGTGAGCTTAGATTGACACTTCTGCCGTTTTACTTTTATGTATGCCAAACTTTTCCTTCTCTGAATGATGTTCTAATTTTTTCATAGGCCATTCAGTGTGAGATGACCTATCAAACTTTTATTTGCCCTAATTTTTTCCTAAACTGTCCTTCACAGCTTAGCTCAACTGACTTTTCTTTTCTTTGCTTTAACTTTTGCTTGGACCGCTCTTTTGGGTCTTTAATCTAGTAAGCATTTTCTTACATGTCTGAGCCTTTGATTAATCCTTTGCCTTGAGGATATTGCTTACTTGTCCTTCTTTGATAAAGACTTAATCTGCTATTGAATTAAACTAGTAACCAAACTTTTAAAGCTTTAGATTATTGAGAGACTAGCCTGATTGAGACCGATGAGTATTATCAATATTTTTAATGAGATCCGTATGCCTGTTGTAGACTTGTACAAGCTTGTATGGATCCCTATACTTCTTTATACTGGTGACTTGATTGGATGAGATTCATTCTTCGCACATTAGGGGAATATGCCTTCGAGGTGTCCAAACTGTAACATGGTGCAAGCTGGATGATGCTAGTGGAAACACTTAGCACTTCAAATGACGTATGCTATCGAGTAGCCTCACAGTGGGAGAGCTAAACTTGAGGGATCCTAACTATGAAGTATTGCTATTATAAATGATGCTTTGAAGAACAAAAGTAGGTGCAAAATACTGGCTTTCTTGAATTGAGTTCTAACTTCTGCATAGACCGCTTGAGGTGATCCGATCTATTGAACTGATTTTGTAAACTTTTACCTGAACTATCCTTGGCGGCTTAGTTCAGTAGACTTATTCTTTTTTATTTTTTAGCTTATCAGTATTTTGTCTTTTGTTGAATGATATGCACAGTACTATAAATAACAAAGAATACAAAATGTAGAGAAGAAACTGAAGTTCACATACTTGTGATCATTTCACCTTAAAGACATGCATACATTCATAAGACCCAGATTCTTAGCAAATCATATCATGTTTATAAATGAAATTAAATTTGAGTGCATAGGCAATGGCATTAGTTTCCAATGGTTAACCCTTACCCGCTTTCTAGTCCTTTTACAGATTTTCTAGAAAGCAACTGATGTGTTTTCTCTCGATACCTTAACTTTTGCCTAAGCCACACTTTTCAGGGTTTTAACTTAGCGGGCTTTAATTTAAGTTCTCTAACTTTTGCCTGACCGGTTTGTGGAATACCGATCAGTGGGTTGCACCCTAATTTGAGTAGTAAAGGACCACTCGTGAAGTGATTTATTCTTTATTTCTTTTATTCTTTGTGCTGCTTTTTAGTGATTTATTTCTGCTAACCTAAACATGATAGCACTTAAGCCTGCCTTGATTCTTAGGTCCACAAACTCTTTTCCCTTCATGTCCTTAATCTTGATTCCTCCTTTTCCAAGGACTTTCTTAACTTTGAACGATCCTTCCCAATTAGTCCTGAATTCGCCCTTAGTATCAATGTTGACTCGGCGTAGCTATTTGAGAACCAGATCACTTGCCTTGAGGGCTTGTTGTGGGTAAGCTTGGGATTATTTATTGTTTGAATGAACATGTTCTTCTCTTTTGTGAAAGAAGGAGGTCATGTTATTAGGGAGCTTTGATCATTATGTAAGGCTAGGGGTCTTCTTTCTTTTAAGCAAATGGAGAAAGCATTTTTGAGGGATATTTTGATGGCAATATAGGCCCAAGGGGGGCACCTACATTGATAAGAAATGCCCATTTATTAGATGTGACGGTTTACCCTTTTGAAGGTTTTGGAAGTGCATTAGATTTAAGCTTGCATTGATTTTTACCTTTAATGGTGGTTTTGATGTGTAGTCGGTCCTCCTCCCTTTTTTTATGTCTATCTTCTCCCCTTTATGGAAAAGATGAGCTATGACCCAAGGCTATCATGTTTGCTAAGCACTTTTTATTATCTCTCTTTTTTAGTTGTAAGTGTTAAACAATGGAACCTTATGCCACTGCGATATACTCAAATTCAATTTCTTTAATAAACATGATGCAATTTTTAAGAATGTTGATTTTATGAGTGTATGATATCTTTAAGAGTGAAATGCTCAAACATAATGTGAATGCAACAATTTATCCGTGACATGCTTTATAAGTGGCATTGTTTGCATCGAAATACCAGCAACGTTAAAAGGCTACCTCATCCTTGAAATCATCCTCCTAATGTGGAGGGTCTTCATCTTTAATCTCGGTAGGATCCATCAGTGAATCGGTAGTCTCCTAATTTTAAGCTTCTACTTGTCTTAGCACTAATCTTCTTCGTGGTTTGGACTGAAGGAGAATATCGTTGATCACTTGTAGTCACACCAAAGGGTAGACCTCTTAGATGATGGAAGGTTGTCCCCTTAGGCGTGGCTACACGGTTGGGACCCTGGCTAGATCCCCCAAACTAAAACATTAACACCACAAATCCTTTGCTAGGCTGAATAGACCGGCTGACGGCTAGCAAAAGTGTCGTATCCTTTGAATCATACAGACCAACTGAACCCCACTGTCCAACATTGCTGGTTGATGGATCGCTAAGAGACGGAGGTGGTGATCCATCCCTTACCATAACTAAATTTGGTCGAACCAAAACCAGAATGCGTATAAAATGAACTTGAGACTATTGCCAAACTTTGTTTCTTTCTCAGGTGAGAACCAAATTATCAATACACGCATGGGTTTGATTTATGCATGCATAAATTACAATGATGCATGGCTGGGTTAATTACAAGGATACATAACACAACACATGCAAATCAATCAATTCCATCCTTATTTCTCCCAACGGTTCTAAGGATATTCTTCCTTAGTCTAATCTCACACAGAAATGGGTACCTAGAAGGTAAAATTCAAAGGCTTTCGATAAGAATGGCATAGGGACATATCGAAAGTTTGATGTAGAAGGTTCCCATCGCATCAAGCCTCTTTTGGAGGGAGATGGCAATGAGTGCTCTACCCCCTAAGGTGTACCCAATATCCTTAGCAGTCATAGGTATCACCATTGCGAGTGTCGGGGAAATAATAGGGCACCCTATACTATATTTGCATATGGAAAATATATTTACATATGGCAAATACCATATTTGTATATGGCAAATATATTCGCATATGGAAAATACTATATTTGCATTTGGCAGATATATTTGCATATGGCAAATATATTTACATACGGCAAACTAATTGTTTAGGCATCTAGAGGATAAGTATAGGTAAATGTGCAGGGGTACGGTCCTGGGTAGAGGTACGGGACCTAACTAGGAAGGGTACAGGGTCATGGTGTAGGGGTACAGGTCCTAGGCAGGGGTACGAGTCCTGGTGTAGGGGTACGGGTCCTAACTAGGAGGGGTACGGGTCCTGGGCAATGGTATGGGTCGTGGGTCGGGGTACGGCTCCTAGGCAAGGGTACGAGTCCTAACTAGGAGGGGTACGGGTCCTGGTACAGGGTTACGGGTCCTGGGCAGGGGTACAGAACCTGAGGACAAGTACGGGGCTTTTAGAGACCTAGGCACTAGTTTTCTGAGGTTTAGGTTTTACAAAGTTTGACCAATCAACATTGAAACCCTTCCAAGTAGACAACACCTGTAGAAGAATGCATTAAATAGCTCTCATCATCATTTCATGAGAAGGACTGTTGAAATCCAGTGCTCACAGACTGCCCCTTATGGGATGACTACAGATATGGATCTATAGTGATCCCACGAGGGGTAATCTATGAGCACTGGATTATAACGATCCTTCTCATAAAATGATGATGGGAGCTATATGTTGCATCCTTCTGCAGGTATTATCTACTTAGAGTGGTTTCAATATAGTTTGGTCAAGCTTTATCAAACCTAAATCGCAGAAAACTAGTGCTTAGGCCCTAAAAGGTTTAAAATGGTCAAAACCGATCAAATTTGGGGCTATTTTAGGCAAAACCAATTGGACCGGTCTGTACCGATCCGTACGGATCCATACAGGTCACCCTGGATCCATATGGGTCACCCTGGATGTGTACAGGTTGACTGATTGGACCCATATGGGTCCTCCAGACCCGTATAGGTCCACCCAATCTGTATTGGTATAAAAAATTGGTCCACCCAATCCGTACCGGTCTAAAAACTTCTCGAATTGCCTAATTAGGTACCAACAGGACCCATACGGGTCCAGGCCCCTCATACCGGTCCCTCAAATGCCCAAACAGTGGTTTTAATGCCCCAAATCACCCATAAACGAATATATTCTGCCATAAACGAAAATAATTAGCCATAAACGAATACATTCGCTATAAAAGAATATAATTTGACATAAATGCAGATAATTTTCCATAAATGCATAAAATCGGCCATTTAATGTGTTCATACCTATTTCCTCTATAAATAGAAGGCATTTTTTCACATTTTATAACAGAAACGCAATAGAGAAAATGTAGAGGAAATATTAGAATAAAATACCGAGATAAGAATATGGTTCTAGCAAGTTCTTGAGGTTATAGTAAGGGTATATAAGAGGTATAAAAGTTATAAAATAAGGGGAAAACCATTCCACATTGGTTTTGCCCACATTTTATTCCTTTCTAACTTCATATTTAGGATTGCGGGAGGTTCTATCTATGTAAACACTCACCTAAACAATTCTAAATCCGTCATTTCATCATCTACTTTGACAAAGTTTCCATTTGGCATTGGAATCGCTCTAAAGTGGATTCACCGCACAAAGGTACGCTCTTGAGTTTCAAAGAGACTCACACCATAGTTATTTTATCATTACTCTCTACCTCTTCTATTATATCTGTTCTTTTGTTCTTGTTTAGGGTCTTGTCCTAACCCATATGAGCCTTGTTGGTACCTTATGTCCCCAGGGCTATTAAACTGGTATGCCATACTCATACGGAAGGAAATCCCATTTTTATTTCATCTCTCCCTCACTAATATTATTATTAAATTAAACATATTTTCTGTCCGAGACCAGACAGGATCCGTACAGGTCCCCCATACCTATATTGGTCCTCCCCGATAGCTGTATGGGTCCTACCCACCCGTACGGGTACTGGCCCCTAGGAAGAACCTAGAACTCATTTTTAATCAGTTGAAATCAATCCCACTCACTATTTGCCATGCGGTCATTTTCACTAATAATCTGGTAATTCAACCCACTAAAGTTGAAATGTAGTTTTACAACAAAATACGCTAAAGACCAGTTATTTCTCTCCGATCCTAGAAGCCGCCCGAGCACTATCGATTGTAAAATCGCCACGCTAACATAATCACATTTTTCCTAACAAAATGCTGACTTATGATATGCTATAAACTACGCTAATTTTTGTGGATGCATGGAAATTAATTTATTTTGTTTTATAACTTAGAACAAATGTATAAATTCACTTGCAATCCCCCATTTTCCCACGGTTGTAATTTTATTCCCCTTTTTATTGCTTGTGCTATATTATAAACTTGAATGCATGAAAGAGTGTAGATAAATAGATTTAACTATTAATTCCTGAATAATGAAAACAAAACGGTTTTACATGGCGAACATAATTTTTAATTAACTAAATGAGAAATAAGTGACTCATCCGATACCCGAATCTCTGATCCAAAAGGTATGAGTCTCCCGCCCAATTGGAAACATACCAAAACTCTTTCCCAAGTAGAAAACTTGGGTGGCGACTCTATCATTTGTATCAAGATTTTGGTATCGATTCTTTCATTCATTAAAATTGGCTTATTGTGCAAACTTGAACTAAAAAGGTTTCATCATGCCTAAATCCAACCAACCCCTAGTGGGCCCTGCCTCTTACCCAGGCGCCAAGGGAGACTCACACGTCATTGATACCTCACACTCTCATCATTATTTCATGAGAGGGGCTATTAAAATCTAGTGCTCACAGACTTCCCCTCATGGGATCATTGCAGATACAGATCTCTATGATCTCACAATATGAGCCAGGGTTTAGAAATCATACCCAAGGTGATGATATGGTTGGATCCTTTTCTTGAGGCAAACTCCTTTCCTTGGCATCCCTTTCTTGAGGCGGACAACATTCCTTCGCTAATGTGTATCCCTTTCTTGAGGCAGATGACTTTCCTATGCTTGTGGATATCCATCTCTTTAGGTGGATGCCGTTCCTTTGCCAATGCATATCCCTTTCCTAAGGTGGATGACTTTCCTTTGCCAATGCGTATACCTTTCCAAAGGAGTATGACATTCCTTTGCCAATGCGTATCCATGGTGACCTCACTAGGGAACACATGTGTATCCCTTTCTTAAAGAAGATCAATTTTCCTGAATGATGAAGGTGTATCCTTTTCCTAAGGCAGATGACTCTCCTCATATCCCTTTCTTAAGGTAGATTGACTTTCCTAACTGATGATGGTGGTGTATCCCTTCAGGGAATTTGAATAACCTGTTAAGAGACAATAAAAACGTTGAGTTAGTTACTGCCTGAGTCAACACGTCTTGATTCTTGATTGACTTTATGGTGAACAAAATTTTTTTGCCCCTCAATCGAGAATGAAGATGTGTAGATGGGGTTTGGCCCTTGAACAAGCTATAAAATGAGTGAGAGAAATGTTGGGTTTGGCCCGATTGCTTAGGGATGGAAAGCCTCTTGGAGGGTGCCTCTTAATGGAATGCCCCTTGGGGGGAGATGCTCCTTGATCGGTTCTATTTCTAGGGAATGCCCCTAAGGTGGATGCCCCTACGGTGTGTGTGTTGGTCTAAATGAAGGGTTTTAGCATGTAAAACTGGAGCAGCGAAAAATCAAAATTTAATCTTAAGTCTGAATTCTCCTAAGCATGGCATGATTGACAACATAAACTAGTTTATTATTGTTTAGGTTATAAACACTTATTAAAAGGACCTAATAATAATTTAACCACGTACTAGTAGAAGCGTGAATCTCAATGTTGGCAGAATGACCCCATCAGCTACGTGCACAGACTCCAAAGTAGAAGCCCTGTATAAATAGTCCACATGAGCACTACCTACCAAAACCTTCTAGAAAGGGAGTACAGATAAATAAGTGGAAGATAGCTAGATCTTTCGTACTAATTTATTCTAAAAGAAATTCCCTTAGTCTTCTACTCTAATTAAGTACGTCTTTCAACGGATTACATTTAGGAACTAAAACAACTAAGAGAATAGAGAGAGAGAGGCATTCGAAACTTAAGTAGAAAATAATGAATGAGGAGGCTTCTATTTATAATGGTTAGGAAATATTCAAAGGGCAATAAAGTGCTAACCTCAACCAATCATAAATAAAATAAACATAACTTTTTAGTCATTTACTAAATAAGAAAAAGTTGGAATTAAATTCAACTTCCATTATTATTATTCTATTTTAGTTAATTAATCTAAATAATTAATTAATAGAATAAACAATTCCTATTTAATAGGAAACCGAATCTGATTTGAATTACAACTCTAATTAAATAATTATCGAACTAATTAAAAACCAATTAACTAATTATTAATTCATTCATTAATTAAAGAATAAACAAAACTCATTTAATAAATACTAAACAATTAGAGACAAAAATAAATTGGAATTCGAGTCCAAGGGGAACACTGCTGGCTTTTGGCCAGCAGTGTGCGCGGGCTTACAGTCTGCGCATGGGCCTATGCCAATGCGCAGGCCCAACCCATATGGCGCACAACCATTATGGGCTATGCGCGCCATATAGAGCGCAGGCCTTAACCTATACGCTGGGCCAAGCGCGAGCTGTTCTAAGCAGCCTGCTACGTGTAAGGCCTGTGGGCCTTATGCAATGCTACTAGCATTGCCAAGGCCCATGCGTAGGCCCGCCACAAGTGTTGTCCCATAAAACTTGCGCAGGTCTACTTGTACGAGTCCATACAATACCTTACCGTAGACCCCCTACGCGGTTTCTATTTCGCTTTTTCCTTTTCATTATTTTCAATACACTAGTTCAACCAGTAAGATGGTCCAACTAATAAAATGGTCTAGCCCTTTATTTCCCGGTATACTAGTCTAACCAGTAAAATTAGTCTAACCAATTAAAATGGTCTAACCATTATTTCTCTTTTAGATTAGACCTAGTCTAACAGTTCTTTACATAGATGGTTGTAACTCAAAGTGTGTGACCTTATAAGGTCTCATAATATTAAGCCGTCAAAGTTTGACCTGGCTCAATCCCTTTTAGGAATTGACCAGCTCGGAGATCCAGACCGTTATGGACTCCAATTACTTTGATCGGTTATAGTGGCTCTCTAGCAAAGGCATATGACCCCTCAATATTCAGAACATCACGTGCATGTGACTTAATCACGATTCTACAGTGGTATCAATACAATTCGCTCCTTTTATCAACTGTTAAGTACCATATGGTTTCTTGGACTTGGTTTAAGCGTCAGTCCACTAGTAGCCTTAATAGCTACCCCATTTAACATAAGGTACCACCCTCTAGCACTAGAGATATGCTACTCTGAATCAAATTTAAGAGGTATGACGACACATGCTAGTCTTTCCATATTCATCAATGTCCAGTCTTGATGATACTATAACTAGGGATATTTATACTTATCATAATTATACACGAACCAGTTCTCACCAACATAGTCCCACTGTGCCCTTGCAATAAGTGCTATGATTATGTCGTGGACTTTTGCAAACACATCAATGAATATATTCTTAACCAATCATAATATATTTTCACGGTCCTTTTGTTTTCTTATAACTTCGCTCTTTCTTGCTTCTATATTGGACAACCTGAGTCCCTTTACATCCTTAGAATACCCTTGAATCATTTTTCCTTCCTTGGAAAAATACTTTCTAAGATGTAAAGACATAGACTTCTAAGTCCACGATTTTATGATGCTTCCAATGCTTAAGGTAACACAGATCCTAACATCTAACTTGATGTTTATCCTTGTTTCCTTCAAGCTACTCACATAAGGTAACATGGATCTTAACAACCTCCAAGGTGTTGTATCCTTGTTCCTTCATGCTACTTACGTAAGGTAACATGGATCTTAACTACCTCTAAGGTGTTGTATGCTTGGTTCCTTAATGTAATTTTTGCATTTCTACTCGAGGTAAAATACTTGCGTCATGTTGTTTAGTATTGGGCTCATATGGTATATAAGCCAAGCCCTAGGATTTTAGGACTATCCTCACATTTCTAAATAAAACCTTTAAAGCTAGAGCCAGTCGAATACAATTATCAATACATGCAAAATTTATGTAAGAAGTAAAGATTCAAACCTAGATATAATAATTAGAATAAAAGCTTAGACTTAGTTTCATACATGCAATTAATTTTTAAGGTCTTTAAATTAAATACATTTTCCTACTATTTTATTAAGATTTATTCGAAAACATAGTAGCCCCTTCTATTGTCTTTCGAGAAACATGGTCTAACCATTCTCCTTAGTAGGTAGCATATATAACTCATTTAAGCTAACCGCCGCTATCACGAGTCAAGCTAACTTAAATAGTTATAGTTGGATCTAGTCCATTTGCATCTAATGCAATTGCTAATCCATTTGAGTTCCAACCAATGGATGTGTATAACCAATTATATGACTCCTCAAATGATGCCCCTAGCCCAGCATTAGCTCTGATATTACAGACAAATAACCCAGTCCAGTTAAGACTTAATCCGAATTCGAATCTTGTGAAATGATGATGTTAAAGAAGAAGGCATGCTATGCGTGAGCAATTCATTCAATGAAAAGGCCTAGAATCACACTTCGATTTTTAGGAAAGATAATGTTGTCTTAATATTTTAATAGGGATTTATCGGTGCAACATGTCTCGCTTAATCTAGGACTTACACATGGAGATGATTATGAAACTATAACTAATTTCGGTCTATAAGGAATTAGTAGGTCCAACCTAGGGGTCATGCTCAACTGGTAATTCATAATCATTCCATCATGCCAAGACTCCACATAGCATGCAAAACAAACAAGGGTGTTCATTGTTCAAGTTCTTGCACCTATGTCAATAAGTTTTAATTTAACAATTTAAACTTTCATAGTAAAACCATATAATGAATCCAATTCATTATACTAGAAATCAACTAATTCATAACAGTCCCTTTGGTACTTAGAATCTAGAACCGATGCAAATTTCTAGGTAGGAGAGGCCCCCTTGAAGTAAATGAGCAGCCAAGTCCAATCCTTGCCAGAACAAACATGGGCCCTTCTGACTCACTTAACCATAGACTATTTAAATTAAAGATTTCTTTCTTTTCTAATTTAAGAATTATTTCACTTAATTCAAAAATTAAAGCATTTACAATCTCAAGTAAAACATGATTAATTCTTAGATAAATACCCTGACTAAGTTTGAGCAACACTTAATCTAGTTATCATAACATTTTCTATTGCAAGAAATAAATTCCTAAGCATGGCATAGTATACGTGAAAATATTTTATAGAAAATTACACCTAGCATGTTTCTGGTCAATCACACAATCGCATTTGGTAGGCTCATGATACCACTGTTGGTCTAGATTAAGGGTTTTAGCATGTAAACCAGGCGCAGCAGAAATTCAAAATTTAATCTAAAGTCCAAGATCTCCTAAGCCTGGCATGATTGATAACATAAACTAGCCTGTTACTATTTAGGTCATAAACACTTATTAAAAGGACACAATAATAATTTAACCACTTACCAATTGAAGCGTGAATCCCAATGTCGGTAGAAGGACCCCATCAGCTACGTGCACAGACTCCCAAGTGGAAGCCCTCTATAAATAGTCCACACGAGCACTATCGACCAAAACATTCTGGAAAGGGAGTACCGATAAATAAATGGAAGATAGCTAGATCTTCCCTACTAATTTATTCTAGAAGAAACTCCCTTAGTTTTCTATTCTCAGTAAATACGTCTTTCAACGGATTACTTTTAGGAACTAGAACAACTAAGAGAATAGAGAAAGAGAGAGAGGTATTCGAAACTTGAGTGTAAAATAATGAAGGGGGAGGTTTCTATTTATAGTGGTTAGGAAATATTTAAAGGACAATAAAGTCCCTAGCCCCAACCAATCATAAATAAAATAAACATAACCTTTTAGTGATTTACTAAATAAGAAAGAGTTAGAATTAAATTCAACTTCCTTTATTATTATTCTATTCAGTTAATTAATCTAATTAATTAATTAATAGAATAAACAATTCCTATTTAATTGGAAACCGAATCTGATTTGAATTATAACTCTTCTTAAATAATTATCCAACTAATTAATAACCAATTAACTAATTTATTAATTTGTTAATTAATTAAAGAATAAATTAAGCTCATTTAATAAATACTAAGCAATTAGAGACAGAAACAAATTAGACTTCGAGTCCAAGTGGGACACTGCTGGCTTTTGGCCAGCAGTGCAGGCTCATAGCCCGTGCATGGGCATGCACCAACCCGCAGGCCCAGCCCATATGGCGCACAACCCTTATGGGTTGTGCACGCCATATAGCTTGCAGGCTAGCCGTAGCTTGCATGCTGGCCTGGCGCAGGCTGTTTCAAGCAGCCCAATATGCGCAAGGCCTGTAGGCCTTGCTTAATGCTCCTAGAATTGCCAAGGACCATGCGCAGGCCCGCTATAAGTGCTATCCCACAACACTTGCGCAGGCCCATTTGTGCGAGTCCACACGGTACCTAATTATAGACCTCATGACGCGGTTTTTGTTTCTCTTTTTCCTTTTCATTATTTTTGGTACACTAGTTTAGCCAGTAAAATTAGTCCAACCAATAAAATTGTCTAACCATTTATTTCCCAATATACTGGTCCAACCAGAAAAATTGGTCTAACCAATTAAAATGGTCTAACCAATATTCTCTTCTAGATTAAACCTAGTTTAATAATTCTTTATATAGGTCGATCATATCTCAAAGTGTGTGACCTTATAGGATCTCATACTATCAAGCCGTCAAAGTTTGACTTGGCTCAATCCCTTTTAGGAATTGATCGATTTGGAGCTCCAGACCGTTATGGACTCCAATTACTTTGGTCTGTTCTAGTGGCTCTGTAGCAAAGGCATGTGACCCCTCAATATTCGGAACGTCACGTGAATGTGACTTAATCCCAATTCTATGATAGTATTAATACAATTCACTCCTTCTATCAACCGTTAAGTACCATCTAGTTTCTTGGACTTAGTTTAAGTGTGGGTCCACTAGTAGCCTTAGAGGCTACCCCAATAGTTTTGTCTTGCTACCAAAGTACACAACTCAACCATATTAATGTGTTGACTAGGATTCTGACCTATCAACCCATACTCTACAAAGGTTTACGAGTTTGTCACTTCTAATAAGTGGCCAAGGTATAACTCCCTTATATTGCTATAATGGAGTGATAGATTCCATCTTGATAACTCAGCTTACCAACTGATGGACATCAACTATACCCAAAATCATTCATATCACCCGGTCTATAGAATGTTCAGGTATGACCTAAAGTATAGCGAAATCTGAACAAGGTAACTAGTATTTAAGGTCTAAGGATATTTGTATCGTTATTGCAATGGGATGATGAAACACCAACATATAATATACATTACCGAGTGTTATCTCATAGCGGTCTCCAATGTATTTCCCTGAATACATTCATGTGTTAACCTAAGGTACCACACTCTAGCACTGGAGATATGCTACTCTGAATCAAATTTAAGAGGTATGATGACACATGCTAGTCTTTCTGTATTTATCAATCTCCAGTCTTGATGATACCATGACTAGGGATATTTAGACAAATTGTAATTGCACACGAACCAGTTCTCACCAACATAGTCCTATTATGCCCTCGCAATACATGCTATATTATTTCATGGAATTTGGCAAACACATCAATGAATATATTCTTAACCAGTCATAATATATTTTCGTAGTCATCGATGTAACAAAAGAAATGTCTTTATATATGTTCATACAAATTTAACTAACTAAGATATATTGCCCTAATTGCTCTAGGGCATACACCATATCTAATAGTTTGATGATGGGGGCAAGCGCCTTGACCAATTCTACTACTGGGGAATGCCCTTAGGGTGGATGCCCCTTAGGGTATTTAATGAAGGGGGGTGCCACTTAACTGGCTCTGCTGCTGGGGAGTGGGGGTATGCCCCTTGGTTGACTTCTTTGCTTGAGAGATGTCTTCCTAGATGATTTATCTGCTGGGGACTTCTTCCCGGCACATGAAAATTGTTTGTATCAGTAATGGACCTAAAATAGCTTACCTTTATTCTTGATTGACTTTATAGTAAAAAAATTTTTTTTTTGTCACTTCAATCAAGGACTAAGGTGAGCTAGGGGTTTAGCCCTTAAATTAATTGAAGTACAGGGTTTGCAAAAACTTGGGTTGGCCCCGAGTTTTGATTTGCTGTTTCCCTGCTGTCGGGGGAACTAATTCTTTTAAAAAATTGATTTGCCCCTAAAAATGGTACCCGTACGGGTAGGGAGGACCCATACGGGTGACATGTGTGCTTTGTGGGGACCCGTATGGGTGGCATCGGGATAATGTTAAAAAATAAACTATCCCCTCTTTCCCCCTTTGACCAAAACTTTCCATTTCTCAAAATTCTGGCGAATTCTTCTTGAAATCACCCAAAAGATGTATAGAAAGATCCTCAATGCCGGCTTAAGCAGAAGGAATTGTCTTGACTGGATGAATCCAAGCTTTGGCAATGTCCGATGGCCCTTAGATACGCATTTGGTGAGGTGAATAGTTTCTTAGGTTTTACACCCTCTTTTGAGATCCCAGTGGTTCCTTGTCCCACTTCACATCCTTCTAAACTTCAAGTAAGTCAATAAAAACCTTCCTTTTTCAATTCTTTTTCTCTTTTTGAATTCCTTTGGTTTGGCATAATCTTAGGGTGTTCTAGGGGTTGAAATAGAGCCTAATGTATGCAACTTTAGCCCAGGGATCTTTTGGAACTAGTTAGATTGTGGTTTGGTTGCATTTGGATGATTTTTGGCTATTTCAGAATTTTTCCCGTTGAGTGACTATTTGCAGGGGACCTGTATGGGTTAGTGGGACTTGTACGAGTTTTTTTTTCATACAGGTGGAGGAACAGGACCCGTACGGGTGGGGCAAACCCTTACGGGTCCCATTTCGTAGGACAGAATGTCTGAATTTCCCTTTTTGGCAACTTTTTTTTGACTTAACCACTACATTCTAACACTGTTGTACTACTATTTTATCTTTGTAGTTCCCTTTCAAGACCATTAGAGCTTTGAGCTTCTGTTGGAAATAGTATGAGGAGATTTGTTCTGCGGGGGATACAAAGCTATTAGCCCGTATCGACGCTCTGGGGCCATTCCTGCGGGCCTGAAGAGGCTTGCCCTAGCTGCCATTTCTGCTATGGCTGAGAGATGGTTGGAGACTACATATGCATTTTATTTAGCCATCAGAAAGGTTATTGTCACTCCCTCAAACATATGCACACTGATGAGGCTTGCTTGGAGCGGAGAGATCATCCACTTCAAGGTGTATGCCGACCAATGGCATTCACGGGCTAAGGTGAAGAGTTATGTGGAGCGGCTTCTTGGGCTTCGTACTGGTGGGAGTGACAAACTCAAGTATGGAGACCTGCACACTTACTAGTTATCATAGCCGAGCTTGATCGATATGGGGAGGAGGGATCAGTATACTAGGTCCTTTCTCGTGACACTCGTGATGATCGTCTTCTTCCCATCCTATTTGAGAAACATAAACTACGGGTTGCTATCTGCGATGAAGGATCTTATCAGCGTGCCTAGCAAGAACTAGTGTCAGGTTTCTTTGGTTCAGCTATAGTATGGCCTGGACGTTGTTTTTTTGAGTTCAACAGTCTAATTTAAAGATCAGCCATTTGCTCCTTCTGGTAAATTCTGAACTCCTCTGTGCTTTTACTTGGATTTTGACTATCTGGCCACTGACTTTTATTTCTTTTGCAAATGGGGACATTCGAGCACCACTTCATCCCCAGGCCTGGCCTATTTAGGCAACACGAGACTCCTCATATGATGTCAAACTGGATGGGTCCCTAGCAGTAGAAAGCCAGGACTATATCTGATTATTGGGAGTACATCAGTTAGCTACGCTCTAACAGGGTAAACTTCTAAACCTGACCTTTTATTTTCAATTCAATAATCCATTAATCATATGTAAAAAGTTAGGGTTCTTACAGTGCATTTTGGACATATACTGGTTGTTTGCAACCCTTAGGCTTATTTAGTCATCCATAATGAGATTAAGGAGATGCAGAGGGGCATGGATGATCACCGGTTTATGTTAGTGTCACCACTCTCACTGGGGTGGTACTATGTTGAGCGGGTTTGTGGCTGGTAGACTAGCTTGGTAGTTGAGAGGTCCAACCCTCTATTCATGCCTGAGGGTGTGTACTACCTCAGTTGATGCCTGAGATAGACCAGAGACTATATCTTCTAGGTGAGGGGCCCACATGCTATTGGTTGAGGGTTCCTACCCAGATTTCATTCGAGATTCGCTCATCCAGCCATACCACAAGATTCATCCGGGTGACCGGGTTCTCAAGTTCCACTCTAAGGAGAGTGACAACGACGATAATGATACGGGTGCTGATGGACTTGGGGGTGATCACGGGGCCCCCTTCATTCACCAAACCGTGTGTCTTCCTAGAGCTGCTGCTTCTTTCACCCGGGTAACAATTTTTACTCCACTTTGTAAATCTCTAAGCTTTTACATTTATTTTCCTGAACTGAGGACCTGAAAATCTATGAATTGTGATGCGCTCTTCCACCTCCAAGAGGAAGAAGATTGCTATTGCCACCACTTCTGTTAGGCCAGCTGCCGCTACTCCTATTGGGTCAGCTGATCCTGAGCTGTTAGTAAAGCCAGCCAAGGCTTCTAGGGGTTTTAGGTAGGGCTTCCTGTAGACTGAACTAGAATCCACTTTTTACCTCCTCGACCATTCAAGGAAGCATACTGCATGTGGGCCTGAGGAGTCAGTCCATACTATCTGCTTCACAGCCCCCAGTGTTACCCACGTAAGTTTTCTTACACTTGACTTTCCACTTATACCTTTATCAAACATGTGAGTTATGTTTTGAACTAACTTAACTAGTGTGAGGTGTCGATGAGGTCTGGGTCTCCCTTGGTGCCTAGGTGATAAGCGAGGCCCACTAGGGGTTGGTTGGGTTTAGGCGTGATCAAACCTTCTTAGTTCAAGTTTACACAATTAGCTAATTTTAATGAATAAAAGAATTAAGACCCAAATATCGATACAAATGATTGAGCCGCCACCCAAATTGTCTATTTAGGAAAGAGTTTTGGTACGATTCCCATTAGGTGGGAGACTTTTACCTTTTGGATCAAAGATTTGGGTATTAGATGAGTCACTTATTTCTCATTTAGTTAATTCAAAATTACATTCATCGCGTAAAACCATTTTATTTTCATCATTTGGGGAATTATCACAAAAATCTTATTTTTCTATGCTCTTTCACACTCGTTACATGCATTTACAGATTATAATAAATCACAAGCAATAAATGAGGAATAAAAATTACAATTGGGGGAAAATGGGGAATTGCGAAAGAACCTATACATTTGTTCTAAGTGACAAAACAAAATGAAATAAATTCCCCTCCATCCACAAAGATTAGCATAATTTATAGCACATCATAATTCAGCATTTTATTAGGAAAAATGTGATTAAGTTAGTGTGTCGGTTTTGCGATTGATAGTGCTAGGGCGGCTTCTAGGATCGAAGAGAAATAACGAGTCTTGTACGTATTTTGTTATAAAAACACATTTTAACTTTTGTGGATTGATTTATCGGATTATTAGCAAAAATGATCGAATGGCAAATGGTGAGTTGGATTGATTTTAACTAGTTAAAAGAGAATTTTGGGTTCTACCTGGGGGCCGGTACCTAAACTGATGGGTGGGACCTGTACTATTTGAGGGGACCCATACGGGTCCTATCTCGTCTAGACAAAACCTTAGTTTAGTTTTATTATATGGTTTTCATATAGGTGGGGCAGAATACAAAGAAATACTGATAATATAAATGCGATGTGAGTCTCTTTGAAACTCAGGAGCGTACCTTTCTGACGAGAATCCACTTCGAGGTGATCGCTTTGCTGAGAGAGAGTTCAGCCAAAGTAGATGTTGAAATAGAGATTTTATTACTATTTAGGTGAGTTTTTGTGTGGATAAAACCTCTCCAAATCCAAATAAATGGAGCTAGGAATGAATAAAATGTGGACAAAACCTCAAGAGATGGGTTTTCTCCCTATTTTATACCTCCTATACCTCAACTATACCCTTTCTATACCTATAGAAACTGCTAGAATTTGTCTATTGTATATGTTGTGTTGTATTGTATATCTTAAAAGAGGTGAGGAAAGGCCTCTATTTATAAGGGTAAATTAGGTTTGAACGCAATAAATCACATTCATGACCAGATTTCTCCCGAAATAGGTGAGGATTACCATCCATACAGCCTGATTAGGCAAGAACAAGACCCGTACTGATGGATAGCACTTGTGAAAGATTGCATTATCTAGCTCTCATCATCGTATCCTAAGAAGGACTGTTAAAATCCAATGCTCAAAAACTATCCCTCATAGGATCACTGTACGGATCTGTATAATCTCACGATGTGAGCGAGGGGTTAGAATTTATACTTGAGGTTATGACATGGGTGAATTCCTTTGTTGAGGTGAAATCCTTTCCTGGGTGTCCCTATCTTGCAGCATACGACTTTCCTTGCTAATGCGTATTCCTTTCTTGAGGCGGATAACTTTCCTTGCAAATGCGTATCCCTTTCTTGTGGCAGATGACTTTCCTGACTAACTTATCCCTTTCCTAAGGTGGATCAACCTTCCTGACTGATGTATCCCTTTCCTAAGGCGGATTGACTTTCTTGACAGATGGTGCTTATCCTTAGTGACTTTACTAGGGAACGTGTGTGTATCCATTTCTTAAGGCTAACCAACTCTCCTGGCTAATGTATCCCTTTCTCAAGGTAGATGACTTTCCTGCTGGGGATTCTAAATGACCTGTAAGGAGATAATAATCAAACACTGAGTTATCCATGGTCTACGCTGACACATCTTAATTCTTGATTGACTTTGTGATGAACAAAATTTTTGCCCCTTCAATAAAAAATGAAGATATGTGGATGGGGGTTGGCTATTTGATAAAATATTAACTAAGTGTGAGAAATGTCGAGTTTTGCCCGATTGCTTTGGGATGGAATGCCCCTTGGAGGTTGCCTCTCGTATTTCAGTTGCTGGGGAATACCTCTAGGATGGGTGCCTTTACGGTTTTTGTTGATTAGGGGATGCCCTTGGATTGGTTAATTCTGCTGCTGGGGAATGGGGGGATGCCCCTTGGTTGATTCCGCTACTGGGAAATGGGGAGATGCCCCTTAGTTGATTTCATTGCTGGGAAATGGAGGGATGCCCCTTGGTTGATTCTGCTGCTGGAAAATTAGGGGGGATGCCCCTTTATTGGATTCACTATTGGGGAGTAGAGTAATATTCTTTGGTGAAATCTTTTCTGCTAGAGAAGTCTCTCCCTGTAAGATTTCTTTGCTGGGGAAAATTCCTATACTTGGGTGGATCTGTACACGAAAATCATTCTGGTTAGTAATTAATTCAAGAGTAGCTTTCTTTGATTCTTGATTGATTTTGTGAAGACAAAAATTTTTCCCCTTCAATATCGGATCAAGGTGAGCTAGGGGTTTTGCCACACATTTTAACTGGGGTACAGAGTTTAAGAGAAGTGGGGTAGGCCCCTATTCTAGACTAGATGCAACTCTGGTTCTTTCATGAAGTACTGGTTCAAAATGTGCCCCTAGATGGAAAAAAGGGAACCATACGAGTGGGTCAGGACCAGTACGAGTGGGAAGCTTGAGGAATAGGACCCGTACGGGTGAGGTGGGACCTGTACGGGTCCTTGTCGGGTGTTTCAAAAACTGATCAGATCCCGCATATCCCACCTTATAGAAAACATTCCCATATTGCAATCTTTGGTGATTTTCTCCCTAAAATTGATTAAAATGTATAAAAAGATCCCAAATACTGGCCGTTTCTCCGTCAGGAGCAAGGATTTACCCCAGGTAGGCAATTTTGAGTTTCGAAAATGCCAGGTTTTAGTCAGGTTTGCTTTTTATGAGGGGGACACATTTTTAGGGCTTACTCCCACTTATAAAGTGCCTCTGATCCCTTCCCTTGATACTCATACCTCCAAACTCCAGGTATTTCGCTTGATTCTCCATTTTTCCATTTTTTAGTTTTCAGAATTTATCGATTTTTGGCATGATTTTAGGTGTTTTAGAACTTGAATTAGAGCTTGATGCATGTAACTTTAGTCTGGGATGCTTTAGGAACTGATTTGAATGAGCTTTGGTTAAAATTGGATGAACTTTGGAATTTTGGGAATATTTGTGCGATGTTACTATTGTAGGGGACCCGTATAGGTGGGGTGGGACCCTAATGTGACTTCCTCTTTCAGGTGACCATTTCTGAGGCTGAGAGGATTGTTAGGGGTTATTTCTCTATTTGGGATCTGCTATTAGCTCAGGATGCGCTAGCCTAGGTAAGTTTCTTTTACCTGCAAAATTTTAACAAACTATGCATGATGTGTGCCATGACATCTATATATATGTATTGATCTTATGATTTCTATTGCAGACTCTACTGGCCATGGAGTGCAGTTAGTCTGCTATGGACTTGGATGCTTATAAGGAGAGAGCAAGGTTCTTGGAGGGTCAGCTACGAGTAGCCATTACTAAGGCTGATTAGGCTAGAGCTAAGACTGCTCGGGCGAGGGCCGAGATTGAGTTGTTGCGGAGCCTACTAGCGTGGATGACTAAGGAAAGAAAGACATTAGAGCTGTTTGATTCTATGTCGGAGGATGACATTACTGCCTATCAAGTGGCATCGCTAGTGACCTAGAGGGGTGGAGCTAAGCATGAGGTGGATCAGCATGCTGGGGGAGCTGATGCTGCTAGGGATATTACAGGGACTTTATGGACCAGGGCCCCGGACCTACGAGCTTTCGATGCTGGTGGAGTTAAGGACCACATGATGATATATATGGATGACTTACTGGAAGATTCATAGGACCAAACTCTAGAGGATCACATGGGACAAGATCCCCTAGTAGCCTAGATGGTGTAAACTTTGATTGATATTTGATAGTTAACTTTTTATGCATGCTAATTTTTCTTTTCCTGAATTGAGACCATTAAATATTGCCGCTTGTAGACCCGTATCACTACTTGGTATAGCTAACAATGATACCATGCCTGCCTGGTCAGAGATTAGCCCTTCTGGGTTTACATGCTATCGAGTGATTTTGTAGTGAGGGGACTAAGTGATGTTCTAACTTTTACATAGGCCATTCGATGTGAGATGACCTATCGAACATTTATTTTTGCTTCTTTTCGTCCTAATTTTTTCCTGAACTTTCCTTGATGGCTCAGTCCAGCGGACTTTTTCTTTTTCACTTAGCTTTAACTTTTTCCTGAACCGCCCTTTCAAGTTTCCAATCTAGAAAGGTTTTTTTTCTTTTGCCTTAATTTTTGTCGAGATCGCCCTTTCGGGTTTTCAATCCAGCAGGCTTTTTTTTTCTTTCTTTGTAACTTTTGCCTGGACCGCCATTTTAAGTTTTCAATCCAGCACAATGTCTTAATTTTTGATTGAATTTTCCTTGGCGGCTCAATCCAATAGACTTTTTCTTTCTTTGTCTTAACTTTTGCTTGGACTGCCCTTTCGGGTTTTCAATCCTGCAGATGATTTTCGAATTTTGCATAGGTCTGATTTTTTTATGACCTATTGGCACTTTTATCTTTTCTTGGACTACACATGTGTAGTGAAGAGAATAACAACGATGTATAACACGTAGAGAAAATTGATGTTCGCACACTTGCGATTATTTCACCTAAAGATATGCATGCATTCATAACACCAAAATTCTTAACAAAATCATAACGTGTTCATTGATGAGATTAATTTGAGTACATAGGCAACGGTAGCAATTTCCAATGGTTAACTCCTACTGCCTACTAGTCATTTATAGATTTTCCTCGATGCCCTAATTTTGGTCTAAGCCGCCCTTTTTGGGTTTTCAACTTAGTGGACTTTATTTGCATTAGGGTACCCTAATTTTTGCCTGACTGGTTTGCGGAATACAATTCAGCGGGTTGCACCCTAATTTTTGCCCGAGCAGTAGAGGACCACTCGTCGGGTGATTTATTCTTTGTGCTGTTTTTTGTGATTTAATTATTTTTGACCCAGACATGATAACGCTTAAGCCTATCTTGATTTACTGGTTTCACGAACTCATTTCCGTCCATATCCATAAGCTTGATTCCTCCTTTACTAAGGACCTTCTTAACTATGAATGGTCCTTCCCAATTAAGCCTAAACTTGCCACTAGTGTTAGTGTTAACTTGGTGTAGCTATTTGAGAACCTAATCACCCACTTTTGAGAGGTTGGTTAGGGTATCAGACTCTATTATTGTAAGCCCGAGCCATACGCTGCTGGTACATCTGTAGGTGGTCAAGTGCTTTGACCCATTTTTCATCTATTGCGTTTAACTGTTCATACCTAGCTTTTACCCAATCTGACTCTTTTAAGAGGGCTTCGAGTGCCACTCTTAGAGATCTTACTTCTATTTCAACCGATAATACATCTTCTATTCCATAGACCAAGGAGAAAGGTGTTCAATCAGTGGGTGTTCTTATATTGGTTCTATACCCCCAAAACACAAATGGAACTTTATTAGCCCAATCCCTGTAGGTAGCCACTATTTGGACAAGATTTTCTTGATTGACTTATTAGCGGCCTCACCTGCCCCATTAGCTTGTGGTCTATGTGGAGAAGATCTGTGATGCTCGACATTGAACTTCTCAAATAATTCCATCGTATCCCCTTTAAACTGAACCCCCCATTATCGGATACCACAAAGTGCGGAACCCCATATCGAGCAAAAATATCCTTCTTTATAAACTTGGCCATTTTCTTGGCGGTGATACTGGTGTAGGATTTTGCCTCTACCCATTTTGAAAAATAATCAACTGCGAATATGATGAATCGGTGCCTAGTAATTGATGATGGCCAAATTTCACCGATTATATCTATCCCCCACACCAAGAAAGGCCAAGAAGTAGACAAATTATGAAGTTCGGACGGGGGTAAATGTTGTATATCCCCATGAATTTGGCATTCATGACATTCCTGACCATGTCCACACAATTGGCGTTCGTCATGATCTAGAAGCACCCCATTCTCTGAATTTTTCTAGCCAAAGCTATCCCATTAATATACGGGCTACAATACCCCAAGTATACTTGGGTCATTACCCTCTTTGCATCTTCTTCCGTTAAACATCTCACAAGTAAACCTTCAGCTATCCTTTTGAAGAGAACCTCATCAACTAGCCTAAACTGTATCGCTACCCTTTTGAGAGTCACACGATCCGAACCTGATGACCCTTTGGAACACTTCCCTTCTTTTAGAATCCTTTTGATGCCGTCATACCAACAAATCTTTTGCTCCTCAATGATCATTGCAGGAACTTTCTCATGAAATGGGGAATGAGTCATTTCTATTATAAGTGAACGGATGGGCTGAGCCTCTTCTCCCTCCACATCAAGGCCAAGGTAGCCAAAGAATCAGCCATCTGATTCTTATCCCTCGGTATATATTGGAAGAAACATTGACTGAACTATACTGACAAGTCCTAAATCGCTTCCACATATGGCCTAAGCGACTCCTACTTGATTTCCGATTCCCCTACAACATGCTTTATCACCAGTATTGAATCTCCCATTACCATGACTTCCTTTGCCCCTACTTTTAAATGAGCATGAAGACCAAACAGCCAAGCTTCATAATCGACCCCATAATTGGTGACTGGAAATTCCAATCGCTTGCTCAGTGGGATAACCTCACCTTGCGATATGATGGTGATTACCCTAAGACCGACACCCTTTTCATTCATAGACCCATCAAAATACATGATCTATTCAACCTTCTCTTCTTCCACTACTACTAACCACTCGTTAGGAAAATCCAAATTTTCAATATAATCAGACTCTATGGGCTAACTTGGTAAAAATTCAGCCATTGCTCTCCCTTTAATGACCTTCTTTATGACATACTCGATATCAAATTCAAATTATAACAGGAGCCAACAAGAGAGTTTCCCTGCCAATGTGGGGAATTGACAAAGTCTTCATTGGGTCCACCTTTGCAACTGCTTGAATTTTGTAGGATTAGAAGTAATGCCTCAACTTCTTGGTCAACCATACCATTGTTGTACACGTCTTCTCTATTATCATGTATTTTGTCTTATATTCTAAAAATTTCTTACTCAAGTAGTAGAAAGCATGCTCACTTTTATCATCTTGTTCTTAGACCAACATTGCCCCTACGGATAACTCCTTTATGGCTAAATAGAGAATTAACGGCTTACCATGCATCAGAGGTTTCAAAATTAGGGGGCTCATAAGATAAGCTTTTATCTTATCAAATTCTATCTGGCATTGCTCATTCCACTCTATCGGCTGTTTCTTTCTCAATAACTTAAAGATTGGCTCACACACTATCGTTCGCTTGGGATAAAATGACTCACATGCTAAAGCGATCCAAGGAACGACATGACTTCCCTTTTAATTCTAGGAATAGGCATTTCTTGAATAGCTTTAACCTTCTCAGGGTCAACCTCGATCCCCCACTGACTGATGATATGGCCTAGGAGCTTCTTGGAAGTCGCCCCAAACACGCACTTCTTTGGATTCAAACGCAGGTTGTATTTCTCAATTCTGGTCTAGAACCTTTTCAAACTCTCAGGTTGCTCTTCCCTAGTGTTGGAATTTACTAACATATCATCTCCATAAACCTCAACCTCATTGTGGATCATGTCGTGTAGTAAGGCTGTCATGACTCTTTGATAAGTTGCATTCTTCAACCTAAAAGGCATTACCTTATAGTAATACACCCCCCATTCTGTGATGAAGGCTATCTTGACCTTACCAATGATGTCCATTAGGATCTGATTATACCCAGAAAATCCATCTAAGAATGAGTACATTGGGGCTCTAGCAACACTAACTACCAGTACATCAATATGTGGCAATATGAAATCATCTTTCGAGGATGCCCTGTTTAAATCGTGAAAGTTGACACACATTCTGACTCTTCCATCATTCTTAGGGAATTGGATGACATTGCTAACCATGTCGAATACTCGATTAATTTAATGAATTTAGCTTCTTATAATCTAGCAACTTCAGCTTTGATATTATCGGCCCATTTTGGACGCAACCTTCTTAACTTTTGTGTAACTGGTTCAGGCGAAACATCAAACAAGTAAGCAAAATCACTATTATTATCATTAGGTTGCCGAAAGGCTACATCATTTTCATTACATATGATTACATTATCATCCTCCATAGGCGAAGGGTCTTCTTGGTCCCTCATGAGGATATGAGTCAGGTTGTGATCAAGATCTTGCAATTATTTCTCGGTCAACACGTCATCAATGGTTTCTCTTGTGACTTGGGCTAGGTTCTTCAAGGCTTCCTAAATAGGTGTCTTCTTCTTATCCCCCAAGCATAATATGGTGTATATTGAAGTAGTGACGGTATCGATAGCTTTGTCCACTTCAATCTTTGACGGGTCATTGTCCACCATTTTCTTAAAGCATTTTTCTACTTCTGTGGCTACTTCATAGCTCTTAGGAATGGTCTTGTATCCTTTTACAAATACTATCTTGCGGAGGTGAGGAGATAATCCAAAGATGAATCGATCAACTAACTCCTTCTGATGAGGTTTCCTTCTAAGATCTACCAAGACTGTTAACCACCTCTGGAAGTAATCATGGACAGTTTCCCACTCCATTGCCTGATAATTATAAGATCAAATATGGATGGTTCTTCCCTTGCTTTCATGGCTTCCAAGATGCGTTTCCATACCTCATATTCCTCTAATCTTGAGTTGATCATGTCTACTCCCTCCGCTCTTCTCTGGGGTTCACAAACTTTCCCTTTGTCAATTCGCACCGTGATGGCTTTGAGGAGATCCTCACATACTTTAGTCGGGTGATCAGAGCTGACATGGTACATGCAAAAATTACCCCTCTCTTTAAGCTTTAGCTGAACATATGGCCTGATATAATTAATCAACCTGTACTTCTTTAGCTTCTTAAAGAGGCTCAAAAGAGGAGTACCCCAAGGTGAGATGTCCTCGAGAGTCATAGGATGAACCTTTTTATTATGGGTCATGCCATAGGGTAAACCCATAAAATAAGGGAGAATTGTACCCTTTGGCATAACCATGAAGTTGGGCAAATGACTTAGATCCTTGCCATGTTGAACTTGTATCATGGCCTCTTGACAAAGCAGGTGGGATCCATTACTAGGTATGACGAGCATTCGGTTTGCTGGCTTAATAGACTGACCAAATTGAGCCATAAGATGAACTCAGAGTGAGGAAATTTGCCGAATCTTGAACTGGGGTGGTAACCAAAAAAACCAGAACATGCGTAGGATGTGGTTTGCATGCATAAATTACAATAATGCATGGTGGGTTAATTACAAAGGAAAGTAACACAACACGTGCAAAGCGATTAATTCCGTCCTTATTTCCCCCGTCAATTCTGAGGGTATTCTTCCTTAGGCTAATCTCACATAGAAATCGGGGCACCTATAAGGTAAAATTCTAAGGCTTTCGATAAGAATGGTGTAGGGACATATCGAAAGTTGATGTAGAAGGTTCCCATTGCATCAAGTCTCTTTTAGAGGGAGATGGCAATGAGTGCTCCACCCACTAGAGTGTCCCTAATTCCTGGCGAGCATGGGTGACACTTTCTTAAGTTTTGTGAAAAAATAGGGCACCTTAACCTAGCTCTAGAAGAAGAGCGCATCTAGCTAAAGAGAGAAGGAGATGATAAGATAGAGTGTAATAATTTTCTCAAATGATGAAGAAGAAAACGGGTTTAATTAATAAATGATTTTTAGTGCTCAACTTAATCTTTTAAGCTTTAAAAAAACCAAAATTTTGCGAGTTAAAAGATTATAATCCCTAATAGAGTCGCCATAGTGAGGTGTCGATGATGTGTGGGTCTCCCTTGGCTCCTAGGTGAGAGGTGGGTCCCATTAGGGTTTGGTTGGATTTAGGCATGATGAAACGTTCTTAGTTCAAGTTTACACAATTAGCCAATTTTAATGAATAAAAGAATCGAGACACTAATCTCAATACAAATGATAGAGTACCACCCAAGTTGTGTACTTGGGAAAGAGTTTTGGTACGGTTCCCATTGGGTGGGAGACTCATACCTTTTAGATTAAAGATTCGGGTATCGGATGAGTCACTTATTTCTCATAGTTAATTCAAAATTACATTCACTGCGTAAAACTGTTTTATTTTCATCATTTGCGGAATTATCACAGAAATCCTATTTTTCTACACTCTTTCACACTCATTACATGCATTTACAGATTATAATAAAGCACAAGCAATAAATGGGGAATAAAAATTACAACGAGGGAAAATGGGGGAATTGCTTAAGAACCAATACATTTATTCTAAGTTATAAAATAAAATGAAATAAATCCCCCTGCATCCACAAAGATTAGCACCATTTATAGCACATCATAAGTCAACATTTTATTAGGAAAAATGTGATTATGTTAGTGTGGCAGTTTTGTGATAGATAGTGCCCGGGCGGCTTTTAGGATTAGAGAGAAATAACGAGTCTTCAACGTATTTTGTTATAAAAACACATTTTAACTTTTGTGGGTTGATTTACGTGATTATTAGCAAAAATGATTGCTTGGCAAATGGTGAGTTGAATTGATTTTAACCAGTTAAAAGAGGATTTTGGGTTTGGCCTGGAGGGTCGATACCTCTACAGATGGGTGGGACCCGTACGGGTGCTGGTGTGGACCCATACGGTTCCTTTCTGGTCAGACAGAACCTTAGTTTAGTTTTATTTTACTAATTTCGTGTAAATGGGGAAGAATACAGAGAAATACTGATAATATAAATGAGATGTGAGTCTCTTTGAAACTCAGGTGCATACCTTTACGACGTGAATTGACTTTGAGGCGATCCCTTTGCTGAGAGAGAGTTTAGCCAAAGTAGATGTTGAAATGGAGATTTTAGGAGTATTTAGGTGAGTATTTGTGTGGACAGAACCTCACCCAAATCTCAAGAAATGAACCAAGGATTGAATAAAATGTGGACAAAACCTCAAGGGATGGGTTATCTCCCTATTTTATACCTCCTATACCTCAACTATACCCTTTCTATACCTATAGAAACTGCTGGAACTTGTCTATTGTATTATATCTTCTATCCATGTATTATGTCAGAGAGGTGAGGAAAGTACCCTATTTATAGGGGGAAATGAGGCCTAAATGCAATAATCACATTGATGACCTAATTTCTCCCGAAATAGGTAAGGATCACCTTCTATAAAGCCTGAATGGACAACAACAGGACCCCGTATGGATGGGGTCCCACCCCTATGAGTCTCCTTCTAGGTGTATGGGGGAAATGACCCGTACAGGTCTGCCAGTTGATCTGTACCATAAGTCAGCACCTATACGGGTCCTGAAGGGCAGATTAGGTCTCCAAACTTTGGCCAAACTCAACTCTACAGTAGTAGGAATACCTCTAATGGATAACACCTATAAGAGATTGCATTATCTAGCTCTCATCACCATTTCATGAGAAGGACCATTACAATGTAGTGCTCATAGACTGTTAGGGGGTATGCATCCCTTAAGATAAAGAAGATTATAATAAAGCAGGGTTACATGAAGGGGAAAGGGCTTGGGTAGAATCTCTAGGGGATTATTGAACCCATCATACCTGTGCCATGGCCATTCAGACTTTGTCTGGGAAATTGCCCAGGTGCTAGGAAATTCAAACCCCATTCATGTCTGATGATAGGAGCTAAGGTTGAGAGAAAGGTATTCACAAGGGAGGAGGAACCTACAGAGATAGAGGGAAGGAAAGTCCTTGGTTTTAAGATCTTCAATGATGTATACGACTTCAAGAATGGTTGCACGATCGAGACCTCAATTTCTATGGAAGTATATCAGAATGATGAAGGAGATGAGATGAGTGAGGTAGTCAAGGCTATTACCAAAGCCCTGGTTGTACTTATGAAGAAGAACTAGAGGGGAGATCAAAAGGGAAATCCCATAAGCGAGGTACCCAAGAACTTAGCAAGGGCAGTAGTTTTAGAAGCTCATAAGAACCAGCAAGCCAAAACTACCAGTTCAGCTACCAGTGTTGCTGAGGCTGACCAACAAGGCCCTCCACCTGTGGAGGATAATTCAAATGATGTACTTTTTAATGTTGCAAACATTTTTGTTTCAAACATTTTTGTTTCAAACAATGCCGCTTATGAGGCAAATCATGGATAAATTGATGCATTTTTCATTCACATTTTTATTTGAATATTTCATTTTAAAGGCATAACGAACTCATAATAACAATATTCTTGAAAATATCACCATATTTATTAATGAAGTTGGCTTTGAGTATGTCACAATTGCATGAAAATCCGATGGTTAAAACTTACCACCCAAAAGAGAGATCAAAAGTGCTTAGCGTACATAATAACCTTAGGTGTTCGATCATCTTTCTTCATGAGGGAGGAAAAGAGGATATACATCATCAAGAAAGAAGACCAAGAACACCGAAAAGAGATAAAGAAAGCAAACCCCACATCAAAGACACCATTGAAAAAGAAGATTGAGGCACATACCAATCTAAAATTAATGCAATCTTAAGAACCCTATCCAATGCTCTTTCGAAACAAAGAACCAATGCTCTTACATAACCTTTAAGAAGGAGGACCCAATGCTCTTCCAAAACCTATAATGAAAGGGCATTTCTTATCAATATAGGTTCCTTCGATCCCCTTTGGGCATACATTGCCATTAGAATGTCCCTCCAAAAATGCTTTCCCTGTTTGTTAAAAAGGAAGAAGGCCCTCTACCTTGCACCATATCTCAAACCTTCCCCATAATAACATAATCTCCTTTTTTCACAATGAGGAGAACCTCGCTAAGCAGATTTTATAGGTATAGAAGGGGTATAGTTGAGGTATAGAAGGTATAAAATAGTGAGAAAACCCATTCCTTGAGGTTTTGTCCACATTTTATTCATTTCTAGCTTCATTTATTAGGATTTGGGGGAGGTTCTGTCCACACAAATACTACCTAAATAGTCATCATCTACTTTGGCTAGAATCTTTCATAGCAAAGAGATAGCCTCAAAGTGGATTTACGCCGTAAAGGTACGCTCCTGAGTTTCAAAGAGACTCACAACTTAGTTATTTTATCATTATTCTCTGCCTCCTCTATTATATCTGTTCTTTTATTCCTTTTTTGGGTCTGGTCCTAACCCATATGAGCCTTGTTGGCACCCTATGTCCTTAGGGATATTAAACAAGTGCGCCATACTCATAAGGAAGGAAATCCCATTTTCATTTTGTTTCTTCTCCATGAATCTGCTCGTTAAATTAAACAAAGTTTCTGCCCGAGATCAGACAAGACCCGTACGGGTCCCTTATACCCGTACCGGTCCTCCCTAGTAGTCATATGTGTCCCACCCCACCTGTACGGGTACTGGTCCCCAGGAAGAACCCATAATTCTCTTTTAACTAGATAAAATCAATCAAATCACTTTTTGCCATGCGATCATTTTCACTAAAAATTCGGTAAAAACCCACAAAAGTTAAAATGTGTTTTTACAACAAAATACGTAGAAGACTCGTTATTTCTCTCTGATCCTAGAAGCCGTCCAGGCATTATCGATCATAAAATCGCCATGCTAACATAATCGCATTTTTCCTAATAAAATGATGACTTATGATGTGCCATAAACTATGCTAATCTTTGTTGATGCAGGGGAATTTATTTTTATTTTATTTTATAACTTAGAACAAATGTATAGGTTCACTTGGAATCCCCCATTTTTCCCAGGTTGTAATTTTATTCCCTTTTTTTGCTGCTTGTTCTTTATTATAAACTATTTAGTGCCTGAAAGAGCGTAGAAAAATAGACTTTCTGTAATAATTCCCAAAATGATGAAAACAAAACAGTTTTACACGACGAATGTAATTTTGAATTAACTAAATGAGAAATAAGTGAGTCATCCGATACCCGAATCTCTGATCCAAAAGGTATGAGTCTCCCGCCCAATGGGAATCGTACCAAAACTCTTTCCCAAGTAGATAACTTGGGTGTTGACTTTATCATTTTGTCTCAAGATTTGGGTATCGATTCTTTTAAAATTGGTTAAAATGTGCAAACTTGAACAAAAAAGGTTTCATCACGCCTAAATTAATTAACAAATCACCCTAGTGGGCCCCACTAGTAGCCGCCAAGGGAGACCCACACATCATCGACACCTCACAGTCATGACTCTGTTGGGGATATAATCTTTTAACTTGCAAAATTTTGGTTTGTTTTAAAAGCTTAAGAGATTAAGATGAGCACCAAAAATCATTTAGTTAATTCAACTGGCCTTCTTTTTCATCATTTGAGAAAATTATTACAGTCTATCTTGGATGCACTCTATCTTCATATATTGACCTCACCATGCATCATTGTACATGCCTCATGCATAATTGAACCATGCATGTATTGATCATTCAATTCCCGCCTGAGCAAGAGTCAATGCTTTGTAACAATATCGAGTTCATTTGGTCCGCATTTGAGTTTCTAGTTAACCAAATTCAGTTCAACTAAGGGTTGAATCTCCACCTTCGTCTCTTAGTAGTCCATTGTCTAGTCAGTTCAAATAGTTGGGGTTCTGTTGGTCTGCATGGTCAGTTTAGCAATCCTTTTAAGTCATGCAGTATGATAGTTCTACTAGCTGTCAGTCTGTCTATTCAGCCTAGCCAAAGATTTATGTTACTAATGTTTCAGTTTGGGGGATCTAGCCAAGGTCCCAACTGTGTAGCCACACCTAAGGGGACAACCTTCCATCATCCAATAGGTCTACCCTTTGGTGTGACTATAAATGCTCAACAACCTTCACCTCTAGTCTAAGCCACAAGAGAGGAAGATTGGATCCCTAAAAAGGATGAAAAGTTGGAAATATTTTAGGAATCGGAGTACATTGCTGAAGCAGAAAGAGGACTAGTGCCAATACAAGTAAAAGCTCAAGATTGGGAGACTATCGATTCACCAACGGATCCTACCAAGATTGAAGATGAAGATCCTCCGCATTAAGAGGATGATTTTGAGGATGAGGTAACCTTTTAACGTTGCTAGTAATTTGATGCAACACGAGGCCACTTATAAAGCATATCACGAATAAATTGATGCATTCACATTATGTTTGAGCGTTTCATTCTTAAAGTTATCGTGCACTCATAAAATCAACATTCTTAAAAATTTCATCATGTTTATTAAAGAAATTGAATTTGAGTACATCGCAATTGCACAAGGTTCCAATGGTTAAAACTTACCACAAAAAAAGGAGAGATGAAAAATGCTTAGCAAACATTATAGCCTTAGGTCTTAGCTCATGTTTTTCCATGAGGGGGGGCAGAAGATACACATCAATAAGAAAGAAAACCTTCAAAAAAAAGAAAAAAAAGAGGAAGACACACTTCACATTAAAAGCACCATTGAAGGAAAAGATCTTACAACACAAATCCAAAATCAATGAAAGCTTAAATCCAATCCTCTTCCAAAACCTTCAAAAGGATAAACCTTCACTTCCAAAAAAATGGGCATTTCTTATCAATGTAGGTACCTCCCTTGGACCTATATTCCCATTAAAATATCCCTTCGAAAATGCTTTCTTCGTCTGTTCAAAAGAAAGAAGATCCCTCACCCTACATAATGATCCAAAACCTTCCCCACAATGACATGACCACCTTCTTTAACAAAAGAGAAAAACATGTCCATTCCAACACTAAATGGCCCAAGCTTACAACAATAGAGTCAGATACCCAAAGCAACCCCTCAAGGTGGGTGATCTGGTTCTACGCCCAACCAACACTGGTACTAAGGGCAAGTTTAGGACTAATTAGGAAGGACCATTCATGGTTAAGAAAGTATTTAGCAAGGGAGGAATTAAGCTCAGGGATATGCATGGAAATGAGTTTGTGAACCCAGTGAATGAAGATAGGCTTGAGTGCTATTTTGACTAGGTTAAAAGAAATCAATCACAAAAAAGTAGCACGCCACAAAAAATAAAAGAAATAAAGAATAAATCACCCAGCGAGTGGTCCTCTACTACTCAGGCAAAAATTAGGGTGCAACTTGCTGATCAGTATTCTACAAATTGTTCAGGCAAAAGTTAGGGTACTCCAACATGAAAAAAGCCTGCTAAGTTTAAAACCTGAAAAGAGCGGCTTAGGAAAAAGTTAGGGCAATGAGAGAAATGTCAGTTGCTTTCTAGAAAATCTGTAAAAAGACTAGAAAGCATGTAAGGGTTAACCATAGGAAACTATTACCATTGGCTATGCACTCAAATTTAATTTCGTCGATGAACATGTTATGATTTGCTATGAATCCTAATCTTATGAATGCATGCATGTCTTTAGGTGAAATAATCGTAAGTATGTGAACATCACTTTCTTCTCTACATTTTGTGCTCTTTGTTATTATCTATACTAAGCGTATCATTGAACAAAAGACAAAATATCGATAAGCCACAAAAGAAATAAGGCTTATGCAAAAGTCAGAAGTCTACTAAACTAAGCCACCAAGGATAGTTCAGGAAAAAGCTAAGACAAAAGAAAGAAAAATACAAAACCAGTTCGATAGATCGCATCACATCAAACGGTCTATGCAAAAGTTAGAACTCAATTAAAAAATGCCAGTGTTTTGCACTTGCTTTGGTTCTTCAAAAATCATTTGTAATAGCAATGTTTCGTAGTTGGGATCCCTTAAGTTTAGTTTTCCCATTGTGAAGCTACTCGATAGCACACATCATGCGAAGTGATAAGTGCTTCCATTAGAATCATCCAACTTGTACCATGCTATAGTGTGGACACCACTAAGACTTGAAAAGAAAGGAAGTCTGCTAAACTGGGCTGCCAAGGACAGTTCAGGTAAAAGTTAAGATAAGAAAGAAAGTCTGCTGGATTGAGCCGCTGAGGATAATTCGTTCAAAAGTTAAGACAAAATAAAGAAAAATACAGAAATTGGTTCGATAGGTCGCATCACATCAAGTGATCTATGCAGAAGTTAGAACTCAAATTAAAAATGCCAAGTGGTTCCACTAATTTCATCCAGCTTGCACCATGTAATAGTTTAGACTACTCAAAGGCACATTCCCTCACTGTTCAAAGAATGAATCTCATCTAATCAAATTGCTAGTGCAAAGAAGTATAGGCATCCATATAAATATGTACAAGTCTACAAAAGGCGTACAAATCTTCTTTTTAGATTCAAGATAAGGTTCTCAACATAGAGAAGCACAACAATAGTATAAAGGCCTTTATAGGGGTAATCCAGTCGGACTTAGGATCAACTTAAGCCTAGCCCCAAACCAAACGGATCCCCAACAAGAATACGGATCTCATCCAATTGTTGGTAGTACTCATCGGTCTCAATCGGGCCAGTCTTTTAATAATCTAGAGCTTTGAAAGTTTGGTCACTAGTCAATTCACCATTAATTTAAGCCTTTATCAAAGAAGGACAAGGCAACAATATCCTCGAGGCAAAGGATCGATCAAGGGCTTGGAACAAGTAAGAAAAGCATAACCTAATCTAAGCTCCTAGGGGGTCCTATCCTCGGTGCTCATCCTGAGTCTAATCCTGGCCAGCAGGTCATCCTTGTCTATCATGACATGATCCTCTATCCCACTAGCATCGACAGTAGGCATATTAAGAACCCTGGTCTCCAATGCTCCAGCTATATTCCTAGTGGCAATACTGATCTCCTCTACTCGCTACTCTACCTCCCACTTAGCTCCCGCCACTGGAGTGGCCATCGGCCCCACTCGATAAGCCAAACTATCCTCCTCTAAAGAAGAATTGGATGGCTTAGGTATCTGCTTACCCTCGGTCATCCAGGCCAGCTCGCCCCTCAACACCTTGGCCTCGGCCCTTGCCCAAGCAGTCTCTGCTCTAGCCCTCTCCAACTCCCCCTCCAGTGGGCTAACCCAGTCGGCCTCAATAGTGGCTACTCGAAGTTCCTCATCCAGGAACCTAGCTTGTTCCTCAGAGGCATCCAAATCCTGAGCAAACTTACCACGCACCATAGCTAACAGAGTCTACAATAAAAACTAGGGGATCAGTACACATATGTAAATGTTCATACATCGTGCATCATGCATAGTTTAGCTTTAAGTTTTGTAGGTTTGAACTTACCACAAGGGTATCCTGAACCAACATCGGATCCAACACTCGGAAGAAGCATAAGCCTCATTTGGGCATACACTATCCATCCATACTCGTGCAAGTTCGCGAAAGCTGTATGAGTCCTCTTTTCAGATTCAAGACAAAGTTCTCACAAGGGTGAGGCATAAAAATGTCACAAATGCCATTATAAGGGCACTCTAGTCAAACTCGGGTTCCACTTAAACCCACCCTCAGCCATATAGGTCCCCAACAGGTGTATGCATCCCATCCAATAGCTTTCTTAGCCATACGGGGTCAATATTAGGCATACAAGTCCTATCTAGGCATACAGATCCTCCCTCCTATTTTATAATAGTTTTCCAATCAAAACTAGAACTCTTCAGCAGTAGGGAAACATCAGATCCAAATTGGGGCAAACCCCACTTCTCAAACCTCTTTCTTTCAGCTAATTAGGGCCTAAACCCCTAGCTCACCTTGATCCTTGATTGAAAGGGCAAAAATTTTTATTTACACAAAGTCAATCAAGAATCAAGATAAGCCATGTCCAAACAATTGCTAAAGTGAATACATTTTATGTGTAGGTTCATTCAAGGGAAGATCCCTAAGCAATCAAAATATCAAAGGGCAACAATTATCCTAGAAGAAAACCCCAACAGAAATATCATCTAGGAAGACACCTTGCTAGCAAAGAAGTCAATTAAGGGGCATCCCTCCATTCCCCAACAGTGGATACAATCGAGGGGCATCCCCCCATCATCAAACACCCTAGGAGAACCCACCTTAGAGGCATGACCCAAAGTGACACAATCGAGGGATATCCCCCCATCATCAAGCACCCCAAGGGCACACCTCAGGAGTGCCAGCCAGTAGAAGGGGCATACCAAGGGCACCTCATTTCAAGTTTGGACCAACCAAAAATCTCTAAACTCAATATTTTCTTTTAACTAGGGCAAGTCCCAACCAGCATGTCTCAAAGTCTTACTAACGAGCTACTTTATATTATGTAAGAACCCAAGGAGTGGTATCCATGGGAAAAGAAGGAATTCCCCCAGCCACAATGCCACCCAAGGGGCATCACTCAAAGGGCATACCCAACAAAGGTGCCATCCAAGGGGCACTAGTTAGAGGGGCATCCCAACAACTACACCGTTAGAGGGATCATTTTCGTCAGTAAGTGAACCACCTGAGGGGCATACCCCCCAATCGGTTAAGCCGCCCAAGGCAATTTCCAAGGGCCCCCCGGCAGCTAAGTTTCTCTTTCTAAGGCGGCATCGTCTAGCAATCCAAGTCATCTAGAAGACTTGCTCCCAAGTAGTTGAGCCACTCATAGGCTATTTTCCCCCAGTAGTCAGGCCACGCTAGGGGCATACAAAAATAAGATGTCGACCAACCCAACATCTCTTCGCTCCATCTTTATAGTTAATTAGGGGCAAAACCCCAATTCATCTTAATGCTTAATTGAAGGGGCAAAAATTTTTGTTCATCATAAAGTCAATTAAGAATTAAGATGTACCATTTCATGTCATATCCTAATAAAAAATATTTTTCCTTGTAGGTTAGACAAGACGAAGCTTGAACGCCAACCAAATGGGCACTTTTCTCCAGCCAAGCAATCGCATCAGAATAGTTCATTCCCCAATAAATAAAACATTCAAGGGGTATTCCCCTATCCCCACAAAGATTTAATCCCTGTCCCTGGCAGCTAGGCGATTAGAGAAACCATTCCCCCAGAATACTTGAGGGGCATCAACCACAAAGCCTCCTAAGGGTAAACTTCTAGGGGCACCCCCCAACTAGTCTGGCTTTCTTGAGATGATTTTTAAGTATACTCCCCAGTAGCTAGGATGTCCTAGGAACAGCTTGCTCTAAATAAGTGAAATTTCCCCCAAGCAATTTCTCCCCAGTGATCTAAATGGACTAGCCATTCAACAACTATCTCCTCAACAGTCATCTCCCCTAGGGGCACCCCCCAATGGGCATTCCAGCTTAAAATAGTTTAGGCTAACCTAACATATCTAGACTCAGTTTACATTTCATCAGGAACCAATCCCGATCCACACATCATCATTCTTGATTGAAGAGGAAAATTTTTTTGTTCACCATAAAGTCAATAAAGAATTAAGATGTATCATCTCAGGTAATAACTAACTCAACATTTTTATTGTCTATTAGCAGATTATTGAAATACACCAGCAGGAGAGTCATCCTTCTTAGGAAAGGGACACTCATCATCAGTAGAAGACTCGATCTGCCTTAAGAAAGGGATATAAGGAGAAGTCATTTAGCTTAGGAAAGGGATGCACGCAGCGAAGTAGGAAGTCATCCACCTTAAGAAAGGGATGCACCAACAACAGGATAGTCATCCGCCTAAAGGAAGGGATACACCATCAGCAAGAGAACTATCCACCTTAGGAAAGGGATGCAATATCATCCAGGAAAGTCAATCCACCTTAAGAAAAGGATACGAGGAGTGTTGGTCTAGATTAAGAATTTTAGCAAGTAAAATAGGTGCAGCGAAAATTCAAAAATTTAATCTGGTTCCCTGGATCTCCTAAGCATGGCATGATTATTAATAGTGCTAGTCTTAAATTATTTTAATTCATAAACACTTGTTAAAAGGACATAATAATAATTTAACCACTTACCAGTTGAAGCGTGAGTCCCGTAGTCGGTAGAAAGACCCCTCAGCTACGTGCATAGACTCCAAAGTAGAAGCCCTCTATAAGTAGTCCACACGAGCTCCATCGGCTAAAACCTTCTAGAAAGGAAGAACTGGTAAAAGAGCTAAAGAAAGCCAGATCTTCCATACTAATTTAATCTACAAGAAATTCTCTTAGTTTTCTATTCAAAGTAAATACATCTTTCAACCGATTACTTTTAGGAATCAGAACCACAAAGAGAATAAGAGAGAAAGAGAGGGATTATGAAATTCAGGATGAAAAACAATGAAGGAGGAGGCTTCTATTTATAGTGGTTAGGAATTATTCAAAGGATAATAAAGTCCCTATCCTCAACCAATCAGAATTAAAATAAAAAGGGCAATTAAGTATATTTAATTAAAATTGGAAGTAGAGTCTAACACAAACACTAGGGAGCTTGCTTAGGGAGCAAGCTCCCCAATTAAACCCTAACACTGCTGGTCGGTGGCGAGCAGTGTGGTTGGGCTTGTCCAGCTCGCTAGTGGGCTATGCAACACATAGCCCACTAGTAGGCCGCGATTTACATGTCCAGAACAACTCACACAAGCCATTGTGGGTTATGTACCTTCATAGCCCACTTTGGGTTTATGCAGCGAGCACCGCAGGCTGTCAAACGTAGCCCACTCATACAAGGCATGCGAGCCTTTGTCCACTTATGCACTGGCCCATACGCAGATCTTGCGCATGTACTGTCCAATGGTACATGTGTAAATTCACTCGTGCAGGTTCCCCGAACCCCACTCTATTTATGTTTCTACTTCCCCTTTTAACTATTTTAACTCATTATTTATCAGGTTCATTGGTCTAACCAATGAATATTAGTTTAACCAATATGTTATGGTCTAACCATATTGCCTTGCTCTTCTATATTAGGCCTAGTCTAACGGTTCTTTACAAGCTCATTCGTAACTCAAAGTGTCTGACCTTGTAGGATCCTATAATATCGAGCGACGAAAACTTTAACCTGGCTTAATCCTTTTTAGGAATTGACCAGCTCAGAGCTCCAGACCGTTATGGACTCCAATTACTTTGATAGCTCATAGTGGCACTCTAGCAAAGGCATATGACCCCTCAATATTTGGAATGTCACATGCATTATGACTTAATCCCAATTTTGTAATAGTTTCAATACAATTCACTCCTTCTAACAATTATTAAGTACCATCTGGTTTCTAGGACTCGATTTAAGTGTTATTCCACTCATAGCTGTAATGGCTACCCCAGTAGTTTAGTCTTGATGCCAAAGTACACTACTTAACCATTTAATATGTAGATTAGGGTCCCATTCTATCAACTCATACACTGCTTAAAGGTTTATGAGTGTCTCACTCCTAACAAGTGGCCAAGGTACATTATGAGTGGATGACCTTTTCCCCACCCGTAAGGGCCGCATGAGATGCGCTGCACAGGGGGAAATGTAATTGGCACTGTGAAGTGTGTCAAAGGATTGACCCTTATTTTAGGCATAATGAAAGCACTGATGTTGATGTTGGATTTAAGTCCATTTTAGGTGTTAAAGGCTACGAGATCGAAATCCCGTACTTAAAATAGAGTCGCCACCCAGTTCAGCTCAATCGGGAAATTTTAGTACGATTTTCCCACCAGGTGGTAGACCATACCTTAAGTAGCGATTCTGAGTCCGGATGATGTTATCTATTTTTAACTAGGCTAAGTTAAGATATTTCACTCTTTCTTAATCGGTTTAATCCATCCTATTTATTGTGTTTTTAGTTATTATGTTGTTATCATGTTTATCAAGCATCGAATAAATTATTACAGTCATCCAAAAGTCAAAGCAGAAATTGAAATTATTATAGGGCTTTCAAATCCTATGCATTCTCTATGCGATAAATAAAATACCCGAAGGCCTAACAACCATCTAACCTAAATCTACCTGCACAAAATGATTAGCAAAGATACGGCACGTTGTGTGAGATATAACACGAATCATGTATAGTTACCAAACCAAACAAGACCCGAGTTAGCGTGGAAATGGCACAAGTATTTATATCGTTATGAAGCCTAGTTCGATGGCTGAAATTAGATTTGAATGGCATTTGAGGAAAATTCCGTTTTAACCCAATTTTAGACTCGATTATTATTTTATCCGGATTATTAGTGAAAATGCCACATGGTATAGGGTGGGGTCTATTTTTAGAAGGTTTTAGACCTCCATCATTGCACTGTATATCCTAGCTTCAGATATCCTAGCTTCAGAAAATAAACTAGGTCAAAAATGACCAAAATAAAATAGCAATCCAGAAGGTCATGCCACCGGCGACATAGCTGATGCCGTCGGCAACATCAATGATGTCACTAGAGGCATCAGTATGTAGGTAGGTTGTATGGCTTTTTGAGTACCATAAAGAAAGGGTCCTATAAGAAAGTGAGGCCAGTAGGGAATGTGATGTCACTAGCGGTAACAACGATGTCTCTAGCGATATGAGTAATACAGCCGGTGACGTCACATGTCTCTAGCGACTTTAATTTCTTATAGCAGGAGCACGTAACGGTCGAAAAATGACCAAAAGCTTGAAAAGAACACAAATCAATAAGAATTAGCACAAACCAGCAATATTAATGCCAAAGAGCTTTGAGACTCAGGATTTTTACCTCGGGGCTGTGAATCCATCTCTTAGTGAAACAAGGAACACCTCCGGGGAGCTTGTAATGATGATTTGGTGGTAGATTGGGTACTTAAGTTTCTAAGTTCCTATTTAGATTGATTTTAACCAAATGTCTACTGATTTTAAACTCACTATCAGAGAGTTTAAAGAAAAAAAAACCAGGAAAAATGGATTGAAATCCTTTTTCCCACCTTTTCTAATTCTTATCTCACTAGAGCTAGTTTCTCACTCTAGAATTCTATAAGTCCAAATTTCAGATTGTTTTTCTGTTCTCCTTTTTTTTTCTTTCCCATCCCCTTTTTCTTGAAACCTAAAGTGTGTTTTTATAGGCAAATTGGGGTGGTCTTCGAGACCTTTCAGCCATTTTACCCAAAATGGCAAAAAAAGAGACTGTCCCTAGGAGGAAGAAGAAATCTATTTGGAGAGCCCGATTTGGTCATGCCGCTAGTGATATGGATTATACTGTCGGTAGCATGGGGCAATGCCGCTGGTGGCATCAGCTTTTAAAAAGCTGACTGCCAGCAGGCCCATAAGCCTAAAAAGCTACCAAACATGGGTCAAAAGGGGTCAAAGCGGGATTTATGAATTTTAATATTTTAATGGGTATTTAGAGATTATTTTAGTTTGAGTGTAAATCATTGGTTCAAGCTCCTACCGGACGCGTTATTGGCCATGCTGGACTGGATTCTACCAAGTATAAAGTTTGCAAGGAACATTATATTGGTAATAAAAATTCTGAAGAGAACTTTCATTTTGAGGAATTAAAATCGGGTATACGTCATCATCATCTCACGAGAGGGACTGCAAAATCCCCATGCTTACAGGCTACCCCTCAGGGGATCACTGCTGCCATATGTCAATATGGTCACACAAAAGAGCAAAGGACATGAATGATACCTGATGAACGACTGGTTTACCCCTTGGTCGGACTTGTGCTATGTGGATTGGTTGCCCCTTGGTTGGACTTGCGCTTCCCTGAGAGATTGCCCCCTAGTCGGACTTATGCTTTATGGATTGGTTGCCCCTTGGTCGGACTTATACTTTACAAAGATATTGCCCTTAGCCGAACTTGTGCTTCGTGGATCGGTTGCCCCTTGGTTGGACTTATGCTTTGTGGATTGGTTACCCCTTGGTCGGACTTATGCTTCGAGGAGAGATTGCCCCTTGGTTAGACTTATGCTTTGTGGATTGGTTGCCCCTTGGTTGGACTTGAGCTTTGCAGAGAGATTGCCCTTTGGTTGGTCTTAGGCGGAGAGATTGCCCTTTAGTCAGACTTATGCTTTATGGATTGGTTGCCCTTTGGTCAGACTCGTGCTTCACAGAGAGATTGCCCCTTGGTCAGACTTATGCTTTATAGATCGGTTGCCCTTTGGTCGGACTTATGCTTTGCAGAGAGACAGCCCCTTGGTTGGGCTTATACTTTGTGGATTGGTTGCCCTTTGGTCGGACTTATGCCTCGCGAAGAGATTGCCCCTTGGTCGGACTTATGCTTTATAGATTGGTTACCCCTTGGTCAGACTTAAGCTTTACGGAGAGATTGCCCCGTGGTCGGACTTATGCTTCACGGAGAGATTGCCCTTTGGTCAAACTTATGCTTTATGGATTGGTTGCCCCTTGGTCGAACGTATGCTTTACGGAGAGATCGCCCCTTGGTCAGACTTATGCTTTATGGTTTGCTTGCCCCTTGGTCGGACTTATGCTTTGTGGATTGGTTGCCCCATTGTCAGACTTATGCTTTATGTAATGGTGGAGTGTAGTTCCTACAATAAGCAACAAGTAAAAGATTAGACCAGTTCTTGAATTATGTTTTTACTGCTTGATCGATTTTATGAAATAACAAAATATTTTTACCCCTTTGATCAATAATAAAAACGTAATAACAAAAAGTGCAAGGGTTTCAGAAGTCTTAATGGCTGACAGGATGGCAGTTGAAAGAGAAGTGTATAGGGTTATGTTACGATCTTAGAGGGATAAACCCAAAGGCAACATGTTCGGAGCCTGTATTAGGGACCTTCAGTTGGTGTTCCAAGGGGTGAACCCAAAGGGTGATACGTACAGAGCCTATATCAGGGACCTTTAGTTGGCATTCTAGGGGTGAACCTAAAGGGTGATACGTACAGAGCCTGTATCAGGGTCCTTTAGTTGGCATTCTAGGGGTGAACCCAAAGGGTGATACGTATAGAGCCTCTATTAGGGGCCTTCAGTTGGCATTTTAGGGGTGAACCTAAAGGGTGTTATATATAGAGCCTATATTAGGGACCTTCAGTTGCCTTTCTAGGGGTGAACCTAAAGGGTGACACGATAGAGCCTGTATCAGACACCTTCAGTTGGCATTCTGGGGGTGAACTCAAAGGGTGATACGTACAGAGACTGTATCAAGAACCTTAAGTTGGCATTCTAGGGGTGAAACTAAAGGGTGACACGTACAGAGCCTATATTAGGGACCTTTAGTTGGTATTCTAGGGGTGAACCCAAAGGGTGATATGTACAGAGACGGTATCAAGGACCTTTAGTTGGCATTGCAAGGGTGAACCCAAAGATTGACATGTATTGGCTTATGCCATAATCTCTAGGTAGTGTACAGAATGAGCAAATTGGGTTTGCGGTTTTAGCTTTGTGCCTGTGAAGAGTAGAATGAGAATAAGATTAGACAGATTTCAGATGACATTTTTACTGCTTGAGCAATTTTATGAAAAAAAAAATTTTCTGTGAGCGGATGACCTTTTCCCCACCCGCGAAGGTTGCATGAGATGCACCGCATGGGGGGAAATGTAACTTGCACTGTAAAGCATGTCGATGGATTGACCCTTATTTTAGGCGTGATGAAAGCACAGATGTTGAAGTAGGATTTAAGTCCACTTTGGGTGTTAAAGGATACAAGATCGAAATCCCGCACTTAAAATAGAGTCGCCATCAGGTTCTACTCAACCAACAAATTTTGGTACGATTTTCCCACCAGGTGGTAGACCATACCTTAAGTAGAGATTCCAAGTCCAGATGATATCATTTATTTTTCATTAGGCCAAGTTAAGATATTTCATTCTTTCTTAATCGATTTGATCCATCCTATTTATTGTGTTTTCGGTTATTATATTGTTATCACGTTTATAAAGCATTGAATAAATTATTACAGTCATCCAAAAGTAAATGCAGAAATTGAAATTATTGCAGGGCTTCCAAATCCTATAATTCTCTATACGATAAATAAAATACTCGAAGACCTAATATCCATCTAACCTAAATCTACCTGCACAAAATGGTTAGCACGGATACGGTACGTTGTGCGAGATATATCACAAATCATGTATAGTTAGCAAACCAAACAAGACCCAAGTTAGCATTAACATTGGACAAGTATTTATATCCTTATGAAGCCCGGTTGGATGGCTAAAATGAGATTTGAACGGCGTTTAAGGAAAATTTTGTTTTTAACCCAATTTTAGACTCGATTATTATTTTATCCGGATTATTAGTGAAAATGCCACATGGTATGGGGTGGGGTCCATTTTTGGAAGGTTTTGGACCTCTATCGTTACACTATGTATCCTAGCTTCGGAAAATAAACTAGGTCGGAAAGGAACGAAATAAAATAGCTGTCCAGAAGGTCATACCGCCGGCGACATGGTCGATGCAACTAGCGACATCAATGATGTTGCTAGAGGCATCAGTTTGTAGGCAGGTTGCATAGCTTTCCGAGTGCCATAAAGAAAGGGTCCTACAAGAAAGTGAGGCCTCTGGGGAATGTGATGTCACTAGCGGTATCAGCGATGTCTCTAGCGATATGAGTGATACCGTCGGCAACATCATATGTCTTCGGCGACTTCAATTTTTACAGCAGCAGTAGGTAACGGTCAAAAAATGACCAAAAGCTTGAAAAGAACACAAATTAACAAGAATCAGCATAAACCAGCAATATTAATGCCAAAGAGCTTTGAGACTCAGGATTTTCACCTCAGGGCCGTGAATCCACCGCTTCATGAACTAAGGAACACCTCTGGGGAGCTTGTAACGATGATTTGGTAGTAGATTGGGTACTTAAGTTTATAAGTTCCTATTTAGATTGATTTTAACCTAATGTGTACTGATTTTAAACTCACAATCAAAGAGCTCAAAGAAGAAAAACCAGGAAAAATGGATTGAAATCCTTTTTCCTACCTTTTCTAATTCTTATCTCACTAGAACTAGTTTCTCACTCTAGAATTCTGTAAGTCTAAATTTCAGATTGTTTTTGTGTTCTCCATTTTTTCTTTCCCCTCCCCTTTTTCTTGAAACCTAAGGTGTGTTTTTATAGGCAAATTAGGGTGGTCTTCGAGACCTTTCAGTCATTTTCACCGAAATGGCAAAAAAAGAGACTATCGTAAGGAGGAAGAAGAAAGCTGTCTACAGAGCCCGATTTGGCCATGATATGGATGATAGCGCCGGCGGCATAGGGCGATGCCGCTAGCGTCATCAGATTTTAAAAAGCTGACTGCAAGCGAGCCCACAAGCCTAAAAGTCTGCCAAAATGGTTCAAAAGGGGCAAAAGCGTGATTTTTGAATTTTAATGATATTTTAATGGGTATTTAGAGATTATTTTAGTTTAGGTGTAAATCATCGCTTCAAGCTCCTACCGAATGCGTTATCAGCCACGCCGAACTGGATTCTACCAAGTATAAAGTTTGCAAGGAACATTATATTGGTAATAAATATTCTAAAGGCAACTTTCATTTTAAGGCATTAAAATCAGGTACACGTCATCATCGTCTCGCAAAAGGGACTTTAAAATCTCGTGCTCATAGGCTACCCCTTGGGGGATCAATACTACCACATGTCAGTATGATCTCATAAAAGAGGAAGGGATAGGAATGATACTTGATGAATGACTGGTTTGCCCCTTGGTCGGACTTGTGCTTTATGGATTGGTTGCCCCTTGGTTGGTTATATGCTTCACAGAGAGATTGCCCCTTGGTCGGACTTATATTTTATGGATTGGTTGCCCCTTGGTCCGACTTGTTATTCGCGGAGAGATTGGCCCTTGGATGAACTTATGCTTCGTAGATCGATTGCCCTTTGGTCAGACTTATGCTTTATGGATTAGTTGCCCCTTAGTCAAACTTATGTTTTGCGGTGAGATTGCCACTTGGTCGAACTTATGCTTTGTGGATTGGTTGCCCCTTGGTCAAACATATGGTTTATGGATTGATTGCCCCTTGGTTGGACTTGAGGTTCACAGAGAAATTGCCCTTTGGTCGGACTTATGCTTTGTTGATTGGTTGCCCTTTGGTCGAACTTGTGGTTTAAAGAGAGATTGCCCCATGGTCGGACTTATGCTTTATGGATCGGTTGCCCTTTGGTCGGACTTATGCTTCGCGGAGAAACTGCCCCTTTATCGGGCTTATGCTTTATGGATTGGTTGCCCTATGCTCGGACTTATGCTTTGCAGAGAGATTACCCCTTGGTTGGACTTATGCTTTATGGATTAGTTGCCCCTTGGTCTGACTTAAGCTTCACGGAGAGATTGCCCCTTGGTCGGACTTATGTGTCGCAGAGAGATTGCCCTTTGGTTAGACTTATGCTTTATGGATTGGTTGCCCCTTGGTCGGATTTATGCTTTGCGGAGAGATTGCCCCTTAGTCAGACTTATGCTTTGTGGATTGGTTGTCCCTTAGTCGAACTTATGCTTTGTGGATTGGTTGCCCCTTGGTCGGACTTATGCTTTGTGGGTTGGTGGAGTGTAGTTCCTGTAATAAGCAACAAGTAAAAGATCAGACCGATTCTTGAATTACATTTTTACTATATGATAGATTTTGTGAAACAAAAAAATATTTTTGCCCCTTCGATCAACAGTAAAAATGTAATAACAAAAAGTACAAGGGTGTCAAAAGTCTTAGAGGGTGATAGGATGGCGGTTGAAAGTGATATGTACAGGGTCATGTTACGATCTTAGAGGGGTGAACCTAAATGCAACATGTATAGAGCCTCTATCAAGGGCCTTCAGTTGGCGTTCTAGGGGGTGAACCTAAAGGGTGATACGTACAGATCCTGTATCAGGGACCTTCAGTTGGCGTTATGGGGGTAAACCTAAAGGGTGATACCTATAGAGCCTGTATCTGGGACCTTCAGTTGGCATTCTAGGGGTGAACCCAAAGGGTGATACGTATAGAGCCTGTATTGGTGATCTTCAGTTGGCATTCTGAGGGTGAACCTAGAGGGTGATACATATAGAGCCTGTATTAGGGACCTTTAGTTAGCGTTCTGGGGGTGAACCCAAAGGGTGATAGGTACAAAGCCTATATCAGGGACCTTCAATTAGCGTTCTGGGGGTGAGCCCAAAGGGTGATGCATACAGAGCCTATATCAAGGACCGTCTGTTGGCATTCTAGGGGTGAACCTAAAGGGTGATACATACAGAGCCTGTATCAGGCACCTTCAGTTGGCATTCTGGGGGTGAACCCAAAGGGTGATACATATAAAGCCTATATTAGGGACCTTCAGTTGGCGTTCCAGGGGTGAACCCAAAGGGTGATATGTACAGAGTCGATATCAAGGACCTTCAGTTGGCGTTCTAGGGGTGAACCCAAAGATTGACATGTACTGGGTCATGCCATAATCTCTGGGTAGCGTACAGAATGAGCATATTGGGTTTGCGGTTGTGGCTTCGTGCTTGCGAAGAGTAGAATGAGAACAAGATTAGATAGATTTTAGATGACATTTTTACTTCTTGATTGATTTTGTGAAACAAAAATATTTTGCCCCTTTGATCAGTAGTAAAAATGTAATAATAAAAAGTACAAGGGTTTGGAAATCCGGGGATGCTGGGGCTAGAGCCGAGATTTCACCGAGGATGGCTGAAAAAAAGGCATGGAGAGAGCTGATATCGTGGGCGACATGAATGATGTCACTAGTGATTTAAGGTGATGTCACTGGTGACATGAGTGCCATGTGGCAGCTTTGACTGGTCAAACAAATTCAAAATTCAAATCGAAGGAAGCAATGTCACTGGCGGTATGGAATGATGCCACTGATGGCATGAATCAGGCAGTTTCAGATAAATTAAAACTCCTCGAATTCTGTGTGGCAGTTTAAAAGGAAGTAAAACACTCTTCCTTCCTCATTCTGCAGAAACCGTACCCTCCCCCCTTTCGCTCCATTCTTCTCCAAACCTTTTGCTTTCTTCGTTATTCCAATCATAAAGAGAATTGCCAAGGCTTTCAAGGGAAAATCTGCTAAGGCTAGGGAAAGCCTGCCTAATTCCTCCATCAAGGGGCTGAAACTTCTCTAGTTCCTATTGGTTATGGCTCGAAGGAGACGGCTAAGATCTATAGGTATGAGATCAATTCCCCCATCACCAACATTTCCCCAGATAAGGAGAAGCATCTTTGCTATGTCCAAGTAATCCTGCAAAACTCGAAATTCTTCTTTTTGGGTTGAGTTTCAATTCGACCTTGGGCTCGAAATCGTGGCATAATAGGATTTATAAGCTTGAAATCAACTAATTGTGAACTGATATTGCATGTTTTAGATTCAATTTTTTACTGTTCTTAGGTTTAGGATTTGATTAATGTTGATTTTTGTGGTTTTGGCGTGATGGGTGCAATTTTTGGGGCATAACTGGGTTCTGTCCGAAGGTTGTGATGTTGACGGTGGTCTGAGTAGTGTTGCCAGCGGCATGAGCGATGTCGCTAGCAACATCAGGCCTTAAAACATGCCAAAATAAGTGTGATGCCATTTCTGCTTATGGTGATATCGCCAGTGGCATCATCCATATCGCCAGCAGTATATATGATGTCACCGGTGACATCCCTTCCTGCAGAATTGACATCAGCAACCTTACAGCAGGAAATAAGAGCTAGAAAATGACTTGAGACTTATCTATTTGTTTCTTATTTTTATAGCTACATAGACTGACCTACATCGGAGGTATGGGCACTATCGATGAGTGGTGGCACCATATTTTGGAAAAGGATCCTGAACTTGCACTGGCTATCGATGAGACAAGCTTTAGGGACTTAGCCCAAATTATGCCCATGTTAATGCCAAAGCACTCCCATCCGGCTGTGACGGCTCTTATGGAGCGGTGGTCCAAAACCACCCATACCTTTCAATTCTCATTTAGGGAGCTGACAATCATGCCTTCTGATGTTGTAGCCATGATCGGGCTCCTATGGACAGGCGAGGTTATCCATTTTGACACCTACATGGACAAGTATCACACTGAGAAGCCTATGGCAAGGCAAGTGAAGTAGCTATTTGGCATGAAGCCCATCGCGGGGTGGCTATCCTATGGTGAGCTGCACCAACACTAGACTAGAGCAGATGTGGTGCCCGCAGGTGGGAAAGATGCTTGCATCTGCTCCTTCGTGATTTCCTTGTTCACTATACTGTTTTTCCTGGTTTTAGGGAGCAAGATCAATTACGGGCTAATATCCGCCGTGGAGGATGTGGCGGGTATCAAGAAGAAGAATTGGTCGCGTGCCATCCTGGTGCAGATGTATCATGGGCTAGATACAGGAGCCCGGGACAAGGTGAAGGCTCTCTGAGTCAGCCATTTACTGTTATAGGTACACCTTTCTTGGAAGCATTTTACTTGATTTTCCCTATTTGGTATGAACACTTTATCTGCTGTGGCCATTTTGGACTGATTAGTTGTTTACTTATGTAGGCCTGGGCTTTCGAGCACCAGATCCTCCCACCAGTCGGGTTCTTGACTACCGTGCCCCAGGTTCCCATTTTCTTACCCGATGCTGTGGTGGCATTGGAAAGAAGGCCAAGTACTCCACTAGTTATCATGAGTCATTGAGGTTTATGTGGTTTAGCTCCGTACATGATACTTTGGCTTAGACTCTTTTTTTGCACTTAAAGTAAAATATTAGTAAACAGAATGCATTTATGAATTTACATTATACTTACATCGGTTGTTTTGGTTGATTATTGGTACAGCTTGTCCTAGACCCATTTGTTGGGGTGGAGAACCTACTGAAAGTTGCAAGGGTCAGGAAGGAGGTGGATGACCATCGATTTGTGATTGAGTGCCCTCTATCAAGCAGTGGTACCTAGAAAAGCGGGTTAGGGATTGGAAATTTGTCCCTATCGCTGCTAGTCCGGTGCCTACTGATCCTCCTAAGGGTTTATGGTAGCCCTATTTGGTGATCACATCTAAGGCTGATAAAGCTAACTATATTAAGGGGAATGGCCAAGTGAGCCCTAGCATCCCTGGACTCTATGAGCATCACCAGCAGCGCCTCTTGCCCGTTTGCCCTCAAATCAAGGATAAGGATATGATCGAGTTCCATAACAAGAAGAAGATGGATGAGGAGAAGAGGTAGCTCAAAGGGATAGTTGATGTTCAGGAGGAGGAGGAAGAAGAGGAAGAGGAGGCTAAGATAGAGGTTGAAGACAACGTTCAGATAGAGCCTAAGGGAGAGGATGAGATAGGTGCGGATGTAGCTGGCAGAAGTGTGTCGATGTCCTAGGAGGGCACCGCTCTTTTGAGGTATGATTGTGTTTATATGCATGATTTACAATTGTTTGGGTTAGGAATGTCGCTTATGTGCATTTTTCATGCTTTTCAGGAACCTGCGAGGAAAAGAGGTCGGGACAACCAGAGTGGGATGCAATACTATGGTGTACCAGAGGGTATAAATTTTATGGAAGGGAGTCTGGTTAACCCGATGGAAACTCGGTTCCTACTGATGAATTCCTGAGGCGAGTTCCAACCCAAGAACATAGGTCCGAGCCAACATGCTCCGATCTTTATACCAGAGAGCACTACTTATCTAAGACTTGAGATCGTGATAATTGCTTTCTTGCTTACCTTTGGATTCAGGTGCTTCTTGATTTGCCTTTTGGATTTTTCACGTTGCACGGAGCCATGTAGAGCAACTGGCAGAGAACAATTTCGCTCTTTGGGACACATTTATCGGGCAATCGCTACTTGTTCAGGTACATTCCTTGTTATAACATGCCAAAATAAGATAATATATATGTATGGATGCTATGAATGAAGTGTATTGATGCTTTCCCTAGTTTATAGGATTTCTTGGCTCTTTCCCTATTGGATGCCAATGTAGCCCGACAGAGATATGAGGAGGAGACTACAGCTCTTTGATGATGTGTGAGCGACCTTAAGGGTCAATTGGAGGCTACTATTTAGTAGTAGAGGAGCAAGAAAAACTTAGATCGCGTGCACCCCGGTAGCACCAGTCATAGAGGAGTCAAGATGTAAGACTATTGGCGCCCACCCACAGTAACTAAGGAGTCACGCAGCGTGCCTATGATAGAAGGTGGGGAGGAAGATGAGGATGAGGTTGATGATTAGCTAGTAAGCCCTAAGGACATTTCATCTCGTCCGCCCGGTAGTGGCGGGCATGCTTAGATTTATTTCTTCATTTCACTTTTTATTTTAGTTTAACTTGTACCCTTGATACATTGGGGTTTGATTAGTCCGGATTGTTGTTTGGTTTTACTTTGGTAGGCTAGATATTCGGAATACTTGAATGGTTTGCACCCTCGGACTTTTTTTTACTTCGAATAAAATGGATTGCAGTTGGACAGGTATTGGAAATGGCTTACAGGGTTGTTTACAGGTCTTGTATAGGTCTGAAATGATGAAATTGCTTCTGATGCCATCGGGAAAACTAATTCCATGCCACTGGCAGCATCATTCATATCGCTGAATGTATCGCCTCAAAACCACCCACACCCATGCCGCTGGCGGCATCATTAACATCGCCCAAATCAACCCATGTTGCCGACGGCATTGCCCATATTACCGGTGACATCAACTTCCCAAAAACATAGTTTCGGCTATTTCTTCAAATTCTGCTATGGCAAGCCACACTCCATAGCTACAGGGCTTCTTGCAAAGCCCGAGGAATGCAGATTGGAGGGAACTGGAGAAATTTGGGCTTCTTCTTTTTAATCTAACTTTTGCATAGACTGCCCTAAGGGGTTTTCAATCTATCGAGCCTTGTCTTAATTTTTGCCTGGACTGCCCTTTCGGGTTTTTAACCCAGCAGACTTATTCTAACTTTTGCATAGACCTAGATTTTTTCAGTCTATCTAGATTTTTAAATTGAATCACTAATGAGCTTTGAGCATCTTCGATTAAGCTTACTTACGATGTTTCCTTCACTTGGTCGCTAGGCATTCATACAATTACAAGCATAGATGTTTCAGTATGGAAGACACCTTTGTCGAGTGAATTTAATTTGACTACAAGATATTGGCAATCATTTCCATTAATCGAACTCCTGGTGTTAACTAGCCTTTACAAATTTTCAAGTTAACATCTCACCGTTTTTCTCTCGTGCCCTAATTTTTGTCTAAATCGCCATTTTTGGGTTTTCAGTTCAGCGGGCGATATTGACTTATCCCTTAATTTTTCCACGGCCGATTTGCAGGATACCGACCGTCGGGTGTTACCCTAATATTTGTTCGATCATTAAAAGACCGAAAGGTGAGTGATTATCATAAATATTTTTTTAGTGTGCCGCTTTTATGATTAATTTCTTTTATTTAGACCTGATAACGCTTAAGCCTGTCTTGGTTGACTAGGTCGATGAACTCGATCTTGTCCGTGCTCATAGCTTTGATAGCCCTGATCATTCGGTATCATCTTTAGCCATACAACAAGCTTCTTAATCTAATCTAAAATTTTTCCTTAACATCGGTGTCAGAGGGTTCCAGATGCTTTAATGCCGTGTCTATGACTTTTGGCGAGGGTATTAGGTATCTGACTTGTTGTTGTGCATTCGGTTGCACCTTTGTAGATTCTTCAAGGTTTTTAGGGTCCATCCGATTTTTGAGTGGATCACCCAATTCATTCTGACCTTCCATGTTACATCGTGTAACCTTACTTTGATTTTAATCAGCCACATTGCAAGGAGTTTAGTTTGTGGGAGTTTTGGTGCTTACACAAAGCCTTCTTAGTTGGTTCAATTACCATTCTGATTGCTCCTTCAGTCTGCGGTTTGTACAACCCTTCTTGGTTAGGCCTGAATTTGCCCCTTGTACCAATGGTGGAGGGTTTTGACCAAGTGACATTAGGTTTGGGGGCCTTTTACTTAGTGCCTTTGAAAGGTGAAATGGTAGCTTGTTTTACTGGTTTACTTGGCAAGCTGATCGCGACTTCCATTGTACGCTTATCTTTAAGGTTTATAGGGTAAAGTTGCTTACCCTCATGCTTTATGCTCTTATCGGTGGTTGCCCCGTGATCTTTGTTGCTTGTGGGGTTTGATGCGGGTTAATTTGTGCTAGGTGAAGATTTGTTTCTTTGCAAGTTCGGTCATTTCCTTGGCGGTGACATTAGTGTAAGATTTGGCTACGGTGTTTATTTGACGGTGGTTGGGTTTCATCAATCGTGTATACGCCCATGCCAAGGATGGCCAAGGAGCGGAGAAGTGTTGGATAAGGTTTGAAAAGGGAAAGGGGTGGGTAGGTGAAAATGCATGCCATGATTTTCCATTTCAGGAAACCAGTTGATACTTCTTTGGTAGCTTGAAGGTGTACCATTACGGGGTTGCTGAATTAATTCTGAAAGAGACCCGTGGTGTTCAACAATCTGACTATTAATCTGGGGACCAAGCAAAAGCATTATCGCGGTCTTTAAGCACTTTATTATCTCACGTGTGTTTGATAGGAGTTAAATTATTAGAGTTGATTACCACATAAGAGCCTTCGTTTGTACTCAAATTAATTTCATATAGCAAAATATACTGAATACTAGAAGCATCATGCATATGCTCATATGAACGCATGGATCAAATGGTAGAAACATGACATAAGTAAGAAGAATAGACATTGCTCATGGAGCTCAAAGTTTGGTAATAAAAAGTTTAACAAAACAAAGCAAATAAACCTAATGAGTACATATTAAAAGTCATCAACCTCCACAGGCGGAGGGCCTTGCAAGATCATGCCTTTGGGCAGGAATTGATCTGTAGTGAAGTGTTAGAGGCCTTCTCAAGGGAAAAAGGAGGGTGGCTAGCTTGGGTGCCTGTTACCTGGACATCATCGTCTTTTCTAAGCCATACATTTTCCATCCTCCCAGTTCACTTAAATCTGGCCCTCCTAGCCTTGTTGTCAAGGTACATTTTCCTCTTCCCACTAGCCTTATCCTTGGAACTGATAACCCTAGTGAGCTCATGTGGCTCATTCACTTGCTTAGGCATACCAGAAATGGTCATACTTGCCTGGTCGATGAGCTTTATGACCCTAGGCATTCTATCCGGCTTGGCTATCCTTCCTTCCTTCACCAGATGATATATAGCTCAGGCCAAGGTTTGGCACTCATTCGTGCGATGTCCCCACTGGACATGATACCCACAAAAGTTTCCCTTCTCCTCTTCCATTGGGTTTTTGTACTCATGAAGGGATTCAATGAGACCATCTCTTCTTAATTTGGTGAAAATCACATTGAGGGGTAAAACCCAAGGGTTTATAATGGCAGCTGTGATAGGTTCTTGAGAGGCTTTTCAGCTCCTCTCGGCTCGAGGTGGCAACGCTCTTGACCCATTATAACCTTCTGCTTGGTGTATACTAGAACCCTTGGAGAATCGACCGCTATTTCCTTAGGGTTCCCTTTCCCTTTGACATGCCGGTACTAGTTGACATAAAAAAGCTTCACCTTATGTGTCATTCCCCGAGGTTGCACGAGCTGGCCATTGGCTGGTTGATGCACGACTTCAGGTGTCACGCCCGGAGATTATGTGACCTAGTCATGGCTTTCGAGCTGACTGTAGGGATAAGGAGTTGGTTGATCAAGTTGGGGACCAGCCATCAGATCATCGTGAAAAAGGTTTGGCTGGTAGGTCATCCCCTGAGGTGTCGTGTCAAAAGGCCATGGTGGCATTGCTGGTCGGGCCGATTTTCTAGGGAGAGTTGAGATTTGCTGGGTGAGTTGGTCAAAGAACGGAAGGAGGATTGAGTTTTGGGATATATGCCTTGAACTTGGAGGTACGAAAGATAAAGCTGGCTGTTCGAACGAACTGGGCTGGGGTCGAGTTGGAACTGACTGGATAGGAGGTTGAATGAACCAAGCTGGTCGTGCCCCTGGTGGGCTACCTAGAACCTAGTCTGAGCCATCCTAAATGAAACCACTCTGATACTGAGGCTAACGGCCTAATTCGGAAATCCAACTAGCATTCTCATTTTCTAGGGCTTGCCTGATAGATAACTGCACTGTTGCCTATATTTATTCCTAAATAGAGTTGTGGAAGTGATCTGAATAGATAAATTAGGTCATGGTAGAGGCAATTTTCATGTTGAGAGATGGTAGAAGAACTGGTTCTATGGCAGGAGTGGAACTATCTTGGTCCTCGATCAGGGCAAGGTCATCATCATAAGGGAGAGTCATGGCTTGTTACAAAGATCTTGGGAGGAAGACTGTGTAGGATCATGAACTGTGGGTCAGACCATGAATGGGTTGTAAATGGTATGGATGGTGTGCATGTTTTTTTTGGAAGCGGTGCGTAATATGTATGGCTGCAAGTAGATGTGGTTAGAGACGATGTGATGGCTTATCCCTCCAACATACGTGGGACGTTTGTATCTCACGTCACATATAGTGATATATGGTGATGCAATGGAGGCACAAAAGAAGTCCTACATATGTTGCTAAAATTCTTCTACGGGCGGAAGTAGTAAGGGTAAGTTGATTCATTTTTTACTCTTGAAGCCTATGCATGGGGGTGCATGATCATAGAGTACATAGCACCCAAATAATCCCTCTTCCAACCTTATGACTCCCACGTAATGCCCTTTTGGAAGGATGGAGTTTGGCTTCTTCACCGATAATGGCAAAAGAAGTGCGTCCCAAATGTTTTATTTGTTCTAGTGATCCTAAAGGAATGAAGTGCTAAGGGTTTTTCTAGCACGGCTTTGGTATAGGGTTGTTGATGTAGAAGGTTCTCGTTTACCTTGATTCTATGTTACTCAACCACTCCCCAAATAGGTGCGATCGCATGAGTTAATGTGTTGGTTAAAATGAGTGATCCACCCACTAGGCATCCTCAATTCTAATAGGGCATGAGTGATACTTTTGTGAGCTTCTTGGGTAAAATGGGGCACCTAATAATTACCGAACTATCTACATGCATGTTTTAGGATAAAACATTATAAAAAAGAATGAAGTTTTAATTTGGCCAATGATTTGAACGCATCATCAAAATCCTTTATACTTTATGATAATATAAGTTCAAGTTTAAAGAGATAAGTCCCCAGCAGAGTTGCCACTGTGAGCGAACGACCTTTTCCCATCCCGCGAGGGCCGCATGAGATGCGCCGCACTTAGGGAAATGTAAATGGTGCTGTGAAGCGTGCCGAGGGATTGACCCTTGTTTTAGGCATGATGAAAGCACTGATGTTGAAGTTGGATTTAAGTCCATTTTAGGTGTTAAAGGATATGATATTAAAATCCCATACTTAAAATAGAGTCACCACCCGGTTCAGCTCAACCGGGAAATTTTGGTACGATTTTCCCACAAGGTGGTAGACCATACCTTAAGTAGAGATTCTGAGTCCAGATGACGTTATATATTTTCATTAGGCCAAGTTAAGATATTTCAATCTTTCTTAATCGGTTTAATCCATCCTAATTATTGTGTTTTTGGTTATTATGTTGTTATCACGTTTATCAAGCATCGAATAAATTATTACAGTCATCCAAAAGTAAATGCAGAAATTGAAATTATTATAGGGCTTTCAAATCCTATACATTCTCTATCCAATAAATAAAATACCCGAAGGCCTAACATCCATCTAACCTAAATCTACCTGCACAAAATAGTTAGCATAGATACGGCACGTTGTGCGAGATATATCACGAATCATGTATAGTTAGCAAACCAAACAAGACCCGAGTTAGTGTGAACATGGCACAAGTATTTATATCGTTATGAAGCCCAGTTGGATGGCTAAAATGAGATTTGAATGGCGTTTGAGGAAAATTTTGTTTTTAACCCAATTTTAGACTCGATTATTATTTTATTCGGATTATTAGTGAAAATACCACATGGTATGGGGTGGGGTCTGTTTTTAGAAGGTTTTGGACCTCCATCATTGCACTGTGTATCCTAGCTTGGAAAAAAAATTAGGTTAGAAATGAACGAAATAAAATAGATGTCTAGAAGGTCATGCCACCGGCGATATGGCTGATGCCGCCGGTGATATCAATGATGTTGCTAGAGGCATCAGTATGTGGGCAGGTTGCGTGGCTTTCTGAATACCATAAAGAAAGGTCCTAAAAGTAAGTGAGGCCTCTAGGGAATGTGATGCCACTAGCAGTATCAGCGATGTCTCTAGTTATATGAGTGATACCGCTGGCGATATCACATGTCTCCGGCGACTGTAATTTCTTGCAGCAGCAGCAGGTAACGGTTGAAAAATGACTGAAAGCCCAAAAAGAACACAAATCGACAAGAATTAGCACATTCTAGCAATATTAATGCCAAATAGCTTTGAGACTCAGGATTTTTACCTCGGGGTCGTGAATCCACCTCTTCGTGAACCAAGGAACACCTCCGGGGAGCTTGTAATGATGATTTGGTAGTAGATTGGGTACTTAAGTTTCTAAGTTCCTATTTAGATTGATTTTAACCTAATGTCTACTGATTTTAAACTCACAATCAAAGAGTTCAAAGAAGAAGAAAAACCAGGAAAAATGGATTGAAATCCTTTTTCCAACCTTTTCTAATTCTTATCTCACTACAACTAGTTTCTCACTCTAGAATTCTGTAAGTCCCAATTTCAAATTGTTTTTATGTTCTCCTTTTTTTCTTTCCCCTCCCCTTTTTCATGAAACCTAAGGTGTGTTTTTATAGGCAAATTAGGGTGGCCTTCGAGACCTTTCAGCCATTTTCACTGAAATGGCAAAAAAAGAGACTGTCCCAAGGAGGAAGAAGAAAGCTGTCTGCAGAGCCCGATTTGGCCATGCTGCCGGTGATATGGATGATACCGTCGGCGACATAGGGCGATGCCGGTAGTGGCATCAGCTTTTAAAAACCTGACTGCCAGCCGGCCCATAAGCCTGAAAAGCTGCCAAACACAGATCAAAAGGGGTCAAAGCGGGATTTTTGAATTTTAATGATATTTTAATGGGTATTTAGAGATTATTTTAGTTTGGGTGTAAATCATCAGTTCAAGCTCCTACCGGACGCGTTATCAACCATGCCAAACTGGATTCTACCAAGTGTAAAGTTTACAAGGAACATTATATTGGTAATGAAAATTCTAAAGAGAACTTTCATTTTGAGGCATTAAAATCGGGTACATGTCATCATCGCCTCGCGAGAGGGACTGTGAAATTCTGTGCTCATATACATCTCCCTTATATTGCTATAGTGGAGTGATAGATTTCATCTTGACTACTCAGCTCACCAATGGACCGACATCTACTATACCCATAATTATCTGTATCATCCAATCTATAGAATATATAGGTATAATCCAAAGTATAGCAACATCTGAACAAGGTAACTAGCATCTCAGGTCTAAGGATATTTGTAGTACTATTGCAATGAGAGGATTAAAACACCAACACATAATATAGATTATCAAGTGTTGTCTCTTAGCGGTCTCCAATGTATCTCCCTGAATACATTTTTGTGTTAACCCAAGGTACCACTCTCTAGCACTGGATATATGCTACTCTGAATCAAATTCAAGAGGTATGACGACTCTTACTAGTCTATATGCATTCATCAATGATCAGTCTTTATGATACTACGACTAGGGATATTTAGACAAATCATAATTGTACAAAAACCAGTTCTCACGAACATAGTCCCACTATGCCCTTGCAATTCATGCAATGATTATGTCATGGACTTTTGCAATCACATCAATGAATATTCTAAACCAGTCATAATATATTTTCACAGTCATTGATATAACAATAGAATATCTTTATTAATATAACTTCGTTCGTACAAATAAAACTAACTAAGTATATCACCCTAATTACCTCTAGGGCATACATCATATCTAATAATCTCCTACTTGCACTAGAGCCAATTAGCTACATGCCGTAAGCCATAACTATTAACATGCTGGTCATGCTTAATTTGTGTCAAAGGCTTGGCCAAACCATCCACCAGGTTCTGAACTATGGGTACATATTCCATCTGTATATCCTTATTTCTTATCATATCTTAAATTATACGATATTTTCTGTGTACAAGTCCATTTCTATAATGAGACCATGGTTCTTTTGTCTAAGCAATAGCCCTAGTGTTATCACAATATCTTACTATTGGATCCCTAATGTTAGACACCACGCCGAGATCACCAATAAATCTCTTTATCCAGACAGCTTGTTTTGCTACTTCTGAAGCAGCAATGTACTCAGATTTAGTGGTTGAATCGGTAGTCATATCCTATTTGGAACTCTTCCAAACAACCCCCCTCCATTTAACATAAATAGGTAACCTGATTGTGACTGGTAGTCATCACTGTCAGATTGAAAACTCGCTTCAGTGAATCCCTTTACTGTGAGATCACCTCCTCCACATAAATAAGAACATTTCCTTTGTCCTTCTCAAGTACTTAAGGATATTCTTAATGGCCTTCCAGTACTTCTCACCTAGATCAAATTAAAATCTGATTGTAATGCTCAATGCATGTGAGACATCAGGCCGTGTACATACCATAGCATACATGATAGATCCTATTATGGATTTATAGGGTATTTCATTCATGTGGAATCTCTCCTCTTGTGTCCTAGGACACTCAGATTTAGAAAGGTTAATTCCATGAGACATTGGAAGATAACCCTTTCTTGATTGCTTAAGGTTGAACCTAGTCAATACCTTATCTATGTATGTATCCTATGAAAGACCTAGAAGCCCACTGGATCTATCTCTATGGATCTTTATACCTAGTATAAATGCTGCTTCTCCGAGGTCTTTCATGGAGAACTTTCTTGACAACCACAATTTAACCATTTAAAGAAGAGAAATGTCATTTCCTATTAGCAGTATGTCAACAACATACAACATAAGGAAAATGACTGCACTCTCACTAACTTTCTTGAATACACAAGGCTCATAAGCATTTGATATAAAACCTAACTCTTTGATTGTATCATCAAACCTTATATTCCAACTCCTGGATGCTTGCTTAAGTCCATAAATGGATCTTTTCAGCTTGCATACCTCGAGCCATTCTGAGATGTAAAACCATCGGGCTGTATCATATACACATCCCAATCCAAGTTTCCATTTAGGAAAGCAGTTTTCACATCTGCCAGATCTCATAATCATAATGAGGAGTAATGGCCAAGAGTATCCTTATGGATTTAAGCATGGCTATCGGTGAAAAGGTTTCATCATAGTCAATTCCTTATTTTTTACAATAGCCCTTTGTGACCAACCTTGCTTTGTAGGTAATTACATTACCATCCATGTCATTTTCTTCTCAAAAATCTATATGCAGCATATGGGTCTAACCTTATCAGGTGCATCGACCAATTCCCATACTTGGTTTTCATACATGGAATCCATTTCCGATTTTATGGCTTTTAAGCATTTATCAAAATCTGAGCACTCCATTGCTTCCTTATAGGTCTTAGGTTCATCATCCTCCACTAGAAAGATTTTTTTGTCATCCATGATGAAAAATACATATCTTTCAAGAGCATTGGGAACCCTACCAGATCTATGCAATGGTTGTTGTGTAACAGGTTGTTCCTTGATCGCACTCTATTGTGTATCAGGCATAGGAATTATTAGTTGATCATCATGTTCACCTACTTGAACCTCAAATTCAAGGTCACTCCCACTAGCTTTTGCAAGCATGTGTTCCTTCTCAAGGAACTGAGCAGTCCTAGAAATAAACAACCTTTATTCCTTAGGGTCATAAAAGGTATATCCTACTGTCTCTTTAGGATAACCTATGAACTAGCATTTGTAAGCCCTAGCTACCAGCTTATTGAACATTGTCCTTTTAACATAGGCAAGACATCGCCAAACTCTTAGGTGAGAAAGAGAGGGTTTCTTACCACACCACCTTTTGTATGGTGTTGTATTAACTGATTTTGAGGGCACACGGTTTAGTATATAAATTGCGGTCTCAAGTGCGTATCCCCAAAAGGATTTGCTAAGACTTGGTTGGCTCGTCATGGATCAAACCATGTCTAACAAATTTTTATTCCTCCTCTCAGACACACCATTGTGCTGAGGAGTATAAGGAGGGGTCCATTGGGGTAATATTCCATTATCCCTTAGATAATCTTGAAACTCTTGGCTTAAATATTTTCCACCTCGATCTGACCGTAGTGCCTTAATATTCTTTAAAATTTGTTTCTCAACTTCAGTATTATAGCCTTTGAACTTTTCTAATCTATCTGATTTGTGCCTCATAAGGTATAAATACCCATATCGTGAGTAATCATCGATAGCAGATATGAAGTAGACGAATCCTCCATGTGCTTGCACATTTATTAGACCACATACATCTGTATGTATTATTTCCAATGTACTTGTTGCCCTTTACCTTTAAAAGGTTTTTTTTGTCATTTTACCTAATAAACAAGGTTCGCATGCCCCATAAGACTTCTAGTATATTGGGCCCTATTAACTTCCTTTATGTAACCTAGTTAAGCAGGTATCGTTTATATAGCCTAAACGACAATGCCATAAGTAGGATGATTTGTCTTCTAGCATCATTCATATTAAAAATTTTAGCTTTAGTATTTAAAACATGTATGCCATCAATCAAAACTCCATTGCCATAACGAACACTATTTTTACAAATTTGATAATCTTTATTATTAAATAAAACTTTATATCCTTCTGCTGCTAAACACGTAATAGAAATAATATTCTTAGTAACAACCGGAATATAATTGAATTTATTTAATTCTGAAACTAGCCCACTTGGCAATTTGAGACTATATGTTCCTACAGCTGATGCACCAACCCGTGCTCCATTTCAAACTCATAGGTCCAACTCTCCTTTAACTAGACTTCTATAGTTCTGCAACCCCTACAGAGAAGTATAGATATGTGTACCACATCCAGTATCCAATACCCATATAGACTTATAAGGAACTGTAGTGAAATTTTGAATCACGAACATACCTGAAGTGTAATCATCTTTTAGGTTTGTCTTCTCATGCTCAGAAAACACAGCCACACAGTCTTTTTTCCAATGATCGATCCCACCGCAATGAATACAAACATTCTCAGCAATTGCTTTCTCTTTTCTAATTTTTCTTTTGACACTTTTCTTGTTGACTTTTAAATTCCCTTTCATCCTATCTTTAGGATTTTTGGAATTCTTGGCAACACGCTCTCTTTCAAAATTTCTAAGTTTGCTTATAAACTCTGAGGTTTTAAGAGATTGTCTGGACATTTGATAGTCATTCACGAAAGGTGAATACTTCTCTAAAAGTTGATCTATCATAAAATTGATTTCCAACACATAGTCCTCCTTGACTCCTATCTGAACCATGTGTTTGGAATACTCCAAGTATTTTTCACAATATTCAAATGCTAAGATGTCATCACTTGATTCACTAGCAGTTCCAAAGAATTTGGTAAGGAGCTATCTCAAGCTTAATGCTTTCTCTATATGCTTTAAGATGAATCAGCATAGACTCTAATTCCATGTCCAAATGTTATTTTCTAAGTCTGGAAGATATGGTCTCGAGTATCACTAGAGATTCTACATACATGTCCTTCCTGTGCTTTTTATATGCTTCCTTTTCCTCATTGGATGCACCAACATTTGGCTTAATTTGTTTGGGTTGACCCAGGACATAATCTAGATCATTTTTCTTTAATTCTTCTTTGAGAGCCTCAAACCATGTGCCAAAATTACAACCATTTAATTTCTTGTCAAGAAAAGGGCGAAGGTTTATGTTTGTAGTCATATTTAACCTAGATATAAGAAAAGAATTATTTCTTTAGAATTAGTTCTTGTACATGCATTTAATTTAATGTCTTTTAATTAAATACATATTCCTACTATTTATTCAAGGTTCAATTTGAAAATATAATAGCCCTTCTATTGTCTTTTAGGAAACATGGTCTTAATGTTCTCCTTAGTAGGTAGCATCTATAACTCATTTAAGCTAACCCCCGCTATCACAAGTCAAGCCAACTTAAGTAGCTATAGGATGATCTAGTCCATTTGCATCTAATGCAATTGCTAATCTATTTGAGTTCCAACCAATGGACGTGCATAACCAATTATACGAGTCCTCAAATGATGCCTCTAGCCCAGCATTAGCTCCAATTTTATGGACAACTAACCTAGTCCGGTTAAGACTTAACCCTAACTCAAATCATGTGAACAAATGATGTTAAAGAAGAAGGCACGCTTTGCGTGAGCAATTCATTCAATGAAATGACCTAGAATCATACTTCGATTTTTAGGAATGCTGATTTTGTCTTAATAATTTAATGGGGATTTATTGGTGCAACCGGTCTCGCCTAATCTAGGACTTATACATGGCCATGGTAAAATATAACTAATTTCGGGCTAAAAGGAATTAGTAGGTCCAACATAGGGGTGATGCTCAGCTAGTAATTCATAATCATTCCACCATGCTAAGAATCCGCATAGCATGCAAAACAAACAAGGGGGTTCATTGCCTTGTTATGCTTGTTCCCTTTAGTTGGGAGATCAGAAGGACAAAACACAATGGATTCATCTAAACTAGGAAAAGATCCTCTGATAACTAAAAACACCTTAACTAATGAAATGGATGGTGTAGCTTCCATGCTCTTCAACTATTCTATCAAACCCCTACAATAATCTTCATAGTTGATGAGAAGTTTCCAAATACTGTACTTGTCCTGGGTAACTTGAAGTTGTTGCATAAGGGAGGTGATCTTTGGATCTACCTTCTGATTGCTTAGTGGGGTTTATGTCTCAACAGTATGTGTAAAGGTCGGACCCTTATTGGTACTGGGGATGACCCAGATGTCGACATCTCTGCCCCTCCTTCTCTTCGAGAGAGGGGGAGGAGCCACCCTCCCGCTATGGGTAACGAGCAACACTCCATTCTTCTCATAACTCCTCCCCTTGGAGGTCTTTACTAATAAAGCTGACCCTTTAACATCATCTTCCTCCAATACATGAGCATCGATGTCAATAGGCTTAGGTTAAACCAACATGGCTTCCTCATCATTAGCTTCCTCTAACTCATATGTATCTATATCGATAGGGGAAGGTTCCTCAGGTTGGGCCACCACTGAATGAACCATGGGATTGGCTTGTCTGATTAAATTGAAGATATGGTTGAAAGGTAGCCCCGACTCAACAGCTGTACCTTACTTCTTAAAATTTAGCAAAGGGCTATTCATAGTGCTCGGATTGAGCTCAAGTTCCTAAATCTTCTTCTCCCTAATTAGGCCATGAATAGCCTCTAGTAAATCTCTACAAGCTTCAGTGTCATAACCCTTGCTAACATGATATGCTTAGAACTGGTCTCTCAGGCTTAGGTGGAACATAGGGCTTGACACTTTGAGAAGACCAAGTACCCTCAACTTGGAAAAGATGGCAAGCAAAGAAGCCTTCCAAGGAGAGATGCCATCCTTAATAGTACGGACTGTAGCAACCACTTCTTGTACTATTATAGTTTTGGGATTTAAACCAGACTTTAGCTTGGAGGCCTGGGCTAAGGCTGATGAGTCATTCTTTTTGAACCAAGGTTTGGCTGACATACTCGCCTTCTCCAATTCCTCAATCATTTCCCATTTCTCGGCTTTCTCAAAGACCTCAACATAGCTAGAGATATTATCCATAACAATAACCTTGCGATATGCTGGTAAAGCACCATCCATCAACTTTACAATCATCCCTGGGGGACTAGGATGATCCTTAAGCAAGATTTAGGTGGCCATCCACCTCTCAAAGTAGGGCTTGAACTTTTCATTAGGGGCCTACTTGATAGCCTCCAAATTTTACATGGTGGTCTTAATAGGGGCATTAAAGCCACAATGCTTAACGAAAGCCTTGGATAAGCCCTCCCAATTTTTGGTCACTTCATCTAGCAAGGTATTGTTCCACTCGATAGCAGGACCTTCTAAAGTGCAATGAAACATCTTAGCAAGGACTTGGTCTCTTAGCTTCCTTATCCTCATCACCCTCTAATAGGTAGTGATGTGAGACTGAGGTAGACTAGTTCCCTTATACTTTGCTATGCTAGGCATACTAAAGTTTTTAGGGACCCAATCCTCCTCCCTAGTGACTTAAATAGATTGTGCTGATGGCTGAATACCAGGATTGGTAGTGAGTAACTTTTGTAATAGATTACTCAACTCTACCGATAAAGGTGATCCATCCGACTTAACAATCGCACCTAAGAGTGGACCTATTGACTGAGGAAAGGTTGTTCCCTTAGTTGTTACCAAAAAATCAGGGGCCAGACTTGATACCCCAAACTAAAATGCTGGTTGTACGAACCATTGGCTAGGCTGAGAAAACTGACTAATAGCTGGTGGGACTACTATACCCCTTCATTAAAATTGCTGACTGACTAAACCAAATGGACCAACTGAACCCAACTGATAAAACTGACTAGAAGATTCCTCGCAAACTTGAAGAGGTGGTAACTAAGTCTGAGTGAATGGATTGTATGCAACCTTTGAAAAGGGAGGCTGCTCATTAACCACTACATGAACTATCAGACCTCTGATAAGAGTACCATGAGAGATACTGGCCATCCTCTCCTTTGGCAAGATTGCTTTAATGGAGGCCATCATCTTATCATTCATACGGTCGAGGAACTAGTTACTCCCTAAATATTACAAAATGGAATTTGTAATCTTTGACCTATTATCGGCCCTTGATGCATTTACCTCTTCATTGAGATCTAGATCCTCAACCTCGACATTTACCTGGCCATCATGAATTAGAATGCGAGACACCACCTCAAGCTGATGCGTAGTATCAGAATTAAATGGACCAAACTAACTGCTAGATGAACTACTCGAGGAAGGAGGCGCAGGCGGATCCTCAACCCTTATCTGAGTCGGAGGCGGTGATGGTAGAACTAGAATGCAAACCAAATAGACTTGAGATAGTTGCAAAGCTATCACCTTAAGAAGTGGTACAAATTGCGAAATTACTAACCCTATGATTGCTGTTAATAAATGTGCAGGTAACAAGAAAGAAGTGGCCCAACCCACTAAAGTTCAAATTGAATGTAGTGACCACACTAAAACTGAAGAGCGAGCATAACCTGCCTCCATCCAGCATCAATCACAGCATGTACCTAACCCGGAGAAACCACAATAGAATTAGCATGTGATCACCACTATGGAACAACCAGTGGTCACCACCAAGGAACCCATTCCTGAGAAGCAACCAATTCTAGCTTACCAATCAAGGATTCCTTATCCTCAAAGGGCCAAGCAATATGAAATGGCTAGGCAATTTGATCAATTTTTAGAACTCTTTAAGAAAATTCACATTAACATTCCTTTTACAGAAGCACTTGCACAAATGCCTATGTATGTGAAATTCTTGAAGGACTTACTAGCAAATAAGAAGAAACTGGAAAATGTGGCCATAGACAAACTGAATAGAGATTGCTCCTCCATTCTCCAAAGTAGGCAACCTTTGCCTAAAAAACTAAAAAATCCAGGGAGTTTCTCTATTCCTTACTCTATTGGAAACTTAAATATTGACAATGCACTTTATGATTTAGGAGCAAGCATAAATCTCATGCCATATTACATTTATAAGCAACTAGGCTTAGCAGAACCACAACCCACTAAAGGGTCTATACAACTTGCTAATAGAATTATTAGGTATCCTAGAGGCATTATAGAAGATGTTTTAGTTAAGGTTGGAAAGTTTATTTTGCCAGTTGACTTCATTATCATGGATACGGATGAAGATTTTCATGTTCCTATCATATTAGATAGACCATTCCTTGCTACTAGAAGAACTTTGACTGATGAAAATAATGGCAAACTAATCTTAAAAGTTCATGATGACAAAGTAACATTTAAAATGAATGAAGCAATGAAACAACCTTCCTCCTTAGGTGATCAATGTTATTTTCTTGATACCATAGATGTGCACCTAAACCCTTTTATTTTGCAGGAACTTGAAGAGATTGATCTTAAGGAAGAAGTGGAAATTCTACCGGAGCAAGCAGAAATGATTACCCCCCTACCACAGCAACCACTCTTAACAGAAGAGAAACCAAAACAACTATAGCAACCACCCTGTCCATATCCCACATACAGAAAATAACCTATTGAACCCTTAAATCACACACCAAACTTATCTCCCAAAACATCACTTGAAGAACCCCCTGATCTTGAATTAAAACCTTTACCTCCTCACTTGGAGTATGCATTTCTTGATCCCCCTAATAAATTACCAGTCATAATCTCTTCCTAGCTCACCTCTGACCAAAAAAACAAATTAATTGACATGTTGAGGAAGAACAAAGAAGCATTGGCATGGACAATTGCTAACATAAAGGGGATTAGTGCCTCAATTGGTGTGCACAAAATTTTGATGGAGGACAACCACAAACCAGTGGTGCAAGCATAGAGAAGACTCAATCCTAACATGAAAGAAGTGGTGAAAATGGAGGTGATCAAACTACTAGATGCAGGAATCATTTATCAAATTTTAGATAGTGTTTGGACAAGTCCTATCCAAGTAGTTCTAAAGAAGCGAGGCATGACAGTGGTGTAAAATGAAAAAAATTAACTTATTCCAACAAGAACAGTGACTGGGCTGAGAGTTTGAATTGATTATAGAAAACTCAATGGGGCAACTAGAAAAGATCATTTTCCACTTCCTTTCATTGATCACATGTTGGAAAGGTTGGATGGCTACAAGTTCTATTACTTTCTTGATGGCTATTTAGGTTATAACCAAATTGTGATCCATCATTTGGATCAAGAGAAAATAGCCTTTATTGGCCCCTATGGTGTTTATGCCTATAGGAAAATGCCATTTGGACTTTGTAATGCTCCAATAACTTTTCAAAGGTGCGTGATAGCTATCTTCCATGACATGGCGGAGAAAACTATTGAGATCTTCATGGATGATTTTTCAGTATATGGAGCAACCATTCACTCCTGTCTAAACAACCTTGAAGCTATTTTAATGAGATGCAAGGATACTAATTTGGTCTTAAATTGAGAAAAGTGTCATTTTATGGTCAATGAAGGCATTGTTCTTGGCTACAAAATTTTTTAGAAGGGCGTGGAAGTGGACCAAGCCAAGATGGACATCATTGAGAAGCTTGCTGCCCCAAAATCAGTCAAAGAAGTCAGAAGCTTTCTTGGACATGCCAGATTCTATAGAAGGTTCATCAAAGAATTCTCCAAGATAGCTCAACCACTGACAGCACTTCTCTATAAAGATATTGAGTTCAAATTTGATGAAGCATGCTTGAAGGCATTCATTGAACTCAAGGCAAGATAGTCAAAGCACCCATTTTAATTGCACCTAACTAGGAGCACCATTTGAGCTGATGTGTGATGCAAGTAATTCTTGTATTTGAGCTATTATAGGCCAAAGGATAGATTAGCATTTTAGACCCATATACTATACAAGCAAAACCTTGGCTGAAACTCAATAAAACTACATTGTTACTTAAAAGGAATTACTTGCTGTGGTATATGCTTTTGACAAGTTCAAATCTTACTAGGTCTTGTCAAAGGTCACTGTGTTCACTAATCATATAGCCTTGAAGTACTTATTGGCAAAGAAAGATACAAAGCCAAGGCTAATCCGATGGTTACTCCTCCTACAAGAATTTGATTTGGAAATCCAAGACAAGAAGGGTTCAGAGAATGTGTCAGCGGATCACTTATCAAGAATTCCTGGTGGCAACCATCCAGGGCAAGTAGAGATCACTGAATCTTTTCCTAATGAACATTTACTCATGGTGAGATCACTCTCTTGGTTTGCTGATTTTGCTAACTTTCTTACTTGTGGAATTAAACCACTTTTACCTTATGCTCAAAAGAAAAAATTCTTTGCTGACTTGAAATACTATTTTTAGGAAGAACCATTTCTTTTTAAGCTATATGCATATCAAATCATAAGAAGATGTGTTCTAGAGGAGGAAGTTCTAGTAATCATAACCGTGTGCCATAATAAGGAAGGAGGTGGAAATTTTAGAGCAAGTAGAACAACAGCAAAGGTGCTTGAATTTGGCTTTTATTGGCCCACAATTTCTAAAGATTGCCAAAGGTTTGTTGTTGAGTGTAACGATTACCAAAGGACAAGTAACATCTCAGTCAAGAATGTTATTCCCTTGAATAACATTCTTGTGTTTGAAAATTTTGATGTTTGGGGTATTGACTTCATGGGCCCATTTCCAAATTCATATGGTAATAAATATATTTTTCTTACTGTTGATTACGTGAGTAAATGGGTAGAAGCAATTGTTAATCCTATATACAATGCTAGAATAATGGTAAAATTTTTGAAGAAGCATTTTACTCGTTTTGGGGTACCTAGAGCAATCATTATTGACCAAGGAACTCATTTTTGTAATAATTAGTTGGAAAGGTTACTTAACAAATATGAAGTAACTCATAGAATTGCCACTCTTTACCACTAACAAACAAGTGGGCAAGATGAAATTTCCAATAGAGAAATCGAAAGAATCCTAGAGAAAGCTGTTAGCAATGTGAGAAAGTATTGGGCAAATAAGCTAGATAATGCATTGTGGGCCTATAGAACTACTTACAAGACCCCCATAAGAATGTCCCCATTTAGATTGCTCTATGGAAAGGCTTGCCATCTACCTATTGAATTGGAATTTAAAGCATTGTGGGCACTCACATTGTTAAATTTTGACACGAATGCAATTGGAGAGCCAAGGAGGTTGCAACTCAATAAATTGGAGGAACTTAGGTTATTTAGCTATGAGAATGCCATGAACTATAAGGAAAAGACAAATAAATAGCATGATTAAAGAATTAAAAACAAAGACTTTCAACTAGGGCAGCAAGTACTATTATTCAACTTAAGGTTGAAATTATTTTCTAGAAAATTGAAATCAAGGTGGACAGGCCCATATGTTGTTCAACAAGTTTTCCCCATGGAGCTTTGGAAATTGTAAGCACTACAGGGCAATCATTCAAAGTGAATGCACAAAGACTGAAACCTTACCTCTTGAGCTACACATCAAGGATTATTGTGGAAACACAACAACTCCAGCCACCTTAAGAAGCAACCACTAATTTGGGTTCCGCTCCAAACTCCAATTGGAGCAACCATTGAGCACAAACTCAATCTCTCAACTTTATAAATACTTATTTCTTTTCTTTAATTATATTATTTTTATGTTTCTATTTTGCTTTTTACATGCCTAAATTGCTTAAGTAAGGAAGGCAACACCTAGTGACCATTCCTCTATCTTCTTGTAGTTTCTCTTACTTAAACCTTTTTCCTTACATCCATTTCAAATTTGGTAATTTTTGAAACTAAGTATGAAGTGGTAAACTTGGTAGTTTATAAAAATGGGGGGTTGAAATTTTTAAGAAAAATTCATCTTGGGGTGTGATCACTATGAGTAATTGCTCTATGATCACCTCATCAATTTTTCTATCTCATCAATTTTTCACCATAAAGGAGATCAGTGAAAATTGGATTTTTCCATGCCAAAAGTGACGTGTCACAAGATTAGAGTGAGTAGGTAATGAGCTATTTTGAACTTAAAAGTAATTATACTTTTCCATCATTACATTCTACTCTAGACTCATGCATGCATTGTGATAGGGCAATTTATTTCTCCTTTTTATCTTTTCAACACAAATTCATTTAACTAGTTTTTCTCTCACATTATTTCAAAATGAAGGTTTGAAAAAGGTGTTTTTAACTTTTAAAGTTTTTCAAATCCTTTAAACCTTTCCTCCTCTCTCCTGTCTTGAGTCGTTATTCATCTTCTTCCCCTCCCAATTTTTTGCCATATTCAAACCCCCAACCATGGTTTACACTCGACAACAAAGAGCTTCTACAAGTGCTCCGATGAAATCCTCAACGCCGATTCTGATTGAAGACTTATCCAAGCCAAATTTTGACCTAATTTTGGAAAAATGAAGGAGTACAAGGAAGATTACAAAAAGGATCATTTTGCATTTTTTAAGGTTGATGCGTTTGAGCCACCGAGATCTTTTAACTAGGGATCTCTCAAGGAATTGAGATTGGCCGTTGAGATTTCTGCCATGCTTAAAGGGGCTAGATTAGAGGAATTTGCGATAAATGAAGAACGTGCCTAAAAGGAACTCACTCTTGAGTTTCTCTGTACTCTTTCAGAAAAAGACAAAGACTTGAAAAGTGATGATCTTAGTAAGTACATTGTTCGTCTTTTTGGCAGAAAAAGGGGAATGTCCCTTGATGACCTTAACAAATTCCTTGGAGTTCTGGAAGATACTCTCTTGACTGATGATTACTAAAAAGCTCACTAGAGAATTCTAGAAGATTTTGACAAAGACCAGTACTGGTTTAAGCTTACTATAAGACCTCAAGAGAAGAAAAAGTGCTCCAGTAACCTTCCAGACTATAAGAACAAAATTGTTCCTAAGTTTCTAGCAAGCACTCTTTTTATTCACAATAACTAGTCCACCGTGAATGAGGATGATCTCTTTGTTCTCTACTGCATGGAAAAGGGATATAGGATTAATGTACGGTGCTTCTTTGCATATTATATTCTTGGTCTTCCAAAGAAAGGGACTAAACATATTCTATTGGGCTCTTATGTCATAAAAATCTCCAAGAATATGCTCACTTCCTTTTCTGCCTATGGTATCACACCAATGGGTTATCCTAAGCCAATGGAGTTCAATAACATGAACAAGTTAAGAATTTGCAAGACCTTCAACAAGAAACGGTATTTATGGCATAAGGCAGATGCTTTAGAGGGGAAGAAAGAGAAGAGAAAGGCTATAAACACTGAAACTCCCACTCCTTCTTCTAGAACGAGAAAGCTCACCACCAAAATATCTCTTTCAAAGCTAGGGAACCAATTTGTTGATCAGGAGAAGATGGCATTTTTGGATAGGTGTGCTGGCATGACTATGAAAACTCTCTAGCCTATCGTTGATGATCTAGTTAAGTGGAAGATAGAAGCTGAGAGGAGATTGACATGATTGGAAAATGAAATGATAAGTACTGGATTTGTGAAAGATACCCCCACTGATGATTTTTCAGCTAGGCTCCAACTTCTTGTGATTTCAGTCTCTACAACTAATAAAGACCCTATAGAAAGCAAACAACAACAAGTAGAGGAGGTAGCCCAGCATCCCCCAAAGGCCTTTGAGTAAATTCCCTCTACTCTCTTGATTTAAATTTTTCTGTGTGCCACTTATGAGGTAATATTTTCCACTTGGTCACTTGCTTTAATTTTTGTTGTTTGTATTCTTTGAGGGAAAAGCATTGAGTAAGTGTGGGGGAGAGGTAACTTTGCATGATCACTGCCTTATAATCATTGTTGCCTTGAAATTGTTGGCTATTGCTATATTTACTTTGGTCAAATTACTACTTGTGATCACTCACTTGCTTAAGACATTTGTTTGACTTTGAGTATTGATTTAACTTTTTTGATGTTCTGTTTTGCGCTTTTAATCATGTTGTTTTGTAGATAGCTTCACTTCTCTTTTGAATTTTTTAAAGTGTTTTTCGTTTTGGCAATTAGCATGACATACTAATCTTTTGAAAATTAGTAATTTAGGTAAAATACTTAGGGTTTGGCTAATAATGGTAAAACTACAATTAGCATGTTAACAAGATTGATTAAGCAAGTTAGACAAAATTTGAAACTGTTGTTCAATAAATGAGAATAGGAATATCAACTTAAATAAACCCATTGTTTATTAAGGATTTCAGCGTAAATTTTTCTTGATTCATCATTTTCTAAAATCAATTTTTATATTTGTTCTTGAAACAATCTGAAATCTTCTCCTTGATACAAATGTGCCTAAATTTTCAAAATCATTCTTACTTAATCAAATTCTGAAATCATTTCTCTCTTAAAATAAATTATTTTAGTTCTTTGTTGAGAGGGCTTGCATAGAAAACTTGATGCTAGAACTTGATTTGGGAGAGTATATAGTCCTTATTGAGACCACATTATTGATCAGTACATGAGATGATTACGGCATTAGGATTACACTTCTTTTTACCCAAAAAGCCACCCTTACATAATATATCCCCTAGACACGCTCCTTTGAGCCTTAACCTTTTCTTTCATACACACGATAATTCAAACCGCACAACCTTTTTATTTTTACTTTCCCTTTAAATTTCACCATTGATTTTACCAAGAATTTTTTAAAACAGCAAACTTAAACTACTACTAGTCGCTAACTTGTATTCTCATAAGAAAAACTTCAGTGAGCTTTCTTCAAAATTCCATTCCAGCCATGTCCTTTATCATTACAAAAAGAAAAATTTTCATAAAAAGAAAAATAAAAAATTTTAGAAAAAGAAGAAAAAGAAAAATAATAATAAAAAGAAGTTAGATCAAAAGCAAGCTAAATTGTCTTGACTCTCTCATTTGAATGCTTGTTGTGCTGGAATGATTGCCCTTACTTGCTATTTGATTGCTCCAAACTTTCATTAGATCCTTGAGACTTGAATATCATTTTCCAAATTAAAGTTGGTCACCATGCATCCTATTGTACACTCACTAATGCTTACTTGGTAGAATCATTTCACACACAAAAAGCCTTTCATTACCACACCCCCAACCTAGAGCCTACATTACAACCTAATTGAAGACCTTTTGATTATGTTGTGATCAATATTTTTATGTTGTGGAGATGAGACCGATAATCAAGCCTATGGATTTAATGTTTGCTATGTGTAGTTGATGAGTGATTTCTCAAAACTCACCCTTTAAAATATTTTGTGTTAAATGAGTGACATCTTTGGTGAGGAAAGTTGATTTATTCTTGTGAATAATTACTGATAAATTAAGCTTTGAATTGTTGTGTTAACCTATTTTTGAGATTGAGTTGTATGCTAACTGTGGGGGTATTCATCATTAACCTTAAACTTTCTATTTTAAGTAGATTACTGAATTTTCCTAAGATAGGATTGATTGTTGATTGCCACCTTTGTTTTTGTTTTGTTCTCTTTTCTTCTCTTTTTAACTTGTTAAGAAAATCTATTTTATATCCTTGTGTTTTTGCTTGAGGACAACCAGTTGCCTAAGTGTGGGGGAATTTTATAAGTGTAATTTGTATCATGTAAATACTAGTCATTTACCCTTGAAATCTTCTTATTATAGTGATAAACTGTGATTTATTGGTGTTTTTTATGATTATTTCAAGTCACTACTTGAATTTGCTAAGGTTGCTACAAGGAGCAGGAATCAGGGCATTGTGACCACTAATCTAGACTAGAAGAAGCAGAGGCTGCCACAACAACTAAAGACGATGATGTATGACCAAAGATCCATCTTCTAGAAGGATATTGTGTATGGATAAGTAGAAAAGCAAGTGGATGGCGGTGGATGACATCTTTTCAAGTAGTGAATTTTGGCTTATTCATCACCAACTTTTGCAACTTGCAATTTTACTCTTCTTAAGATAATTAATTTCTAGAAGCTCTTTTTTTATTGGATGAATATTGTTTTATAATATTATGTTAAGCTTGAGGTGGCATATCTAGAACCTTCTCCTTATGCTATAAATTTGGACAAAGTCTGACTTTGAAAGATCATCTCATCTCATATCTTATTTTGATTGGTGGATAAGCCTTCCCATTGGTTATCCTTATCTATAAAAAATTTACTTATCATATTATATATTGAGATGGTTATTATTTCCAGAAATTTGTTGAGCTTTATTTATACTTTTATGAGCAACTAATCTCCCATCGGTAGGCATTTCCATTGAGTAGCAGAACAATGGTATGATTTACTTCTTCTCTTGTTTTAGCATCATTTATCGTGGATTGTTTGGTATTGAACCTAACTCTCATAAGAATGGCCTAACTTATGTATAATGACAAGAAAATTTGAGAAGTGACTTAATCACAAACCAAATACTAAACACACATCTAAAAATCTGAAAAGTGATTAGATTATGCTAGGGGTTTCACCTCTATTGAATGCTTGCATAGATCTTAATGCTTGAAGTGTAACTACAAAGGGGAATCCAAGTAGTCAAGCTTTCAAGAACTAGACAAAGGGGTGGCCATGGCTAGTGATAAAAAGATGCAAGAAACCTAGATCCTTAAGTACTGAACATGCCAAAATAAGAGGGAGAAATCATAACATAATATCCATGATCACTGGGAATGCTTGCCACATTATAATTCTGGTCATAGTAATCATTTACATCAATCACTTTTACTTTCATGCTCTTATTTTATCTTTTAGCTTTGACATTAAAATCAACTCACTTGACATTAACCTTAGACTCACTCACTTGCATTTTAGTTTAAAGTATTTCCCTTACTCCCTCTGGAATACGACCTTGTATTTGCCACTAACTACTGATAATGATCTAGTACACTTGCTAGATCACATTCATTTGGCAAACAACACATACTAAGGGTATGACTGTGTAGCCCTTCCTCCCATAGGATCAGGTACGATAAGTATGGATAGAGAGCTATGTGTCCTTTTCGAATGTGATACCACCATGAAATGATGAAGAAAAACCTAGCTGAACAGATCCCAAATCATGGTCTAGTGATAAGGCAAGTCTGAGTACCACTACCACACTCTTCCTTTTAAGATGTCAAAAAAGAGGTAAGCCCAGTAATGACAATGCACCTTTGTGAAGTCTATAAAACTAGTGAAGTGGGCTAAATAGAGTTGAGGATGAGTTTCTCCATTTTATGCAAGCTGAGGAGGGATTTGTGGATATCCTCCCCATGGGTACTTTTCTTCCTATGTGAGAGCTAATTACTTCTCATAGTTACATTGCTCGCAAACTTCTCTTTCCTAAGAATCAGGGCTTCTAAGCACATTTACTAGCTCTAAATGTCTTGGGTTAGATTCACTATTCTTGATAGGGCATAGTGTGTCATTGGGCTGATTCTCATGGTTAAGCTTCGCCCAAACATGGCTTTTCATCAAAGCCTGATAACATGTTACTCTTACATGTTTTAAGGTTATTTCATTGGTCTATTTTGTTTGATGCTATTGATTTATGATTAATTTATGCTTATTTAGGAGATAAGCTACTGGGACTGTTTTGAGCATAATTGAAGAAGTTTGAGACATTTCGGTGCATTTTTAAGCTATTTTGGAAGTTACCCTATAGTCTAGGCTAAGCAGATCTAGCAAATTTGGATTTTGCAGAAAAAATTGAAATTAAAGAGCTATGTTTCCTATTTGAAGACAAAGACTTCTAGATTTATGTTACATCTTATTCCCTATTTTATATTTTCCTTTTTAGTTATTTGGGAAAACTTTACTTATTTGGTCATTAACTTTAGTAGGAGATCCTATCCTTATTGTGTTGGAAGGATTATTTTTTAGATTAAATAGGCTAGAAATTCCAGTAGTAGAAGACATCTTATTAACTTGGACTTGAGACCAACGTTCTTTGCTTGTTCTTTTCTTACTTTTATTTCAATGACAATTTTAATTTTTGTTTTCATAATTATTTTGAACTAGATTTTATCTTTCGATTAAGGAATTATCAAGGCTAGTTCAGATTGTCAGGCTTGTTCTTAATTATATTTTGAGATTCAATTTTTGAATAAAACCGATTTTTCCTATTATTGTTGTCTTTTTATTTACTTCGACTGATCAATCGATGTTCTTGAATTTTCAACATATTGTTATTTTCATTATGTTCATGCTATCATAATATAATGGAAAGTTAGTAACAAATGATTTCTGTCTCAAAGTCTTCGTGGTTTTATTTAGTTTGATTTAATTCTTCATGCTATAATAATTTATTCAGTGAAAATTGGATCTTCAGATCTTAATACTTTTTCAAGATTAAATGTTATCGGCTATTTCTATAAGTGAGTCTGATAGTTGAGGGAATTGATTTAGCTATCTACACTCAACCCAGTTTTAGGAAAAGAGGTAACTGTGCTATTTTATAGTTAAAGCCAATGAATTGATATTTCAAGAGTTATAGTTTTCCCATGACCAATTGTAACTATGTTGCGAAAATTCTTGATCGACAGAATTTTACATTCATATTTTTTATTTTATATTTTGCAATTTATTTTATTTTACCAAATAAAAAATTTTAAATCCCCCATTTTTATTTATTTTCAGTTTTAACTTTTTGGTCATTAATTCGATTAAAATTGATTTAGTTAGTCTCTATGGATTCGACCCTATTTACCTGACAATACAAGTTTTTATCAAACCAGTATAATAGGATTATTTTTAGTGGATTCGACACCCATAAAATTTTGGCGCCATTGCTAGGGACTAATACTAGTTAGTTTTATTTGTTTTGATGACCATGTATGATCGTGAGAGCAATGTTGTCATGACACTTGAAGATATGTTAGCAGCATTAGGAAGAGCACCACCTGTGGTTTCTTGTCAATTTTGTGGTATTAGTGGACACATGCTTGATACGTGTCCAATACTTTTTAGCAAGGAGTATGAACCGAAAGCATTTTGCTTTATCAATCAAGGTAAGTTGGAAAGCCAAGGTAATGTCCTATCTCATACTGAATTTGAACCAAAAGAAAATGATTTTATAATAACGCTTCAAAGTGTGGATGAACTTATCGATGATAAATCTAAAAATGTCATTGTTAACTAAAGTCCAAGGTTAGCAGATGCAAAAATTTATATTCAAATTTAAAGACCAATTTAGAAAATGAGATAAGCTCTAATGTTAACAAGGAATCAAAGCTGGAAATTACAAAGCTAACTGTCCATCAACTCCCTTTTTTGAAAAGGTTGTTGTTAGCGGGAGAGGTTTTCGAAGGTATGGTTCACGCGGGGTGTGGGGCGCAGGGCGCGTCTGGTTTGGTTTGGGAAAACCGATTTGCTTAAATGCAGTGAATTTATATAAGCCAAAAATGTGATTCTATTGAGAAATATATTTACACATTTTATTAAGAAAAGATATTTTTAAAATAAAGTGTTTTACTTTATTTAAAAATAAAATAGATTCGCCACCCGGTTTAGCTCCACCGAGAATTATGGTACACTGATCCAAAATGGGATTTTTATACCAAAAGAAGTGAGATTCTGAGTTCGAACATAATAGTTACTCATATTGTTCAAATTGTTTTAATTAATTTTGGAATTTTGTTTTATGTGGTAACTTTGGCATTACAACGGCGCTATAAATTGATATTTTCTATCGAAATTTCAGCAGAGTAACGGCAGTACTTAGGGTTTTGCCCGGAAACGCGAACAAAGTTTCCTAACATTCTGGATATTTTATTTGTACCTGCGAGCTTATTTACACCAATTATAATATAACTCGCTCCAATGGCTTAATTAACTAGATAAATGAAAATGCAATATGAAAATAATACAATAATAATGAGTTTGAAAGTTGGACTTTAGAGCCAATTACCATCAGTTACCTTTTCATTTGTACAGGATGACGTGAGAGTTGGTGCGAGACTGAAGTTGTCAAAGATCGTGGTTTGGTTGGAAAATAGATTTAACCCAAGTTATGGCTATAACCTTGGATTATTTCCAAAGAAAATATAGGACCTTTTCAGAGATTTAGTCATTTTTAGGCCGAAGATCACAGTGAGATCTTGATATAAAATGATAGGAAAACAAGTCTATACCGGATGTCGGTAGTAATGCTCGAATTTGGAAGTGTTTTGGCAGAGTTTCAGGGCTTTTAGGACTTCCAAAACCTAAGTGGAAAGAATTGATTTACAATGCATTTCAGATGTGTAGGAAATGGGAGGGGTTCACCCCTTTTTATATAAGGCAGGTAATTAGCCGCCGGACTAATTACCTAGGTAATGAGACCGCGGGCTAAATACCTATGTATTGAGTCCGCAGGCTAATTACATATCGGTGTAAATATCTAGATATTTTTTGGATGATGTGGTAGAAATTGGTAAGTCTCCTTTCAGCTAATTACCTATTTGACCTTATTTTGACAGAAATGGCCCAACGGTCAAAACTAGAGGCCTTTAGGCCTTCAATTCGCCTTATTTTTGCCAAATTCGGTCGTTTAAGCCCTCAAAATGACATTTTTTTATGCTTTCAAGATAGTTTTACTGCTTGACCATCTAACTATTTTGACTATTCTGAAAGGGATTTCACATCTTTTCAAGATGTAACTTGAAACTTTATGAAGAATGAGAATTTTTTGGATTTTTGGATTTTTTTGGGTGACTATTCAGTCCTTCTTGGCTCCCTTGTGTAATTGCTGATTGAAGTAGGTATAACTCCTCATCAGGATGAGCAGATCGTGCTAACAGTTTGCCCCTCGCATACAAAACTTTTACCGTGGAGGTAAAAATTTCACGTATGCAGATGAAAGATCTACTGTCAAAACCAGTGTTCTTGTATGATAAGAACATCAAAAACCTTTTCAGAAAGAATCAACATTTCTTAAATGACAATTTTGATAAACAAAAATTTTGGCCCCTTCGATTAGGAATGTTGATGAAAATCTTTATACAAAAATCCATTGAGGAGTAAATCTAAAAAGCAAAGATGCAGGTTTGAAAAAATTTCATGTAATTAACAGTGCAGAGAAATTTTTGGTGCCCCCATTTTAAAATAGGATTTTGCATGATGCAGAAGATAAGTGAAGGATCATACTTACCTGCAGTGTTGCATCCGTTGATTAGTTTTCTCTTCTGGGAAGATGGCACTGTCAGCCATGTCTTGATCAGTTTTCTCGTTGGGGCGGATGGCATTGTTGGCCACAATTTGATTAGTTTTCTCTACTGAGGAAATGTCAAATATGGTGATCAACCTTCTCATATGGAGCAAGTATTGGCAGATTTGGTGATCAATCTCTTATCTGGGTGGAGTATTGTTGACTATCATCGAGCAGTTTTCTCCTCATGAAGTGTGGCACTGTTAGCCACCATTGAGCAATTTGTCTTAATAAGGAATAGGGCACTGTCTACCGTCATTGACCAGTTTGCCTCATCAAGGAGTTAGGAACTATCTACCACAATTGACCAGTTCACCTCATCAAGGAGTTGGGCACTGCCTGGGACCATTAACCAGTTTGACAAATCAAGGAGTTGGGCATTATCTGCCACCATTCACCAGTATGTCTCACCATCAAATTAGGCACTATCTGCCATCATTAACTAGTTTATCTCACCATTGAGTTGGGCACTATCTGCCACCATTGAGCAGTTTGTCTCACCATTAAGTTGGGCACTGTTTGCCACCATTAAGCAGTTTATCTCACCATCGAGTTGGGCACTGTCTGCCACCATTGAGCAGTTTGTCTTACCATTGAGTTGGGCACTGTCTACCATCATTGAACAGTATGTCTCATTATCGAGTTGGCCACTGCCTGCCACTGTTGAGCAGTTTATCTCACCATCGAGTTGGAACTATTTGCTACTGTTGAGAAATTTATCTCACCATCGAGTTGGGCACTATTTACCACCGTTGAGCAGTTTGTCTCACCAATGAGTTAGACATTGTCAGCCACCATTGGCGAGTTTATCTCACCATCGAGTTGGGTCTTGTGTTCCACCAATGGGCAGTTTGTCTCACCATCAAGTTGGGCACTATCTACCACCATTGAGCAGTTTGTCTCACCTTCGAGTTGGGCACTATCTACCACTGTTGAGTAGTTCGTCTCACCATCAAGTTGGCCACTGTCTGCCGCCATTGAGCAGTTTATCTCACCATCGAGTTAGGCACTATCTGCCACCATTGAGCAGTTTTTCTTACCATCGAGTTGGGCACTTTCTGCCACCATTGAGTAGTTTATCTCACCATCTAGTTGGGCACTGTATGCCACCATTGAGTAGTTTATCTCACCATCGAGTTTGTCAATGTCTGCCACCATTGATCAGTTTATCTCACCATCAAGTCTGGCACTGTCTGCAATAATTAATTAGTTTATCTCACCATCGAGTTAGGCACTGTTTGCCACCATTGAGCCATTTGTCTCACCATCGAGTTGGGCACTATCTACTACCATTGAGCCGTATGTCTAACCATCGAGTTAGGCACTGTCTGCCACCGTTGAGTAGTTTATCTCACCACGGACTTAGGCACTATCTGCCACCATTGAGCAATTTGTCTTACCATCAACTTGGGCATTGTCTACCACCATTGAGTAGTTTATCTCACAATCGAGTTGGGCACTGTCAGCCACCATTGAGGAGTTTATCTCGCCATCGATTTGGGCACTGTCTGCTACCATTGAGCAGTTTGTCTTACCATCATGTTGGGCACTATCTGCCACCATTGAATAGTTTATCTCACAATCATATTGGGCATTATCTGCCACCATTCAGTAGTTTGTCTCATAATTGAATTGGGCACTATCTACCACCATTGAGACGTTTGTCTCACCATCGAGTCAGGCACTATCTGCCACCATTGAGTAGTTTATCTCACTAGGGAGTCGGATACTATAGGCCGCTATTGAGTAGTTTATCTCACCATTGAGTTAGGGAGTGTCTGCCACCATTGAGCAGATTGTCTCACTAGGGAGTCAATTATTGTCTGTTGCCATCGAGCAGTTTGTCTCACCAGGGAGTTGGGCACTGTCTGCTGCCATTGAGCAATTTTTCTTAGTAGGGAGTTGGGCACTATCTGCCACTTATTATTGAGGTTTCCTACAAAATACAAGCTGATATGGTACTGCTTGTGGCAAGCACAATACATTACACTACAAAACTTAGTACTACTTAACTTGACATAGCGTTGCTTGTTATTGAAATAAATCAACATGACACTACATGTTATTAACATGAATTATAAAGATCTCACTGGATCTAAGGTTCAGCTATAATGTGCTAGGGTAAAGATCCTATTGGATTTAAGGTTGGACTATAATATGTCAAGGTAAAGATCTTATTAGATCTAAGGTTCAGCTATGATGTGTTGGGGAAAAGATCTTACTAGATCGAAGGTTCAACTATAATATGTTGGGGTAAAGATCTCACTGGATTTAAGGTTTGGCAATGATGTGCCAAGGTAAAGATCTCACTATATCTATGGTTTGGCTATAATGTGTCGAGGTAAATATGTCACTAGATCTAAGGTTTAGCTATGATGTATTGGGGTAAAGATCTCACTAGATCTAAGGCTCGGCTATGATGTACCGCGGTAAAGATCTCAATGGATTTAAGGTTCAACTATGACGTATCGGGGTAAAGATCTCACTGGATCTAAGGTTTGGCGATGATATACCGAGGTAAAGATCTCACTAGATCTAAGGTTTGGCTATGATGTGCCGAGGTAAATATCTCACTCGATCTGAGGTTTGACTATGCTGTGTCGGGGTAAAGATCTCACTGGATCTAAGGTTCGACTATGATATGCCGAGGTAAAGATCTCACTAGATCTAAGGTTTGGCTATGATGTGCTAGATAAAGATCTCACTGGATCTAAGGTTTGGCTATGGTGTGCCTATAGCTTAAGTTTGGATCAGGATGGCGAAACTTAGTCTTTTAGAAGAGTTTTATCCATTCTTCTTTAATGATGCATATGATGTAGTGCATTTAATGATGTATGATGAGTTGTTCAAGTGCATGTTGCATTAAGTTTGCATCTATCGCTAGTCAAATTCGGAGGATGCATTACTCAGTATCTTTTCCCTACTGAGGAAATGTTGAATATAGTGATCAGCCTTCTCATCTGGGAGGAAGTACTGTAAAATAGGGTGATCAGTTCTCTCTATTGGGAGGAGAACTATTGAATTAGGTGGCAGTTCTCTCTATTGGGAGGAGAATTGTTGAGTTGGGTGATCAGTTCTCTCTATTGGGAGGAGAACTGTTGAATTTGGCGATCAGTTATCTCCACTAGGAGGAGAACTGTCGAATTTGGTGATAAGTTCTCTCTTTTGGGAGGAGAACCGTTAAATTGGGTGATCAGTTCTCTCTATTAGGAGGAGAAATTTTGACTTTGTTGATCAGTTCTCTCTTTTGGGAGGAGGACCATCGAATTTGGCGATCAGTTCTCTCTATTAGGAGGAGAATTGTTGAATTTTTTCTTAACTGATTGTTTTATTGTCTATGTCACTGGGTAGTCAATTTTCTGGTGACTTTGGAGTCTACTACTATAGGGTTTTAATGTTGAAGAATTTTCTCAGATGCCTCTAGATCTTAGAAAGCGCCTGAGCAATGTCTACTTGCAAGTTTTTATCCGATGGGTGCCTTATCATGGATTGCATTGGTCTTCATATTGTCATAATATGGTGTCACCTTCCTTGTAGCTTATACCAGTTCTATCTCCAGAAATCACTCCAGAAATATTTTGACTAGAAAGTTCTTAGTCCATTTCGTGGCTTTTCCTCGGAGTGTCCTGATGAAAAAAGTAGGCCAATGATAGAAGTGGATTAATGCTTCATTCATCACCTTTAGAAATTGGTCTACATGAGTGTATGGACATCCTGTTAGTAGAAGAGAGTTGGCTATAGCTGGAGGAAAGGCTTAAACTCGTGCCTCTTTTCCCATTCTAATGATGAGCGTCGCTCTTCCTCTATTTGTTGCTAGATTCTAATCTCCTTAAGGTCTTGTTCAACTCTTTGTGCTTGTCGAAGATCAAACCCGTTATCATCACCCTGTTTATGCTTTCGAGTACTTCCTTTAGCTAGGCTACACTCGTTGATTATGTTGATAGTTGCTTGGAAGTTGGGCAGTGAATTAGTCTGCGTACTCGGCTTTCTTTTAGGCTCTTCAATCTTCTGGTCTTTGATGAGCTGCTGTATATCCTTCATAATCTTGTTGTAATTGTTGGTTCTATGCCCCTTCGTGACATGATAAGCACAGAAGTTATCATGGTCTGCGAGTGTTGGAGGCTTGAATTTCTTCGAACCATGGAGTATATTAGCCTTTCGTAACTTTGTGAAAATCTGGGGCAGCGATTCTACCCACGGTGTCACTAGTTGAGTTGCTTGAACTTGTGTTGCAGCTACTACTAGTTTTTCCATAGTTCACTTTGAAGCACTGGGTTTGAAATAACCTCCCTTCTATTGAGAATTAGCTATGTTAAAGGCTTCAAGCTCTTCTTTCCTTTGTTGGTCTTCTTTGGCATACTTTTCTATTCTTTTGGCATAATAAACCACCTTATAGAATGATTCGAATTTCTTCATCTTCATGACATCTGGATATTTCTAGCTCAAACCTTCCACTAGCTTGATATTAGTGAATCAAGCTTAAGGGCATCATGTACGAGTACTTGGACTGCCATCCATTGCAAATAATACTCTTAAAAGGACACATTCGGCTTTTGCTTGACTCGCTCGAGATCTTGAAGAGTGGTCTTGAGTTTCTAGTTGAAAGCAAAGTTGTTAAGGAATGCCCCACTCAACTTTTCCCGATTTTCTTTCACTTTTGGGGCCATCCTCATATACTAGTCGATCGCTACATCTTGTAAGGTAGACTAGAACAGATTAATGACATGGGCTTTGGGAACTCCCATACTGGTCATGATTCTAGGATATGCCTCTAGATGAGCTTGTGGGGAGCTCGTTGCTTTATATAGGACAATATAGGGCATGAAAAAATTCACAGGTAGTGCTTGAGAATCCTTAAGAAAAAAGTTGTTTACACTGAGATATTTCATCGGGGAAAGACTAGTTAGCTTTACAATCTTCGAGATTAAAGCATTAATGTTGGCCATTTTTGCCTTCAACTCACCTACCTCTAAGGCTTCTCCATCGGATGTGGAAGCTTTAAAACTCTCAAAGCTTGCCCGCATAGCTTGAAAGAATTCAGGAGAATTCATAAACTCTAGAGGCATGGGTTGCGGCTTCTTTTTTGGCTATAGTGTGTTCAACTTCAGACTCAGACGACTCATTTGGTGGGGGAATTCATCTCAACCGTTCTTTACTACATTTCCAACTATGTTTCAAACCTGAAAATGCATTCTCAAGTAGATCAGCACAAGGCTTGGGTCTTTCTAAGCTCTTTTTTTTTATCTTTTCCTGTTATGGTGAGTTAATGCATGAATGTATAAAAATGCACGATTATATGCATGGCACTATTCATTTTTTTGTTATTAATTTAGACTTATAGTAGACCTACTATATGCTCACACAATATGGCTACATTAAAATGTGGTTAGTATCATGTATAATGGTATTTATGGGTGGATTATGTAAGCTGTACAAGGAATAAATGGTTAGCTTGTGTTGTCCGACCTTATTTCTCCTTGATGAGTTACTTTGCTTTTAGTCAACCGAGGACCAACAAAGTCTACTCACGTATCACACAAGTTTAGGGAACCTAGTGAATAGTTGCTATAGTTTATCTATATGCGGTATCGGGTCTCGCGAGGTGGAGTTTAGGGATTAGCTTGTGCCTCAATGTACTAAGATGTAATGGCCCTAAAATGAACCAAGAGACCTTTTCTAAATCTTTACCCTAGAACAATCACCCTTAACGAGTCAAAGATCAAAAGTAAGCATCACAAGTGGTGTGATCAGTTTCGTACCCACAAACCCTAATACGAGTCGGAGGAATATTTCACCGAAAGACACTAAGGGTGTTAAAGGTGGTCCAAATGCAAATGCTTATGAAATCCTAGTACAATATAACGATATTATCATATTTGAAATAGCCTTATACAAAGTGTGAGTTCATTATTTTATCAAAAAGAAAAAGCAAAAATGTGAAAATTCTTATAAAAATAAAATTTAAAACAAAGCTTTTTTTAACTCTCCCCAACAGTGTCGCCACTGTGGAGTGGGTGTTTTTTTTTAATTAATAATGTTTAATAGAAAATTAAAGTTTATAGGAATAAATTCAAGAAAATTTGTGATGGTTAAACTTAATAACTAAAAAGATAAAATGATTACCAAAATAGGTAGGATTTTACTAAATCCGGATTCTAAGAATAAAATAGGATATCGATCTTAAATGGGATTTTAATACCAAAAGATGAGATTCTGGGTTTGGATAAAATAGTTACTAATCGCAGTTTTTATATTCGAAGACTAAATTAAATTTGATAAATTCATCATGGGTTTAATTGAAATAAAGTAAATAGGGAAGGGATAGAAATACTTTACAGCGGATTTCTGAACTTTAATAGTACCGGTATGACCCTACTTATTTTCCTACAAGATTGATCTTTGTATTAATGCAATTTAATGGAAATGTGCAAATAAACAAACTAAAATGAAAATAATAAAAAAAGTGAAATGAAGAATAACATAGATGAGAGAGAGATCAGAATAAAATGAGAGAAAGTTGGCTTTTCAGCGATATTACCCTCAGTTTACCTTTTCGTTTGTCCAGGATGACGTGAGAGCCAGTTAGGAACCATAGTTCTCATTTTGAGATCTTGAGTAGATTGAATGATTAAATGAATACTATGAATTCCAAATGTTGATTTGTGGGGGATTTTGATGATATTTTGGCTTCAATTCGATAACATGGATATCAGAAACCCGAGAGTGAATCTTGGCTGTATTTCGGCTTTAATTCAATATTATGAACCTCAAAAACCCGATAATGGATTTTAACGACATTTCGATTGTAATTCAATACTATGAATTCAAAATATCGAATTTTCGAGAGTATTTCAGCTATGATTCAATACTATGAATTCCAAATATTGAATCTTTGGGAGTATTTAGGCTGTAGTGAGATACTATGAATTCCAAATATTGAATCTTCTAGAGTATTTTGGCTGTAGTTAGATACTATGAGTTCCAAATATCAAACTTCCGTGGAATGATTTTGAAATTTCTGTGGATATCTGAAGGCGCACTTAGTTTAAGGAACCAAAGTGTTTGTCCCTGTGTAGAGTTTCAATAAATACCTAGTTCAGGGAACCGGGGTATTGGTTTTCTAGGGAGATATTCAAGTGGCTTGAAGGACTCTCATAGAGTTTCAAGGTGTTTTTGGGATTTTTATACCAAGTGTGGGCATTGGATTTTAACAATCCTTCTCACAAAATGATGATGAGAGCTATATGATGCAATGTCTTACAGGTGTTGTCCACCAAAGGTGTTCCTACTACTATAGACTTGTGATTGGCCGAAGTCAGGAGACCTAGTTTGACCTTAGGTACCTGTACTAGTTCTGTCTAGTGGTATCCCCTTATAACCGTATGGGTGGGGCCCCACCCATATCGATCCTCTGATTGCCTAATCAGCCTCTTTTGGAAGTAATCTCTTACCTTTTTTGGGAAAAGGCAGGTCTTGAATGCAGATTATTGCATTCAGACCTGACTCTCACCCTATAAATAGGGCCTTTTCCTGTCATTTCATAACACAGCTAAAAGGAGAAGTAAACTATAGAAAAATTATAGTAAAGTTCTAGAAATTTATATAGGTATAGAAAATGTATAGTGGAGGTATAGGAGGTATAAAATAGGGAGAAAACCCATCTTCTAAGGTTTTGTCTGCATTTCATTCGTTCCTAGCTTCTTTTATTAGGATTTAGGGGAGGTTTTGTCCACACAAATACTCACCTAAATAATCCTATTCCATCATCTACTTTGGCCGAACTCTCTCAATAGTAAAGGGATCAGCTCATAATGGATTTACGTCGCAAAGGTAACGCCGAATTGCATTACGCCGCTCTATTACAGAAATTTTTTACTCTGACTATTGGTTGCCTTACGTTAGCATAGCATAACCGAGGATTGAACACTCAGTCGAATGGCATTACGCAGCTCTATCATAAAAAGTTTTGATATTGGAATTCTCAAATCGGTTGTCTGCTAGGGTTGCCATCAACAGACCTGTCAAGAATGAAACTTGAGAAGTTAGGATGCGATAAATATGTCCACTTTTTATTGCTTGATTGATTCTGTGGAAAAAAAATATTTTTGCCCCTTAAATTAACAATCAAAAGGTGGAATGTTAAATGACTGAGTTTAGAAGAATTCGAAAGCCGAAAAGAAATAGCCGATCAGAGGGTTTTGCCCCTTGCGCTGAAAAGAATATTCTCGAGAATGTGCCAAGGCATAAGACGACAAAAAGGAATATATTCCTTTTCCATTATATATCTTTTACTTCTTCTTTCTCATGTCACACTTTCACATTTTATACAAAAATCTATGCAAAGAGATGAGATAGAAAGCCTTATGCGATTCTTCAAGATGCACTACCGGGAGGGCGACATGGACTATAGGTGTGGCCGGTCCCTTTGGCATGTGGTCTTCATGATATCGATACCTACATGGGCTATAGACCGACGTCTTAAATTCAAATATTCACCCAACAAGGAAAACACGCCTTTGTGTGCCAGGTAAACTAACAAAAACTAGAACTTCACTTCATTTTTCTTTTAAAAAATAACTATTATGTCATGAGCCTGAACTTTGAATTTTGGATTTTTTAGGTCCGAATTTAGATGACATAGGGTGCATAAATGCATGTAGAGTATATTAATTAGTGTTTTGGAGCTGAATTAGTAGGATTTTGGGTCAAAATTGAACGAAAAGGGGGCAAAAATTGATTTTTTAATTTTAGGGCAAATTCCGGTCACCGGTGCCGGCCGAAGTAGGGAGACGCTACTGTGGCCAGGCGAGAAGCTACTCCAGCATTTTAGACGCTACCATTGTAGTGTCTTGCCTGCCACCGGAGCATTTCACCTGTGGTGGCAGCGACAATGGCCGGTGACAGCGGCCACCCGCTGGGGAGGCACGAAAAAATCTTCGAGGTATAAATTCTTGCTTTGTTTTTCACGCTAATTTCGATTTTGGGGTCAAAAATTTTATTTGACACCGTCTTGATGCTGAAATTTGAGCTTTTCTTTGATTTTGCATACTTTAACCGATAAAAATTTATTGTTGTATTTTATTTTACAGCCTGCCGAAGTTAAACCATGGGGGTCACTTAAATGATGTGCGGATTGGTGGCATGATATTAAGACTCAAGCCACGACATTGCATATTGATTCGATTGTTCAGGCCATTCAGGACCTGGGATTAGACCGGTTGTTGGATATGTTGAACCAAGCACGAGTTTGGGCTGACTTAATGGATGACTCAGTATTGCTTAAGTTTTGATCATAATAATTAAGTTCGGTTTGGGATAATTAAATCAATAATGACGTTAAAATAAATAGTTTATAGTTTTAAGGGAGTTAGTAAATTCAAGGGTAGAATTTCGAGTCTCCGCTGACCGAGCTATTTAGTTTAACTCTGAGTGGTTTCTAGGCTGAGTATCTACTTAGTCACTGACTTAGTAATATTCACTCAGCGCTTGAGATTTAGATTTTATTTCTGATGTATGCATTTCATTCTATCATTTTAGCTGAGTTACTTTGTCTGTCAACCATATTGACCTCACCATTTAAGGTAAAAAGGTATCTTTGCTTTTAGTGTTACTTTTTGTAGGAACATTAATGAGATAAAGACAAAAAGAATGAATGCCCTGACAATACACAGAATTATGAAGAAAATGACAAAGTCTTCTAATGCAAAGTCGTAACAAATCAATTGTCACTTTGGGTAATTCTACAGATCTACCAACCTTGTATCGTGCACTCTGTAACATGTCAGAATATCAGAAGGAATGGGATGAAGATACGTGGCAATTCCGCCTAAGTTCTCTCTAACGGAAGACTGGCATCAAATGACAAATAATTCAAATTGGAGCTCAAATTTAAATCTAACGGATTGAAGTGTATTTTGCAATGGTACAATTCTATCTCTTAACGGATCGATTTGAAGAAGCAACGAGTGAATTACTGAGCTATCAATTTCAGAAGGTGCCAAGACAAGTTCAACCACTACTTTCTCAATCTGGCTATAAAAGGAGTAAGAAGGTAAGCATTAGAACTTGGTGATTACACTTGAATTTCCTAAAAGCAAAGACTATGTTAATTTACAAGCTTTAAAGGAATTCAAGCAAGAAAGCACAACTCAACTAGAATCTACTTTAGAATAAGAGAGAATAGATTAGATCAATCAATTGTAATATTAGATCACTTGTAACTGGATCAATGTTTCTATAAGTTGAGTCCAACTCTTGTTTAGACTCTGTATGAGTTGCTGACAGAAGAGGGTATTCTAGTCAGCAGGTGAGCGATTGCAGTCTGGAGGGTACTTACTGTAATTGGGAATTTTGTGAAAGGCTTCTCCGCCTAGGGTAAAGGAGTTGATATTAGTGGATTAAAGCCGAGACACTCTCTCGGGACTAGATGTAAGCACAGGTTTCCAAGCCAATATAAAATCTCTGGTTTCTTTACTTTATCGTATTTCCAGTTATTTCACTCAGCCAGCTGACCTCACTAAGTGAAAAAATTAATTATTGTGAAAACGTTTTATAAGTTCTTGAGTGAGTCATTCACCCCCTCCCCTCTGACTCAGTGAGTGTATGCATAGGGACCAATAAGTGGTGTCAAAGCAGTTCTCATTTCACAGATTTCACAATCTTTAAGACAAAGGCCATGGCGTACAAAGGGGAATCCAGTGGAAGGGCTCAAGCTTACATTTTGCCTGAAGGCATGTCAGTCACTAGGCCTCCTATGTTGAATGGAGACCATTATACTTACTGGAAGAATAGAATGACTAATTTCATTCAATCCTAGAGTATGCATGCTTGGATGGCTATTATGGAATGACCATATATTCCATATCATGTGAAGAATGGAGTATGAGTTGATAAGTACTCTACAGAATGGGATAACCAGGACTTAGTCAGACTAAAAGAAAATGCAGCTCCAATTAACTATCTTCATTGTTCTCTTGATGCTGCTAACTTTAATCACATTTCTGGATGCGAGACGGCAAAAGAGATTTGAAAGAAGTTGGAAGTAACTTATGAAGGATTACGAGTAGTTTCATATGAAGCCCAAGGAGGATATTTCCAACATGAAAACTAGGTTCATGAATATAGTCAATGAACTAAAAAGACTTGGCAAAACCTTCAAAGAAGAAGAGACTACCAAGAAGATTCGTAGAAGCGTGACTCAAGATTGGGAAGCCAAGAAGAGTGCTATTGAAGAGGCTCATAATTTGAAGACCTATAAGTTTGATGAGTTGATTGGAACTCTGCTGACTCATGAGATGTCTTTGAACTAATATGAAGATAAGTCCAAGAATTATAGATCCAAAGAGAAAGAGAACTCAAGCAGAGCTGTTGTTTTGAAAGTTGATGATGACGAAGAAGAAGATTCCTCTAAGGAAGGATATCAAGAGGAGAGAAAAGAAGAAATAGCTCTAATGACCAAGAATTTCAGAAGATATCTTGGAAAAGATAAGAACTTTTAAAAGTTTAGAAAGACAGGAAAGTATAAGAAGGGAGCAGTCGATAGACCATAAAAGGAATCCAATAAAGAGCATAACAAAGACATCAAATGCTTTGAATGTGGTGAGAAGCGGCATATTCAGTCAAGCAGTCCTAAGGCCAAGAACGACAAGTTCAAGAAGAAGAAGAGTAAGAAAGCCCTTGTTGCTATCTAGAGTGACTCTAAACAAGAGTCATCATCCTCAGATGAAGAGGCACAAGATTCTGCCAATGTGTGTCTCATGGCTAAGGACGATCTAGTTCACTCAAAGTTAGCCGACCAACTAACTACTTCCATTGCCAGACAATCATCTGACAAAGGCAAAGACAAAGGAAATTACTTGAGGTAACTCTTTATCTTTAGATGAGCTTGCCGCAGTACTTAATGATGTTATTAATGTGACTAAGAAGTCAACCAAATACATCAAATGGAAGATGTTAATTCTTTTACCTTACTTGATATCCTATACCTAATGGAGAAAGCTGAGTACCAAAATGGATATAACAGCAAACTCACTAAGAGATTGGATAAGCTAGCTACTGAATTAACAGCTTTGAAAAAGGTGTGGGTCCCTCCTCAACCTAGCAGGAGTACTCAAAGTAATTGCTCTCACCACTCTTAGAAGGTTTCTCAAAAGAGTAGAGTGAGCAGACCTAATCCTAAGGCCACTTGTAGTTTTTGTGGTGAGCTGGGACATGCTACAGCCATGTGTAGGCAAAAAAATGGTTACTATAATGGGTATAATTGGTCAAGGATGACCACCATTAACAAAGGAGGACCCAGCCAGAAAAAGGCATGGGTACCTAAGAAAACTTAACTATTTTTCAGGTGAGCCTGAGATCCACTAGTGATAGAAGAATGTGGTATTTGGATAGTGTATGCTCAAGGCATATGATAGGTTATGAAAAGTAGTTAATCACATTGGAGCAAAGAAGAAATGGAAGTGTCAATTTTAGAGACAACAAAAAGGGAAAGATTATTGGCAATGGCACTATAGGAGTGAAGCCTTCAATTGATAATGTGTCTCTAGTGAAAGGCCTAAAGTTCAACTTGCTAAGCATTGCTCAGCCGTGTGACAAAGGCAGGAAAGTGATTTTTGACTCAGTGGGCTGCCCAGTCATTGATGGTAACTCTGACCAAACTATTCTTTATGCTCATAGAATTATTAATGTTTATATGTTATTTTCCCCCAGCTCCAATTATATATGCTTAGTTTCTAAGGAGGAAAACTCAAGGCTATGGCATAGAAGGTTAGGATATATCAATATGACCAATCTGTCCAAATTAGCCCGAAATGAACTTGTTGAGGGATTACCCTATCTAGCCTTTGAAAAAGATAGACTTTGCTCAGCATGCCAACTTGGGAAATAATTTAGGAAGACCTTTAAATCATTAGCTGATATATCTTCTTCTTGTCCCCTTGATTTTCTACACAAGGATTTATGTGGGCCTTATGGTTGTAAATGCTTCATATTAAACACTAAAGACTAATTGGCTAAATCTGACCCCAAGGCTAATGAAGGAATCTTTCTAGTTACTCAACACATAGTAGGGCATACAGAGTGTATGTCAAGAGGACTGGCATCTTAGAGGAGTCCGTGCATGTAGATTTCGATGAAACTAACAATGTAGGTAGAGAAGCCAGTGGTGATGAAAGAGAAATGGAACAAGTCAGCGGATTAGTCAGTCAGCCCATTATTATTCCTGATCCAGTACCAGAAAAGGAAGATGAAGAAGTTAACATAGATCAATCAATCAACTTTAATGATGATGTGGATGCTCAAACAATGATTGTAGCTCGGCAAGTTGATCATGATCTATCAAAAGGAGTCAAAACAAGGAAAGATCACCCAGTTGACAAGATTCTTGATAGTGTGCAAAATCAAGTGGTGACTAGAGGTCAGCTGAACAGAATGATAAGCCATTGAGTCTTTGTATAATTGATTGAACCAAAGAAGTTTGAAGATGCTGAGTTTGATGACAACTGGATGATTACAATGTAAGAAGAGCTAGACCAATTTAGAAGAAATAAAGTTTGGGATTTGGTGGGGAAACCACAAGGAAAGTCAATCATAGGCACCAAATGGGTTTTCAAGAACAAGCTAGATGAAGCTGGTAATGTTGTCAGAAAGAAAGCCAGACTAGTTTCTCAAGGCTACAATCAATAAGAAGGCATTGATTACGGAGAAACATTCACACCCGTAGCAAGACTTGAAGCCATAAGAATTCTTTCTGCTTTTGCATCCCATATGAATATAAAATTGTTTCAAATGGATATGAAGAGTGCATTTATTAATGGTTATATTCAAGAAGAAGTCTATGTCCGACAGCCCCCGGGCTTTGAAGACCCCAAGTATCCAAATCATGTTTTTAACTTGAAGAAAGCTCTATGTGGACTGAAACATGCTCTAAGAGCTTGGTATGAGATATTGACTAACTTTTTAATTAGCAAAGGTTATATCAGAGGAAAATCAGATACAACTCTGTTTATCAAGAAGAGGCATCAATATGTGTTGCTAGTCCAAATAAATGTTGATGATATCATATTTGGAGCAACTGATGAATGGCTATGCAAAGAATTCATTCAGTGGATGAAGAAAGAATTTGATATGTCAATGATGGGAGAGCTTAATTTCTTTCTTGGTTTGCAAATCAAGCAAGGAAAAGATGGAATCTTCATCAGCCAAGCTACGTATGCCATGGAAGTTCTCAAGAAGTTTGACATGGATAAAGCCAAGCCAATGTCAACACCCATGGCCACTAATACAATTCTAAGTATGGATGAGGAAGGTAAACCTGTAGAGAGTAAGCTCTACAGAGGTATTATTGGATCTCTACTTCACTTAACTGCTAGTAGGCCTGACATTCAATATGATGTATGTTATTGTGCAAGATATCAAGCTAACCCCAGAGAAACTCACTTAACTACTATTATGAGAATTCTTAGGTATTTGCTCGGCTCTATTGATGCAGGTTTATGGTATCCAAGTAATGTAGACTTCACTCTAAGAAGATACACTAATGCTAACTATAGAAGAGACAAACTTGAAAGCAAAATCACCGCAGGAGGTTGTCATTTCCTTAGTGATTGTCTAGTATTATGGTATAGCAAAAAGCAGACTTCTATGGCACTAGGTATAGCTGAGGCTGAGTATATGGCTATAGGAAGTTGTGTAACACAATTGTTATGGATCAAGCAGCAACTGGAGGATTATGGTATTAAGTCTAAGTTTCTTGATGTCATGTGTGACAACAAGAATGCAATTGACCTATCCAAGAATCCAGTTCAATATGGCAGGATAAAGCATGTTGATAATAGACATCAATTCATAAGGGATCATATGCTAAAAGGAGAAGTCAACCTAACTTACATTCCATCTGAATAATAGTGAGCTGACATATTCATAAAACCTATTGGAAAGGATCAATTCAACACGCTAAGACAACTGATTGGAATGTCCAATCCAATTTGAAGAAATACATCTCACTCTGGCCTACTCTAGAGCTAACCAAACTAAGGCGTACTCTAAGCTTCAGTGAATTAGGTCATGTATTTCTTTTGCCGCTTGAATTTTAGACATGTCATTAATTATCATCGGTTATCTTTCAAACTTAAACTTGATAAAAACGGTAGCAAGTTATTAAATGATCCATATTCAGAGCAGTTATCCTGTGTTTCTGGCGTTCATTAATCCTACGGTATACATTATGCAATCTAACTATTGAATCTTAAGACTATGGATTATGAGTCGTACACGTAGCTTTGCAGGTTTATGCAAAGAGTTTTTGGCTATTCAAGGAGAAATGCAGAAAGAGGAAAGGTTACTTTACCAAAATTCCTTTCTTTGCAATTTCCTTCCTAAATCCGTAAAATCTTACTTTTCTCAAAGCAAATTCACTATAATGACCACATCATGGTGGAAATTTGATCTCTTTGTGAGAAACAAGAAGGATACATGTTGGGTTACTACCGGAGATCATATTGCTCAGTTAGCAATAAGCGTGGACAAAATTGAAGAACTCAGAATTCCACCAGCAATAAAATATACTCCAACAAGATGGTGTTTCATGGAGAAAACGGAGGTAAAGCACCCAACTATAGTAGACATGCTAATTTTCTACAGTGATGATGGGTTTGGGAAGTGGGGTTGTCAGCACTACTTGAGAGGGTTCTTTGAAATTCCTAATGGTGACTATGAGGAAATTATAGATAGATTCCACAATGGTATTCACTTGGTGGAAGGTCAGAAAGGAATTTTTTGTAACCACCATAATGGGGAGGAAATTTTATGTAACCCCTAAGCTGGTTGCTGGACTACTGGGGATGAAGGAAAGAGGACATAAACTGCGAGTCATCAATGATGAAGGCCATGTTGATATCCCTATAGATTACGAGATACATGCAGATTATAAGGCTAGTGAACTAATTGCCTCAATGTTCACTAAGGAAGGGAAGCAAGCTCATGAGCTTGTGACAAAGGTGCTACTGCCTAAGACAGGATCAACAAGAAGCTACTCTAAGTTTGAGAGAGTGTTTGTGTATGCTCTAACCTGTAGGATGAGCATAGTTAGCCTATGGCTATCTTATACAAATTTTTGAAGGTAAATAAGAATCTAGTGTATGGGCAGTTGGTTATGGAGATCTGTAGAGCATATGAGATTGATATAGAAGGATAGGCAGCTAAGAGCAACATTCAGATGAAGGTGATTGAGTCCAGAATACTGAGCAATGCTTATTTTTATGGACTTAGAGCCAATGAGAGACCTGAAAACACATAGTACATTAAGCGAAAGCAGGGAGAAGTAAGAGTGAAGGATTCCTAGGCTATCATGAAGATGAATCCTATTCAGCCTCATAAGGAGGATCTGACCTTAGATGCTTTTATGGCTAAGGAGCTTGAGAGGATTACCAAGCTCAGAGTTGAGAAAGGAGAAGATATGTCAGAGAAGCAGGCTGTGAAGAAGGAGGTAAGGAGAGACTCCAAGAAGGAGAAGAAAGGGAGCTTAATGAGATTAGTTCTAGCTGTTGTCCCTAATAAGACAAGGTCTTCTAAGGAAGCTAAAGAAGATAAAAGAAGGTAGTTGATTCCTAAGGAGATAGAGGAAGAAAAGAGGGCTGAGGAATAGTTGAGAGAGGAGATGCCCTTGAAGAGGGAAAAGAAGAGGAAGGTAGATGCTGCTCAGCTGGATGAGGTTACTACTAAGGGAAAGGAAGCTATATCAGTTCCTACTCCACAGGTAGGTCAGCTTGAGAAGAAGTTGATGGTGAAAAGAGGGACTGGGGTAGTCCAAGATGTTGAGAAAACTGAGAGAGTGAAAGCTATTGAGGAAGAAAGAATCAGAAAGAAGCAGGAGGAAATTGAAGCCACTATAAGCAGAAAGGCTGAGGAAGCAGTAACAGTAGTAGGTAAGGCTAAGGCTAGCACTGAGCAAATTTTGCAGAAACATATAACTAGCTTGGCTGAGAAGGAAGTGCCAGAGGTAGTAGAGGAGGTGATAGGGGCTCTTGAGGCAATAGAAAATAAAGAAGAGCAGGAGGAGGAAGATGATGTGGTAGAAGTTGAAGCTGTAGAATTTAATGTGCTAAACTCTGACCAACAGGTCACTCTGACTACTAAGGAAGCCAAGGAAGCTAGGAAGGTGAGGAAGAGGGGTTTATTGGAGAGAATAAAAATAGTGATAGATGAGGATGAAGGAGATCTTGAAGATAAGGAGGAATAGGAGAATGTAGTTGAGTACGGAGCTCAGCTGACTGAGGATTCACATACTCAGGTCAGCGAGTTTGTTGTTGAAGGTGTTGTGGAAGAGAAGGAAGCTGAAGAACCCTTTACTATCCTAAACACATCCACCAAAACACCACTCTCACCTACACCAATTTATGCTTTACCCCTACCAAAAAGCCAATCACCATCCACATCCAACTCAAACCTATCCACTGACCAAAATGACCAAAACTCTTACCAAATAGCCATCATCCTATACCTTTCCCCCATAGGATCTCCTGTGCATGAACAATTATATTTGGAAGGACCTCCACCAGTCAGAGGACCTCAAATTATTGAGGAGATTCCTGAAACACAACAACCTCAACAACCACAACCATAATCACAACCCCAATTTATTAGGAGATATAAGGAGGTTGGGAAGAGTAAGGTTTCAAGGACTAAGGACTGATGCTGAGATTGATACTAAAATAGCTAAATCATTGTTTTCTGGGGAATTCTTGAGGAAGATTGCAAAGGCTGTGGAGCTAGTGCAAGGATTCATGAATAATGTTGAGGATATGAAAGAGCACCTCAACTCTATTCCTATATAGTTTTCTTTGGTAAAGGCAATAGTTTCCCATATGTTGCCTTTATTATCTATTGTAGGTAGGCAGGCTGGAGGATTGAAGTTAGACGTTGAAGGGCTCAAGAAACAGATGGCGAAGATCTATGAGAGCAACTGCGAGGTGCTTAATGATGAAAGGGATTTAAGAAACTCCATGATTGATAAGTTTAATCCCTTACTTGAGGCTATGCTAAAGGTGCTAGATGGGTATAGCATTCTAAGCAAGGAAAATGAAGATAACAAAGCTATTTTGAATATTGTTGTTGATGGCCTTAATGCTTTGATAACCGTGGTAACCAAGAATCAAGGATTACACAGTGACTTAAGGTTAGTGAAAGAGGAAATGTTGAAGGGAGTTAAGGACTTAGAGGGAGCTGTACTAAATGCCTTGAAGAGGCTTAACATTTTAGATGCTCTGAGTAGTGACATAGTTATGGCAGATGCTGAACTGGAGCCTACACTTCACCAGAAACTTTGTTATATCAGAGACTAAATCAAGCAAGTTCAAGCACATGTCATCAACAATGGAGAAGCCATTGATAAAATTCACGATAAAATAGCTACTCATATTAGGAGCACTCCCATGCTAGAGAGGATTCTAAGGGAAAATAATCAAGCCAAGGCTCTGGATAGTCTTACCCAAATTTCCAAAGAAGGTTTAAATGCTCAATGTCAAATCAATCTCTCTCAATCTTGCAAGTTAGTAGGCTTATTTGCATTTCTTAGAGAATAAGATGCTATATCTCAAGAAATCTATGAGTTGTTGGTGCAAAATTTTTCATCTAATGTTTATGGATAGCTTGATACTTTTCAGAAGTCTTTGAGTTTGTTTGACCTTCAAACTCAAGCCATTTTGGATGCAATGGCAATGGGGGGGAAGGAGTATCGCATGAAGCGTGAAAAGGAAGAGAAGGAAAGAGAACAGAGGATTGCCGAATTTTTATATAACCTATATAAGGATTTAGAGCGCATTCAAAATGAATATCATGTGACTAGAGAAAGGAAATGCAAGGAGATGACACTGCCCAAGGAGAAAAAGACCAGATGGGATTGGCAGGGTTTTGAAGAAAGAAGAGCGAATTTGGGAGCTCTGCCTATACCAAAGGATAAGAATAGAGTTGTTGTAATTGTTAGAGCTAAATGTAAAACTTAGAATAGATTAACTATTTGTTATCTATAATCAAGTTATTAATTAATAAAAGATTAGATTTTCTATTCTAAGTTAAGATCTTCTTAACTTCATATATTTTCCTCCATATATATATATATATATATATATATATATATATATATATATGCTCTGATCTCTTGTAGAAATATATCAGAAGTATTGAGGGATGCTGAACTTAGAAGATTCAAGAATTATGGAGGAGTTAGCATTCACTTTGAGCAGATTAAAGATACTGAACAAAAGACATATCAAACACAAGTATAAGGTAACTCTGATCTAGATATCTTATTGATTTCATTCTTGTTCAAGTTAATTGCCATTCATCAAAATGGGGAAGATTGTCGAACCAAGCACGAGTTTGGACTGACTCAATAGATGACTCAGTAATGCTTAAGTTTTGATCATAACAATTAAGTTTAGCTTGGGATAATTAAATCAATAATGACGTTAAAATAAATAGTCTCTGGTTTTAAGGGAGTTAGTAAATTCAAGGGTAGAATTTCAAGTCATTGTTGATCTAGTTATTTAGTTTAACTTTGAGTGATTTCTGGGCTTAGTATCTACTTAGTCACTGACTTAGTAATATTCACCCAGCACTTGATATTTAGATTTTATTTCTACTGTGTGCATTTCATTCTATCATTTCAGCTGAGTTAATTTATGTCAGTAAACGCTGCTGACCTTACCATTTAAGGTAAAAAGGTATCTTTGCTTTAGGTGTTGCTTTCTATAGAAACATTAATGAGACAATGACAAAAAGAATTAATGCCTTGACAAGACATAGAATTAGGAAGAAAATGACAAAGTCTTTTAATGCAAAGCTGCAACAAGTCGAATGCCACTTTGGGTAATCCTGCAGATCTACCAACCTTGTATCGTGCACTTTGCACCATGTCAGAATACCAAAAGGAATAGGATGAAGACAAGTGGCAAGTCAGCGTAAGTTCTCTCTAATAGAAGACTGGCATCAAACGACAAAGAATTCAAATTGGAGCTTGAATTTCAATCTAATATACTAAAATGTATTTCACAATAGTGTAATTCTATCTCTTAACGGATCGATTTGAAGAAGCAATAGGTGAATTACTGAGCTATCAATTTCAGAAGATGCCAAGAGAAGGTCAACAACAACTTTCTCAATCCATCTATAAAAGGAGGAAGAAGTCAAGCATTAGAACTTGGTGATTACACCTAAATTTCCTAGAAGCAAAGACTTTGTCAATTTACAAGCTTTAAAGGAATTCAAGCAAGAAAGCATAACTAAGCTAGAATCCGCTTCAGAACAAGAGAGAATATATTAGATCAATCAATTGTAATATTAGATCATTTGTAACTAGATGAACATTTCCATAAGTTGAGTCCAGCTCTTGTTTAGACTCTTTGTGAGTTACTGACAGAAGAGGGTATTCTAGTCAGCAGGTGAACAATTGTAGTTTGGAGGGTACTTATTGTAATTAGGGATTTTGTGAAAGGCTTCTCCACCTAGGGTAAAAGAGTTAAGATTAGTGGATTAAAGCCAAAACACTCTCTCGAGATAGGATGTAAGCACATGTTTCTAAACCAGTATAAAATCTCTGTGTTCTTTACTTTATCGCATTTCCGGTTATTTCACTCAGCCAGCTGACCTCACTCAGCAAAAAAATTAATTATCGCAAAAAAGTTTTATAAGTTCTTGATTGAGTCATTCATCCCCCCTTCTGACTCAGTGAGTGTACGCGTAAGGACCAATAATATGCATTACCGATGAATAGTCGACTGATGTGCCCCACTATTCTAGCTAGCTTGGTTGAGAGTTGGAGCGAGACCGCACATACTTTTCATTTGCCGGTGGGTGAGCTGACGATCACTCCGTTAGATATAGTTGCTATGACCGAGCTACCTTGGGAGGGCTGCTTCATACACTTTGACGTCTATTTAGAGTAGTTTTGCACGGATTCAGCTGCCCTTTCCCGGATATTGAGCTTGCTTGGGGTTACCATAGTGGATGATGGAGTGCTGAGGTACAGCCAGCTACATGATCACTAGATTAAGGCGACTGACATTAGCGGGGACTACTTTGATCAGTACTTGAGGTCATTCCTCATGACATTACGTACATGCCTCTTCTTTCCTTGTGGTATGAGCCGAGTTACTCTTGGATTGCTATGCATCCTAGAGAGACTGACAGAGTTCAAGATGTGGAACTAGCCAAGAGCCATCCTCGGGCAGATATATTATGCGCTTAACTATTTGGCCCGAGAGGGATCCAATGCGCTTAAGGCCTTGTAGCTGTGGAGTTTGGTGAGCGGCCCTATCCTTCGGTCTTAGCCATATTGCTTATTCGGCTTACTGATCTTTTCATTTTCATGTCTTTGTAAATGTGGGCCTTTGAACACTTAATAGTTCCTCCCCTGCACTCGACGCATGACCTCCCTCGAGGTCACATACTATCACTCACTAGATGTTTGGATGGTCTGATGTAGAGCTAATGGATGCATTCGCATGATATAAAGAGTATTTACGGCAGCTTAAATGCCAGGTAACATTATTTCCTTCACATTTTCACCCATTAGTGCGAAACCATATGGACAAATGAGAGGATACTTGCAGTGATTTATTGTGATGCTTATTTTAGTTTATTGACGAACCATGGAAGAGATTTTCCTACTATCGAGAAATGAAGAATATTCAATGCATAGTGGATGGATGTCGGTTCATCTTGGAGTGCCCCTATTCCTAGAAGTGGTATTTTGGGGAGCGAGTTAGTCGATGGAGGACGAGTACTATAGCTCGGAGAAGGGTTCCCTCAGATGTCCTACTTGGTATGTAAGCCTGAGTTTTAGACGATGACAGCTATAAGGTGCCTTCAGTCAGTCGAGATTATACTATTTTCCAGAGGCATCTCATTCCAGAATGCCTGAGGAAGACTAGGGCTGATGTTCCTTAGGATTTCAAATTCAAGGATAATGACATTGTGATTGAGGGAAGTGAGGGATTCAAAAGCGGTGACAATTATTACAATGAGCCTCCCCTAAAGGACGATGGGGCTAGAGAGGTCGTGAGCCACGATAATACCGGAGATGCTAATTCGAGCTTTGATTCTACCGTCCTTTGCCAAGAGCAATGGAAGAGGGTATATTCTTTAAATCCTGACCATTCCTATCAAATACTTTTGTGATTCTGACCCATCTTGCTTATTTGATGCTAGAATTCCTCTTTTATGTTTTCAGGGGTCCCGCAAGAAGAGGAGGGGTGGTTCCACTACCAGCACTGAGGGGCATGGCGAGCCTTCTTACCGATACACTACTGATCTTAAGACTATTTCCATAGAGCCAATCCCGTCTAAGACTATTTCTATAGAGCCAATCCCACCTACTTGGGTAGCTCCTTCACTACGAAGAGTGGACGAGGTCATGATGAACCTACTAGAGACCTCACTCTCACTGATGTGTCAACTAGGATTTTGCGAGGAGATGCTTATCGGGGAGTCGAGGGTGCCCCTGTACTATGTTCTATAAGATACCACACATGTAAGAATGCCAACTTACACACTTTACTAGTCTTTGCTTACTATTGTTTTACCGTACTGATTGGTTGGTTATACCTTTATATTTGATCATATAGGTACCTATTTCTAAGATCAAGCATATGGCTCGGGGATACTCTGGCATAAGGGACCTGCTACTTGCACAGGATTCTATGAGCTGGGTAATGACTCTATCTTCTTGCCTACAACAAATAGAGAAAGGATATGCAAAATATTTATTAGAATTGTGCATGTATGAATGAATGCATGATTTATCGGGCTAATTTTCCTTTGATTGTCTGCTCTTCCAGGCTTTTGTTGCTATAGAACAGGATAGATGCCGCACCAAGCATGAGGAGCAGATGAGGCTAGAGTGTGAGCTAGTAGATTATCGAAGCCAGATAGCCGGCTATCAGAGCCAGAGAGCCCAGAATTAGGCGCAGCTCACAGTCAAGTCTTGAGATAGGTACAGCCTACGCGATTGCCTTCATGGTGCAGAGAGCGAGAGGTGCTAACTTTAGGCTCATCTCTGGGATTATGAATATATAAGGGGTGCAGACACGCACGAGTTTGATGATATCCTTACTGATACGAGAGCTCCTGAGCCCTTTAGAGCTTCAGCTACCGTGCTGGAGGATTCTATAGTGCAGCTTGTAGGGGGCAATCATTCCACTAGTGCCATACACTAAGAGGATGCATGTGACTCATGTGGTGAGGAGGTGGATGATGACGTCAGTTGTTATCTCAATACTGACCAAGAAGATCAGACCTGATGACCACTATCTTATCTTACTTTATTTTGCTTATTTATTGCACTTGGTGGTTGACACATTGATGACTTGATACTTAGCTATTTTTTGGTGTGACTGATGTGATTATTTGATTGCTCGCGAGATGGATGCTAGGTGCGATAGATGCTTGACTAGGAATGAACTGATTAATCTTTACAATCATCCGAATTAATAATAGCGCGATCTTATTTATCAGGCAATTAGTAGATAGAGATCATCGATGGTGACATACAATGCATGACTGATGCACTGGCAGGGCTCCGGTATATTGCTAATGGCAAGTGAACGTGTCATTCCTTCACGCGGCATTCGTCTACTAGGATCCAATGGACCATGTATTCCGCTTCTCGAATTTTGAGATGCATCCGATGGTGGAGGAGTTTCAAGTTATTCTTGAAGTGACTTGCTTTTATGGGATGTGGTTGCTATGCCGGAGGTGCATTTTAGGGCCAATGATCAGCTGACTGGGTTACAGAACCTGGATTCCCCTGCTACTTTTCTTTTATAGATTCCTGGGTCACCGGTGTTTTATCTCAGTAGGGTACTTGATTCGTGCATGGCTACCCCTAGATCGCACATTTCTTATCCTTTTATGGTGGCTAACTGCTCATTGCCGAGTTCATCTGTGGAGTTGGCACTATTGCTCTATTTCGTCTGGTTTTGATCATTGGACAGGCCTTGGAGGGTATCTCTCCATTGTTCATAGGGTTAGCTGAGACCCTAATTAATCTGGACAGAGCTGTTGGCGATCCCGACCTCATTGGGGATCACTTCTCTGTATTATAGGTATTCCTCTAACTGTAATTCAAACCTAAATCTGCATCTAAATCTTAAACTAAATCTCAATCTGAAACTAAATTTGTATCCGAAACCGAATCGGATACTAAAACTAAAACTGATTCTAAAATTGAATCTGAAACTAAAACTGAATCTGAATTTGAAACTGAAATACAGGTTTAGCTCTTAGAGAAGCTAGCTTTACTTTAGGATCCTCGGGGAGATCCGAGATGATATGGGCCTAGGAATTACCATAGGAGGACCTACATCATCGGTCAACATAATACCCTAAAATTTGATGATTGGATGGAGATCATAGAGGGATAGGTCGACTTAGATATTCACTAGGTCTGCCGCTCGTGGGAGATCTCTGATGTTCTGGTGGATATCAATGGTGGTAAGGTTTGGCTTGTAGGGTTGTAGTACTTTGTGCATTACTCGCCTTATTGCTTGTGCCTATAATAGGGACATTGACAGAGGGTCCTAATTCATCTGGATGACTTTGTGGCCGGGCAGTCCTCAGCCCATCTTCTTGATCATCTTAGAGACGTATGGAGACGTTGAACGAGGTATGACACTCCAGATTATGACCGATTGGATGCTATCACTACTAATGGCTTCTAACGAGCATAGCTATGCCGCATTTAGGGACTATGGAGTTGGGCAGAGCATCAGCATACTTGGTTTAAACGGAGGGACAGGCAGGCGGGACTCGAGCCTTTAACAGCAGAGGAGAGGATGGCTCAAGCTTTTGACTCCCACTATGATGATGATGATGATGATGATGAGGGAACAGGCCCCTCTGGGTGATTGATGATATTACGTTATCTTTTCTTTTATTTATCTTTACTTTTGCATGGACCCGAACATTGTGTTAGGCCCATCAGACTTTTATTTCTTACTTTTATGTCCTAACTTTTGCCTGGAACGCCCTTTTCAGGTTTTCAATTCAGCGGACTTTCCGGCTTTGGAATAGACTTAGATGTTTTCAGCCTATCAGAATTTATGCCTCTTTATTATATACCTATTTTATTATTTTTATTTAGTGCATGAGAATTTGGATTAAGTGACACCTCGAATTCAACTTATCTACAACATTTTGCATTTGGGGCCCAATATATTCGTTTGCACACAAACATAAGTGCTCAGTGAAAGTGACATTTCCATTAATTGAATTAAGCCTGAGTACATAATGATGATAACCATTTCTACCAACTCAAACACTGGTGTTAAATAGCCTATAAAGGTTTTCAGGCCAATAAACTCTCGTAGCTCACTTTCACCCGAACTTTTACCTAAACCGTCCTTTTCGAATTTTCAGCCTAGCGATCTATTCTTGCACCCTAACTTTTGCCTGAATGGTTTGTGGAATACCAAACAGCGGGATACATCCTAATTTTTTCCCGAGTAGTAGAAGACCACTCTTCGGGTGATTTATTAAATTTATTTTTTAATGTGCCGCTTTTCTGGATTCGATTCTTTTGGTTTAGATATGATAATGCTTTAACCAATCCTGACTGATGGGGTTCATGAACTCATTTCCATCCATATCCATCATTTTCATTCCGTCTTTACCAAGAACTTACTTAATTAGATAAGGACCTTCCCAATTTAACTAAAACTTCCCCCTTGGATTAGTGTTGGTAGGCTTCACCTGCTTTAAAACCAAGTCATCGGCTTTCAATGGGCATCAGAGATGCTTAACCCGACTATTGTAAGCTTTTGCCATATGCTACTGATACATTTGGAGGCTATCCAAGGCTTTTTAGCGCTGCTCGTCCATGGCATTCAGTTGTTCAAATCTTGTCCTTGTCTATTTGGGCTTTTCTAGTTTGGATTCGAGTGCCACTCGCAGAGACTTCATCTCAATCTCAACTGGTAGGATTGCTTTCATGTTGTAAACCAAAGAGCAAGGGGTTTAAATTATGGGAGTTCTGATGCTTGTTCGATACCCCCAAAGAGCAAATGGTAACTTATCAGCCCAATCATGATAACTGGCGATGGTTTTGGAAAAGATTTTCTTAAGATACTTATTAGCTGCCTCCACCGCACCGTTGGCTTAGGGGCGGTACGGTGAAGATCTATGATGCTCAATGCCATATTTCTTGATTAGATCGGCAGTTGGCCCTTGAAACTGGATGCCATTATCTGACATGATATGATGAGGTAGACCATACCGAGCAAAGATATGCTTTTCTACAAACTAGGCCATTTTCTTGGAGGTAATACTGTGAACAATTCAGCTTCCACCCATTTTGAGAAATATTCCACTGCCACAATGATAAAGTGATGTCCGTTAGTTGAAGATGGCCAAATTTCACCAATTATATCTATCCCCCACTCTGAGAATGGCCAAGGAGTAGATAAACTGTGAAGCTCGGTAGGTGGAAGATGTTGATTATCACTGTATATTTGACATTGATGACACCTCTTAACCTCGGAGACACATTCGGCAATCAGAGTTAACCAAAAGTACCCCATTCACTGAATCTTTTTGGCTGAGGCCAGGCCATTTATGTGCAGTCAACAATCACCTACATAAACCTCACCCACAATCCTACGAGCCTCATATACGGTTAAAAATTGAAGCAACAAACCGTCTGAAGTCCCCTTGAAGAGATCATTGCCGCTGATTCTGAATTAAACGGCCAACTTTTGTAGAGTAGCTGAATCAAAATCAGTAGCATTCTCGGGATACTGGCCATGATAGAGGAATTGTACAATGTCAGAGTACCAGCAGTGTTCATCATTGATGGAGAAGACTTGGGCAATGTCGCGTGAATGGTAAGGCACCTTCGTAGAGGCGAAGATGAGAGGGTAAATGGGTTAGCGCTAAGGACCTTCCCACATTGAAGCTAGTGTAGCTAATGAATCGGCCATCGAATTTTGATCCCGAGGAACATGCTGATAAAGACATGTCTCCAACTTAGCTGATAAATCCCACAAGGCATTGATATAAGGACGAAGAAATTCTTTCTTGATATCCCAATCCCCCAAAACTTGACAGATTACCAAAGTCAAATCTCCAATCATAGAAACATGCTCTGCCCCTACGAGCAGAAGGGCTTCGAGACCAAATAGGCAAGCTTCATACTCAGCCCCATTATTAGTAGTGGGAAACTCCAATCGCTTAGACAGAGGGATGACTTCACTATTGGGTGTGAATAAAATAACTCCAAGGCTTGTTCCAAATCTGCTCACGACACCATTGAAATACAAAGTCTGTAAAGGCTTTGCTACCTCAATTATTGCCAACTGCTCGTCGGGAAAATCCAAGTTCTTGACATAATCGAATTCGAGAGCTTTATTTGCCAAAAAGCCTATAATTGCTCTACCTTTGATAACTTTCTTTGTGACATACTCAATATCGAATTTAGAAAGAAATAGTAACCATCTTGATAACTTGCCGAATAAAGTTGGCGACTGATAAAGATATTTGATTGGGTCAACCTTAGCAACAGCCTGAACCTTGTATGACTGGAAGTAGTAGCGTAACTTCTTAGCTAACCAAACCATGACAACAGACGTCTTTCCAATAATTGAATAATGAGCTTCATAATCCAAAAGATTTTTACTTAAGTAGTACACCGCGTGCTCCCGCTAACTGTCATCTTCCTGAACCAACATTGCCCCTATGGTGGAATCATCAATTGTTAAGTACAGAATCAATGGTTTACCGGAGGGGCAGGTCAAAGGACGGGCGGCTGAAGAAGATAGGCCTTGATTTTGTCGAAGGCAATCTGACAATGCTCATCCCACATGATCGGTTGATGCTTCCTTAGTAGCTTGAAGATTGGCTCACAAACAGTAGTGAAGTGAGAAATGAACCTACTAATTTACTGAATAAAACCGGGGAAGGATCAAACTTCTTTTTCGGTCTTTAGAGCAGGCATATCCCTAATTGCTTTAATCTTATCGTGATCCATTTCAATCCCTCTCTGACTAACCACATGACCCAAAAGCTTTCCTGATGTAACCCCGAATATGCACTTCTTTGGGTTAAGGCGTAAGTTTTATTTCTCTATACGAGTCATAAACTTATCTAAAACCGTGGGGTGCTCTTCTCTGGTAGCAGACTTAACCAACATGTCATCCACATAGACCTCCACTTCTTTGTGGGTCATGTCATGCAAGAGAGTGGTGACAACGCACTGATAGGTTGCTCCGGCGTTCTTTAAACCAAATGGCATGACTCGATAATAGAAGACTCCCCATTTTATGATAAAGGCTATCTTCACTTTGTCAATTATGTCTAACAAAATCTGATTGTACCTGAGAATTAATCCATGAATGAGTACATTGAGGCCCTGGCGGTGTTGTCAATTAGTACATTGATATGGGGTAGAGGAAAATCATCCTTCATTAAAGCTTTGTTTAGATCCCTATAATCTACACAAACCCTTACCTTACCGCCTTTCTTTGGGACCGGGATGATGTTTGATAACAAGGTCGAATACACAACAAATTCAACATACTTAGCTTCAATCATATTAGAAACCTCTGCTCTAACCTTGTCAGCCCACTCTGGTCTTATTCTTTCGAATTTTTCTTGACAAGATGGAATCTAGGATTGGTTAGGATGTGATGCTCGGCAAAATGATCATCAATAGCAGGCATGTCCATATGCGACCAAGCAAAAGCGTTAACATGATCTTTTAGCACTTTGATTATCTCTCTTTTTATCTCAAGGGTTAAGTCATTAGAAATGGTTACCATTTTTGGGTTATCATCTATACTCAAGTTTATTTTAGTTAAAGAAACATCATGAATACTGAACACATTATACTTATGATTAAATGAATTCATGGGCCAGTCGGGCAAAACATCAAGCAACTAAGTGAAATCAGAATCTTTCAATTAATTAAAGGCCTTATAGGCTACATTATTCTCATAAAAAACACTAGAAATATTAAAAGTTACATCATCATAGATAGAGTCATCCTCCACATGCGGAGGGTCTCGAATAGTGGCATCGGCAGAGTTGACACCCTCGGTCGGTTCTATGAGTAGGTCGTCCAGTTGGAGACCCAGAGCTTTCTCTTCCTCTATAGTTAGCATACCTACTTCAATAGTAAGAGATTGGGTGAGCTTCTTCACGGCTTCAGCTAGAGGATTGGCTTCATCATTCTTCTTCCACTTCTTCTTAAGCAGAATAGAGCATGGGTTGAGACATAGCAGTCGCAACATCTTTAATATCTTGATCAATAGGCTTCTCTTCATCTGAATTGGGATATAGCTTCCCCTTATCTTTCTCATCGAATGCAACAATAGATACAGGCTTGATCGGGTTCTCCTCCCTCTTAATAAGCAGACCTTCTCAAAGTCATACACATCTTTGAAGATCTTGAAACCTGGCCAAATCTGACCACCAAGCTCGATGGGCTCAGGTTCCCCCTTGTAGACTCACTTTCCTTAAACTTCACAAACATTGATCACACCATAATACATGGGGTGATGACGCCTGTAAATCTTCTTTGGGGTATATCCAAAACTAGCTCACTTTAGATGCTTCTTGATTGGGATAGGATCAATCATTCCTCCATGGTGCTTTGCTAGCCCTTGACCTGGCACATGGACACTCTTCCTCATCATTTTTCTAGCAGCAGGTGAATATCACTTATAGTAAGGGGCTTTAGGCTTATCATTACAGACAATAGCTATTTGGAATCCAAACTTCCCTTTCAGCCTCCATAATGACCACCACAGATGCTTTATCCGCTTCAATAATAAAAAGCCTTCCATCATTCTTTCTTAGCTTAATTTTCTGATAGGGCATCAAAGAGACCACTCATAAACCATGGATCCAGGGACGACCCAAGAGCAACGAATAAGTAACAGGAATATCCAAGACAGTGAATTGCACCTTGCTAGTGACTTCCCCTATGGTCACCTTGGCTTCGAATACACCAATCACACCTCTCTTTGAATCATCATAAGCATGGATAATGGTGTTGGATTCTTCAAGCATGTCTGCAGAAAAACCCAAGTAAGGAGAACTTTGAATGGATAGAGTTTTATGGCAGATCCATCATCATCTATAATAGATGGAATGGTTCGATCCAAAATCTGAACACGGATGATAAGAACATGATTATGATTGATCCCTTTAGGCGGGAGATCCCTGTAGGAAAACACAACACCCTCCTCACTTCTCGGAACTGGGAGACCTACCCCTATCGTACTGCACATTTTGATTGCTAAAGTAGTAAGCTTTGCATCAATTTCCAAAAGCCTTTTGATAAGAGGCCGGCGATATTCATTGGAACCAAGGACCAACTACTAGATACTAAAACAGGCTTGAGTAGTCTTTAATTGGGTGATAAGCGAATCAATTTTGGGGATGGTTTCGAGCTGAGGAGGCAATGTTATCAGCTTAGCTACTATCTTAACGAGATTCGAAACTAGATCATCCTCAATATGGAGACAATTGTCTTTAGGCTAGGACACTCGACTACTATAGGTGACATGCAGAATTCCATCAATTGACATGCACTTAGTTGTTGGGGTTTCAAACGGACAGGGCGGCTAATCATAAACTAAAGATGAGTCCTGAAGCTCATACTCATCCCTATTGAAAGCCCGAAACTCTTCATCAGAATATTCTCCGTTCAGAACATAATTGTCCATATTAAATGGCGCCTTTTTGACCATTTCACATTTTTGGTCTTGGTCTCATCTTCTTGCCCCATTTCTTCAATTTCCCTAGACCTTACCACATGGTTGGACTGCAAGATCACGTCAAATATAAAGCTCGAAGGGAGACTAAAGCCGATAACCATTATAAACTCCTCAAAGATCATCTTCGAGACAGATTCTTCCTCAAGACCAGAGTTAATCACAGAGACTTTGGCCCCGAAGCTAGGTAGAGGGTTTTCTATAGTGCTTGGCTTCCTAGCAGGCTCATCCATTTTTCCTTCTTTAAACATATGAGTGATAGTGGAAGCTAGAGTTCTGCACTAATCAATTTGATGCCCCTTTTGTACATGAAACTTGCAGAAATTTCCCTTTTCATCCGGTCGAGAAGCCCTATAATCAAGCAGAGGTTTCAACTGACCCGCTTCATACATCTTAGCAAATAAGACTCTAAGGGGGAGCTTCCTCGGAGATACAAATGGTTACTGATGGGGAGTGACTTGAACTGCAGTCACTTCCTCTTCAGCCACAGTTTACACCACTGGTAATTTACCTTTAGCAGGAGTTGGTGCGATTTCACTCGATTCATTCTTCTTGTACCATAGCTGATTCCCAATCGGCTTGTTGGATTTCTCTTTCTCCTCATGACTCTCAATTTTCTCGACTTTTCCAAAGACCTTTTGATATGATTTGAAAGAGTCAGTTTCCATTTACTTATCGAGAACCGGGAGAGCCACATCGAGAAGCTTCAGGATCATTTCCTTCAAACTGAGCTTTTGTTTCAATAGAACTTGAGTGGCCATCCACCTATTAAAGTAGGACTTAAAGGGTTCACCTCATTTTTGCTTAATAGCCTCAAGATGCTGGATAGTTATTTCCATGGTAGAATTGAATCCATAATGACCGATTAAGGCTTTAGAGAGGAGCTTCCAATCTAGGGTTGTTAACTTTAGGAGAGTATTGTACCATTCGAGAGCTGGCCCTACATAGAAACAACTTAGTAAGAACTTTATCCCTAATTTTTTGAACACGCATAATCTGCTCGTACATCACGCTGTGGGATTTAGGAGGTCCCTCAATGGAGTAGGCTTCCATTCGAGGCATTAAAAAGTTTTTGGGGACCCAATCTACGTCCCTCACTTCTTCCTTTTCCTCACTCTTATTCAAAAGCTGCCTAAAGAAATCCTCTATTTCTGGTGTCATGCCGGGAGGCTGCGTGACCTCGTCGATTAGTGCCACACTCGGAGGTTGTGTGGCCTAGTCATTGTGCATTGAAGAGGCATAAACTAAAACAACGGAGGGGGAGCCGGAATCCTAATTAGAGGGCGAGCAAGGGGTTGTAAGGGTAAATAGTCCCACACAGAGTGACTACAAAATTAGAAGGTGATGGCGTAAAAGGCATTGGCGATGTCAGAGAAATGACAAAACTGCTAGAGGAAACAGCCATTTATGGAGTAAAACCCCCTAAAAAGAGGGGAATATGGGAGCCTGAGGGGAAGGTCTCGAGGATATATGAGGAGTAAAAGCAAACAACGGTGTAGCAAAAGATGGTGGAGGCTGAACTAAGGAACTCTGACTAAACTGAAGTTGAACCGGCTGGATAGGTGGGAGTGACGGAGTTGAAAACTGAGGCTAAATAGGCAGAGATTGAATGGATCCATTCTGAATGATCTGGATCTATCCCTGAGCTTAAAATACAGGCCCCGCTAGCCTCTGAACAACTCTCTCTTCCCTTAGAGACAATCAGACTCGCTCTTGGAAGGTAACATGAAACATATCAGTTGGCAAAAACAAGGCCATGGAATTGACTAACATGGAACCCAACTACGACTGATTCTAATCGGTCAGAGGAGTAGGAAGAGGAGGAGGGGAAGCCTTGGATGGAACCCTACGGACTAGCAGAATATCAGATATAGCAGATTTAGAAATTGAGATCACTGACTGAAAAACCAAACGACGATCAAGATGGAGCCAAAGAGGACTGGAGTGGTGAATGCCATATACACAGGGGTGGTTTAGAGAGGTAGAGAGTAAAAAAATCTTATGATGCGAAGCTTAAAGCCAAAATACGTGAGACACGCGCACCCCTCACCATGCCTAGCAAACTATATATGGGTTGTTGAGACTCAAATGATCTCAGGCATTTTGTTAAATTCCCCATTCAAGCAAGAGGAGCGTAGAGGTAAGCGAAATAAAAATAAAAGTCAGCCTATGCATGAGGTGTGCATGTATAAGCACAACAGAAGTAGCACACAAAAGTGAATAAACCTCTTCCAACCTTATGACTCCCATGCAACGCCGTTCACAATATCTGGGGGCAACTCTAGGGCTAACAAACGGCAAGAGAGTATGCAACCTAAATCTAAATTATTTTGGTGAACCTAAGGGGAAGTTGCTATAGCTAGATTTATCGCGGTTCATAGTCTCAAGCTGTTGGTATTGTGGAATGATACTATAAAAGGGTCTCGTTTACCTTGATTCCGTGTAACTTGACCACTCCTCAAATGAGTGCTATCATGGGAATTACATGTTGGTTGAAACGAGGTATGCACCCATAAATATAGCCAATTCCTGGTGGGCATGAGCTATAAAAGTGAGCATCCTGGGTGTGAAATAATGGCACCTCAAAATAGTATCTAACTAAAGCGATGGATTCAAAAGGCATAAGAAATAAAGCTTTGATATAAAAACAATGTAGGCACATCATCAAAATCCTTTAACCAATTTGTGAAAATGAGGGCGATTTTCCAAATTTTAAGTTAAAAGGAAATCCCCAGCAGAGTCGCCACTGTGAGCGGATGACCTTTTACGTGCTGGCCTATATGATAAGCGAGGGCGGAGGGAAAATAAGCACTGTGAAGAGTGCCATAAGGGATTGATCCTCGTTTTAGCGTGATGAAAAGATGGATTGATAAAATCGGTGTTGACATTGAATTTAAGTCCAATTTGCATGTCAAAAGATACGAGATAAAATAAATAATTATTACAAGGCTTTACGATACCTATACATATTCTAATGCGGAAAATAAATAAAGCGAATAAATAGTTAAAAGGATGGACCGGGTCATAACCGAGCTTACCAAATCAGACCCGGCTCCAAGGAACGATAGATCACACACGAATAATTATAAATAATGCACAAACCATAAAAAATGATAGAATATAAATCAATTATTAGAGAAAACATATTTTTGGATTTTTCGATACTAAAAACACAATTATTGGCCATTTGAATGGGCATCTAAACAACATAATAATCAACAAAATAAACTAAATAACCTAAAATAAATAAAGGAAATTAGAGGAAATATTTTTGGGATTTGAATTATTATAAAAAGATTTATTTAGATTTATTTAGTAAAAAAACACATTTTTAAGCCATTAAAATGAATACTATACCAATTAAATAATTAATGAAAATCCAAAAAATAGATTAAAAAATAATTAACATATAATTTCAGATTATATAAAAATTTTGGAAATTTTTGGGTGAAAATCAGGGTCAAAAACGCAAGAAAACAATAAAAGGGCCAAAAACACAAAACATGGACTTTTTGGCATTTTTGCTAGTCCAGTTGGTTGGGTGGCACCTGAGATGCTACAGTGGCAGCTCCAGAAGCTGCCGTTCTAGCTTCTTAAGCTACTTTGTAGCATCTCAAGGCTCACCAGAGCATCTGGCCCAAAAAAAGTCAAAAAGTCCAAAATCGGTACTTTTATACTCCGAATATTCAAAGTTACTAAAATTTTAAGTAGATTCCCACAAATGTTCTGTATATCTGGACTCAAAATGATGAAATAACTTCGATTTTATGACGTGGGGATAAAAGATAGACCCAAAAATATCGGTGAAGATATTTGTAAAAAATACCGAACAAAGGGGAAAATAACCACAAATCACAACCAAAGGCAGCCAAATAATAAACTAAAATGAATTAAAGTAGATTGGAACTCAGTTTTGTTACCTAAAGGCCATGAATCCATGTTTTGAGACTCAAACCAGTCGTTTGGCAAGTATTGTGACGAAATCAAACGAAACAGCGATGAACTTAGTAATGGAATTTAGTGATTTTGTGAGAAAATGTCTCTAAATCCTGTTTAAGCTCGTTTTAACTTATGATTTCTAGTTGATTTTAATGATTAAACTAAAAGATTAAGCTAAATAACCATTAAGAATCCAAATTAATTAGATTTCTCAAGTTTTAAATGGTTTTCTCTCTCTAAAACCTCCGAATTTCTAAATGATGAATGAAATCCTGAATTTGGCAAAAAGTCCTGAAATTAATGATCTAATGGATTTATAAAGACTTTAATCACTCCGAAGAACTCAATTAGTCCCTAGAAATCCAAAGATTCCTGAAAAAATTGAGATTACCAAAAATTAGAGAGAGAATGACGAATTGGCAATGGACCTAGGAAGCTCGCGCAGCGTCTTAGAGTGAGATATTATGACGGCAGCATCTTACAGTGCAGGAGCGCGGTGAGAGGTCGGGCAGGGCTGCGAGATGCTCCAGCCACAGCGTCTCATGGCACGCTACCGCTTCTCAACAACATGGCCACATTGTGGTCATGCCTTACCGAGACGCGGTGCAGCACGATAAGACGCGCGTAGGGGCGCGGTGAGGCATCTCGAGACACCGCCAGAGCGTCTTGTCGCTTCGATAATGGTGCCGGCGAGGGGGGCAGAAAAATATTATTTTTATTTTTTATTTATTTTTTATTATTTTTAATATTGTTTTATTTTTAATTATTTAATGCACCTATTTTAATTAATAAATTGAGGGAAACAATGCGATTAAAGTCCCAATTTTGTCATGAGAACACTTGCCAAATGCAATTCAACTCCTAAATACTAGAACAACAAGCCAAACATTAGGCCAGAGCAAATTGTCATCGTCTTTCTGCGGGTCACCAAAAAGCCCGTGCTTACAATCGGTTTTTCCTATTATTGTTGTCTTTTTATCTATTTCAAACTGATCGATCGATGTTCTTGAATTTTTTACGTACTGTTATTTTCATTATGTTCATGCTATCATAATATAATGGAAAGTTAGTAACAAACAATTTCTATCTCAAAGTCTTCGTGTTTTTATTCGGTTTGATTTAATTCTTCATTCTATCATGATTTATTGAGTCAAAATTAGTTTTTATGATCTTAATGCTTTTTTAAGATTAAATCTTGTCAGCTATTTCTACAAGTGTGTCGGATAATCGAAGGAATTGATTTAGCTATCTACAATCAACCCAATTTTAGAAAAAAGTTAACTGTGCTATTTCATTGTTAAAGCTAATGAATTGATATTTCAAGAGTTATCTTTTTACCCATGATCAATTGTAACTATGTTGCCAAAATCTTTGATCGAGAGAATTTTACATTCATATTTTTTATTTTATATTTTGCAATTTATTTCTTTTTAACAAACAAATAATTTCAAACCCCCCAATTTTATTTATTTTTAGTCATTTATTCGATTAAAATTGATTTAGTTAGTCTTTGTGGATTCGACCCTATTTACCCGATAGTACAAGTTTTATCAAACCAGAATAATAGAATTATTTTTGGTGGATTCGACACTCATCATAGCCTTATCATGGATTGCATTGGTCTCCATGTTGTCAGAACATGGTGTCACCTTCCTTGCAGCTTGTACCAGTTCTATCTCCGGAAATCACTCCAGAAGCATTTTGACTAGAAAGTTCCAGATCACGCAATGCCAAGAGGGCAAGTTCTCAGTCCATTTAGTGGCTTTTCCTCAGAGTGTCCTGATGAAAAACCTAGGCCAATGATAGAAGTGGATTAATGCTTCATTCATCACCTTTAGAAATTGGTCTAAATGGGTGTACGGACATCCTGTTCCATAGCACAAGAGGGTTGGTGGTAGCTAGAGGAAAGGATTAAACTCGTGCCTCTTTTCCCATTCTAATGATGAGCGTCGCTCTTCATCTATTTGTTGCCAGATTCTAATCTCCTTAGGGCCTTGTTTAACTCTTCATGCTTGTCGAAGATCGAACCCATTATCATCACCCCGTTTACGCTTTTGAGTACTTCCTTTAACTAGGCTTCTCTCGTTGATCATGTTGATAGTTACTTGGAAGTTGGGCAGTGGATTAGTCTACATACTCGGCTTTCTGTCGGGCTCTACAATATTCTGGTCTTTGATGAGTTGTTGTATATCCTTCATCAGCTTGTTACAATTGTTGGTTCTATGCCTCTTCACGACATGATAAGCATAGAAGTTGTCGTGGTCTTCAGGGTGGTGGGGGCTCAAATTTCTTTTTACCTTGGAGTATATTAGCCTTTTGTAACTTTATAAAAATCTAGGATAGTGATTCTACCCATGGCATCACTAGTTGAGTTGCTTGAACTTGTGTTGCAGCTACTACTAGTTTTTTCACAGTTGACTTTGAAGGATTGGCTTTAAAATAACCTCCCTTCTCTTGAGAATTAGCTATGTTAAAGGCTTCAAGCTCTTCTTTCCTTTGTTGGACTTCTTTGGCATACCTTTCTATTCTTTTGGCATAATAAACCACTTCATTGAATTACTATAATTTCTTTATCTTCATTACATCTCAATATTTCTAGCTCGAACCTTCCACTAGCTTGATAATAGTGAATCAAGCTTAGGGACACCATCTATGAGTACTTGGACTGCCATACATTGCAAATAATACTCTTAAAAGGACTCATTCAGCTTTTGTTTGACTTGCACGAGATCTTGAAGAGTGCTCTTGACTTTTAAATTGAAAGCAAAGCTGTTAAGGAATGCCTCACTCAACTTTTCCCAATTTTCTTTCACTTTTATGGTCATCCTCATATACCAGTCGATCGCTGCATCTCACAAGGTAGACTGGAATAGATTAATGACATGGGCTTTGGGAACTCCCATACTGGTCATGATTCTAGGATATGCCTCCAGATGAGCTTATGGGGAGCTTGTTCCTTTATATGGGACAATATAGGGCATGATGAAATTCACAGGTAGTGCTTGAGAATCCTTCAGAGAAAAGTTGTTTACACTGAGATATTTCATCGGGGAAGGACCAGTTAGCTTTTCAATCTTCGGTATTAAAGCGCCAATGTTGGCCATTTTTTCCTTCAACTCGGCTACCTATAAGGCTTCTCCATCAGATGTGGAAGCTTGGAAACTCTTAAAGCTTGCCTGTATAGCTCGAAAGAATTCAGGAGAGTTCATAAACTCTCTAGTGGCATGGGCTGCGGCTTCTTTTTCGGCCATAGTGTGTTCAACTTCAAACTTGGAAGACTCTTTTGGTGGGGGAATTTGTCTCAACCGTTCTATACTATGTTTCCAACTACGTTTCAAACCTGAAAATGCATTCTTGAGGAGATTAGCATGAGGCTTGGGTCTTTCTAAGCTCTTTTTTTTATCTTTTCTTGCTATGGTGAGTTAACGCATGAATGTATGAAAATGCACGATTATATGCATGGCACTATTCATTTTTTGGTTATTATTTTTAGACTTATATTGGACCTACTATATGCTCACACAATATGGCTGCATAAATACGTGGTTAGTATCATGTGTAAGGATACTTATGGGTGGATTATGTACGCCACACAAGGAACAAATGGTTAGCTCGTGCCTTCCGACATTATTTCTCCTTGACGAGGTTACTTCACTTTTAATCAACTGGGGACCAACAAAGTTTACCCACGTATCACACAAGTTTAGGGAACATAGTGGATAGTTGCTATGGTTTATCTATATGCAGTATCGAGTCTTGCGAGGGGGAGTTTAGGGATTAGCTTGTGCCTTAATATACTAAGATCGAATGGCCCTAAAATGAACCATGAGACCTTTTCCAAATCTTTACCCCAGAACAAGGACCATAAGCAAGTCAAAGACCAAAAGTTAGCATAACAAGTGGTGTGATCAGTTCCGTACCCTCAAACCCTAATAAGAGTAGGAGGAATAGTTCACCGAAAGACACCGAGGGTGTTAAAGGTGGTCCAAATGCAAATGCTTATGCAATCCTAATACAATATGATGATATTATCAAATTGAGTTGCCTTCAAACAAAGTGTGAGTTCATTATTTTATCAAAAAGAAAAAGCAAAATGTGAAAATTCTTATAAAAATAAAATTTAAAACAAAGCTTTTTTGAACTCTCCGCAACAGAGTCACCACTATGGAGTGGCCGTTTTTTTTATTGAAAAGGTTTAATAAAAAATTCAAGTTTATAGGAATAAATTCTAGAAAATTTGAGATGGTTAAACTTAATAAATAAAGAGATAAAATGATTACCAAAATAGGTAGGATTTTACTAAATCCGGATTCTAAGAATAAGTAATTTTTTTTACTAAATCCGGATTTTACTATAAAATATAATTATATAAATAATGGTAATATTCATTGTAAGAAAATAGAAATATATTTATTCATTTTTCTAATAAAAATAGAGTCACACCCGGTTCAGCTCCACTAGGAATCATGGTATCCCGATCCAAAATGGGATTTTAATACCAAAAGATGAGATTATGGGTTCGGATAAAATAGTTACTAATCACACTTTTATATTTGAAGACTAAATTAAATTTGATAAAAGCATAATGGGTTTAATTGAAATAAAGTAAATGGAAGGGATAGAAATACTTTACAGCGGATTTCTGAGCTTTAATAGTACCAATATGACCCTGCTTATTTTCCTACAAGATTGATCTTTATATTAATGCAATTTTAATAGAAATGTGCAAATAAACAAACTAAAATGAAAATAATGAAAAAAGTGAAAAGAAGAATAACATAGATGAGAGAGAGATCAAAATATAATGAGAGAAAGTTGGCTTTTCCGCGATATTACCCTCAGTTTACCTTTTCGTTTGTATAGGATGACGTGAAAGCCTGTTAGGAACCGTAGTTGTCGTTTTGAGATCTTGAGTAGATTGAATGATTAAATCAACACTATGAATTCCAAATGTTGGTTTTTGGGGGATTTTGATGATATTTCAGTTTTAATTTGATATCATGGAAATCAAAAACCCAAGAGTGAATCTTGGCAGTATTTCGACTTTAATTCGATATTATGAACATCAAAAACCTGAGAATGGATTTTAGCGGCATTTCGGTTGTAATTCGATACTATGAATTCCAAATATTGAATTTCCTGGAGTATTTCTACTATGATTCAATACTATGAATTCTAAATATTGAATCTTCAGGAGTGTTACTGTAAATTCCTGATATTGAATCTTTGAGAGTATTTCAGCTGTAGTTAGATACTATTGAGTTCTAAATAACAAACTTCCAAGGAATGATTTAAAAATTTCTACAGAGATCTGAATGGGCAACCGAAGTGTCTATCTATATGTAGAGTTTCAATGAATACCTTGTTCAGGGAACCGGGGTATTGGCTTTCTAGGGAGTTCTTCAAGTGGCTGGAAGGACTCCGGCAGAGTTTCAGGGTGTTTTGGGGATTTTTATACCTAGTGTGAGCATTGGAGTTTAACAATCCTTCTCACAAAATGATGATGAGAGCTATATGGTTCAATGTCTTACAGGTGTTGTCCATCAGAGGTGTTCCTACTGCTGCAGAGTTGAGTTTGGCCAAAGTTCAGAGACCTAGTTTGACCTTAGGTACCCATATGGGTTCTGTCTAGTGGTACAGAGCCATTGTCAGACTCGTACGGGTGATTACCTTTCATACACATGGAGGAGGCCTATACGAGTCCTCTTATACCCATACCCATACGGGTGGGGCCCTACCTATACGGGTCCTCTCATAGCCTAATCAACCTCTTTCAAAAGTAATCTCTTACCTTTTTCGGGAAAAGGCAGGTCTTCAATGTGGATTATTGCATTCAGACCTGACTCTCACCCTATCAACAGGGCCTTTTCCCCTCATTTTATAACACACAACTAAAAGGAGAAGCAAACTATAGAAAAATTATAGTAAAGTTCTAGCAATTTTAATAGGTATAGAAAAGGTATAATGGAGGTATAAGAGGAATAAAATAGGAAGAAAGCCCATCTTCTAAGGTTTTGTCCACATTTTATTTATTCCTAGCTTCTTTTATTAGGTTTAGGGGAGGTTGTTTCCACACAAATACTCACCTAAATAATCGTATTCCATCATCTACTTTAGCTAGACTCTCTCAACAGTAAAGGGATCACCTCAAAGTGGATTCATGCCGCAAAGGTAACGCTCCTGAGTTTCAAAGGGACTCACATTTCAGTTATTTCATTATTGTTATTCTTTGCCTCCTCTACCATTTTTGCCCTTCTTATTTCCTATTTTAGGTTTGGTCCTAACCCGTATAAGCCTTGTTAGCACCTTGTATCATCGAGATATTAGATTAGTGTGCCATACTCATACGGAGGGAAATCCCTTTTTACTTGTTTTTCTACCATTAATCTATTAATCTATAAGTTAAACTGAACAAAGTTTTTGCCTGGGTAAGATAGGACCCGTACGGGTACACCATATCCCTATCGGTCCTCCCTGGTAGCCGTACGGGTACCAGCCTTAGGCAGAATCTAGAACTCATTTTAATTTGGTTAAAAAATACATCTAACTCACCATTTTCCATGCGATTACTTCCACTCATAATCCGGTAAATCGACCCACAAAAGTTAGAACGTGTTTTTAAAATAAAATATGTTGAAGACCAATTAGTTCTCTTCGATCCTAGAAGCCGCCCGGGCACTATCGATTGCAAAACTGCCACACTAACATAATCACATTTTTCCTAATGAAATGCTAACTTATGATGTGCTATAAACTATGCTAATCTTTGTGGATGCAGGGAAATTCATTTTTATTTTGTTTTATAACTTAGAACAAATGTATAGGTTCTCTTGCAATTCCCCCATTTTCCCCCGATTGTATTTTTTTACTCCCCCATTCATTGCTTATGCTTTATTGTAATATGTAAATGCATGTAACGAGTGTGAAAGAATGTAGAAATAGGATTTCTATGATAATTCCCCAAATAATGAAAACAAAAAATGATTTTATGCGGTGAAGGTAATTTTGAATCAACTAAATGAGAAATAAGTGACTCGTCCGATACCCGAATCTCTAATCCAATAGGTATAAGTCTCTCGCCTAGATGGAACCGTACCAAAACTCTTTCCCAAGTAGACAACTTGGGAGACGACTCTATCATTTGTATCAAGATTTGGGTCTCGATTCTTTTATTCATTAAAATTGGTTTATTGGGTCTGGATTTGATTCTTTTTTGGGTAGATATGATAATGCTTCAACTTGCTTTGTTTGGTAGGGTTTACGAGCTCATTACCATCCATAAATTTCATACCCCTAGAATCGAGTACCTTTCTGATTACATATGGTCTTTCCCAATTCAATCGGGGACTTTCCCTCTTGGACCGGTGTTGGTAGGCTATACTTGCTTCAGACCTAGATTGTCAGCTTTTGATGGATACTCCTGATGCTTGGCTCACACTTTTGCCATGCATTTTTGGTACAAATAAAGAATGTTTAAGTTGTCTAAACTATGGTTTGGTCCATGGGGGTCTCTTTGACTTGGATTCAGTGCAATTTTCCAGGATTTCATCTAGGTTCCACCTGGGATCATGGTTTCCATAGCATGAACCAACAAGAAAAGGCACTCGATTTACGAGAATTCTAACTATTGTTTGACATCTTCGAAGGGTGAATGGTAGCTTATCGACCCATTCTCTGATTCTTGAGGTTGGTTTAGAGAGAAATTACTTAATAGATGGTTGGCGGCTTTGGTTGCCCCATTAGCTTGTGGTCTGTGAAGTGAAGCCCTACGATGCTCGGCTCCATATTTCTTGATCAAATCAGAGGTTTTCCCTTGGGACTTCAGTGGTTGCCCCTTAGGACTAAACCTCATTTTTTAAGACTAGGTGGTGAAGTAGGTCATACCAGGCTAAGATGCATTTCTCGAGGAATTTGGCCATCCTCTTAGCAGCAATGTTGGTGAAATACTCGGCTTCCCCCTACTTTGAGAATTAACTTACCCATACGATGATGAAGCGGTGTTCATTTGTTGATGAGGGTCGAGTCTCGCCAATCCCCCCTCGCCGAGAATGGCCAATGAGGAGAGAAACAGTGAAGGTTCGGGAATTGGATGGGATAGGATATAAGTAAGAATCAATGGTGTATCGGGGTTAGGAAATTTAAGAATGGGTGGGCGAAGAAGAAAAAAAGGTAAGCCTTGATTTTGTCAAAGGTAATCTGCGATGCTCTTTTTTATAATCGGCTGAGGCTTCTTTGGTAGTATAAAAATAGGTCTACACATAGTCGATAGGTCGGCGATGAACCGGTTAACATATTGGATCCAAGGAAGGACTAAGCTTCTTTTTCTTCTGTCTTAGATGTGAAAATGAGATGCTCGGTAACTTGATGATAAACCCTCGGTGTGGCTAGGTATAACTAGGAGGAAGCGTTGTCAGATCGTTAAGTACTTGTTATCTCTCTTTTCTTTCGGAGGTTAGGTCATTAGAAAATGGTTACCACTTTATGTACTCAAACTTAGTTAATTTAGGGAAATGTCATGAATACTGAACACATTATGCTTATGACAGAAATGAATGCATAGACCCATCGGGTGAAACATCAAGTAGATAAGCCAAAAAAGACTCTTTTTTGAATTAAAATGCCTTAAAGGCAAAATTGTTCACATCCAAATACTAGAAAAAAGAAACTTACATAATAGATAGCCGTCCTCCACAGGTGGAGGGTCTTGAGTGGTGGAGCTGGTAAATTAAGCACCCTTGGTAGCTTTCATTAGCATTTTGTCTAGGATGAGATCCGGAACTTTCACTCATTCAATTTATAACTTGTCTCTTACATCCGCTAGAGACCTCGCAGGTTCTTGTTAGCTTTGGTCATAGGCTCAGCCTCATCGACACTCTTCCACTTCCCATGCTTCAGAGAAGATATGATTGCTGACATGGTGCTTTTGACCTCTTCATCAGTAGGTTTAGCTATGGTAAAAATTCTTGAAGAGATTTTTGAAAACTACCCCTGGAATGAAATCTTTGGACAACCCAATGTTGACCATATCAACCTTGCGATCAAACCTTGGTAGAGGGTCTTTCATCATGCTAGGTTTTCGAGCAGGTTCTTCGATCTTCCCTTCTTCAATCATGTGAGAGATAGTGGAAGCCAAAGTCCAACATTGATCCATCATGTGCCTTATCTAAACATGGTATTTGCAAAAGCTTCCTTTCTCTTTGGGAGTGGGAGATCTATACTCGCGTAGATAACACTGAGAGATATCTCCCACGGAAACATGAAATTAATTTTATGGGGGGCAGCAAGGGCTTCAGTACTGGTCTTCCTAGTCAGCTACTCTATCTTTCCTTCTCTTACTAAGCGCCAAACGGCTCTACCCAGAGAGTTGCAATGGTCCATTTTGTGGCCTGTCTAAACATGATAACGGCAAAAGTTTTATTTCTTATCGAGTGTAGGGTAATGGTACTCATAAAGAGGGACAAGCATGCCTATCTCTCGCAACATGGTGAATATGATAGTAAGAGGGAGCTTCCACTAAGATACGAATGCTTTTTGACTAGGTTTTCAAGTAGGCGCGGCTAGAACCGTCGGGACATCCTCTCGAGTAAAAACTGGGATGATCGGGGCCTTTCTCTTGGAACGGATGGCCCTAATGAGATCTTAGGGTCCATTACTTCCTTTTCGCAAGCCAGCAGGTAAGGGGGAATCCATAGGATGAGGCATTCTTTCAAGCTTAATTATCTTTCGTTCCTCCACCCAACGGTGGATTTCCCGGATCAACTTCTGACACTCGTTAGTGCGATGACCTTATTGAACATGATTCATACAAAAGTTATGCTTCTCGTCTTCCTTTGGAGGCCTATGCTTGAAAAGTGTTCTGAGGAGTTCGTGCTCCCTTAATACTATAAGGATCTTACTAAGAGGCTATACCCACGGATTAGTAATGTCGATGGGATGTTTAGGTCAGGAAACCGTAATCGTAGTCAATGTTTGGGTAATCATCCGTGGTTCTTCAACTCTTTCATTCCCTTCGGGTTCTTTCATCTTGGAACTAAAACACAAGAATTCAAGTAGCATAGTCTCCACTTCAAGTGTCATGCCCAAAGATTGCATGACCTGGTCGATGGGTGGAGGAGATTCCGATTGGTGTGAGAGAGACTCAACTTCAGGTTTTATTCCTAGAGATTGCATAACTTGGTAGCAGGGTGGAAGGGTCGAGCCAAACTGGAATGGCAAAGCAAGTGATGAGGTCCAGCTCGTAGATTAGGATCAAAGGGGTTCTAAGGGTAACCGGTTCTTCTCAAAGCAACAACGAACTGAGGAGGGGTAGGAGCGAAAGACATCGACGATACAAGAGATGACACAAATCTACTAGAAGGTGGGGTCATATGAGGTGCAAGATCACTCAACGAGGAAGGGAACACCAAAGCTTGAGTGGCTGGTCTTACTCCTCGGGTTGATAAAGCAAAGCTCGGGGGAGAGAAATACGATTGCGGTTGACCTGAATTCTGGTTAAGGTGGAATAGACCTGGTTGAGACCTATTGAAGAGAATCAACTGAGCTAGCTAAAACTGATCAGGGGTTATCAGGGTCAACTATAGTTGATTCACACTAGCAAAGAAATTAGGCTTAGCGGTGGAGATCGAAGCTTGAGTTGGATGGTTGAGTAACTCAACTTGTGCGGAACCCTAACCAAAATAAAACGGTTGAATAGGCTGAATAGGTTGAATAGGAGGCTAGATCTGACTTGGTAAAACCTAAACAACCTGAAACTGATCATTCTGAGTTAACCCTAGCTATCTCCAAGCTTGAATAACCGGCCCTGATGGCCTCTGAATATCCCGCTCTTCCTCCAAAACTAAACGGATCGAGTCTTTGACTTGCCCCTAAATTACATCTCGAAACTGATCGAATCGGAGAAACACTGTCATAGCATTTGCAATCTCTGAATTGAGGGATTGATTCTGAGTGGGTGGAGAAGAAGACACACAATGAGGTGGACCCTCGCTTGAACCATCGTCGGAAGGAAACCCTGACTTGCTTCGTCTATCAGATCCTGAAACTGATCTTGAAGTCGCTGACCCAACTGAGAGACCTGAAGATGATCAGCTCGAAATGAACCATGGATGAAGTGAATGATTACACAATTATTTGAGTGATGAATGTTACATATATGGGTGGCTTGGAGAGGTAGAGAGCAAAACGGCTTATGATGTGGAGATTAACCCCAAAATATGTGAGACGCGTGAATCCGTTGCTATGCCTAGCGAACTGGATATGGTTCCTTGGGACCTAAACAATCTTAGGCATTTTTTTAAATTCCCCCTTTCAAGCGACGGGAGAGTAAAGGTAAGCGAAAGAATAAAGGTTGGCCACAAGCGGCCTATGCATGAGGTGTTTATGCATGAGCACAACACATGTAGCACACAAAAGAGAGTAAACCTCTTCCAACCTTATGACTCCCGTGCAACGCCAATTTGGAATTTGGGGTTTAACTCTAGTGCCAGGTAATGGTAAGAGAGTATGCAACCTAGTTCTAAATTTTTTTGGTGTGCCTAAGGGGAAGTTGCTATTGTTAGATTTATTGTGGTTCAAAGTCTTAAATTGCTGGTATTATGGAATACTATAGAAGGGTCTCATTTACCTTGATTCTGTGTAACACGACCATTCCTCAAATGAGTATGACCGCGGGAATTACACGTTGGTTGAAATGAGTGATCCACCCACAAATACCCCCAAACCCTGAGGTTACAAGTGAGCTTCTCGGGGTGATAAAAATGGCACCGCAAATTTCGGTCTCTACTAAATTGATAGATTTAAAAGGCATTAGAAATAAAGTGTTGATTTAAAAAACAATTTCACCATATCATCAAAATCTCATAACCAATTTTAAAAAAGAAAGTGATTTTTCAAGTTTTAAGTTAAGAGGAAATCCCCAGAAGAGTCGCCACTATGAGCAGGCGACCTTTTTTCCTTCCCCTTAAAGGGCCAAAAAAAATAAGCATGGTAAAGCATACTGGTGGATGGATCCTCATTTTAGACTTGATGAAAATAGTAATGAAAGTGATGTTGAAGTTGATATTTAAATCCAATTTAGGTGTTAAAAGATACGAGACTTGAAATCTCGTATTTTAAGACATAGTCACCACCCCGTTTAGCTCTACCGGGAATTTGGGTACGATATTCCCACTAGGTGGTTAGGTTGTACCTTAAAATGTGAGATTCTAAGTTCGGACGTTGTTGCCAATTTTTCCTTTTATTAAATCAAATATTCATATTTTAATAAACTCAACTTCAGTTCTTATGCGATTTAAATTCGGTTGCTGTTTAGAGTTTTTGGTTTATATGTCATACATCACAGGAAAGTGGTAAATAAAGGTAATAAATAATTATTAAAAGGCTTTATAAATACATATACATTCTTCTAATGCAGAAAGATAAATAAAGCAATAAATAAATCAAAAGGCAAAATCAGGTGCTAACCGAGCATACCGACTCGGACCCGACCTCAAGCGAGATAAAACATATACCAATAATTACAAATAAAACATGAGTAAACAAAGGCCGGAAAATAAACACATAAAAATGAGTTTAAAACACCGAGAAGATGATTATTGTGATTTTTAAGCAAGAAAAACCCCGATTTAAGCCAAGTTTACACTAGCCAATTAACCGATCAATTTATCATTTTAAGATCAACAAAAACAAGTTTCAGATTCAAGGAAATAATTTACAGATTAAAATCATAGTGAAAAACACAGAAAACATGCAAAAAATGAAAGAAAACAAGCTGAAACTAAGATCCAGCGGCCAAGGCTATAGTGACAGCCTTGACCGTCGTCGCTATAGTGGTGGCCGCTATAGGTATAGTGGTCGCCAATATGGCAGCGACGGTCAAGGCTGTGACAACCTTGACCCTAGATTTCAGCTCCAAGGAGATTCCTAAGTGTTTTTGGCCTATAAAGTCAAAATTATTAGGATTTTAAGTTGTAATTAGTAGCCAATGAGATGGATCTGGACTTAAAATGCACAAATAACGTTGATTTTACGAGTTTGGAATGGAAAACACCCAAAAATCCGAGAAATGGTAAGACCTCTATGAGGATAGCTTTCACCGCTATATCTATAGCATTCACCGCTATAGGGATTACGGTCAAGGCTATAGGGATAACGGTGAAGGCTATCCTTATATAGGTCGTCCCCTTTCCTAAGATTACTTAAGAACACCAAGGGGAAAACAACCAAAAACAAGAACAACAACAGCTAAAATGCGATAAGAGTAAGGAAAAAGGTAAGGGAACTTAGTTTTGTTACCTCTAGGCCATGAATCTATCTTTGGAGACTCGAATCAACCCTTGGGAGGTGCCCTTTGATGATTTTCAGACAAACAGTGATGGAAATCAGCGATGGAATTAGTGATGAAATTTAGGCAGTATTTGGAAAACAAGTCTCTAAACCTATTTAATCCATTTTCCCCAAGATTTCTAATCAGTTTTAGTGTTTTACATAAGAAATCAAGCCCAAGAACAACTAAAAATCCCAGATTAGAGGTGATTAAACCCATATTTTTGCCTTTCTTAAGCTTTCTCTCTCTAAGTTCCTAATTTCTAGGTTTTTTTTATCTAAATCCTTTAAGATTTAGCCAAAAGTCCCCCCAAATCTCTCTCATTAAGGGTTTAAATAGCCTCACACTCAAAATTCACCGACTTTGGGTGAGAAATCGGGTGAAAATATATGGCCCAATCTGGAGAGGAGGGAGAAAATAAGTGGCATGACCTGGGTTTGGTCGTGTCACAGCCACTGTCATAGCCATAGTGGGGGCCGCCACCACCACGGCCGTCACGGCAATAACTATGGCGGTGATAGCATTTATAGCGGCAGAGACTGCCGCTATGATGGCAGCGATGGCCACTCCCATTGTAATGGCAATGACTACTATAGCGGTGACCGCCGTAGCGGTAGCGGCCACCACTATAGCTATGGCGGTGGCTGTGGCACGACTAAACCCAAGCCGTGCCACTCATTTTCTCCCTCCTCTTTGGATTGGGCCACGTATTTTCACCTAATTACTCACCCAAAGTCGGTGAATTTTGAGTGTGAGGCTATTTAAACCCTTGAAGAGAGAGATTTGGCGAGGCCTTTTGGCTGAATTTTAAAGGATTTATATCAAAAACTTAGAAATTATGAACTTAGAGAGAGAAAGCTTAAGAAAGGCAAAAATCCGAGTTTAATCACCTCTAATCTAGGATTTTTAGTAGTTCTTGGGCTTTATTTCTTAGTTAAAACAGTAAAACTGATTTAAAATCTTAGGGAAAATGGATTAAATAGGTTTAGAGACTTGTTTTCCAAATACAACATAAATTTCCTCACTAATTCCGTCACTGATTTCCGTCACTGTTCATCTAAAAATCATCAAAGGGAACCTCCCAAGGGTTGATTCGAGTCTCCAAAGATAGATTCAAGGCCTAGAGGTAACAAAACTGAGTTCCTTTATCTTTTTCCTTACTTTTATTGGGTTTTAGCTGCTATTGTTCTTGTTTTTGGCTATTTTACCCTTTGTGTTCTTGAGTAATCTCAGTAAAGGGGACGACCTCTATATGGATAGCCTTCCCCGCTATCCCTATAGCGTTGGTCGCTATTCCTATAGCGGTGTAGGCTATTGATATAGTGGCGAAAGCTATCCTCGTGGAGGTCTCACCATTTCTCAAATTTTTGGGTGTTTTCCATTCCAAACCCATAAAATCAATGTTATTTGTGCGTTTTAAGTCCAGATCTATCTTATTGGCGACTGATTATGACTTAAAATCCTAATAATATCGAGTTTATAGGCAAAAAAACCTAGGAACCTCCTTCGAGCTGAAATCTTGCTTCAAGGCTATAGTCACAGCCTTGACCGCCGCCGCCAGAGCAACAGCCACTATACCTGTAGTGGCCACTGCTATAACGACGGCGGTCAAGGCTGTCACTGCAGCCTTGGCCGCCGGATCTTAGTTTCAATTTGTTTTCTTTCATTTTTTTCCTGTTTTCTTTATTTTTCATTATTATTTAATCTGTAAATTATTTCCTTGAATCTGAAACTTGCTTTTGTTGATCTTAAAATGATAAATTGATCGGTTAATCAGGTAAATCATGTAAACTTGGCTTAAATCGGGGTTTTTCTTGCTTAAAAATCACAATAATCGTCTTCTCGATGTTTTAAACCCGTTTTTGTGTGTTTATTTTCCGCCCTATGTTTACTCATGTTTTATTTGTAATTATTGGTATATGTTTTGTCTCGATTGAGGTCGGGTCCATGTCGGTAAGCTCGGTTAGCACCCAATTTGCCTTTTTATTTATTTATTGCTTTATTTATCTTCCGCATTAGAAAAATGTATAGGTATTTATAAAGCCTTGTAATAATTATTTATTTGCTTTATTTACCGCTTTCATGTGATATATGGCATACAAACCGAAAACTCTAGACAACAACTAGATTGAAATCACAGAAGAACTAAAGTTGAGTTTATTAAAATATGAACATTTGATTTAATAAAATGAAAAATAGGCAACATCATCCAAACTTGGAATCTCACATTTTAAGGTACAACCCAATCACCTGGGGGGAATATCGTACCCAAATTCTCGGTAAAGCTAAATCGGGTGGCGACTCTGTCTTAAAATACGAGATATCAAGTCTCGTATCTTATGCGGTTTAAATCCAATTATTTTTTAGAGTTTTCAGTTTATATAGCCATACATCACATGAAAGTAGTGAATAAAGCAAGTAAATAATTATTACCAGGCTTTAAAAATACCTATACATTTTTCTAATACGGGAAAATAAATAAAGCGAATAAATAAATAAAAAGGGCGAAATTAGGTCCTAACCGAGCTTACCAACACGCACCCGGCTCCAAAGAATGATAAATCACACACGAATAATCACAAATCATGCATAACTAATGAAAGGGCAGAAAACAAATTAAACAAGAGAGAAAACATATTTTTGGATTTTTTGGGACTGAAAACATAATTTTTGGGCATTTATTAAATATCTAAACAGCCTAAAATATTATTTAAATAAACTAAACACCCTAAAAATAATAAGGGAAAATTACAGAATATTTTTGAAATTTTTAATTGTGATTAAAAGATTTATTTGGTGAAAAACTCATTTTTAAGCCATTAAATGAAGATTTTACCAATAAATAGCTAATAAATTATGAAAAATAGATTAAAAATTAAATTATTTAGTTATAATAGATTATGTGAAATTTTTAGGGTGAAATCGGGGTAAAAATGCAAGGAAATGAAAGAAAATGGCCAAAAACATAAAATAGGGGTCTTTTGGCATTTTTGCCAATCTAGATGCTAGAGTTGCATCTTAGATACTGCTGTTGCAGCCCCTGATGCTGCCGTTGCAGCAATTGGTGGTGCACTACAGCATCTCAGATGCTCACCGGAGCATCTTGATCGGAAAAGTGCCAAATCGATTACACCCGAAAATCCAAGGTTACTAAAATTTTAAGCTGATTTCTACAATATTTCAGTAGATCTGGACTTAAAATAACGAAATAACTTTAATTTTTTGACTTTGGAATGAAAAAGAACCGAAAAACACCGGCAAAGGTACTTGTTAAAATACCGAAAGATAAGGGAATAAACATACCAAAAGCAGCCAAAAAAATGGAAAAATAATTAAAAATAGATTGGAACTCATATTTGTTACCTCTAGGCCGTGAATCTGCTCTTTGGAGACTTGAATCAACCCTTGGTGAAATCCTATTAATGACTTTGAACATATGGGTACTGTTTTTGAAAAAAGTCACTAAAAATCTATTTAATCCATTTTTAACCCAAGATTTCTAACCGATTTTAGTTTAAATCTAAGAGATTAAACAAGATAAAGACCTAGGAAATTGGTTTGGAGAAATTCTTTAGCCTTTATCAAGCTTTCTCTTCCTAATTCTTAAATTTATCTCACTAAAAATGAGTTTTTAATCTAATAAAAATTAGCCAAAAAGTCCTAAAAAAAGGTGATTTTAAGGGTTTAAATAGACTCAATTAGGTGTAAATAACTCAATTAGTCCCTTAAATACTCAGGTTTTATGATAAAAATGGGTAAAAACAGAAAAAGGTGGAAAATGGTTCAAACGCACCCATGGCATGTCAGGCGCGCTCCCTTGTCCGCAAGACGCTCAGGTGTCTCACCACGCTCCTGCCGCGTCTCACCCACAGGGAGCGTGTCTCACCAAGCCCCTGGGGCGTTTCACATGTAAGGAGTGCGGTTGATGCACAGGCACACCGCCCCTGGCGCGTTTCAAGTGCAGGGAGCGCGGCGAAAGGGGCAGCCACAAGGTACTAGAGCTGAAAACTTTAAACAAGCATAGCTTTCACCACGGTTATCCGATTTAAGCGATTCTTGACATTCTGGAAACCTCGAAGAGTCTAGAATAACAAGACTTGCTAAAAAAGATTGGGTTTAAGATAAAACCACGAAACAAATTACTGCATGTGAGAGTAAGATTATGGTTAATTTGAAAACACATTTTAATGATTTTAAGCGCGGCCAAAGGTCCAAAATCATCAAAAAGGTACTTGCAAAATGTTATTCGACTCTCAAAGAATAGAACAACTAGTTTGTAAAAGGTTAGAGAAAAACTCATCATTGTTCCACGGGTCACCGAAAAGCTTGTGCTTACATGCTACCTCTCATAAGATTATCATTTGACAGGTCAAATGTGATCTTATGAAAGACTTGGGTTAGAAAGTTATACCTGACGTGTGGATTCTTGAACTAGTTGTCTTCTGGGATTGCCATAAACAGACCTATCAAGAACCAAGTTAACTTAGAAATTTTGATTCGGTATTGCCTTCATTGCCTCTAACGGATTTAAGGTAAATTGTTGGTTTTCTACGATACTTTGGCATTTTTTTGGTCACCTCATACCCTTAAAAAATGAACTTAAACTCCAACGGTCACCTCAGACATTTTGATCCTCTTTGCGGTCACCTTGGGCACTTTAAAAATAGACTTAAACTTCAACGGTCACCTCGGACACTTTTGAACATCTTTGCGGTCACCTCAGACGTTCCAAAAATGGAATTGAGATTTAAATGGTCACCTCAGACCCCTCGAACATCTTTACAGTCCCCTCAGACACTTTAAAAATAATTTAAGATTTTAACGGTTACCTCGGACTTCTCAAACAACTTTATGGTCGGACACTTCAAAAAATGGACTTGAGAATTGAACAGTCACCTCAGACCTTCGAACATCTTTGCAGTCACCTCGGATGCTTTAAAAATGGACTCGAGATTTTAATGGTCACCTCGGACCTTCAAACATCTTTATAGTCACCTCGGACACTTCAAAAATGGACTTGAGATTTAAACGGTCACCTCGGACCTTCAAACATCTTTACGGTCACCTCGGACGCTTAAAAAATGGACTTGAGATTTTAACGATCACCTCAGATCTTCAAACATCTTTACGGTCACCTCAGATGCTTGAAAAAAGGACTTGAGATTTTAACAGTCACCTCAGACCTTCGAACATCTTTACGGTCACCTCGGACGCTTCCAAAAAGGACTTAAGATTTTATGCTTTGACTGTAGAATTTTGAATCCTTGCATTAGTTGTCCATCTGGTTTGCCGTATGGTGTATCTGATAAGGAATTTTTGAGACATTAGTATATGACATAAGTTGCGCTTTTATTTTATTTCTTAATTGATTTTGTCAAGAAAAAAATTTTTGCCCCTTCATTTAACAATAAAAATGGAAGAATGAAATTCAAATTGAGTTAGATTTTTGGGAGTCCGGAGGAACTAGGGTGTCCATTCGGACCAGTTAATATGCCCCTTGAACGTAGCATAGAATATATATGTTAGGATGCCCTTGATAATTATATCGAGGTGCCCCTGGGTATTTGCATCAAGGTGCCCGTGGGAGGACCTCTGAGCTCTTATTTTAGGATCTATAGGGTTGGTTGTCCATCTAGATTGCCATATGGTGTACCTGTCAAGAAAGTTTTAAGACATTAGTAATTGCCATGAATTGCGTTTTTATTGCTTAATTGATTTTATGGAAACAAAAAAAATTTACCCCTTCAATTAAGCAATAAAAATAGAAGAATGAAATATAAGTCGAGTTGAGATGTCCGGGAATCAAGAGGAACTATCGGGGTGTCCATTGGGTATAGCTAGTATGCCCCTTGGATGTTCTGTCCTTGAATGTAGGATAGAAAACTATTCTGAGATGCCCCTTGATACAGGTGTTTGCTTGGACGTCAAGCGTATAGCTCGAGGATACTTTCCTTTGTTTTTTTTCCTGTAGAATTTGGTATAGAATAATAGATAAGACACTTACGAATATTATACATGAATGTATGAATGCATGATATGTTTGGACTGATCATCTTCAGGATGATTGATTGCTTGCCTGATTGACTTGCTTGAAGAGAGGGAATATATGGAACTACAATGTGGCACAGATAAGGCAAGAATGCCCCTGGTGGAGGATTAGGGAAGTCATACAGATTAGGTGGGAATGCCCCTGGTGGAGGATTAGGGAAGTCACACAGATTAGGTGGGATTGCCGCTGGTGGAGAATTAGGGAAGTTGTGGTGTACACATGAGGCTCGTGTGATCAGATATTAAGGTTGAGGATTGCCATTTTCTACACACCCATTTGCTTGCTGTCCCAGGAGGCGAGTCGGCTGCATAAATGATTACTGGATCGAGCATGTGAAATACAAGAGGGGTGTACAAAGTGAAGTTCAAGATTCTAGATAACGAACGACTGGGCGCTATCACTACTAATGAATTCTAACGGACAGTTTCAGGAGATTAGGATGTTATGGACTCGAGATGCTTGGTCGCGGTCGAGATTAGAGTGGATACATGTGGAGGACGGATTTGAACCGTTCTAGTCTATCAAATTGCAGAGGATATTTTAGTACCATGATCTTTGACACGGGTATTCGATGCAAATGATGGCAGTCATTTATCTTTCTTTTGGTTTGTCTTAATTTTTGCATAGACCCGAACATTAAGGTAGGCCTATCAAAATTTGTTTACCATTCTATTTTTATGTCCTAATTTTTGCCTGGACTGCTCTTTTCGGGTTTTCAATCCAACGGACTGTCCTGACTTTTGCATAGACTTCGGTTCTTTTTAGTCTATCAGGACTTTTGCTTTTTATAATCTTTCTTTTCTTTTAAGGAATTGAGTTGATTGCACGGAACCCCACGTTCGAATTACTTGCAATATTTTGCCTTTTGGGCCCAATATAGTCATTCAAGCACAAACATAAAGGATTTGATAAAATGACATTTCCATCAAATGAAGTAAGTTTGAGTACAAAATGATGATAACCATTTCTATTAACCCAAACTCTAGTGTTAACTAGCCTATAAGGGTTTTCTAGCGAACACACTCTCATTGCTGACTTTACCCTAACTTTTGCCCAGACCGCCCTTTTCAGGTTTTTAGTCTAGCGGGTTGTTTTACACCCAAACTTTTGCCTGACCGATTTGTGGAATAACGATTAGTGGGATACACCTTAATTTTTGCTCGAGTAGTAGAGGACCACTCAACAGGTGATTAATTTATTTTTTTTATGTGCCACTTTTCTACATTTGGTTCTTTTGCGTTAGATATGATAACTCTTCAATATGCTTTGTTTGGTAGGGTTTACGAACTCGTTACCGTCTAAAATCTTCACGCCCCTTATACTTAATGCCTTTTTAGTCGCTCGAGGTATTTTCCAATCTGGTCAGAACTTACCCCTTGGATAGGTATTGGCAGGCTTCACTTGCTTTAGAATCGGATCATTGGCCTTTGACAGGTATCTCTGATGCTCGACTCCATTTTTGTATGCTTTGCTATGCACTGCTGGTACATCTGAAGATTGTTTAATCTGTTTAAACTGCGCTTTAGTCCATGGGAGTCTCTTTGACTTGGATTCAGTGCGACTCTTAAGCACTTCGTCTCAGTTTTGACTGGGATTGTGGTTACCATTCCATAAACCAAGGAGACAAGCATCAGATTTATGGGAACTTTAACACTTGTTTGACATCTCCAGAGGGCGAATGGTAGCTTATCGACCCAATTGTTGTACCTTGTTGTAGGCTTGGAGAGAAATTTCTTGATAAGCTGGTTTGCGGTTTTAGTTACCCCATTAGCTCTTGGTCTGTAAGGCTAAGCCCTGTAGCATTCAAACCCATATTTCTTGATCAATCGGGTGGTTGCCCCTTAAAATCGAAACTCATTATCTGTGATAATGTGGTGAGGCAGACCGTACCGGGCAGAGATGTGTTTATCGATTAACTTGGCCATCCTCTCAACAGTAATGATGGTGAAAGACTCAGCTTCCCCCTATTTTGAGAAGTAAGTTGCCCCTATGTTGATGAAGCGATGTCCATTAGTTGATGAAGGCTGATTTTACCAATTGTACTTGTCCCACTCTCCGAGAGTGGTCAATAAGGAGAGAAATGTAAGATGGTTTGTAATTGTAAGGGAATGGGTATTGGGAAGAGTCAAAGTGTATTAAGGGTGGGGATTTTGAGAATGGGTGGGAGAAGAAAAGGGATGCCTTAGCTCTATTGAAGGTGGTTTGGTGATGCTCATTCTCCGTAATTTGTTGACACTTCCTCGATAGCTTGAAAATAGGCTTGCCCACAGTAGTGAGGCCAGTGATGAACCAATTGACATATTGGATCTATCCAAGGAAGAACTGAGCTTCTTTGTCTGTTTTAGGTGTGAAGATGCGATGCACGGTAATATGACAATGAACCCTAGGTGGGATTAGGTATGCCCAGGCAAAAGCGATATCACGATCTTTAAGCACTTTTATCTCTCTTTCTCTTCTAGAGGTTAGGTCATTAGAAATGGTTACCATTTTAGGTTATCATGTGTACTAAAATTTATTTCATTTAAAGAAATACAATGAATACTGAATACGTTATGCTTATGATAAAATGAATGCATGGACCCATTGGGTGAAACAACAAGCAGACAAGCAAAAAGAGAGTCTTTGATTGAATAAAAATGTCTTAAAGGCAGAGTTGTTCACATCTAAATACTAGAAAAACAAAATTACATGATAGATAGTCATCCTCCATAAGTAGAGGGTCTTGATTGGTAGTGCTGGTAGATTAAGCATCCTCGGTAGCTTTCATTGGCATGTCATCTAGGATGAGATCTAGAACTCTCCCTTGTTTGGCTGATGACTTATCTCCTTCATTTGCTAGAGACCTCATGAGATTCTTGTTAGCGTTGGTGATAGAATCGATCTCATCAGAGGTGTCAACTAAACTAGAGAAGACTATGGCCAACACAAATTCCCTGGGGAGGCCAAAATTAATCATACTCACCACACTATCAGAGCTCAGTAATGGGTTTTCCTCATTACAGGCCTTCCTAGCCAGCTCAACGATCTTCCCTTCCTTAACCATATGAGTGATAGAGAAGCTAGAGTCTAGCACTGATTAGTTGAATGCCCCCTCTGAACATGATACTTGCAGAAGTTTCCCTTCTCTTTGGTCATGGGAGGTCTGTATTAACACATGGTGTCAAGTTTGCCTGCCTCTTATAACTTGGTAAAAATGGCACTGAGGGGTAATTTCCATGGAGATACAAAGACACCCTTGTGAGGGGTAACTTGGGCAGCCGAAACATTCTCTCGGGTAATTGCTTGAACCACGGGTGTCTTCTCTTCAATCGAGACTGGAGCACCTTCAAAAGCTCTAGAACTGTTGCTCTTGTTAGACTAGGGTTATCCACCATTTGGCTTGCTAGCTTTCTCTTTTTCTTTGCAATGTTCGATCTTCTCGACTCTCTTAAAAACCTTCATGTATGACTCGAAAGAATTGGTCTCCATTTCTTTTCAGAGAATCGGGAGAGGTCCATCGAGAAGCTTCGGGATCATCTCCTTCAAATCGAGCTTCTATTTCAACAGAACTTAAGTGGCCATCCACCTGTTAAAGTATGACTTTAAGGACTCGCCTTGCTTTTGCTTAATGGCTTTGCAATGCTAGATAGTTGTTTCCTGGTGGAATTGAATCCACAATGACCAATCAAGGCTTTGGAAAGGAGATTCCAATCTAGGATTGTTGATTTCGAGAAGGTATTATACCATTCGAGAGCTGGCCCTGATAGAGTACATGGAAACATCTTAGCAAGAACTTTATCCCTAATTTTCTAAACACTCATAATCCATTTGTACATCACGATGTGGGATTTAGGAGGTCCCTCATTGGAGTAGGCTTCCATTCTGGGCATCGAAAAGTTCTTGGGGACCCAATCTTCATCCCTCACTTCTTCCTTCTTTTCATTCTTATTCAAAAGCTACTTAAAGAACGCCGTTATTTCAGGAGTCAAGCCCGGAGGTTGCATAACCTGGTCGATTGGTGTCACACCTGGAGGCTGTGTGACCTTCTCATTGTGCACTAAAGAGGGCCTAAATTGAAATAGTGGAGGAGCTAGGATCTCAATCTGAGAGCAAGCAAAGGGATTCTGAGGGTACATAGTTTCACGTGGAGTGACCCCAAAATTGGGAGGAGATGGCGCAAAAGGTGTTGGCAGTGTCAGAGAAATTACAAAACCACTAGAGGGAATACCCATTTGCGGAGTAAAATCCCTGAGAAAATGGGGAATATGGGAGCCTGAGTGGAAGGCCTCGAGGGTATAAGAGGAGGAAAAGCAAGTACCGGTGGAGAAAAAGCTGGGGGAGGTTAAATTGAGGTATGACCGAATTGAAACATATTTGGTCGGACAAGTGGTAGTGGTGGACCTGAAAACTGAGGCTGAACAGGTGTAGAATGGCTACACCCATTCTGAGTGATCTCTATCTATCCCTGAGCTTGAAACATGGGCCCTCGATGGCCTCTGAGCATCTCCCTCTTCCCTTAGACCCTATCGGACTTGCTCTTAGATGGTAACACAAAACATATCAGATTGTAAAAACATGGCCATAGCATTAGTTAATTCGGTGCCTAATTGTGACTGATTCTAATCGGTCGGAGGAGCAAGAAGAGGAGTAGTACCCTCGGTCGAAACTCTACTAACTGGCAAAATATCAAACATGGCAAATAGAACAGATTCTAAAACAAATTGGTGAACTAAATGATGGTCGAGTCAGAGCTAAAAGAGGATTATAGTGGCGAGGACATCTTGACGTAGCTAGAGAAACCGAAAGATGATCAGCACAAATCAAACCATGAATGAAATGGATGATTACATAATAACTCGAGTGATGAATGTTATATATACGAGGGTGGTTTAGAGTGGTAGGGAGCAGAAAAGCTTATGATGCAAAGCTTAACCCCAAAATACGTGAGACATGCGAATTCCTCGCCTATGCCTAGCGAACTAGATGCGGTTCCTTAGGACTCGAATGATCTCAGGTATTTTGTTAAATTCCCCCTTCAAGTAAGGGGAGAGTATAGGTAAGCAAAAGAGCAAAATAAAAGTTGACCACAAGCAGCCTATGCATGAGGTGCATATGTATGAACATAACACAAGTAGCACACAAAAAGCGGATAAATCTCTTCCAACCTTATGACTCCCGCGCAACACCGTTCAAAAGATCTGGGGGTAACTCTAGCGCCAACGAACGGCAAGAGAGTATGCGACCTAAATCTAAATTGTTTTGGTGAACTTAAGGGGAAGTTGCTATTACAAGATTTATCGTGGTTCATGGTCTCAAACTGCTAGTATTACGGAATGATACTGTAGAAGGGTCTCGTTCACCTTGATTCCGTGTAACTAAACCACTCCTCAATTGAGTGCTATCATGGGAATTACATGTTGGTTGAAATGAGTCATCCACCCATAAATATCCCTATTCCCTGGCGGGCATGTGGTATACAAGTGAGCTTCAAGGGGGTAAAATAATGGCATCTTAAACCTAGTATCTAACTAAGCGATGGATTCAAAAGATATAAGAAATAAAGCTTTGATTTAAAAATAATTTAGGCGCATCGTCAAAATCCTTTAACCATATTTTGAAAATGAAAGAATTTTTCAAATTTTAAGTTAAAAGGGAATCCCTAGCAAAGTTGCCACTGTGATCGGATGACCTTTTCCACCCCGGCTCGCATGATAGGTGAACGTGAAAAGTAAGCACGGCGAAGTGGGCCGGTTGGATTGATCCTCATTTTAGCGTGATGAAAAGATAGACTGACAAAAATAATGTTGATGTTGAATTTTAGTCCAATTTAGATGTTTAGAGATACGAGACTTGAAATCCCATATTTTAAGATAGTGTCGCCACCCGGTTTTGCTCCACCGAGAATTTGGGTACGATATTCCCACCGGGTGGTTAGACCATACCTTAAAACAAAGATTCTGAGTTCGGATGATGTTGCCTATTTTTCATTTATTAAATCAAAACGTTCATATTTTAATAAGCGCGACTTTATTTCTTATGCCATTTAAATCCAATTATTGTTTAGATTTTTCGATTTATATAGCCATATATCACACGAAAGAGGTAAATAAAGCAAGTAAATAATTATTACGAGGCTTTGCAAATACCTATACATTTTTCTAATTTGGGAAAATAAATAAAGCGAATGAATAAATAAAAAGGGCGAAACGGGGATCCTAACCCAGCTTACCAACATGCACTCGGCTCGAAAGAACGATAAATCACGCACGAATAATCACAATCATGCATAACTAATAAAAGTGCAAAAAACAAATTAAACAAGAGAGAAAACATATTTTCGAATTTTTTGGGACTAAAAACACAATTTTTGGGCATTTATTAAATATCTAAACAACCTAAAATATTATTTAAATAAACTAAACACCCTAAAAATAATAAGGGAAAATTACAGAATATTTTTAGAATTTTTAATTGTGATTAAAAGATTTATTTAGGTTTATTTGGTGAAAAACTCATTTTTGAGCCATAAAATAAAGATCTAACAAATTAAATAATTAATAAATTATGAAAAAAGGATTAAAAATTAAATTATTTAGTTACAGATTATGTGAAATTTTTTGGAAATTTTTCGGATGAAAATCGGGGTAAAAAACGCAAGGAAATGAAAGAAAATGGCCAAAAACACAAAACTGGGGTTTTTTGGCATTTTTACCAATCCGGATGCTAGAGTTGCATCTGAGATGCTACTGTTGCAGCCCCAGACACTGCTGTTGCAGCCCCAGACACTGCTGTTGCAGCAACTGGAGGTGCACTACAGCATCACAGATGCTCACCGGAGCATCTGGATCAGAATAGTGCCAAACGGAACAAAATCAGTATTTTTACACCCGAAAATCCAAGGTTACCGAATTTTTATGCCGATTCCCACAATATTTCAGTAGATCTTGACTTAAAATGACAAAGTAACTTTGATTTTTCTAATTTGGAATGAAAAAGATCCAAAAAAAATCGGAAAAGGTACTTGTAAAAATACCGAAAGACAAGGGAATCAACACATCAAAAGCAGCCAAAAAAATAGAAAATAATTAAAAATAGATTGGAACTCAGATTTGTTACCTCAAGGCCTCGAATGCGCTCTTTGGAGACTCGAATCAACCCTTGGTGAAATCCTTTTGATGATTTTGAAGATTTGGGTAGTATTTTGGAGGAAAAGTCACTAAAAACCTATTTAATCCATTTTTAATCTAAGATTTCTAACCAATTTGAGTTTAAATCTAAGAGATTAAACAAGATAAAGACCTAAGGAATTGGTTTGGAAAAATTCCTTAGTCTTTATCAAGCTTTCTCTCTCTAGTTCTTAAATTTATCTCACTAAAATGAGTTTTTAATCTAATAAAAATTAGCCAAAAAGTCCAAAAAAGGTGATTTTAAGGTTTTAAATAGACTCAACTAGGTGTAAATAACTCAATTAGTCGCTCAAATACTCAAGTTTTATGATAAAAACGGGTAGAAACCAAAAAAGGGGGAAATATGGCTCAAATGGGCCCATGGCATATCAGCCGCACTCCCTGGTGCTCGAGACGCTCCAGGTGCATCTCACCACGCCCCTGCCGCATCTCGCGCACAAGGAGCGCGTCTCACCACGCCCCTGGCGTGTCTCATGCACAGGGAACGCGGTTGACGCGCAGACACGCCAAGTCATTGGCACGTCTTGCACGTAGGGAGCACAGTTGGCGTGCAGGCACGCCGTGCTCCTGGCGCATTTCATGTGCAGGGAGCATGGCAAAGGGGGCTGCTAATTTAGTACAGGGGCTAAAAACCTTAAATGAGCATAACTTTCACCACGATTATTCGATTTAAGCGATTCCTGACATTTCGGAAACCTCAGAGAGTATGAAATCCAATTAAAATATTGGGACTTGCTAAAAAGATTATGTTTTAGAAAAAACTGTGAACCAAATTACTATGCGTGAGAGGAAGATTACGGTTAAATTTTAAATACATTTTAATGATTTTTAAGCATGGTCAAAGGTCCAAAATCATTAAAAAGGTACTTTCCAAATGTGATTCGACTCTCAAAGATTAGAACAACTAGTCTGTAAAAGGTTAGAGCAAAAAGTCATCATTATTTTATGGGTCACTGAAAAGCCTGTGCTCACAGTAAGCAGATTTCTTATCACATCAGAAGCACACCAGTTCTTGAAAAAGTGTTATGAGAAAATAGCCAAGCTAGAGCTCTAGATATCCTCACTGAGATATCGAGGGAAGGACTTGATGCGCAATTCAGAGTGAATCAGTCTCAATCTTGTGCCCTTGTGGCACTCTTCTCTTGCTTAAGGGAACATGACTTCATTTCTCAAAAAGTGTATGAACTTTTAAGCTGACATCTTTGGAAAACTGAAGAAGTTTGAGAAGGTGCTTAACTCGTTCGATATTCAAAACCAATCCATTTTGGATTCATTAGCATTGGGGGAGAAAGATCACGAGAAGCGTGAGCATGCGTAAAGAGAGTGAAGCTCGAATCACTGAATTTAACTTTAAACTATCCTAGAATCTGATGCAAGCTAAACAAGAATTTCTTAAGCTGAGGAAGAGGAAAGCCAAGAATCCAATGTGGCCACCGAAGTAGAAGAAGTCCAAATGGGATGAGTAGGAATATCAGAAGAAGGCTGATAATTTGAAAAGACCAATCCTACCAAAATAGAATAGAATGTTTTGTAATTCTTAGAGTTTTATTGTAAAACTTAGTATATGATAACTATATGTTACATGTACTTCAGTTATTAAGATATAAAAGGAGGCTTATTCTATTCTAAGTTAATAACTTCTTAACTTTTTGTAATTTTTTGGTATATATGTATTGTTGTCACTGCAAAAAGATATTAGAAGTATTTGAGGAATGCTGACCAAAGAGGAATCAAGGATTATAGGGGAGTTAGCATTCACTCTGAGCAAAACGATGATGATGAACAAAGACATATCAAACATGTTTGTAAGGTATCTCTGATCTAAATATCTTATTGATTTAATTCTCGCTCAATTAATTGTCATTGATCAAAATGGGGGAAATTGTTAAACCAAGGACAAGTTTAGACTGACTCAGTGGATGACTCAGTAGTGCTTAAGTTTTGATTATAACAATTAAGTTAAGTTTGCATTAATTAAATCACTAATGATGTTAAAATAAATAGTCTATGGTTACATATGAGTAATTGAATTCGAGGGTAGAATTTCAAGTCTCCGCTCACCTAACTATTTATTTTAACTCTGAGTTGTTCCGGGCTGAGTATGTTCTTTAGTCGCTGACTAAATACTATTCACTTAATGCTTGATATTTAGATTTTGTTTCAGCTGTGTATATTGATTTATCATTTCGCTGAGTTACTTTCTATTGGTCAAAGGCACTAACTTTTCCATCTAGAAAAAAATGGAATCTTTCCTTTTAAGTTTCACTTTTACAGACATTAATGAAAGAAAGACAAAAGGAATTAATGCCTTGACAGGACATCCACTTTATGAAGAAAATGCTAAAGTTTTTCAAAATACAAGCTGCAAAAAGCAATTACGAGGTTTGGAAATGTTGCAAATTCATCAACCTTGTATCTCGCAACACTGTAAAGTGACAAATTACTAGAGTAATAGGAGGATGACACGTAGCAAGTCAGCGCAAAATCTCTCTACTGGAAGACTGACATCAAACAACAAAAGATTCAAATTGAAGCTCGGATTTCAATCTATCAGATTAATCTCTATATCACAACAGTGTGATTCTATCTATTAATGGATCGATTTGAAGAAGCAATGGGTGGATAGCTTAGCTGGAAATTTGCAGAAGATACCAAGATAAGTTCAACGGCTACATTCTTGATTTCAAGTATAAAAGAAGCAATAGGCAAGCGTTAGAACTTGGTGATTACACCTGAATTTCTAAGAAGCAAAATTCTCCCAATTTACAAGCTTTAAAGAAGTTCAATCTTGAAAGCATCTGCTCAGCGAGAATCTGCTTTGAAACAAGAGAGATTAGAATAGATCAATAGATTTGCAATATATGATTATCTGTAATTAGATCAACATTTTTTATGATATGAACCTAGCTCTTGTTTAAACTCTGTTGAGTTACTGGTAGAAGAGGGTATTCTACTCAGTGGGTGAGCGATTATAGTTTAGAGGGTACTTTTTGTAATTGAGGATTTTTATGAAAGGCTTCTCCGACTAGGGTAAAGGAGTTGAGATTAGTGGATTAAAGCTAAGGCACTCTCTTAGGACTGGATATAAGCATAGGTTGCTGAACTAGTATAAAATCTTTGCTTTCTTTACTTTGAAGTTTTTCCAGTTTCTACTCAGCCCGCTGACCAACTCAGCGCAGTTTAATTAATTGCAAAAAAGTGACATGTTATTTGAGCGAGTCATTCACCCCCCTCTGACTCACTGAGAATAGAGACCAACATTTTTTATAGTATGAGGTGGCATATCTAGAACTTTCCACCCTACACTATATAATTGGACAAAGCCTTTCTTTCAGGCATATGATATAGATCATCTTTTGAAAAGACTTCCAATTGGCTATCCTTTGATGTAAAATACATAATATGTTTTATATTATTATGTTTATTATGTTTATTATTTTTAGAATTTCTTTGAGCTTAATTGACATCTTTATGAGCACTAATCTCCTATTGGTGGCCATTTCCAGTGAGTAGCAGATTAATGGTATGATTTATCAACCCTCTTATTTTTAGTATCAATTATTGTGGATTGTTTAGTATTGAACTTAATTTCCATAAGAATGACCTAAATTATGTAGAGTCATCAAGAAAATCTGAGAAGTGACTTGTCCACAGAATAAAATACTAAATACACGTCTAAAAAATATGAAATGTGATTAAATTGTGCTATGGGTTTCTAATTTGTTGAATGGTTGCATAGACCTTAATGCTTTAAGTGTAACTATAAAGGGGGATCATGTAGTAAAGCTTTAAAGAACTAGACAAATGGGTGGCCATAGCTAGTAACTAAAAGATGCAAGAAACATAGATCATTAAGTTCTAAACATGCTGAAATAAGAGGGTGTAATCTTAACTAAATCTGCATGCTCACTAGGAATGCTTGTCACGTTATAATTTTGGTCATAGTAATCATTTACAGCAATCATTTTTTCTTTCCTGTTCTTATTTTAGTTCTTAGCTTTTTCATTAAAATCAACTTACTTGACGCTAAACTTAGACTCACTAATTTACATATTGGTTTAAAATATTTCCCTTGCTCGCTTTAGAATACGACCTTGTGCTTGCCACTAACTACTGATCACGCCCTAGTGCACTCGCTAGTTCACATTTATTTTGCAACCAACATTTAATATATTATATTAAAAATTATAAAAAAATTTACAATTAAAATAATTTTTACTATTATCGTTAAGAATTATTATTATCATTATTATTATTATTTACATTAATATTATTATTGTTATTATTATTATTATGTTTTATATTTTGCATATCTTCCATATTATTATTTTTGTTATAATAAATATTCTGATTATAACAAAGTCATACATACAAAGTGGCAAAGGCTTGGTCTAGTGGTTGAGCCTTGAAGCTGTGATCCTAGTGGTCGGGTGGGATAAGATTTTGGGAAATTATTAGTTTTGGCTCATTTGGGCAAAATAAATACCAAAACAACCCAACAAGGAAAAAATATAACGATATACCTTTTATCAAAATGACCTTTATACGGCCTTGATGATGTCAAGAGAAATCTGGATGATGTCATTCGAAATCATGATGAAGTCATGCGATTTGTGTTATTATTTTTATTTATTTTGGCTAATTTTGCATTTATCTCACAAACCATTCATTTTTTCGACTTACCGCTCTGGAGTTTTTTGTTTGTCTCATTTTTATCTTCGAAACGTCATTCATTGTGATATATTTTTTCCAAAAAAAATTTGACCTATCACAAACCTATTATATATCTGTTATAATTGACTTATATTCGACAAAGTTGTTATAATAAATTTATACTAGACTTGTAACAAATATATTGTAGATATATCACAGTTCAATGAGCATTGCAAATAAAAAGAGATTTATGTTAGACTTGTAACATATATGTATCAAACATATATTAGATATATAATAGTTCAATAGTAATTGCAAATACAAAGAGCCTTAAATTAGACTTATAACAGACTTATGTTAGACTTGTAACAGATATGTATCAGACATATACTAGATATATAACAGTTTAATGAGCATGGCGAATACAATGAGACTTGTATTACACTTGTAATATATATATAACAATTCACTGAGCATTGTAGATACAAAAGGACTTATATTAGACTTATTACAGACTTATACTAGACTTGTAACATATCTATATCATATCTATAATAGATATATAATAGTCTAATGAGTATTACAAATACAAAAAAAACTTATATTAGACTTATATTAGACTTGAAATAGATATGTATAAGATATAAAGTAGATATATAACAGTTCAATGAGCATTACAAATACAAAGAGACTTATATTAGACTTATAGCAGACTTATACTAGACTTGTAAAAGATATATATCAGATATATAGTAGTTATATAATAGTTCAATGAGCATTGCAAATACAAAGAGACTTAGGTTAAACTTGTATTGGACTTGTGTCAAATATGTAACCGGTAAAAAAAAATTTGGAAAAAATATATCACAATGGATGGCATTTCGAAGATAAAAATGAGACGAACAAAAAACTTCTGAGCGGCAAGTCGAAAAAATAAACAGTTTGTTAGATAAATATAAAATAAGCCAAAATAAATAAAAATAGCAACCTAGATCGCATGACATCACCAATATTTCGCATGACATCATCTAGATTTTTCATGACATTATCAAGGGCGTATAAAGGTTATAATAAAGTTAATTAAGTTTGTGGTATTTTGATAGACGGTATGTTGGTATTTTGCAAAAGTTTGACATATAATTATTTTGCAAAATTAAGTTATTTTGGTGTTTTAGCCTAAAATTTTTCTTTGTTATTATCGTAAGCCCATATGAGAATTTAAAATAAAAAGTCATACGTACAAAACTAACGAAATTTAATATCAATTAAAACTGAACAATACACTAATATTATTACAATTTAAAACCATCTTTCATTCATTAATTATATCCTGAATATAATATTACTAATATTTAAAATAACTGAAGTTGAACAAAAAAAAAGAATAATATCATCGAAAACAAATAATTATAATTATAATAGTTGAGGATCCAAATTCTATTATTTAGTGTTTCTATTATTTTAATATTAGTTACTGATATCTTGTTTTTATTATTAGTAACATATATTATTATTAATTTAATTTCTTCAATATTATATAACATTTAATTATTGTTCATAATTATTAATATTAATTAGTTAGTATAATTTAAAACCGAAGTGAACTAAAACTTAACCGAATGAATTATAAGTTGAATAAAAGATAACCTACAACGATATGGTAAGAGCCTTATGTTTTAATGAACATGTATAAAGTAGAATTAATGTGCTTCAAAATTAGAAATGTTTTTTAGTTTTTAAAATTTATTTAATTAATGAGTCAAATTAGTTTGTTGAAATTAATTTTTAGTGATCAAGTACATTTCTGAATTTATTGTAGCATTATTTAGTTAGTTATGTAGTATGGTTATTTTCATATCTCACTACTTGTATTTCTAAGCCTATATAATGGTCTATGTTCTTTTAATTTAATAAATAAGAAAATAATAGTTTTGATTCCCATTTTTATTTATCTACTTTGTTTTCTTAATTCCAATAATTGGTATCAAGAGCTAGTGATCTTGTGAGCCTTTTCACTCTTCCAATTTTTTTTCATGGCATCCAACAATTTTTCAATCTCAATTACCACTTTTTAAAGGAGAAAATTATAATTCATGGGCAATCAAGGTGAAAGCATATTTACAAGCCATGTGTTTATGTGATGTTATCAAAAATGATGAAAATCCTACCCTTCCAAAAAAACCCAACCATTGTCCAAATGAAACACTATGATGAACAAATAGCTAGAATGCCTAGAGCACTTTCGTATCTGCATTAGGGTGTGTTGGAAGGAATTTATACAACTATTATGGGTTCTGACTCTCTTAAAGAAGCATGAGAAAAACTAAAGGAGGAGTTTGAGGGTAATGCTCAAACCAAGGTAATGCAAATCTTGAATCTCAAGAGAGAATTTGAGAAAATGAGAATAAAAAGCAGGAGTCAAAGAATATGGAAGTCGGTTGATGTCCATAGTCAACCAAATTAAGTTAGTTGGTGGAAAATTTACTAGTGAAAGAGTGGTGGACAAGCTTGTTGGTCCCAAAAGGGTGATTTGGAGTAAGAGGGGGGTGGGTGATTGACTCCTTTTCGCAAATAAAGCAAGTAAATAATAAATATGCTTCTGATGCAATAAGTGTAAAAAGAGATGTGAAAGAGTTAGAGATTTTACACAATAATTTTATTCTTGTTCGGACACTGCCTACCTCCAGTCCTCAAAGCATCTACTTCTGAGCTTTGCTCCACTATATCAACTCATTCCGAGGTGGAGAAGCCTTTACAATTGGAATTCCTTACAGCTAAGAGTACCCTCCCCTTCCTGTCTCTAATTCCCTCGTTCAAGAGTATCCTCCTCTTGAACTCTTCTGAAACACAACTTATCCCCAAGCTGATTTAGGGTTACAACATGACCTTAGCAAGCACCTTGCTTAGTCTCAAGAGTGGATTGGGAAGATTTTTATGATCTTGTACTTTTTGTTATCAAGAATCACTTACAACAGATTTGCAATGATTGTTCTAAGCTTTTTAGTTTTGAAACAGATTTGGATGATTGTTTGCTTGAGAGATTTTGTAGATGTAATTAGGAGACTATAATTTGTGAAAGCTTGCATGTTTTTCTTGTTGATGGTAGAGGCCTTTTTATAGGCAGTCTTCAAATTCTTCCCGTTGTGACTCATCCTCAGAGTCACAATCTTAGTCGTTGTCTCACAATAGCTCTTTTCCTTGAGACAGACTCATCTTCTATGTAGGCCCATGTGCGTACATGTTTAGGGTCAAAGGGAGGTGAATGACACTTTTTGCGAAATATTTGACTTTTAGCAAGTCAAGTGTATCGTGCAAATTAATGTTTCGGGGTTATGTGTTCCGGATGATGAAAGTCTTAAATAATGTGCACAAAATGTAAAAACTGAGCATGAAAGAAAATCAAACACAATGATTTTTATACTGGTTCGGCCCTGCCTATGTCCAGTCCCTGGAGTTTCCTCCTTCGAGCTTAATCCACTAGTGTGATCTCTTTAGCGGGCAGAAATCAAGCCTTTATAGTTGTCTCCGGAGATTTCTTCTCCTCCGGATGTAGGATATATCACAAAACTATTGCTGACCTGGCTGAGTCCTTGGCAGCTTATCCCCGTAGAATCTCCCTTCTTGCGGATGTAGGATATACAACCAAAAGCACCATCTTTTGGCTAATTCCTTTGCACTTTGTCTCCGAAGAGTGACTTCTCTTCCGGATGTACGATATACCACAAAAAGCGCCAACTTCTGGCTGATTCCTTTCTCTTTAATAGGATATACCACTTAAACTACTAAAGTCTAAACTAAGTCCTACAGGGATATACCACTCAAACTCTCTAGTTCAAGCTAAGTCCCAATCTCACTACCCACCCAAGTATTTTATACCTTTGTTTTGATTTGGGTTTTAAATTCCTCAAGTTTATAAATTCACTTGGGAATTCTTAGAAACAAATGAGTGGTTTGTTCTTAGATGGATTGAGTAACTGACTGTGTAGCAATTTCTTCAATATAGTAGCTTCTCAAAAATAATCACCACCTTCTCACTTGGTTAAACTTCTCTTTTATAGGCTTGACTAATAGATGTAGCCGCTGGTTAAGGTTGAATCTTCACTATTGATCGGATGTGATATGGCACTTTTGAAGCCGTTGATTTATCCGTTGGACTCATTTATTGGCCTGTTCAATTTATTAGGATTGGAGAGCCAAAGTTTCCAAACGTTCATTTGGCATTTTGTGCATAACCAAATTTTATGTAACTTTGGCCTTTGAGTTTACTCCACACGTCATCTAATTGGTCTAGGTAAAAAGGTAGTTACCTTTATCTCTTTCCTTTATCAGCCCTTTTGTCCTTTTTTTAGGTAAGTGCAAGCTGTCATTTTTTCCCAACGTAATTTTGACAAAAGACCGTTATTGAGGGGAAACCGAATATTTGAATTTTTCCCTCTTATTTAGAAATGAGTCTTCCGGATGTTTTCAGACTCATTCTAATTGAAGATGCTATTCAGTGGTATTTTATTCCAGATGCAGTTTTCAAGGAGTTAGTAGTTTATTTCCTTTCCAAATTCTAATAGGATACTTTTGATCCTGTCTTCCTTAAACCGGATGAGGTTAGCTTGGGGCTAGGAATATGGTCTCTTCCAGACTTTGGACTGGATCCTTCCTTTTTATTCTTGGTGGCTTGTTTGCTCCTCATTTAGTCTGGATGCTTCTGTCTTGAATAGGTTGAACTCCCGTGGTTTTTGTTTTCTTCAAAACCTTCAGATTTGGATGCTTGCATGAGGTTTATATAGAGTCTTCCGGATGATTGATTTCCAACATTCTATTCCGTTAGGCTTTCTGGCGGGAGTCAACTCTACCAAATTTCTACAATTCTTCAGACTTTCACACCTTTTAGTCTCATATAGCTTACTTGTGTCAGCTTGTCAGATTGCTACAAGGTTTCTTCTCTCCTTCTTGTCAACTCACTTTTGAAGACCTTCTGATCACATATCTTTTTGTGTCATAAAAAGTAGAGACCTATTTTTAGTATTTGTCTTCACCTGAATTGTTGTATTGGGATTTGAGCTTTGACAGTTGGAGATCCTTTCCTTCTCTTTTAAGCCAGGATAGTCTCCTGATAACTTTGGCTTCTGATCTCTTAGTCTCTTTTTATCTTGCTTATGATGTCTCAGTAATTAATGTAAGTGCAATTACACAAATGTTTATTTTTCATTGAACATCTCAATTGTTTTCCTTTAGTATACAGACTTATAATCAATTTAGCTATGATTAGTTACTATATCTACAGTTGAGACATCATTTGCAATGGATAACGTTAAGACTGATCTATGGAACATGCATGGAGAAGAGCTATTGCCATGTTGTTTGTTTGTTACATTGGAAAGAAAATATTTTCAGCATTGAGGATGAAGACATTTTGCGATGTTTCCAACAATTGGCATATTACATGAACATGTTACCGATGTTTAAACAATTTTCTAATTTGTCTCATTCTATTTACAAAAAATCGATGTTATATATCATGTACTTCATTGACTTAATGCTAGTACTTTTTTTATTTTTATTGAATTAATTTGAACTAAAAATGTGAAATTATATATTCGATGTACTAGATTTTTATTGGCCGGAGTGACAAACGGTGCTCACCGACAGGACTGCCTCATTCCAATATACATCCTGGCAGTGCCACTGAATGGAACCCAAAACCAATCACTACACGTATCAAGTGCCACCATGAACTTCACTCCTGACCACAACTAAAACCAACCTGCACATTACTAACAAAATGATAGACCTCATTACTTCGATAGGTCACTAGAGTTCAACATAAAAAACTGAGAATTGATTATTACTCATAAAAGTCAATATATCCATATGCATAGCATAGATATTCTGATTCGATGATTTTGGTTCACAAGAGGCAATCCTGATCACTCTGCACTATACCTAAGTCCATAGAGTTATCCCTAAGCACTTAGTCCCACTTGTTAAATAATCATGCTTTGTACAACAAAAAGATTTTCAAAGAGGGTTTACATCATGAATATGAGTACCTATGCTAGGTAGCACAAAAACAAGAACCAAAACACATCATAAATACCAAATATAACGTGACTTCAGGTTTTAGAGAAGGAAACAGAAACAAGAAACATTAATGTCTAGGACTTTCTCTGCTACCTCATTGAGTACCCTAAATAAAAAAAATCACTAAATTAAGGTGCAAATAGATCAGACATTGCCATTTAAAACAAATCAGAGCAAGTAGCTGATGGTAAAAGTAGAAAGCATTTGGTAAGCCATGAACTACTTATTGTTGATAGCAAAATTGAAAAATAAGCTGTTAGTACTAGAATATATCAGCCAAACACAACACTATAAATTGAATATGAAGGGATTTGCCATCGAAAATCAACCCAATAAAGGCAGAACGAGGATCTTTGCTCGATAAAGATACAATGGAAATTAAAATTGTGAGAATTAAAGTGATTAAATCCCACCTTGAATGTCTTAGAAAATAATAGATAAAGGCTAGGCTTTCGGATTGGAAGCCTTCCAAGATCACGTGCACAAACCCTACTCGATTTAGGGCCGGTACTAGCCGAATTGATGAACAAGAAAACTCAAGAACTCCCCCTCTTTACTGTGCGTTTTTCTCAAAATCGGTAGGCGTGTATCTGGCTTGTTTATAATTACCATATTTATATTCCCTAATTAAATTTAGGTTTAAAAAAAATTATTTGTTAACTTTATAATTATTTCAAATTAATCATACATGCGAATTAAACTTTATACTTTAATTTAATTTAATGAATAATATAAACAACTTTATATTATATCATTAAAGATAAATTAAATTAACTTGATTTATAAATATTATTTAATTAAATTGATTTGATATATCAACTAATTTAATAATCACTTTTTTATCAAAGCTTGTAACATTGCATGTACAAGAAATCCAGAATCAGTGGTTCAAAGCTTACGATTCTTTGGGTCTGTCCATATATTAGCAATGGGCTTCACCTATAGACTGTAAGCGGATTCTAACAAACCATTACATCCCCTAATTGGGACAGAATATAGTTGTCAATCGAACTGTAGTTATTTCAAAATATCCCTTGCCAGCTGACAACAATATAACGAACAATGGACATGATTGTGTCACCCATTATAACTTTCATTATATTTCTTGATCTAGAATAAAATCATTCTTTCAAATAAGTTGTTTACTTATTTGGACATGTCAATAGTCCATTTTATTCATCAAGGGATTGGTGATTCAATTTAATTTATCAGGCTGAATGACAATCCTATTACTTCAACCATACTACCAACGTGTTCATGAAATAACCCGAGCATATCCATATTTGTAATCCAATTTTTAAGGACACGTTAGGTGCATATCACAGATTACCCAATTCCAAATTAATAGCAATTTGAAATCAAGTCCAAGGACATTTGGGACCTACCTAGCAAAACAATCCTGACACATACCCATGTGACTTTTGCTAAGCAAATCGGTCTAGCCCCATGTTCTCAACATGTGCCTATGTTCACAACTCATTTCTCAAATAAGTTAACCAACATACATGTCTTTCATTTTATTCATTCCCATGACTAAAGTAGACTTGTGACATTTATGATAATTAAATCAATGAATACTCTAATTTAAATATAGTACAAGATATATAATAGAAGATATTAATATGTCTTTATTAATGTAACACAAAATATAAATATTCTATTACATTATAAAAACACATGTCTAGAATGTTGGAGGAAAGGGAGGAATTTGGCTTAACTTTAAGAAATATAAACAGTAAAAGTCGTATACTACTGAAAAACAAAGCTCAAAAAATTTTCTTATAAGCTTAACTTTTTATTAATGCTTTTCTTTTGTACTTTCTTTGTTTTTGTCTGAATACAAATGATGAAGACTCTAGCTCTTATATAGAGCTTAAACTCCACACGTTATAACAAATATAAATAAAAATATTAAATTTATGCATAAACTGAAATTGTTATAAAACTTATCTACTTGTAACCCTTCTCTAGTTAACTTTGAAGAAACTCTTAGTTTAATTACTTTTTATTTATCTGTTGATTTTCTTGGCTTTTTGTCATTTATACTCTTTATGAAATTGAGTTTATTAATTCAACACTGCCCCTTAAACTTAATTTTCAGTGACACCCAACAATGCTCGTAACTTGTTAAACACGTCACCTTTGAGTGGTTTCGTAAAGATGTCTGCAACTTGATATTCTATCTTCACATACTTCAATGCCACCTTCTTTTGTTTGATGCATTCTCTTATAATATGATATATTGTATCGGTGTGATTACTTCTATCATGGAAGACTGGATTTTTTGCTATCACCAACGCTGATTTGTTATCGATAAAAATATCAGTTGGATCATGTTGTTTCATTTGAAGTTCCTTCAACCATCTTTGCAGTCATATTGCATGACACAAACATGAGGTTGCAGCAACATATTCAGCTTCACAGGTCAACAATGTCACAATAGGTTGTTTTTTTGAACTCTATATAAATGTCGCATCACCAAGAAAGAATACAAATCCACTGGTGCTCTTCCATCACAATAGGCTGTTTCTTCGAACTCCATGTAAATGTCGTGTCACCAAGAAAGAATACAAATCCACTGGTGCTCTTCTAATCATTCTTATCACCAGCCCAATCACTATCACTGTATCTAACTAATTAAAACTTGTTAACTTTTGAATATCGTAGTCAAAAATTAGTTGTACCTTTCACATAACGGAGTATTCTTTTAGCTTCATTCCAATGAGACTCCTTGGGTGCTTCCATGTATCTGCTCACTAGCCCAACTGCATACAAAATATCGGGCCTAGTGCATGTCAGGTATCTGAGACTTCTGATAATACTTCAGAATATAGTAGGGTCCACTTCTTTTCCATCTTCATCTTTCGTCAATTTTAAGTTGCATTCAATGGGAGTGTTAGCAGGGTTGTAATTCTCCATCTTGAACTTCCTCAAGATCTCCTTAGCAAAACCACTTTGAGAAATAATGATTTTGTCAGCATTCTGCTTCACTACAATGCCAAGGTAGTATGATAATAATCCAATATCAGTCATCTCAAATCCACAGCCATCATCCTCTTGAAATCATCAAACATTCGAGGATTAATTCCAGTGAAAATAAGATCATCCACATATAAGAAAACAAGCAGTATGTCTCCATTTTTCACCTTCACATACAAAGCATATTCATGGGGGCATTTGACAAATCCATTTTCTTGAAAATATTTGTCAATGTGACTATTCCAGGCTCTCGGTGCCTTCTTAAGTCCGTACAATGCTTTTTTCAGCTTTAGTACTTTTTCTTCATGCCATTTGACAATGTAACTAGGTGGTTGTTATACATAATTTCTTCCTCCGTATATGCATTTAGAAATGCTGACTTAACATCCATTTGATGGATCTTCCATCCATGTTGAGCAGCAATGGAGATTACCATTCTAATAGTCTCCATTCTCGCAATTGGAGCAAAAACTTGATCATAGTCAATACCAGGATTCTGATTATATCCCTTTACTACTAGTCTCACCTTGTGTGGCACAATATCGCCACTAGCACATTTCTTTGCCTTAAACACTCACTTAACACCAATGGGCTTTTTTCTGCTGGAAGTTTAGTTAACTCCCACGTCTTGTTCTTCTCAATTGCTTGGATCTCCTTCTCTATACTTTTCTCCATTTCTCATCTTTCATGGCATCTTCAGCATCAATAGGCTCATTATCAATAAGATGACAATAAAGAGTCAATTCTTCGCTGAGATCTCTTGTCATATCATAAAGTTCTCCAATACTTTGGAACTTTCTTGGCCTATCTCTAGAACTTTCACTAGAGCTTTCTCCTTGTTTAGGAGATGCACCTGAAATCGGACTATTCATCGTCGATGTTGTGGCTTGCTCCATCAGTTCATGCTCATTGTTTTCATCAATTGTGAAAGAATAAAGACTATAGTTCTTCTGCTCGTGACTGATCCAATCCCATATTGCCTCTTCATCAATAGTCACATCTCTATTGATTATTGTCTTTCCTAGTATCAGGATCAAACATCCTGTAACCTTTAGAAAATTCTAAATATCCCACAAATAAGTATTTCCTGATTTTATCATCGAGTTTTCTCCTTTCTTCATCGGCTACATGTACATGCGCTACACTCCTAAAAGCACGAAAATGAGAGATATCGGGCTTTCTCCCACTCCATGCTTCTTGGAGTGTCATATCAGAAACACTTGCTGTCAGGGGCCGATTCAAGATATACATAACACAATCAACGGCTTCTAACCATAGCCCATTGGCAAATTCTTGCTCTTTAACATGCTTCCCACCATGTCCATCATCGTTCTATTCTTTCTTTCCATAAATCCATTTTGTTTAGGTGATTTTGCGACTGACAAAAAATGGCAGACTCCTTGATGTAAAAGTTGCTTTCATTCTCCATGAGCACTTTAAATTGCTTAAATGCTCCGAAAACTTTTAATTTTTCCTCCAAGAAATGCACCTATGTCTTTCTTCTATAATCATTGATAAATAGCAAGAAATATTTATTACCACCCAATGATATTGGTGTAATTGGTCCGCAAACATCAGCATGGATAAGCTCAATGTTGGGAAATGACAGTCGAATTGAACATGCATAATAGGCATGGCAGAAATTCAAAATTTTATCCCTGTCCCCAGGAACTCCTAATAGATGCATATAAATTAAATAAAGCCTTAACTAAATAATTCTCTACCTAGGTTTGCATGCAAATTTGCTAGGCATACCATAATTCTAAATTACATCGTAGCACATATATTTTATACTAAGCATGTTATAACTCTAAGCTATAACCTATGCATGTTATAACTCTAAGCAATAACCTAAGCATAAAATAAACTAAGCATAATTGTTAAGTCTAAAAAAGCTTAAAGAAAAGACCTAATAATTAAAAGAGAAAGAAAGAAAACTTACCAGTTGAAGTGTGCTTTAGCAGAACCTCCTTGCACAAGCCTCCAAGCGTAGGATAGCCTCTATTAGTATCCACACGAACCCTACCAACCAAAACCTCTCGAGAGGAAGAACTAAGGAGCCTCGAGTAGTTGCTAGATCACTCCAGAAGGCCCAACCAAAAATATAGACTAGAGACGCCCGAATAAATTTAGGCTCCTTAAAAAGAACTTGCTCAATTACCCGAGAGATTAATCTTTGCAAATCTCAACTTATGATTTAGCTTTGAGCTGATGGTGCAAGTTGAAAGGAGGGATTTAAGTGGCTATTTATAGGCTCGGGGGAGCAAAATTGTTCCCCCTTTTTCCAATGTAGGATTGGGAAAAAATGCCTAATCCCCATATGGGTCAACACGCGGACCTCCATAGGGGTCTGCGGGTTGACCCGCGTGCAGTGTGTAAAGCGCGCTACATGCTGGCTGTTATGCAAGCCAGGCAATACAGCCTGCCTTGCACCCACAAGCTGGGCTTGTGGGCTTTTTCCCCACAAGCTTGTGGTTTGGGCCATGCTAGGCACACCTAACGCTGCCCAATAACACTGGTGTGATGTAGCGTGTGAGCTCGATCAAGTGCCAAGCCCACAACCCTTCAGCCATGACATGGGCCCCAAAAAATGGGCCCCATTTTTGTAGGGTCCAACCCTTTGTTTTGTTTGGAAAATTCCCTTTTAATCCCTCTTTTAAAATTAATTTATTTTACGACCCTAATTAATTAGTTATCAGTCAAAAATAAATTCCTTGGTCTATCAAAAAATGATCTAATCATTTTTAACCATTTAAATAATAATCTAATTATAATTATATTATATTTTTGTAATAGAATAAATCTATTAGTTCTTTACTTAGTCCAATGAAGGTTCTATGTGTTTGACCTTATAGGATCCCGAAGTATTGAGCTGTTAAGGCTTAACCAACCCTTGTTCTAATGAAACCAATGGCTCGAGGTCCTAGACCGTGAATATAACTCAATCACCTTAAACAACTGTAGTATGCCTCTAGCAAGGGTCTACCATCCCCCATTACTCAGAACGTCATTTATGCTTATGACTTAATCCCAGTTAATGCAATAGTTATCTAGTGCGATGAATTCCTTTCATTCTTTAATATTAGTACCATCTAGTTTATAGGTTCAGTTAAAGTGTTAACCCACTAATAGCAAGGTTGCTCTAAGCTCTCCTAGTTATTAACTTATTACCGAAGTATATAGTGTGTTTGACTAGAAACTATTTCTATCAAACATATACTCTTATCAGAGGTTTATAGCAATCATCACTTCAACAAGCGGCTAGGTAGAACTCCATAATATATCTGGAGCGATGGGTTCTTTTCGACTACTCAACTTACGTGTGTGTTGTCATCACTATACCCGTAATCACCTCATAACACCCTAAATTAATGAGTGTATGGGAATGACCCAAAGTATAGCAATAGTACCATACAAGGTAACTAGTATCTCAAGTATGAGGATATTCACAAAGCTTATTACATGAAGACAAACACTAATACATTGATATATACACCAAGTGTTTATCTTGCTGCGGTCTCCAGTATATCTCCTAGATATATCCATGTGTCAAACTTAAGGCACCACCTTCAGTCCTTAGGAGATTGACTGCTTGGACCCTTTCCAAGAAATTTGACCACATACTAGTCTTTCCGCTCCATCAATGTCCTTTCTTGATGAAAATATGACTAGGGATAGTTTAGATATAATCATAATTCACATGAAGCAGATTCCACCAAACATAGTCCAACTATAATTTCTTTGACTTCATGCTATGATACGTCAAGGACTTTTGTATACATACGTTAATGAATATATTTTAACCAACTATATACAAGCACATCGATATAAATAAAAGATTAAATGCCTTTATTGATTCAACAAAAAAATTGTACTACTACATAATTAAGATATATCACCCCAATTTCCTTAAGGGCATACATCATATCCAACAAACTCCCACTTACACTAAGGCCAATTAGCCATATGTCTTAATCCATATGCTTTAACATGCTGGTCATGTTTGACTTGAGTCAATAACTTCATTAGACCATCCGTGAGGTTCTAACCAGTGGGAACATATTCTAGTATGATAATCTTAACATCAACAATCTCCCTGATTATATGATACCTTATGGATACATGTCTATTTTTATAATGAGACCGTGGTTCCTTTGCCTGAGCTATCTGACCATTGCTATCACAATACAAAGTAAATGGATTAATAGTCTCAGGCACCAAACTGAGATCACCAATAAATCCCTTTAACCAGATAGCTTCTTTTGGTGCTTTGCATGAAGCAGTGTATCAAGATTTCATGGTTGAATCAACCGTAGTTTCTTGCTTGGAACTCTTCCAGCATACCGCCCCTCCATTTAACACATACACAAAACCTGACTGAGACTTAAAGTCATCCTTGTCAGATTGAAAACTCACGTCAGTGTAACCTCTAATTGTGAGGTCACCTTTTCCATGTATCAAGAACTCATCCTTAGTCCTTCTCAAGTACTTAAGAATTTCCTTGAAGGCCATCTTATGCTTTTCACCTGGATCTGATAGATATCTGCTCATAAAGCTCAAAGCCTGAGAGATATCTAGCCTAGTATATATTATAGCGTATATGATAGATCCTATCATAGATGCATATGGTATATCCTTCATGCGCATTCTCTCCTGAGCTGTGTTCAAACACTCAGCCTTAGATAGGTTTATCCCCTTTATCCCCTTTATCATTGGGAGATAACCTTGCTTCGAATGCTCAAGGTTGAAACTATTCAATACCTTATCTATATATGTACTTCGAGAAAGACCTAACAACCTCTTGGATCTATCCTTATAGATCTTTATACCTAGTATAAATGCTGCTTCACCAAGGTCTTTCATGGAGAATTTTCTTGACAACCATACTTTAAAATTTTGAAGAAGAGAAATATCATTTCCTATTAGTAGAATGTCATCGACATACAATACTAAGAAAATGACTACACTTCCTCTAACCTTCTTGTAAACACAAGGTTTATTAATGTTTGGACAGAAATCTAGTTCACGAATTGTCTGATCAAATCTTATATTCCAACTCCGGGATGCCTGCTTAAGTCCCTAAATGGATCTTTGTAGCTTGCATACCTTTGAGCCATTCTGCGATGCAAAACCCTCAGGTTGTGTAATATACACATCCCAGTCTAAATCCCTATTAAGAAATGTTGTTTTAACATCCATCTACCAGATCTCATAATCATAATGAGCAGCAATGGCTAGGAGTATCCTTATAGATTTAAGCATGGCTACCAGTGAGAAAGTTTCATCATAGTCGATACCTTCACGTTGACTATAACCTTTCGCAACCAACCTTGCATTATAGGTAATTACATTACTGTCCATGTCTGTCTTCTTCTTGAAGACCCATTTGCACTCGATTGGTCTAACCTCTTACGTGCATCAACCAAATTCCAAACTTGGTTCTCATACATGGAATCCATTTCTGATTTCATGGCTTTTAGCCATTTATCAGAATTTAAGCTTTTCATTACCTATCACATGTCCTTGGTTCATCATCCTCTGAAAGATACAGTTCCTTATCATCAGTGATGATAAAACCATATCTATCGAGACCTTTATGTACACAACTTGATCTTCGCAATGCTTGTGTTTTGATAGTTTGTTCTTGGATCATACTTTCTTATGTATCTAGAACGGGGTCAATTAGCTGATTATCTGTTTCTTCCACTTGAACTTCCAGTTCAATATTGCTCCCACTATCTGTTGCAAGTAAGTGTTCCTTTACCAAAAAGTGAGCATTCCGTGACACAAAAAGCCTTTTGTGCTTCCGATGGGTAAAATAGATATCTAATAGTTTCCTTTGGATAGCCAATGAACAGACACTTGTCAGATTTTTCATTCAGCTTATCTGATGATATCCTCTTCACCATAGCAGGACAGCCCCATACTCTTAAGTGACTTAGAGATGGCTTTTTATTACACCATCTTTCATAGGGTGTGAAATCAACTAATTTAAAGAGCACTCTGTTTAATACATAAACCACGCTCTCTAGTGCATATGGCCAAAAGGATTTACTGTAATCTGCATAGCTCACCATAGATCGAACCATATCTAATAAAGTCTGATTCCTCCTTTCTGACACTCCATTGTGTTGGGACGTATAAGGAGGGGTCCACTAGGGAACTATCTTGTTTTCCTTTAGATAATCCTAAAACTCCTGACTTAAGTATTCTCCACCTCTATCCGATCGAAGTGTTTTAATACTTATCTCAACCTGTTTCTCTACTTCAGTTCTGAATAGTTTGAACTTTTCAAAACTTTCACACTTGTGCTTTATTAAGTACAAATAACCATATCATGAATAATCATCAATAAAGGTTATGAAGTAGGAGTATCCCCCTAGTGCCTGAACACTCATTAGACCATATACATCAGTATGTATAAGTTCCAATGTACTCGTGGCTAGTTCACTCTTTCCTTAAAAGGGTAACTTTGTCATTTTTCCTCTTAAACAATGTTCACAATCACCATAAGACTCCAAGTCTATTGGGCTGAAGTCTCCACGGTTATGTAGCTTGGTTAAGCAATCTTTGTTTATGTGGCCGAAACGATAATGCCATAAGTAGAAGGAATTCTCATTATCTAATTTAACTTTCTTTACATTGTTTATATTATAAACTACTATTTCAGTATCAAGAGTAAAAATGCCACCATTCAACATCCTATAACCATAAAGAACATTATTTAAGCAAATCTGACAATTATTATTCGAAAATAAAATTTCAAATCCTTCTGCCACTAAACACGCAACAAATACAATATTCTTAGTAACACTTGGAATGTAGTAACAATTATTCAAAACTAAAACAAGTCCACTTGTCAAAATAAGATTAAAGCTTCCTACGGCTAATGCAGCAACTCGAGCTCCATTTCCCACATGCAGGTCCATCTCCCCTTTTACAAGTCTTCTACTGTTCCTTAGTCCCTATACATAAGTACAGATATGAGAACCACAACCAGTATCTAATACCCAAGTGGATTCATGAGGAAAAGTAGCATAGTTTTCAATCACAAACATACATAAAGTAGATGCCTCTGCAGGATTCTTCTTCAAATGTTCAGAAGCAAGAGCTTTGCAATCCCTCTTCCAATGTCCCGATTTCCCACACTGGAAGAAGCCATACTTGGATGTCTTCTTTTCTTTCTTCTTTTTAAACCCTTTAACTAATCCTATGGTGATAATATTCTCCGGGCCAATTTCTGGAGAACATTCGTTTGTAGACTTACCTGAAGATTCTTTGCTTTTAGCATCAAATTTTCTCAACACATTAATCAATTTCGGGAACGTACAATCATATACTTTGAAGCAATGTTCCTTTACAAAATCAGCATACCTGATGGGTAAAGAATCCAACAGGATATCCATTCCCAAGGATTGACTGAGTGTAGATCCCAGTGATTCCAATTTCACCATAAAATCTCTAATCTTGTTGATGTGTACTATAACACTTATCCCTTCCATCATCTTAGAGTTGGAAAGTTCATTAGTTAACTTGAACCTTTCATACCTTGCCTTTTCAGGCAAAGCCTTCAGATGGATCAGCATAGTTTCCAGACTCATGTGATCGCACTGTGAACGTATCACAGGATTCATAGTATCTAAAAGCAAGTGTGACACACACACTGAATCCTTTAGATACTTCAACCATGCTTGCTTAATTACACCCGGTGCATCAATGCTAGAAATTTCTATGAATGAATTTTCAAGAACATATGACAATTCATAATCCTTAAGGGTGTCCCTTACATCCTTGATCCATTCTTGATAGTTAGTTGCTGTTAAAACTTGGATGTGTTTTAGACAAATTTTTAAATTGGAATTCATATGCAACCTAAGATATAAGATAAGAAAAAGAGTTCAGATATAAGTTTAAGTAAATGCATTTAATATAAGGTCTTTTAATTAAATACATTTTCCCTACTATTTTCTTTGAAATTAACAATAGCTCATTCTATTGAATTTGGGAATCTTAGCCCAGCTAAATTTCCTAGTAGGTAGCATCTATAACTAGTCTATTATGACCCCCAATTTTATGATTCAAGTCACAATAGTAAGTTAAAGTTGGAATCTCATTCCATTTACATCATATACAATTGCTAATACATTCAAGTTCCCTAATCCTAGGGGACTTGTGCTCTTATATTAGCAGCTCATTGAATATGTCTCAGATCTAGGCCTAGCACCAAATTTTATGGTGGACTACCCCAGTTCTGTTAAGGCAGACCCTATCCCAAACTTTACAATCAATCAATGTGGACTAGAAGGAATGCTTTGCGTAGCACTTTGATAGCCCAAAGAGACCGTATTATAAATTTGAGTAAGGAAGACTGTAACTTGCCTTAATATATTTACTTTGGGATTTTATTGGTGTTAGACATCTCACCCAATCTAGGATTTTATCAGATGGACATATTTATAATAACTTATATTAATTCAAGGAATTTTAGAATTAATTTATAAGGTCAAACCGTAGGTGGGTTCAAGCTCTTTATTATAATTATTGCATCAACCTAGATTATATGCAAAATAATTAACACTTTTGTTTGTTATATTTATATTGCATTTGCTTTTATTCAAATAATTTAATTTTTACTTTATCATAGAAATATATATAAGCATTATCTTACATACTAGAAATAAATTAGTACATATTTAATCCCCGGTTGGCCGATTCAAGCTGCACCGATATAGGTTCTCAGGTAGGAGAGGTGCCCTTGAAGTGAGTAGACACCAAGTCCAATCCTTAGCCAGAACAAATACAGGCACAAACTTGAAGACCAATGGATTCTCTTGAACTAATAAATTTTGTTCTTCCAATTCTTGTAAATTGGAAGCATTTATAACCCATGTAATTTAAATAAATTCTTGAAACTTGTATAATTTGAGTAAGTTGAGCAGGCTTATTCAAAATTATTCATAACCATTTTCTAACCTTGAAATGAAAAGCACAAGTTCAAATATATTGTTCCAAAAAATTAAATAAACAATAATAATTTCATATAGAAAATAATACTCAGTTCGCTTCTAACTTAATTATGCACTAAATAGGCAGGCTTTGATACCACTGTTGGAACTGACAGTCAAACTGAACATGCATAATAGGCATGGCGGAAATTCAATGTTTTTCCCTGTCCCCAAGAACTCCTAATAGATGCATATAAATTAAATAAAGCCTTAACTAAATAATTCTCTACCTGGGTTTGCATGCAAAGGGCTAGGCATACCATAATTCTAAATTACATCCTAGCACATATATTTTATACTAAGCATGTTATAAATCTAAGCTATGACCTAAGCATGTTATAACTCTAAGCTATAACCTAAGCATAAAATAAACTAAGCATGCAAAACAACCTAAGCATAATTATTAAGTCTAAAAATGCTTAAAGAAAAAGACCTAATAATTAAAAGAGAAAGAAAGAAAACTTACCAATTGAAGCATGCTTTAGCAGAACCTCCTTCCACAAGCCGCCAAGCGTAAGATAGCCTCTATGAGTATCCACACGAACCCTACCAACAAAAATCTCCCAAGAGGAAGAACTAAGGAGCCTCGAGTAGTTGCTAGAACACTCCAGAAGCCCCACCCGAAAATATAGACTAGAGGTGCCCAAATTCAGGCTCATGAAAAAGAACTTCTTCAATTACCCGAGAGATTAATCTTTGCGAATTTCAACTTAGGATCTAGCTTTGAGCTGATGGTGCAAGTTGAAATGAGGAATTTGAGTGCCTATTTATAGGCTTGGGGGAGCAAAATTGCTCCCCCTTTTTCCAATGTGGAATTGGGCAAAAATGCCCAATCCCTATATGAGTCAACACGCGGACCACTATAGGTCAACGGGTTAACGCGCTTGCAGCGTACAAAGCACGCTGCACGCTGGCTTTTATGCAAGGCAAGCAATACGGCCTGCCTTCCACCCACAAGCTAGGCTTGTGGGCTTTTTCCCCACAAGCCTAGCTTGTGGGTTAGGCCACGCTGGGAACACCCAGCGCTGCCCAGTAGCGCTGCTGTGACCCAGCGTGGGGGCTCGGTCAAGTGCCGAGACCACAGTCATTCAGCTACTATATGGGGCCCTAAAAAATAGGCCCCATTTCTGTAGGATCTGACCCTTTGTTCAGTTTGAAAAATTCCCTTTTAATCACTCTTTGAAAATTAATTTATTTTACGAACAAATTAATTAGTTACTGGTCAAAAATAAATTCCTTGGTCTATCAAAAAATGATCTAATCATTTTTAACCATTTAAATAATAATCCAATTATTATTATATTATATTTTCATAATAGAATAAATCTATTAGTTCTTTACCTAGTCCGATGAAGGTCTAATGTGTGTGGCCTTATCGGATCCCGAAGTATTGAGCTGTTAAGGCTTAACCAAGCCTTGTTCTAATAGAACCATTGGCTTGAGGTCCTAGACAGTGAATAGAACTCGATTACCTTAAACAGCTGTAGTACGCCTCTAGCAAAGGTTCTACCATCCCCCATTACTCGGTATGTCATTTATGCTTATGACTTAATCCCTGTTAATACAATAGTTATCCAATACGATGAATTCCTTCCATTCTTTAACATTAGTACCATCTGATTTATAGGGTTCGGTTAAATTGTTAACCCACTAAAAGCAAGGTTGCTCCAAGCAATCCAGTTATTAACTTGTTACCAAAGTATATTGCCTTTTACCATAGTGTGTTTGACTAGAAACTATTTCTATCAAATACATACTCTGATCAGAGGTATATAGCAATCATCACTTCAACAAGCGGCCAGGTACAACTGCTTAATATATCCGGAGCGATGGATTCTTTTCGACTACTCATCTTACCAACGTGTTGTCATTACTACACTGTAATCACCCGTAACACCCCAAATTAATGACTGTGTAGGAATGACCCAAAGTATAGCAATAGTACCACACAAGGTAACTAGTATCTTAAGTATGAGGATATTCGCAAAGCTTTTTGCATGAAGATAAATACTAACACATTAATATATACACCAAGTGTTTATCATGCTGGGTCTCCAGTATATCTCCCAAATATATCCATGTGTCAAACTTAAGGCACCACCTTCAGTCCTTAGGAGATTGACTGCTTGGACCCTTCCAAAAAAGTTGACCACATGCTAGTCTTTCCGCTTCATCAATATCCTTTCTTGATGAAACTATGACTACAGATAGTTTAGACATAATCATAATTGCACATGAAGTAGGTTCCACCAAACATAGTCCAACTATAATTTCTCTTACTTCATGCTATGATACGTCAAAGACTTTTGTATACATACATTAATAAATATATTTTAACCAGCTATAATAATATACAAGCACATCGATATAAAAAAAATTAAATGCATTTATTGATTAAACAAAAAATTTGTACTATTACATAATTAAGATATATCGCCTTAATTGCCTTAAGGGCATACATCATAACCAACACTCAAGTGGTCTCTTTTCCCTTAACGTGTACTCTTTTGGGAAACTGGTTCTCGATTGTTTTTGAATAAGACATCCTTCACAAAGTAGGTGGGGTTTATCAATAGGGGGAAGACCATGTACCATCTTCTTTTGGCTCATCAACTTTAGTCCTCTGAAGTCGAGATGTCCGAACCTCAAATGCCACAACCAATCAGTATCCTTCACACAAGACTTCAAACACTTGGCCACATCAGTCTTCATGTTGAGTGTAAACATCCAATTTTTTGACATCAAAACACTTAATAACATTTCCTTCTTCTCTCTCAACAACAACAACTTCCTATTCATCATTTGAACTTGGTAGTTTTTCTCTAGCAATTGTCCCAAACTCAAAATATTGCTTCTCATGTTCGGAACATAATAGACATTGCTTATGAATTGGTGATCCCCATTCTTTAAACGAATAAGAATGGTTCCTTTGTCTTTTATGGAAACTTTCGATGAATCCCTAAATACAACATTCCCGCTGAAATACTAGTCCAGCTCAACGAACAACTTCTTGTCTCCGCACATAAGATTACTTGAACCATTGTCAAGGCACCATATGTTATTATCTAGAAAATGTTCACCTTCAGGGGTTAGTAATACCACATCAGTGGCATCCTCTTCTTGTATGTTGTTAACAGCTTCGTCCACTTGCATAGGAGGACTTCTACACTCTGATGCATTGTGGCCATCGTTAAAGCAATTATAACATTGCACATTGGACTTGTCTTGTCCATCATTTTGTCTCCAACTGCCTCTTCCTCGTCCTCGTCCACGTCCACGGCCTCTGCCTCTTGTGGACTGATTATTTCCATCATTATTGTCAGCTCTTGGGAATTGCTGACTTCTGTCACATCCTCTTCCTCTACCATTTCCTCCTCGACCTCTACCGCGTCCTCTTCTAGATTGACTAAAGTCTTGGTTGTTTTCGTTCTCTCGCAATGAAGCCTTTGCCGCCAAGACTTGTTCAATAGACTCTTCTTTCTATCTATTTAATCTCTCCTCATGTGCTTGCAATGACCCAACAACTTCATCAACTGCCATTGCACTCGTGTCTCTTGACACTTCGATGGCTACTACTATATAATCAAACTTTGGTAGTAACGATCGTAGAATCTTTTCAACGATTCTCGACTATTTAATTTTTTCTCCATACTGTCGCATTTGATTAACGACAGATTTTACCCCTGAAAAATAATTAATAATTGTTTTTGTCTCCTTCATTTTCATCATCTCAAACTCACCCCACAATATCTGTAATCGCACCTTCTATACTTTCTCTTCTTATTGAAGAGAAGCTCGTAAAATATCCCAAGCTTGTTTGCAGGTCGTTGCTTCTGCTACCTTCTCAAACATCAAATCATCCATTCCTTGATGGATTACAATGAGAGCCTTCTGGTCACTCCTATGATTCTTATGCAAACTATCTCTTTCCGTCTGAGGTAATTGGGCATTTTCTGCTAGGACAGGGACTACGTAGCCATTTTCAACAATGTCCCAAACATCTTGGGCTCCTAGAATGGCTTTTATTTTGATGCACCAATTTCTGTAATTGGTTTTGGTGAGCTGAGGAAAATTGAAGGGAAAATTGTTGTTATTCATTTTTCTTTGGGTAGGGTCTCTCAAACACTCAAAAATTCATAACTATGGTCTGGTACCACTTTGTTGGAGGTAATAGAGGAAATTAACTTAATAAAATAAGCTAACAAAGAAATGCTCAAAGCAAACTTCTACTTCTCTTATATTTCTTTCTTTTTATTCTCTGATACTTACAACAATGAAATGAACTCTTTATATAGAGTCTCTAACGACAAGTTACATGAAACGTATTAAATCACTTTTGTTTACAAAACTGAAAATATAAATTCCATTTGTAACTTTCTTAACAATTGCTACCACAATAGAAAACTCTTACGTTCATCCAACTTAATTAACATATTTCTTCTGTTGTTTGTCTTTTCCTCAGTTGCATTTTTCTTTTTCTTTTTTAATATTAATTAAGTTTATTAATCTAACAAAGAATTATGGCACACCTGACAGAATATGTATACATAGGCTTTTCCTCACAAATGCAGGCATTCTTTGACCCATGCTTTTTATACTGAGAGATAGTCATAAGTCACCGCAAAGTTCATTAGTTTAGCTTGAATTGAGAATTTTGAAGACTACCAAGTTTGAAATAAATAGCAAACAAACACTTCAACAGTTCAAATTTCAGTAAATTACGACACTTCGTCGGATTTATTGAACCATGAAGAAATATAGACCTCTTATGTGTTGAAGCAACCGATTAGTTTAAACTTTCAACTGTTAAAGAATATACCACGATCTAAGGTTCAACAAGGCAAGTACTTAAATAGTCATTTAGACCTGAAATTATCTGGCCCTAGAGTAGCAAAATCACCAGGGTTCATAATTTTTTTTAATTTTGATATAGAAAACATAAAATAATTGTTAATGTAGTTTGGATTTGGATTCCTTAAAGTAGGGAACTGGTAAAGCTGTACATTGCAGTTAATCTCAACTATCCACTGAGTTTTAATGGTTCAAATTAAATTTCACTGGGGATCCCACAAACAATTAAAACTGGATCTTAACCATTAAAACTCAATGAATGGTTGAAATTAACTGATATGTACAACTATACCAATTTCCAACTTTTGAGAATCTTAATCCATTGCTTTGGTTTCTTTTTTTAGTAGACAATAATACTATGATCGTTACAAGAGCTCTATAGTAGGTATACATGCTTTTAGACCACAACTTGATAAACAAATTTGGGTAAGAATTTATATAAGAGCTTTATATCATATATAAAAGCTATATACACAAAAATTTTATTCTTTTGAATTGTAATTTGATTCAGTTAAATTCAGTTCATACTTTAGTATTATTATTGATATAAATAATCTTAATTAATATTATCAATAAGAATAAATATTAATTATAATAATTAATAAAAAAATATTCATATCAATAAAGTAATTATTAAAAAATATAATTAATTACAACTACAATACTATGAATATAATATCTGTGAAATCAATAATATTTAATTATTATAAAATAATAATTATTATTATTATTCTTACGATCTCGATAATAATGATTAATAATAGTTAATAATATATTAGTATTATTATTATTACTAGTGTACTATCCGTGCGATACACAGATAGGTTATTTGTAATAAGTATACCAATAATAACTATTATAAAATTTAATTTTTTTATTAAATAGGATTATAATTTAAAATTTTCTTGAGTTATCTTGTGATTCCATGTCAAATATTTAATGAAAAAAAGTGACATTAATTCCTAAATCTATTTTTATAAATTTAATTTTTGTGATTTTATTAAATATTTATTGTGATAATAATGTAATATTTTTAATTATTTCACTTGGTAAAATAATTAAAAATATTCTATTATTATGCATAAAAAGGAGTAAGTACTATTATAAAATTTAATTTTTATTCTGATATAGAATTTTAGTTTATACTTTTATGCATATCGTGTGATTCCTTGTTAAATATTTGATGAGGAAAGAAGAGTTATATTAATTCTTAAATAGGATTATAATCAATTGAATAAAATTAAATAGAATTAAGAAAAACGAATTAAAATTTTAAAACATATTTCGGAGATATATTAGTTGATCAAATAGTTAAAACTATTCCATTATTATCCATAAGGATTAAGTACTATTATAAAATTCAAACTTTTTCTTAAATAAGATTATAATTTAAATTTTTCTGCAGTTATCTTGTGATTTCATGTCAAATATTTGATGAGATCAAAAATTCGCATTAATTCCTAATTCTATTTCTCAAAATTTAATTTGTTGTGATTTTATTAAATATTTAATGTGATTATAATGGAATATTTCTATTATTTCACTTTATCAAATAATTATAAATATTCTATCATAAGGAGTAAATACTACTATAAAATGTAATTTTTTTCTTAAATATGCTTATAATCAATCAATCAGCAATATTTTTTTCTACTCCGGAGAAAATAATATAAAACTTGTAAAATTTACCCAAAAAATTGGAAAGGTAGAAATAGGAAGAAATAACACATGTTTAAAATGAAACAATCCAACAATACAAAATAAATCTATACAGATATAAAAGTAAAGAAGTCCTGGACGAAAATGTCAACCTCCATTCATTTTTTGTTGGCTTAGGTGTTTTGATATTATTCTAGTTGATAATGAAGTTCCTCATATGGAACACCTTGAGTTTTTTAAGATTATCAACAAACTTGAAAATATTATTTTTTTTGTTACCGTCTGTGATCTCCTTATTGCAATATTACAAAACATTAAAAAGAGTAAAAAAATTTGTTAGTTATGCGATTTTATTAAACATTTACTATGATAAATTTTTTAATATTCAATGACATATAATTTCTTAACATACATTTTCATCTTCCAAAATATTTCAATAGTAAATATTGAATTTGGTTTATTGCATTATGGAATGGTCTAAATGCGGAGAACACGTACTTTGAAGGTCAATTGCATCTTAGTTGGATTTATTTCAGTCGCACTCCAATTGGGTTGATATCATCCACCGAATTATATTTCTGCTTCAACATAATGAACAATATACTTTTCTACAATTATCTTGTGATTTCCTGTCAAAATTTGATGAGGAAGAAGGAGTCACACTGATTTTTAAATAAGGAGTAAGTACTGCGAAATTCAAACTTTTTCTTAAATAGGATTACAACCAACAGAATTAAATAAAATCAATAACAACAAATTAAATTTTAAATAAATAGATTTAGGAGATATATTAGTAGACCAAATAATTTAAAATATTCCATAATAGGAGTAAGTACAATCATAAAATTCAAATTTTATGGTTGAGCTTTGAAACTGTGACCCTAGAGGTCGCAGGTTCGAGTCCACACTCGGGTAGGGTGGGATAAGATTTTTCTTTATTATTATTGTAATCCCATATGAGGTAACTTTCTTTTAAAAAATAATAATTATTATTAATATATTTTAATTTTATTAATTATAAATATAATATTAAAAAATATTTTTAATAAATATTAATTGATGAATTAATAATTACAATATTAAATGGATGTGAAGTCTATATTGTTTTGGTGGAGATACTATTTCATAATAATAAAAGGTACTACAATTTAGAGTAGATATTGATTTTCCTAATAATAAAATCGCAGTTTCTTCTAATTAATATTATTAATAAAAATAAATATTTAATTATAATAATTAATAAAAATAAAAACATAATAACTTTAACAACTATAATATTATGAATATAATATCTATAAAATTAATAATATTTAATTATTATAAAATAATAATAATAATAATAATAATTATTATTATTAGTCATAGTTAATAATAATAATTAGTATAATTGTGATAATAATATTAATAATAGTTAAAAATAATAACAATAATAATAATTATAATTATTATTATTAATATTTTATTAATTTATTAATTTTCTTTATAATATTTATTACTATTATTATAAAATAATAACTGTCGAATTAATAATCATAATATTAAATGGATGTGAACATATATTGATTTGGTGGGAATATTTTTTCATAATAATAAAAGTTATTACAATATAGTAGATATTGATTTTCCTAATAATAAATTTCTTCTAATTAATTTCCATCCTAATAAGATATTAATTTTCTTCTAATTAGTATAATTACGATAGTAAAAAGATAAATTCCTAATTGATTTTGATTCAATATAGTAAAGAAATAAAATCCTAATTAGTTTTGGTTTTTTCCAATTGATTTGCTTATAAGTCTTCTAAAGGATAGTATTTAGAGGAAAATAAATTATACATAGAAAAACAAGATTTTGAAGAATAAAAAAACCAAAAACTATTTTATTATTAATGAAATATTATAAATTATAATGCTTATTAATAATTATTTGTTATCATTTATTATTACTAATTTTTTTATACTAATTATAATTAATATTTTTTTAATTTTTTTATTGAAACTAGTATCTATTAAAATCATTAACTTATTAGTTTTATTAATTTTATTATTATTTATAATTTTTTTACGATTATTTAATATTATATGCTGAAACTAGTTAATATTGTTTAGTACTATTTTTAATGATTAGTATTTATGATTTTATTTTTAAGAATTGTTGGTTTTCTATTATTATAATAATGATTCATAGTTATTAATATGTATAATAAAAAATATTCAGTTCACCTTTAGTTTGAACAGTTCAAAAGAACGAGGTCAAAATCGAAGGTATAAGAGGTTGTTGAACTTAGCTCAGAAGAAGTAAAGAAGTCTCAGAAGCTAAAGCTCAGAACCCAAAGTCATGTTTTGAAGATAACTAAAAATCAGTCAGAAGCTGCGCGCTCAAAAGATAAGTCAAGTCAGAAGACAGTTCCAACTAAGAAGATATATGACGCATGACAAATAAAGATTAATGGATCAGAAGCCAGCATATCTGGAGGACTTATAAGGCTTACAAGAGGAAAACATCTCCAACTAACAAAGCTCTAATCCCAATGCAATAACTCACGGGAAGACAAATGCTAAAAATAGGCCTATACTTTTTATGACACAAAAAGAGAGATAATTTGCCTATTATTACTAATTTTGAGTTGACAACAAGGAAGGACCACTTTTGCCACTTGACAGATTAACACAAGTATAGCTGTCCAAGTCTAATTCACACAAAAGCTGGTCAAGTGCAGAAAGTTGGCAGAGTTGACTCCCATAAAAGGTTCCAGCAGAACAGAAGATGAATCTAACGGAAGATCCAGTAGCTCTAATGGAAAAGAGCTTTTGTGAGACAACGGCTATGATTGAGACTCTAAGGATGAGTAACAATGGGAAGATTTTGAAGACTGCCTATAAAAGGCCTCTACCAGCAGAAAGAAGACTATTAAAGCTTTCACAATAAATTACAATCTCTCTATATATCTGCAATCTACTCTCAAGCAAACAATCTTCTCAAATCTGTTTGAATCACAGAAAGCTTAGAACAAACATTTCAAATCTGTTGTAAGTGATACTTGATAATTCAAAGCACAAGATCACAACCTCAATTCAAATCCACTCTTAAGACTAAGCAAGGGAATTGTTGAGGTCTTCTTGTAGCCCTGAGAGAAATTTGGTGTAAGTTGGGTCTTAGAAGAGTTCAAGAGGAGGGTACTCTTGAACAAGGGAATTAGAGATAGGAAGATGAGGGTACTCTTGGCTATAAAGAATTCCATTATAAAGGCTTTTCTGCCTCAGAAGGAGTTGAGATAGTGGATTAGAACTCAGAAGCAGACACTTTGAGGATAGGAGGTAGGCAAGGTTCGAACCAGTATAAAATTGTTGTGTAAAGAATTTGTAACTTTAACTCATTCATTCTTACACTTACTACACCCGAAACACATTTATTATTTACTTGTTTATTTGCGAAAAGGAGTCAATTACCCCCCCCCCTCTGACTCTAAATCACCCCTCTAGGACCAACAAGTGGTATCAGAGCAAGCTCTATTTCACAGTCTTAACCATTTTAGAGTCTAAAGATGACTATGGGTGATAGAAGCTTGAGACATCTACAAAGAGGAGACAACCAAATTGCTCAAACACTCCCTAAGGGACTCTCTGTAATGAGACCTCCCCTTTTCTATGGCCAAAATTATACATTCTTGAAGAACCGTATGAAAAATTTCATACAGTCTCATGACTACTATGCATGACAAGCAATTATCAAAGGCCCCTTTAGTGCCACCATTACTATAAACAACCAACCCAACCCAAACCTGAAAACTAATGGTCTGAACTTGAAGCTAAGCCTTACCAAAGTAACGCAAATGCTATTAATATGCTTCACTGCGCTTTAGATGCAAATGAGTTTAACAAAATTTCAGGCTACGAGACAGCACAATAAACCTAAAGGAAGTTGGAAGTCACCTACGAAGGAACCAACAAGGTGAGGGAGTCTAAGATAAATCAAAATCTTAGATACTATGAGCTCTTTGAGATGGAAGAAAATGAAACCATCTCAAGCATGAATGTCAGATTCACTAATATAGTGAATGAATTGAAAAGACTGGGAAATGAGTTCTTAGAAGAAGAACAAGTTAAGAAGATCCTCAGAAGCTTAACAAGAGACTGGCAAGCAAAGATAAAAACTATTGAGGAAGCTCAAGATCTCACCACTTACATATATGATGAGCTCATTGGATCTCTAATTGTTCATAAGATCTCAATGAAAATTTTTGAGAAGAAGGAGAAATCCAAATCAGAAGCAAAGAAAGCTATAATTCTCAAAGCTGACTCATCAAAAGAAAACCTCTTAGATGATAAGGAGATGGCCATGTTCACAAGAAACTTCAGAAGAATGATGAGAATAGGAAACAAATATCCTTAGAAGAGCTCAAGGAAATATGACTCCTTCCAAAAGAAGGATTATCAGAAGAAAAGCTCTAGAAGAGATCTCGCTCAGAAGCCTTGTGAAGACAAAGAGAAGCAGGAATATAATAAGAACATAACCTACTTCGACTGCAACCAACCATGACATATCGAGGCTCAATGCCCAGGGTTGAGAAGAGACCAGAAGAAAGCCCTAGTTGCCACAAGGAGCAATAATGGAGAAGAAAATTCCTTGAAAGATGAAAAAGAAGTAGAAATTACTCAAATCTGTTTCATAGCAATCAATGCTCCAGACTTTGAAGCAGAATGCTCAAACAGCAATAGAGGACAAAGCGCTAAAGTACAAATAAAGTTAGAACTTCAAGATGAGGTAATCTTATACTCTATTTTACATAATAAAGTTATGCACATGTTGGCTACTATCTATAAGCTTGTTAAGAAAAACAAGAAAATACTTAGAGAGCTTCAAAAGAAGGTTACTCAAGTTGAAGAAGAAGATGACAAGCAAACTGCAAATCTTGAGTCTCTCAGAGTCAAAGATCATGAAAGAAGCTTGGCTGATGAATTCACAAAGAAAAACATTACACAGTTGGTCATAAATCTCAATATAAGAGAGAAGCATCCTTACTTCAAGCTGGATTGAAAGTTCCATAATGCAATAAAGCTTCAACTTCTAATCAACAAAAGCCTCTCATGACTTAGAAGTGAACACAATGTCTAGTAAAAGGACAACTTCTAAGGGAAAGTAACCCTTAGAAGAGGTAAGTAGAAGTGTTTGACATATGTCAAATTGAGACACACAGAGAGAGAAAAAGGTTAGACTAGTAGTGCAGATTCTGTGGAAGAAATAACCCCATTACTAGTATCTGCAGACTTAGAATTGGATACCATGACGAAAATCCATAGCCTGATCTAATTGCTAACAAAGAAAGACCCAATCAAAAATTGGGTACTTAAAATTTTTAATTGGTGTTGCAGGTATGCCTGAGATCTGTTGGGAACTGACAGTCAAATAGAACATGCATAACAGGCTTAGCGGAAATTAAAAAATTTTGATCCTGTTCGTAGGAACTCCTAATAGATGCATATAAATTAAATAAAGCCTTAACTAAATAATTCTCTCCCTAGGTTAGCATGCAAAAGGGCCAGGCATACAATAATTCTAAATTATATCCTAACACATTGATTTTATACTAAGCATGTTATAACTCTAAGCTATAACCTAAGCATGTTATAACTCTAAGTTATAACCTAAGCATAAAATAAACTAAGCATGGAAAATAACCTAAGCATAATTATTAAGTCTAAAAACACTTAAAGAAAAAGACCTAATAATTAAAAGAGAAAGAAAGAAAACTTACCAGTTGAAGCGTGCTTTAGCAGAACCTCCTTACACAAGCCTCCAAGCATAGGATAGCCTCTATGAGTATCCACGTGAACCCCACCAACCAAAACCTCCCATGAGGAAGAACTAAAGAGCCTCGAGTAGTTGCTGGACCACTCGAGAAGCCCCACCCAAAAATATAGACTAGAAGTGGCTGAATAATTTCAGGCTCCTCTAAAAGAACCTGCTCAATTACCTGAGAGATTAATCTTTGTGAATCTCAACTTAGGATTTAGCTATTGAGCTTGGTGCAATTTGAAAGGGGGAGAAGTGAAGCCTATATATAGGCTTGGGGGAGAAAAATTTCTCCCCTTTAACCAATGTGGGATGTGCTCACGCGGGTTTGTCCTGCGGATCCAACTGGATCCGCATGTTGGCTTGCGGGATTTCTTGCAAGCCCAGCTTGCGGTGAATCTCGCGATGGGCTCCCTAGCGCGAGATCATTTTGAGCCCGTATTACGGGCTCTCGAGCACGCTGCCCAACAGCATGTTATGAGCCCGCAATCCCCTTTTGGTGTTCGAGTGATTTAACTAGGTCTAACCTACCAAAATCTTTCCAGTCCCTTTTCAAATAATTTATTTATTTTATGACCCTAATAAATTAGTTACTGGTCAAAATAAATTCCGTGGTTCATCCAAAATAATCTAATCATTTCTAACCAATTAAATAATAATCCAATTATTATTTATATTATATTTTCATAATAGAATAAATCTGTTAGTTCTTTACTTAGTCCGATGAAGGTCCAATGTGTGTGACCTTATAGGATCTTGAAGTATTGAGCTATTAAGACTTAACCAACCCTTGTTCTAACTGAACCACTGGCTCGAGGTTCTAGACCATGAATAACACTCGATTAACTTAAATGACTGCAGTACGCCACTAGCAAGGGTCTACCATCCCCCATTACTCGGAACATCATTTATGCTTATGACTTAATTCTGGTTAATGCAATAGCTATCCAATGCGATAAACTCCTTTCATTCATTAATCTTAGTACGATCTGGTTTATAGGGTTCGGTTAAAATGTTGACCCACTAATAGCAAGGTTGCTCCAAGCTATCCCAGTTATTAACTTGTTACAGAATTATATTGCCTTTTACCATAATGTGCTTGACTAGACAATTTACATCAAACACATACTCTGATAAGAGATTTATAGCAATCATCACTTCAAAAAGTGGTCAGGTACAACTCCTTAATATATCTGGAGCGATGGATTCTTTCTTACTACTCAGCTTACCAATGTGCTATCATCACTATACCTGTAATCACCCATGACACCCTAAATTAATGAGTGTGTGGGAATGACCCAAAGTATAGCAATAGTACCTCTCAAGGTAACTAGTATCTCAAGTCTGATGATATTTGCAAAGCTTATTGCTTGAAGATAAACACTAATACATTAATATATATACCAAGTGTTTATCATACTGCAGTCTCCAATATGTCTCCCAAATATATCCATATGTCATACTTAAGACATCGCCTTCAGTCCTTAGGAGATTAACTACTTGGACCCTTTCCAAGAAAGTTGACCACATGCTAGTCTTTTCGCTTCATGAATATCCTTTCTTGATGAAACTATGACTAGGCATAGTTTACAAATAATCATAATTACACATGAAGCAGGTTCCACCAAATATAGTCCAACTATAATTTCTCTGACTTCATGGTATGATACGTCAAGGACTTTTGTAAACATACATCAATGAATATATTTAACCAATAATAATATATTTATAAACACATTGATTTAAACCAAAGATTAAATGCCTTCATTAATTAAACAGAATATTCGTACTATTACATAATTAAGATATATCACCCTAATTGCCTTAAGGGCATACATCATATCCAATAAACTCCCACTTGCACTAAGGCCAATTAGCCATATGTCTTAACCCATATGCTTTAACATGCTGGTCATGTTTGACTTGAGGCAATGGCTTCGTAAGACCATCCGTGAGGTTCTGATCAGTGGGTACATATTCTAGTCTTATTATCTTAGCATCAACAATCTCTCTAATTATATGATACTTTCTGGATACATGCTATTTTTCTGATGAGACCGTGGTTTCTTTGCCTGAGCTATAACACCGTTGTTATCATAGTATAAAGTAATAGGATCAGTAGCCTCAGGCACCACACCGAGATCACCAATAAATCCCTTTAACCAGATAGTTTCTTTTGCCGCTTCATAGGCAGCAATGTATTCAGATTCTGTGTTTAAATCAGCAGTAGTTTCTTATTTGGAACTCTTCCAACATACCGCCCCTCCGTTTAACACATACACAAAACCTGACTGAGACTTAAAGTCATCCATGATAGTTGAAAACTCGCATCAGTGTAGCCTCTGATTATGAGGTCACCTTTTCTATAAATCAAGAACTCATCCTTAGTCCTTCTCAAGTACTTAAGAATTGCCTTGACGGCCATTCAGTGCTTTTCACCTAGATCTAACTGATATCTGCTTATAAATCTCAAAGCTTGAGAGACATCTGGCCTAGTACATATTATAGCATACATGATGGATCCTGTCGCGAATGCATAGGGTACATCCTTCATGCGCATTCTCTCCTGACCTATCTTCGGACACTCAACTATAGATAAGTTAATCCCCTTTGTGATCGGGAGATAACCTTTCTTAGAATGCGCAAGGTTGAACCTATTCAATACCTTGTCTATATACGTACTTTGAGAAAGACCTAACAGCTTCTTTGATCTATCCCTATAGATCTTTATACCTAGTATAAATGCTGCTTCACCAAGGTCTTTCAGGGAGAACTTTCCTGATAACCATACTTTAACATTTTGAAGAAGGGATTTCCTATTAACAGAATGTCATCGACATACAATACTAATAAAACTACTACACGCCCTCTAACCTTCTTGTAAACACAAGGCTCATTAACATTTGGATAGAAATCCAGTTCACGGATTATCTGGTCAAACCTAATATTCCAACTCCAAGATGCCTGCTTAAGTCCATAAATGGATCTTTGAAGCTTGCATACCATCGAGCCTTTCTGAGAAGTAAAACCCTCACGTTGTGTCATATCCACATCTTGGTCTAAATCCCATTCATGAATGTTGTTTTAACATCCATCCGCTAGATCTCATAATCGTAATGAGTAGCAATGGCGAGGAGTATCCTTATGGATTTAAGCATGGCTACTAGTGAGAAAGTTTCATCATAGTCAATACCTTCACGTTGTCTATAACCTTTCATAACCAACCTTGCTTTTATAGGTAATTACATTATCATCCACGTTAGTCTTCTTCTTGAAGACCCCCATGCACCCAATTGGTCTAACCTCTTATTGTGCATCAACCAAACTCCAAACTTGGTGCTCATACAAGGAATCCATCGCTGATTTCATGACGTTTAGTCAATTATCAGAATATGAGCTTTTCATTGCCTCATCATATGTCCTTGGTTCATCATCCTCTATAAGCTATAGTTCCTTATCATCAGTGATGATAAAACCATATCTATTGGGACCTTTATGAACATGACTTGATCTTCGCAATAGTTGTGTTTCGACAGGTTGTTCTTAGATCACACTTTCTTGTGTATCCAAAATGGGGTCAATCAGTTGATTGTCTATTTCTTCCTATTGAGCCTCCAGTTCTATATTGCTCCCACTGAATTTTGCATGTAAGTGTCCCTTTTCTAAAAAGTGAGCATTCCGGGAGATAAATAGCTTTTGTGCTTCGGGTTGGTAAAACATATATCCAATAGTTTCCTTTGGATATCCAATGAACAAACACTTGTAAGATTTAGCGTTTAGCTTATCTGATGCTATCCTCTTTACCATAGTAGGACAGCCTCATACTTAAGTGACTTATAGATGGCTTCTTGTTACACTATCTTTTGTAAGGTGTAAAATCAACTAATTTAGAGGGCACTCTGTTTAATACATAAATTGTGCTCTCTAGTGCATATCCCCAAAAGGATTTAGTGAGATCTGCATGGCTCATCATGGATCAAACCATATCTAATAAAGTCCGATTCCTTCTTTCTGACACTCCATTGTGTTGGGGTGTATAAGGAGGGGTCCACTGGGGAACTATCCCATTTACCTTTAGATAATCCTGAAACTCCTGACTTAAGTATTCTCCACCTCAATCTGATCAAAGTGTTTTAATACTTTTCTCAAGCTGTTTCTCTACTTCAGCTCTGAATAGTTTGAACTTTTCAAAACTTTCAGACTTATGCTACATTAAGTATAGATAACCATATCGTGAATAATCATTAATAAAGGTTATGAAGTGGGAGTATCCTTGTAATGCCTGAACACTCATTGGACCTCACACATCAGTATGTATAAGTTCCAATGTATTCGTGGCCTATTCACCCTTTCGTTGAAAGGGTAACTTTGTCATTTTTCTTCTTAAACAAGGTTTGCAATCACCATAAGACTCCAAGTCTATTCGACCCAAGTCTCCACATTTATGCAACTTGGTTAAGCGATCTTTGTTTATATGCCTAAACGATAATGCCATAAGTAGAAGGAATTCTCATTATCTAATTTAACTTTCTCCACATTGTTGATATTGAAAACTTCTATTTTAGTATTAAGAATATAAATGCCACCAGTCAACATTCCATAACCATAAAGAACATTATTCAGATGAATCTGATAATGATTATTCGAAAATAAAATTTCAAATCCTTCTGCTTCTAATCACGCAACAGATACAATATTCTTAGTAACACTCGGAAAGTAGTAACAATTATTCAAAACTAAAATAAGCCCACTTGGCAAAATAAGATTAAAGCTTCCTACGACCAATGCAGCAACTCTGGCTCTATTTCCCACACATAGGTCCATCTCAACTTTTGCAAGTTTTCTACTATTCCTTAGTCCTTGCACAGAATTACATATATGAGAACCACAACCAGTATCTAATACCCAAGTGGATTCATTAGGAAAAGTAGCAAAGTTTTAAATTAAAAACATACCCGAAGTAGATGCCCCTGCAGGCTTCTTCTTCAAATGCTCAAAAGCAGGAGCTTTGCAATCCCTCTTCCAATATCCTGGTTTCCCACACTAGAACATACTTAGATGTCTTATTTTCTTTCTTCTTTTTAACTAATTCTTTTCTTGGCACCAGGTGCCTGCTTCTTCTTCTTTGAAGCCTTGCCTTTCTCAACCAACAATGGAGGTTTTTGATCTTTCTTGATCTGAGGTTCTACTATTTTCAACATGTTGATTAATTCAGGGATAGTAGAATTAATCTTGTTCATGTAATAGTTAGTCACGAAGCCTGAGTAACTATCTGTCAAGGACATCAACATAAGGTCAGTGCTCAAGTCATGATTCATCTCGAATCCCAATTGATTCTTCTTCTTAAGGTATCCCAAGAGTTTCAATACATGATGAGAGGCAGAGGTACCAGCCTGCATCTTGGTTCCAAAAAGGAGCTTGGAGGTCTCATACCTCTCTGTTCTTTCTTGCTCCTAAAAGAGCTCTTCAAGATGGAGAACCATATCCTCTAAGGGCATGTTCTCATGTTGTTTCTGAAGCTCAGGATTCATGTACCCCAATATGATACATGTGGCAGTCTCACGATATTTCTTGTGCTTTAACCAGGCATTATGTTCTACATGATCCTCAACATCAGGTTCAACAGGAAAATTTCACTTAGAACATAGGCAATTCCCTCAGATCTGAGAAGTATTCTCATAGCTTGGAACCAATCAGAAAAGTTCGAGCCATTCAATTTTATGTCAAGTAACACACGGAGATTAACATTGGAAGTCATTTTCAACTTAAGATATAAGAAAAGAAAAAGAGTTTAGATATTAGTTTAAGTACATGCATTTAATATAAGGACTTTTAATTAATACACTTGTCCTACTATTTTCTTCAAAGTTTACAATAGCCCATTCTATTGAATTCGGGAATTTTAGCCCAGCTAAATTTCCTAGTAGGTAGCATCTATAACTAGTCTATTACGACCCTCAATTTTATGAGTCAAGTCACAATAGTAAGTCATAATTGGAATCCCATTCAATTTGCATCATATGCAATTGCTAATTCATTCAAGTTCCCTAATCTCGAGGGACGTGTGCTCTTATATCAGCATCTTCTTGTATATGTCTTAGATCTAGGCCTAGCCCCCAATTTTATGGTGGGCTACCCCAGTTTCGTTAGGCAAATCCTATCCCAAACTTTACAACCAATCAATGTGGACTAGAAGGAACGCTTTGCGCAATACTTTGATAGCCCAAAGAGACCGTATTATAAATTTGAATAAGGAAGACTATAGCTTGCCTTAATATATTTACTTTGGGATTTTATTAGTGTTAAACGTCTCACCCAATCTAGGATTTTATCAGATGGACATATTTATAATAACTTAGATTAATTCAGGATATTTTAGAATTAATTTATAAGGTCCAACCTTAGGTGGGTTCAAGCGCTTTATTATAATTATTCCATCAACCTAGATTATATGCAAAATAATTAACCCTTTTATTTGTTAAATTTATATTGCATTTCCTTTAAGCTTTTATTCAATAAATTTAATTTTTACTTTGTTATAGAAATATATATAAGCACCATCTTATATACTAGAAATAAATTAGTCCATATTAATCCCCGGTTGGTCAATTCAAGTTGCATCGATATAGGTTCCTAGGTAGGAGAGGTGCCCTTGAAGTAAGTAGACACCAAGTCCAATCCTTAGCCAGAACAAATACGGGCACAAACTTGAAGATCAATTGATTATCTTGAACTAATAAATTTCATTCTTCCAATTCATGTAAATTGGAGGCATCTATAACCCATGTAATTTAAATAAATTATTGAAATTTGTATAATTTGAGTAAGTTGAGCAGGCTTATCCAAAATTATTCATAACCATTTTCTAACCTTAAAACAATGTTCATATATATTGTTCCAAACAATTAAATAAACAAATAATTTCATATAGAAAATAATATTTAGTTTGTTTCTAACTTAATTATGAACTAAATAGGTAGGCTCTGAATCCATTGTTGGGAACTGCTAGTTAAATTGAACATGCATAACAGGCATGGTGGAAGTAAAATTTTTTTGTCCCTGTCCCCAGGAACTCCTAATAGATGAATATAAATTAAATAAAGCGTTAACTAAATAATTCACTACTTAGGTTAGCATGCAAAAGGGCTAGCATACCATAATTCTAAATTATATCCTAGCTTATAACTCTAAGCTATAACCTAAGCATGTTATTACTCTAAGTTATAATCTAAGCATAAAATAAACTAAGCATGCAAAACAACCTAAGCATAATTATTAAGCCTAAAAACGCTTAAAGAAAAAGACCTAATAATTAAAAGAGAAAAAAAGAAAACTTAGCAGTTGAAGCGTGCTTTAGCAGAACCTCCTCGCACAAGCCTCCAAGCGTAGGATAGCCTCTATAAGTATCCACACGAACCCCACCAACCAAAACCTCTTAAGAGGAAGAACTAAGGAGCCTCGAGTAGTTGCTAGAACACTCCAAAAGCCCCACCCAAAAATATAGACTAGAGGTGGCCGAATAAATTCAGGCTCCTTAAAAAGAACTTGCTCAAGTACCCGAGAGATTAATCTTTGCTAATCTCAACTTAGGATTTAGCTTTTGAGCTTGATGCAATTTGAAAGGGGGAGAAGTGAAGCCTATATATAGGCTTGGGGGAGCAAAATTTCTCCCTTTTAACCGATTAGCACATCCCACATGGGTTTGACCCGCAGATCCAACTGGATCCGCGGGTTGTACCCACGCGCACAACATGCAATGCACACTGTGCACCACCGCAAGCTTGGGTTTGTAGGTTTTCTCGCAAGCCCATCTTGTGATGAATCTGGCACTGGGCTCCCCAGCTCGAGATCCTTTTTATCTGACATTGCGGGCTCACGAGCACGCTGCCCAGCAGCATGCTATGAGCCCGCAGTCCCCTTTTGGTGTTTGGTTCCTTTCTCAGAAATAAAATCTCTGGCTGATTTAACTAGGTCCAACCTACTAAAATCTTTCCAATCCCTTTTTAAAAAATTTATTTATTTTATGACCCTAATAAATTAGTTACTAGTCAAAATAAATTCCTTGTTTTATCTAAAATGATCTAATCATTTCTAACCAAATAAATATAATCCCATTATTATTTATATTATATTTTCATAATAGAATAAATCTATTAGTTCTTTACTTAGTCCGATGATGGTCCAATGTGTGCGACTTTATAGGATACTGAAGTATTCAGCTATTAAGGCTTAACCAACCCTTGTTCTAATGGAACCATTGGCTCGAGGTTTTAGACCGTGAATAGAACTCGATTACCTTAAATGACTGTAGTATGCCTCTAGCAAGGGTTTACCATCCCCTATTACTCAGAACGTATTTTATGCTTCTAACTTAATCCCGAATAATGCGATAGTTATCCAATGCAATAAACTCCTTCCATTCTTCAATATTAGTACCATCTAGTTTTTAGGGTTCAGTTAAATTGTTAACCCACTAATATCAAGGTTGCTCCAAGCTATCCCAGTTATTACCTTATTACTGAAGTATATTGCCTCTTACCATAGTGTGCTTGACTAGAAACCATTTCTATCAAACACATACTCTGTTCAGAGGTTTATAGCAATCATCACTTCAACAAGTGGCCAGGTACAACTCCTTAATATATCCAGAGCAATGTATTCTTTCTTACTACTCAGCTTACCAATGTGCTGTCATCACTATACCCGTAACACCCTAAATTAATGAGTGTGTGGGAATGACCCAAAGTATAGCAATAGTATGACACAAGGCAACTAGTATCTCAAGTATGAGGATATTCGCAAAGCTTATTGCATGAAGATAAACACTGACACATTGATATATATACCAAGTGTGTATCTTACTGTGATCTCCAATATATGTCCCAGATATATCCATGTGTCAAACTTAAGGCACCACCTTCAATCCTTAGGAGATTAACTACTTGGACCCTTTCCAAGAAAGTTGAACACAAGCTAGTCTTTCCGCTTCATCAATATCCTTTCTTGATGAAACTATGACTAGGGATAGTTTAGATATAACCATAATTACGCATGAAGCAGGTTCCACCAAATTTAGTCCAACTATAATTTCTCTGACTTCATGCTATAATACGTCAAGGACTTTTGTAAACATACATCAATGAATATATTTAAGCAGTCATAATATATTTATAAACACATTTATGTAAACAAAAGATTAAATGCATTTATTAATTAAACAGAATATTTATACTATTATATAATTAAGATATATCGCCCTAATTGCCTTAAGGGCATACATTATATCCAACAAGATCCACAGACAATAAGAAAATGTGGTACATTAATAGTGGATGCTCAAGCCATATGACTGGTTATAAAATCTCATTCATCCCATTGAACTTAACGAAAAGAGGAAGTGTGAGCTTCAGAGGCAATAACAAAGGAAAAATACTTAAAACCGGAACAATAGGCTTTGAGATCCCTATAGAGGAAGTCTCACTTGTGGATGGACTAAAATTCAACCTTCTAAACATTGCACAACTCTGTGATCAAGGCCTAAAGGTAGTTTTTGATTCCTATGGTTGCTTAATCATTGATTGTAAGTCCAACTCAACCCTCTGATATACACCTAGAACAAATCATGTCTATAAAATTGATGTTTCTTGTAAAACAAGCAAAAATATCTATTTGGTGTCTATTGAACACAATAAAAGGTTTGACTGACTTAGTGGATGACTCAGTTGTGCTTAAGGTTTTAATCATACCAATTAAGTTTAGTTTGAGTTAATTAAATCAATAATGATGTTAAATTAGTTAGTAAATGGATTCAATTGAGTATTTTAATTTAAGGGTAGAATTACAAATATCAGCTGACCTAGCTATTTGATTTAACTCTGAGTTGTTTTGGGCTGAGCTGTGTTCTTAGTTCACTGACTAAGCACTGTTCAACTCAATGCTCAATATTTAGAGTATGCTTATTAGTTTATACCTTTTCTTGAGTTATCTTGATTATTCAATTGCGTTGACCATTCCATTAAAGGAAAAATGGAATCTTGCTTTTGGTCTTACAACTTTTACAGACATTAATGGAAGACATCACTCAAAAGACAAAAGGAATTAATGACTCGACAAACACAAAAGCCTAGCGCTGATAAAAGATAAAGTTTGTCTAGAGAAAAGTTGCGAGAAGACAAAGTAAATTAGGATTGAAGCAGCGCGTATCTCCTGCAAGTATGTGACTCTACAAATTTGTCAGATTACTAGAAGGAATGAGAAGATGACACGTAGCAAGTCAGCAAAAGATGTCTCTAATGGATTTCTTGTATCAAACGACAAAGGATTTAAAATTGAAGCTCTAATTCAATTTGTTTCTTAACGGATTGATTTTTATCTCCTAATAGATCAATTTGAAGAAGCAACAGGTGGATAACTGAGCTGTCAATTTTAGAAGATGCCAAGAAAAGTTCAACGGCTACATTCTTGTTTTCAACTGTAAAAGGAGCAAGAAGGCAAGCGTTAGAACTCGATGAATACACTTGAATTTCTAAGAAGGTAAAACTCTGTCAATTTTCCAGCTTTACAGAGATTCCATCAAGAAGGCATCCACTTAGCGAGAATCTGCTTTTCAACAAGAGAAATAAGAATAGATCAAATGAATTGTTGTTAGCACAAACTTTGGATGACATGTTAGTCGATGATGAAAGATTGGTATTGTACTTTATTTTACCCTTATATGTGAGGTTTGAAGTCATTTTCCAGAAATTAGCCTAAAAGAAGAGCATTCTTCCTGTTTTTGGTTATTCGTAAAAAGATGATTTTTAACTAAGTAAAGTCAATTGGGGTACCGTAATCGATAGATCAAGGTACCATGATTGATAGATCAAGATAACGAGACTGATAGATCAAGGTACCGTGACCAATAGATCAAGGTACCGTGATAACTTACTACGTAATCAATTTTCACTGACTTTACCAAATTTCCAATTTAAAATGCACCAACAACGATACCGTGATCCCCGATCAAGGTATCGAGATCAAATTTTCAGCAGAATGTTTTCTGAATTAATTTCTCTTTCCCCATTTAGTTGGGATTTGACTTGTTACTCGATTTTTACACCCAAAAGCCTATAAATAGAGCTCAAAATCTAGTGTTTTAGAGAAAAAAAATTCATATCAAATCATCAATCTCTGATTCAATTATTTACAAGTTTTAGCAAGGTTTAGAACAAAGAGAGAAATTTTAGTATTTTTCTACATGTTCTTCACTAAACTTTTGCTCAAATCTTTTTCTTCAATCATTTAAAATATTTTCTTGCACCAAATTCGTCTTTTTTGCTTTCATTATTATTTGGGTTTTAGTAGAGTTTAGAATAACAAAAAGAACCCAATAGTTCTTCTTATTCTTTACCGAGCTATTATTTGATTTTAACACTTCTTCACCATATTTTTCGTCTATATTCATTCTTCCTTCTTCTTGAGGCTATTTCGGAGATTTTCTTCAATCATAACACAAAAGGGGTCCAAAACTAAAAGGTACACAATCTGAGACTAAATCTTATTTAATTTTAATTTTGTCAATTCATTATATTTTTTAGCTGGTAAGAGCTCTTTTGTGGTGATTGGAAAGTTGGCACTCAGGTAGGATCTCTAAAATTCTCGTTTTATTTTTACCAAACTTGAAACTGCATGTTTTGCTATTTTCTCCTGTGATTTGATTTCGATCACACCACCGTGATCCCCATAACTATGCTGCAATCCACTTCTGGAAAGAATACTTAAAATATCGTATTTTGTCCAAACATGTTTATTTATAGGTTCAAAAGGGTATTCTGTTCCCAGAATTGTTTGTAATATATCCTATAAATATTTTTATGCCATGAACAACATGTTTAAATTATATTTTTGTGATGCCATGATCGCATTGAGGTGGTATGCTTTGCATTAAATAAACTATATTTTCGCATCCCCTTTCTTAAAATCAATCATAGGCAATAATTATTATTAAATAAATTAAAGTTGGTAGTAGAACATGTGTTTAATCGGCTAAGTAATGAATAGATGGCTCGTCCAGACTTGAATCTCTGTATTATGGTTTAGTGTTGTTTTCTTGGAGACGATGCTATTCTAAATTCCTAGAAAGAGCTGATCTAGGTGGCAACTCTGAGTTATAATTTAAGGATTTAGGTTCTTCAATTTTTGTAAAATTGTTTTTACAAAACCATAAAAGCCCCAGTGGACCGTAATGCCTCGATTTATGACCCACAAGTAGCTTTGACTCGAATTTGACCCGATCAACCCGACTTCAAAAACCTTGCTTGCTTACAATAGTGACTCTACTAGGGATATTTTTTTTCAAAATCTTATTTTCAAAAGGTTTTAAAAAGATTCGATGAACATTGAAAGTGCTTAGCCATTGTCCAACATTAATTTATTTAATACGATTATTCATGTGCAACAGTTAGATTATATTACATTTCAAGAAAGGATGCCCTATTATCAGCCGGTTACCTCATAAAAGTGTCTTCTAATGTTCTCCATGCGACCTAGGGATAGCTAGTAGGTACTACTCATAACTATATCGTATCTCTGTAGTCCTCCATGGTACTGTGATGCACCCAGTCCTGTGAAAACCTTCTACTTCAGCAACCTGACTATGAACTTGCATAGAGTAAACCCTAACAACTTCCCCTTAGGAATTACCCAACTAACATTTGATAGATTAGGTCACATCTTGTTATCTACTATGGATTTGAAGGTTTAGAGCCAAGCTTAGATTTACAAGCTTTACCCTTTGCATGGTGTAAAAAGGAGATGGGAGGTATAAGGTTGGAGGAATTTTTTTTGCCACCTATGTGTTAACTAACCCCTTATTTTTGCCATGCTACGTGTTGCAATGCTACATTTTGCCATGCTAGATGCTACTTGCTTTATGATATTGTCTTTACGTTGAGTCTTTATTTCCCTTTGAGATTTTAATGAGACATCTTATAGTTACCCCGAGGAGTCATAAACCTTTGAGATAATATCCCGATGTTGTCTTTACGCTGTTATGCCGTTAGCCTTTAGAGATGTCACTTTGATGTCTCGATTAACAATTATGCCTTTGTGTCCCTGATACGTCATTATGCCGTCCACCTTTAGAGTTGTCACTTTGATGTCTCCATTAACCATTATACCTTTATGCCCCAGATATGCTGTTATGTCGTCCGCCTCTAGAGAGTCACTTTGATGTCTTGATTAACCATTATCCCTTTGTATCCCCGATACGCTATTATGTTGTCTGCCTTTAGAGATGCCACTTGGATATCTCATTTAATTATCATCCCTTTGTATCCTGGATACGTCGTTATGTCATCCGTCCTTAGAGAAGTCCCACCAATATATCAACTATCATTCACCCCATGTTATCATCCACCCCTTAAGATGTCACATCGATGTCTCGAATACCTTTTACCACTAGAAGATTCACCTTGGTTTGATGTTATGCTATCCATATTTAGAGTATACAACTGAAGCCTTGCTCAACCTCCCAAATATCCAAACCCTAGAGATGTCACATCGATGTCTTAGTTAACCATGTCATGTCACCCTAATCATGTTCAACCATATTATGTGCCAGCAGAGTCAGTCTTTTATCTTTCCTGAGTCATGTCCAAACCAAAGATAAGCTCAAACCTTAGCAAGAGTATAAAGCCCTATGCCATGATGTCCCACCGACATCACACTTGTCATATCAACCAATGTCTTGTTCCTATTTGCCAAGGCATAAAGGACACCCCGTCACCTCAACCATGTCAAGCCCCATCACCTTAACCATGTCAAACCTACACGTCTAGGTGTCTAACCTTTGTCGAACCTATAGCCTAGGTCATGCCTTGTGTCTAGTCTATCCTTCTCTCTCATAGGAATCTTGGTGGATACTCTTATTTTATTTCATCAAACTAATGAGTTTCCTTTGTAAGCACACTGCACACACGAGTCCGTGTCAAACCATGCATATGCTCATTAACCCCATTGCTTACAGCCATGTTTGCTTGCATACACCTAAAATATAAACCCAACTGCTCACATCATTCCGCATCCATGCCTAAACTAATGCATGGGCTAATCTGACCATGGTTCTATCTTACCTCAAAAGAGGGGTGAAAATCATCTAATCCACACTATTGAAATCTCTTATCAAGGGTTATAATCATTGCAAAGTCAGTTTCAGATTCGGGGTTCGAGTTAGGTTCCAATCAGTTCTGTTCTAAGTTTACCCCTAGCCATTCTTTTGTCACAAGTGAAATGGCTTCTACTTTTTCTACCAATGAGATAGGTGCAACTTTGGCCAAGTTCTTGAGGTCTTGCCAATTCAAGAACTCTCTGAATGGGATCGTTTGACAAGTAATTAAAGTAGAAGGTTTACTTGAAGCAAAGACCATTGCTGAACCTCATCCGGTGGGATTTGTTAGGCCTACTATCCCACTATACTTTGGAAATAAATCCCAAGATTTCCACTTAACATATTATGAGAACTTCATGAGGATGAAAGGATTGACTGACAAGTAGTTGGCAGCAATATTCCCATGCACTCTGGGGGGGATTCGCTGCTGATTGGTTTATAGTACAGCCTGAGAAAGTGAGGGGCACTTGGTCAAAACTTTCAAAAGCTTTTTGAGGCCATTTTGCTTACAACATTAAGCCTTGGATCAATATTGGTGACTTGGTCTCTTGCTGGCAGAGGGATGATGAAGAATTCCATAGGTACTATAAGAGATGGATGGATATAAAAGTCTTGGTGGAACCAAAGCATCCCAAGAAACTCTTGATTGATATCTTGATTAGGGGAACCTTGACGAAATACCGAAAAGGGCTTATGGAGGAAGACTTTGATGAAATTAATAAAGTCTGTGACAAGGTATTGATGTTGGAAAAGTAGAACAAAAGGCATGAAGATGATCATGACATTTCTCCATAGAAATATTACCTTTCTGTTCTATTATAAAAGCTGAAGAAAGTTGGGATATTGTATGGTCCCACTCCATGTGTTGTCTCATTGGTTGATAAAGTTAGTGATTTCTGTGCTTTTTATAATACTGTAGGACATTGTACCAAGGATTGTAAGGCACTTTTGACTACTATTAAAAGACTTGTAAGAGAAGGCAAGATTAAAAGTCCCACTCTAACAGGAAACCACCTTGCCAAGGCCTGTAAATCTTTTAAAGACATGCTAGATGTGCATGTTAATCGACTAGTTCAACCAAGTTTGCAATCACCTGAGGATGAAATTTAGAAACGAGTCCGATTGGAGAACGAAGAAGCTAGGAAATATGAATTGATTAGCCCTCCAATGCAAGTTATTAATATTCGTAGACACTTCTATTTTGATAGATCCCTCCCTCTGAAAGCATACATTAACAAATACCTAAAGTACATGAAGATATTTAATCTGCATATTGCTCACTGGCCTGGTCAGTTCCCCATGACTCTCGGATGTAATGCTTTGAAATTGCATGCAAGTCTCTCTCAATCCGAAAGTCTTTTCTAGAATGAGCTGAGAGAAGCCTTCTTGTCTTTCTCTTCTCCTCCCCCGCCATTAGAATAGCCATAAGAAGATATCCTATTGAACAAAAGGCTACCTCTTCAAGAAGGAGATATTGTCCACTTGCCTTTGGTTACAAATGGAGAGATTGAAGATTCCGTAGAACGTAACCCTGATAGTGAGGGAGATGGGAAGGATGAACCAACCTATTCATTCATGGATGCCTTCACTAGAGTTTCAGAGGGACAAAAAGACTTGTTAGAGGAAAATCTCTCCAAGGATGATGAGTTGATTGTCTAAACTACAAAGATGCTATGGATGTTTTAGAGGATGGTGATTTTAGTTTCCATTTCTAATCTTTTTTATGTGAACAATAAGGCATAGAAGGCCAATTTATTAATAAAATGAATCATTTTGCTTACTTGCTTGATGTCTTGCCTAGCGGTACTTTGCATTTATTTGATCATTCATATAATGTCCTTAGCATACATGATACTTTTATGCATGAAATTAACTTGAGTACAACTAAAATTCTCAAATTGGTATATATTTCAAATGACTTGTCTACTATAGAAAAAAATGAAATAATAGAAATTATAAAAGAAAAAGCACATGGTAGCATTAGCCTAGTCCTACAAAGACATGCCCAGAGTCAATCATGAGATAGCTGAACATCAAATTTTGACTGATCTTAAGTTCAAGCATATCAAGAAAAAGCTCTGCCATTTGAGTGGTCGAATTCCTCACCAGTCACCCGATAGACTCCAATTATGTGAGAAATTTTGAGTTCTCAAGTGAACAAAATGTAGTAGAAGAAGTGAAGCCCACTTGGACCATGTACTTTGATACGAAGTGCCGATCTTGGTGTTATCATCGTCATTACCAATAATGAGATAATCATAATGTCCAAGTGCTTAGAATTCTCAGTCACCAATAATGGGGCAGAATAGGAACTTATTTGTTTGGGTTAGAAGCTCTCCTCATAGTAGGGGCAACCGATGTGCCAATGGTGGGTGATTCAGCTCTAGCAATCTAGCAAGTAGTAGGAGATTGGGAAATCAAAGAAGATTCGCTTCATCCTTACCTTGGGCATTTTAGGTTCGATTGGAGAAGTTCCGTCAGTGATGATTTCAGCATGTGCCTAGGGAAGAGAACTAAATGGTAGATTCTTTTGAAAACATTGGCTTCCATGTAGGAAAATCATCAAGAGAGACTGATGGAGCTATTAATCATGCAATCGTCGAATACTCTTTTCTTCAGGAAAAGGGCTATGATAGTATGAGGGATTTCAAAAGATCCATGGTACGTAGTTATAACTCAGTTCTTTAAAAGTGTCAATTTCTAGAAGGGTCATCTCAGTCAGATATCACAATATTGAGAAGATTGACCCCGTAGTTTGGAGTAGTAAAGGAAGATCTATTTAAAAGAGCTAGCAACGGGTTACCCCTTAGATGCTTTACTAAAGAAGAAAGTACCCAAGTCATGAGGAAGTAGGAAACTATGGGTTGCACATGAATAGGGTAGCCTTAGCTACAAAGGTTCAAAGATGAGGTTATTTTTGGACAACGATGGTAGCCGACAGTGTAGAAAAAGTGTTGAAGTGCCAAACATGTCAAGATACATGGAAAAATCTCGCACTTATGACCTATCAAAATCCAAAATTTTTCTATTCCTTGGCCATTCTTGGCATGGGGGATAGATACAATTGGTGACATTCGACCATCATCTACAAATGGTCATCAATATATAGTAGTAGCGAGATTCGACCATCAAAATGGGTTAAGGTCGAATCGTACACCAATACTACTGCAAAGAAATTGACAAATCCATTGAACACCAAATTTTTGCTCGATAGTCTACATATACCCTCCAAGTTGGTTGTCACATACAAATGCTAGGGGAAAATTCCACCTAAATTAGGAAGGACCCTATATAATAAAGAAGATTGTAAGCAAAGGAGCTGTCAAGATTATGGACGTGGATGACAATACGTTCATGAACCCGATCAATCATGACAAGCTCAACCGCTACCGCGGGTAAAAAAATAAAATGAAAAGAAAATAAAGAATAAAGGCCACCAATTTGAAAACTCGAAAAGGACAGATTAGGCAAAAATTAGGGCAGCTTGTCGATTCGAAAACCCAAAAAGGACGGGTCGAGCAAAAGTTAAGGCTACCCAAAGTCAGTTGAACCAATGTGAGGGGTTCGAGCAAAAATAAAGACTAAAAAATAATAATTGAGAGTCGCTAGCTATAAAACCGTAACTGGGTAGTTAGCAGTGGGAGATATTTTAACAATAATTGTTAATAACAGTTGTAACCAAGTTAAAGTCTTTCAATGAAAGTTTCATTCTTGCTAAATACTTGTATGTGTGTTATAATGAATGCATTTTGGTGTGAAAGTGTTTGACTCACATCTTAGTTTAGGTTTCATTTTCTACGTATGCCTTATTCTTATTCTATGCTTTGACTTAAAAAAAGAAAAGAAAGAAGTATTTCCAAAAAGGCAAAATATTCAATAGACTAAAAAAATCTAGGTCCATGCAAAAGCCAGATAAAAGTCCGCTAGATTGAAAACTCGAAAGGGTGGTCTAGGAAAAAGTTAGGACATATGGAGTTTGATAGGTCGAGAGCGCACTATATCTCCCTATGCAAAAATTAGAACTAAAAAGGAAATATCATGTCAAAAGTCTAAGCATGAGCAAGAACATTAAACATCATTAAGCTACATGTCTTTTCTTCGTTTATGGAAGAATTGGTTGAAAGCGTCTTGAATAATGGTACAAGTCCATGTTAGCCCTCAGTTGACTCTCTCGAGTAGGAAAGGTCCGAATCTCAGCTATCCAACCCTTACACAGCTCATCAATTTTCACATTCTTCTCACAGTTATACTTTAACACAAAATAAGAGTGACACGTCGCCCAATTCTCTACTATAAGATTAGGCCAATCTAATAGGTAGACAGACAGCCTAGTCTTGCAAAATGAGGTAGGGATCCCATACTATCTATGAAGTAACTATCTATAGTCCGAGTGGCTACACTTCTTCCAAAGGTACATCAATCTGAAGATTTAAAATCCTCAATCAAGGGCAAACCCAAAAAACTTGATCCTCCATATAAGCTTGTAGTATACAGGTCCAGTCAGCCAGTGGTAGCATGTGATGATGCAAATTTTGTTGATCCCTCTTAGTTTAAGTCCCAGGGGCACTTTGACCTCACTTGAACATTGAATGCAGTTTAAAATAGAACGAATCTGAGGCATGTGACAAGAAATCCCTATTAGACCCGAAATTGAAGAGATTCTCCAAATCATCTTCCGCACCAAAGATATGCTTGGAAATAGAAGAAGGAGAGAGTGTACATAAGAAGAAGAAAAGAAAAAATACGAAAAGAAAAATCTTGATCTACTCTGAGCCCTCTATGGAGAATGAATCACTTGAATCTGACTCCCCTTGCTCCACCACCTCCTGCCAGATAATAGAATCGCTCAACCACTACAAGTAGAGCTTCCTCAGCTGCTCTAGCTCTTCCTTGACAACCTCATCCTACGTAGCCTTGTCCTTAGCTCTAGCCCATCCCTTGGCTATCTCCATTAGCGATGTTTATGTAAATCATAAACATATTGCATCATTTGTCAAATTATTTATCTCATCCATATATCATGCATGCACAAAATTCACTTGAGCAGGTTTAGGAACTTTACCCCCTTCAAAAGCCTACAAGTCAAGAGGAGATCGCCTAAAGACTAATAACTCCATTACATCTGCTCCACCATGACTCGAGGCACCTATAATCGAAGTCAAAGTCAGAGTCCCACATTAATTTAAGCAAATGGATAGTTGCAAGCTGAAGGATTTAAGAGAGGAGTGAGAAACTAAAGTGATCGTTTGAATGAGAAAGGGAGGCAATTTTTCCCATTTCGTCTACCATGGTCTTGCCTATACCAGGATCCTCTATGATGATGCCGTTATTGTCCTGTATCCAGTAGATGTTCAAAATTTTTAACACGTTTGCCCACGCAACGCACACTACAAAGCCATTTTTAGTACATTCTCTTAGTACATCAAAATCTCAATAGATCAAGCTTCAAAAAACATATTTTCAACTTCAAGTAAAGTCCATCACTCTTCTTTAAGAACACTCTCTTAAGGCTTAATCCCTAGATCATGACATCTCCCACATTTATCCCCATTAACAGGCTACTTCACAGCCAATTTCCCCAAATCATTGACATTTCTTCATGGAAATTCCCCACAAAGTTATATTTCCTCCCCAGCAGAATTATTAACTATTTTCCCACAGTTTGGCATCTCTCCAGTAGAATCCATGTCATATAATCATTCGTAATTGAAGGGGAAAATTTTTTTGTTCCAAAGTATAGTCAATTAAGCGATGATTATATCTCCAGCAGATTCCTCATAGTCACTCCAAAAAACCTTGTCAGAAGAAAATCAACATCCCCAACAAATAATCCAAGTAACCCAAGTGCACATTATCTCCAACAGATAATCCAATCCTTTTCCCATTAAGAAAACTAATCGAGCAAAGTTTTGGTTGATCCCCAGCAGACAATTCAATCTTTTCTAAATAGTATCTTCATCCATAGCGGAGACAAAATCAAAATCGGTTCAAAATGAAATAATCTTAAGCACCAAGACCGGTTCGAGATGAGATAATCTTGATCACTGAGACTCATTCGAGATGAAATAATCTTGAGCACAAAGACCACTTCGAGATGAAATAATCTTGAGCACAAAGACCACTTCGAGATGAAATAATCTTGAGCACCAAGACTAGTTTAAGATGAGATAATCTTAAGCACCAAGATCTAGTTTGAGATTAAATAATCTTGAGCACCAAGATCTAGTTTGAGATGAGATAATCTAGAGCATCAAGATCCACTCGAGATGAGATAATCATGAGCACCAAGATCTAGTTTGAGATGAAATAATCTTGAGAACAAAGACCACTTTGAGATGAGATAAGCTTAAGAATCAAATCTAGTTCAAGATGAGATAATCATGAGCACCAAGACCAAATCAGGATGAAATAATCTTGAGCGCAATATTTTTTTGCGATGAAGAAGATATTGCTCTTACAAGCTGAGCGAACACCAACGACCTTTCTGTCTCTAGTGAAGTCATTGAGCAGACTTATTTATCACAATAAAGTGACCTAAATCACCCTTAGATGAATGAGATTCCAACCAAAGCCAACTATCCCCACAAGTCAATCCCCAAGTAGAGATCCTCGATCTTCCTTGCAACATTTTCCTCAAGGTATGACATCCCCAATAATAGCTACATTTTATATTTTCGGTAGGAATTATCACTCCGGTGAATTTCTACGGGCTTGGTCCTTCACCATACAACCCAAACCTTTAAATTTGGTAAAAATTATCACTCCAGCGAATTTCTATAGGCTTGGTCCTTGACCATACAACCCAAACCTTTATTTCTGGTAGAACTTATCACTCCGGTGAATTTCTACGGGCTTGCTCCTTGACCATACAGTCCAAACCCTTAATTTTGGTAGGAATTATCACTCCGATGAATTTTTACAGGCTTGGTCCTTGACCATATAGCCCAAACCCTTATTTCTGGTAGGAATTATCACTCTGGTGAATTTTTATGGGCTTGGTCCTTAACCATACAGCCCAAACCTAATTTCAGTAGAAATTATCACTCCGATGAATTTTTACAGGCTTGGTACTTGACTATGCAAACCAAGTTATATTTCAGGTAGGAATTATCACTCTGGTGAATTTCTATAAGCTAGGTCCCTGACCGTACAACCAAACTATATTAGACGTAGATTTTCACTCGATGATCTTCTGCAAGCTTGGTCCCTAACCGAACAACCAAACTATATTTCAGGTAGATTTTCACTCTGGTGATTTTCTACAGGCTTAGCCCCTGACCGAATAGCCAAACTATATTTTAGGTAGATTTTCACTCTAGTGACTTTCTGTAGGCTTGATCCCCAGATCATACAACCAAAACCTTTAAGGTGGTATTCAACAATTTTTATGCCATGTGCTTCCCTACAAGCCAATTTACGTATAGGTCTCACTCCGGTGATTCTCTATAGGGTAGGTCCTTGACTGTACAGCTAAACTACATTTATCTCTAAAATTAGGCTACTTTGCAGCAAATTTCCCTAGTGAGTCACCTCCCCATGATGATTCACAGGCTAGCTTATATATCTCTTTTCCCAACTAGTAGGCTGGAATTTCCCTTATTCCCCACTAAATTGGCACACTCACACTTTATCCCCATTGGAATTTTTGACTTCTCTCCATAAGGTCATTTTTCCTTAGATCCCCCACAGATTCATATATCCTCCCTAGTAGGATTATCGGCTGTTCTCATCAGAATGTCATTTCTCCACTAGAAGCCCTGTCATATAATCATTCTTAACTGAAAGGGCAGAAATTTTTGTTCCAAAGTAAAGTCAATTAAGAAATTATTATATCTCCAGCAGATCATTGCGGGCGAACTTTGTAAAACAAGTGTACGCGATGAAGCGCACTAAGGGATGATCCTTGTTTTAGAGGCGTGATGAAAATTAATTAAAGTGATGTTCAAGTTGATATTTAGGTTCAATTTATATATTAAGAGAGATAAGATCAGAATCTTGTCCTTAAGATAGAGTCGCCACCCAGTTCAGCTCAACTAGGAATTTTGGATACAATTTTCCCACTGGGTGGTATACTGCACCTCAATTAGAGATTTTGAGCTCGGATGATGTTGTCTATTCTTCATTTAATAAATCTAATCTTTTCTTTTTCAATAAAAGTTTCTTTCTTTCTTATGCGATTTAAATCCTCCTAATTTAGAACTTTCGACTTATATATCCATTCATTACTCGGCGCAACATGCAGAAAAGTATTAAATAAAAGTAATAAATTAATTATTACATGGCTTAAAAAATTTCTATACATTTTTCTAATGTGGGAAATTAAATAATAAGAGACCGAAATCGGGCCTCAACCAAACTTACCAACATGAACTCGACTCCAAACAAGATAAACAACCACAAATAATCACAAATAATGCATAGAATATTTAAAGAAGAAAATAAAGCTTAAATTAATAAAAAGGAACTTTATTATGAATTTTAAGATGGCAAAACCTCATTTTTAAGCCAAGTTGGGTTATTTAATCAATTAATTATTTTACCATATTAAAACATTTAAAATTTATTTTAGATTATTTAAAAAATTATTGGGTAATTAAACAGACTAAAAATGCAAGAAAACGATAAAATGAGACTAAAAACACAAGAAAAAATACATCAAGGACCTTTTGGGCATTTTAGATGGTAGGCCACCCAAGTGCACATCAGGCCGCTCTGGTGACAGTTAGGGCAGCGTGGATGTCTCTCGGGTAGCCTGTTATCCACCGGAGTGGCCAATTGAAAAAATATCTAAACTGCTAAATTTCGACATTTTTGAACCAGAAAACCGAAGATTATTAGTATTTCAAATCGTTTCCCACACTATTTCAGTGGATTTGGACCTAAAATGGCAAAATAACTTTATTTTTTTGACTCAAGAGGGGAGAAACCCAAAAGATTTGGTGAAAAGGGGATTCCACTTGGGCGACGCGTAGGCCGCTCGAGCGATGCTGTAGGCTGCCCTAGTTAGGACTGCTAGGGTGTCGCTCTAGAGGCCTACTGGTCACCGAAGTGGCCATCCGGAGTTTTGCTGGGATATTGTAAAAAGAGCCAAAACAAAGGCCAAATGCCACAAAACCACAGAAAAAGACCAGGAAAAGTAGAGGAAAGCAAGAATAAAATGAAATAAAAAAATTGGAACTAAAAAATTATATCTTTAGGCCGTGAATCTATCCTTGAGACTCGAATCAACCTTTGGCGAGTTCTTTTGATGATTTTGGTGACAAACATTGACAGTTGGTGACAAAAATAGCGATAAATTTAGTTACAGAATTTAGTACTTTTGTGAGAAAAAGTCCCTAAATCCTATTTAAATTCGTTTAAAGTTGAGATTTAGATTGACTCTAGTTGTTAAAACTAAATGATTAAACCTATGAATGATTAAGAATTTGGATTAATGCGTACTAACAGAAATATCCTCCTCTTTTTAGAGCTTTCTCACTCTAGAACCCTAGAATTTCTAATAAGTGATTTGATTTTCCAAAATGGCAAAAAGTCCTCAATCAGATGATTTTTGGGGTTTAAATTGAATCCACCAAGTGTAAAAACCTCAATTAGTCCCTCAAATGTCTCAATTTGATGAAACAATTTGGAAAATTCTGCTTGGTGAACGAGGAAAAAACCCAAAAATTGCAAAAATTGGTCAGACATGTGAAGGCCACGCGAGACTGTGTGGCCAAGCACAGGCCACACCATATAGCACTGCAAAATCTTAGGCCGCGCCATGTGGCATGACCTAAGTGGACCATGGAGTTGCCTTTAAGATAAAGGAGGCCACGCCAGGGGAAGGTAGGCCACGCCAGTGGTGCTGCCTGACAGCTCCCGCAGAACCGCCGGCGAGGCCAAAAAAGGGGAAAACAAACTATTCTTATAAAAAATAAAGGGGCGACTTTGAAAATTCATAATTTTTGCCACAGTTATATGATTTAAATGATTTTTAACATTTTAGAAACATCAGAAAGTTTGGAATCTTGAAAAAATAGCACGACTTGCTAAAAATGTTTTGATTTTATAGAGTACCTCGAAGCAGATTACAAAATGCGAGAAAAAGATTATTGCTAAATTTTTAAATGTGGTTATCTATTTTTAATCATCATCAAAGGTCCAAACTTGTCAAAAGGAGCTTTCTAAACGTGATTCGACTCCAAAGAATAGAACTTCTTGACCGTAGAAGGTCAGAGCAATTTCCATCATTATTCCTGGGGAACACTGAAAATCTCGTGCTCACATGCTGCCCATCAGGAAATGATAAGTTTGTGGGCCTAGTGTGATCTCACGAAAGAACAAGGGATAGAAGGCATTACCTGAGAGGTTACCAGGGTCACTTCAGACGCGCCGTCAACCAAATTCTCAAGGAATAACTTGACTTTATGATCACTTTTGATGCTTCAGCATTTTTATGGCCACCTCATACACTACAAAAATGGGGAATAGGGAACTTTTTGGGTCGAGTGCTTGCTAGGGTTGCCACTGACGGACCTGTCAAGAAAATTTTGACATATTGGTAATCATTATGAATAATGTTTCTATTGCTTAATTGATTTTGTTGAAACAAAAATATTTTTCCCCTTCAATTAAGTAAAAGAAACAGAAGTAAGAAATATAAATTGAGTCAGAAATTTTTTATAGTTAGGAGAAGCTTATTGTTTGGTCGTTTTTAAAGTTGTATCATGGTGCTCCTAAAGGATTGAAAGCTGCATCATAGTGCCCTTGAAGGATTGAAAGCTGCATCAAGGTGCCCAAGAAGGATTGAAGATTTCATCAAGGTGCCCTTGAAGAATTGAAAGCTACATCTAGGTGCCTCCGAAAAATTGAAAGCTACATTGTTGTGCCCTTGAAGGATTGAAAGCTATATCAAGGTGCCCCCGAAGGATTGGAAGCAGCATCAAGGTGCCCCTGAAGGATTGAAAGCTACATTGAAGTGCCCCAGAAGGATTTAAAGCTGCATTAAGGTGCCCCAGAAGGAATAAAAGCTGCATCAAAGTGCCTCAGAAGGATTGAAAGCTGCATTGTAGTGCCCCAAATGGATTGAAAGTTCATCAAGGTGCCCCCCGAATAACTGAAAGTCGCGTTAAAGTTCCCCGGAAGGATTAAAAGCTGCTTTGAAGTTCCCCATAAGGATTGAAAGTTGCATCGAGGTGCCCCGAAGGATTGAAAGCTGCATCAAGGTTCCCCTGAAAGAAACATATGATTTTTGAATTAAGGATCCTCAGGTCAGTTATCCATTGGGATCGCCGTATGGTGAACCTGGCAAGGAAATTTTTTGAGGCATTAGTAAATGACATAAGTTGCATTTTTATTACTTAATTGATTTTGTGGAAATAAAAATATTTTTGCCCCCTCAATTAAGCAATGAAAAAGGAAGTATGAAATATAAGTTGAGTTAGGATTTCCAGGAGCCCCGAAGAAGCTATTGAGGTCGAGTGTGTGGCTTGAAGGCATTTTCCTGGAGAGATCCGACAAAGTCGCAAGGTTCCAATGCAGGGGCAATTATCTGCGGTTTATTTCCTAGAGAAACTAACATAGAAGAATAAACTGAATATTACGTATGAATGCATGAGCTTCTTCGGTTGATCATCCTCAGGATGACTGATTGCTTGCTTGATTGATTTGTATGATTCGATTGTAGGAGGGAGAATATAAAAAATTGCATTGTGGTATAGATAAGGCGAGTATGCCCTTAGAGGATTAGAGATGTCGTAGTGCACATGTAAGGTTCATATGGCTGGATATATTGAGGTTGAGGATAGTCACTTTCTACACATCTTATTGCTGGCTATCAAAGGAAATAAATCAGATGTGTAATGATCGTTGGGTTGAATTTGTCAAAGAAAAGCGGGAGCGTGACGCAAAGTTTGAGATTCTGGATAATAGACAACTGGATGCTTCACTGCTAATGAATTCTACCAAGGACGCTTTCGGAGGAGTCGGACCTTGCGGACTTGAGATGCTGGGTCATGGTCAAAGATGGGGTAGACCTGCGCAAAATACAAATATGGTCGGCGGTAGTCACATACCTTCATCTTTAATTGTCTTAATTTTTGCATAGACCCGAACATTGAGATAGGCCTATCAGACTTTTTATACTTTGTCTTTATTTTTGCCTAGACCACCCTTTTCGGGATTTTAATCCAGTAGACTATTCTTGGCTTTTGCATAGACCTCGTTGTTTTCAGTCTATCATGATTTTTGCCTTTTATTAGCTTTCTTTTCTTTTGAGGCGTTGGGTTGACTGCATGGAATCTTGTGTTTAACTTACATGCAACATTTTGCCTTTAGGGCTTAATATATTCATTGAAGCATAAACATAAGAGTTCAATAAAAGTGTCATTTCCATCAATTGAAGTAAGTTTGAGTACATAATGATGATAACAATTTCTATTGACCCAAACTCTGGCGTTAACTAGCTTATGAAGGTTTTCTAGCTAACATGCTCTCTTCGCTCACTTTTACCCTAACTTTTGCCTAAACCACCATTTTTAGGTTTTCAATCTAGCGAGTTATATTGCACTCTAAATTTTAACTGATCGGTTTGTAGAATACCAATCAGCAGGATACACCCTAATTTTTGCCCGAGTAGTAGAAGACCACTCGCTAGGTGATTTGATAGTATTTATTTTTTGTGTGTTGCTTTTCTGGATTTGATTCTTTTTTGTTAGATTATGATAACGCTTCAACCTGTATTTATTGGGTTCACGAACTCGCGATCATCCATAATCGTAATCTTCATGCCCCTTGTATGGAGTACCTTTTTTTTTTTATCATGAATGTCATTCCCAATTTAGTCTGAACTTCCCCCTTTGGGTTGACATTAGTAGGCTCCTTTGTTTCAAAATCAAATCATCGGTCGTTGATGGATACTTATAATGGTTGAATCGGTTGTTGTCAATCCTAGTTATGCGTAGCTGGTACATCTAAAGATTGTTTAACCTGTTGGAATTATTGTGAGCACTGCATTTCAGCGATCCACCTCACGAAACAATGATGAGAGCTATATACTGCATTCTTTTACAAGTATTTTCCATCAGAGGTGTTCTTACTACTGCAGAGTAGAGTTTGGCAAATATTAGGAGACCTAGTCTGCCCTAAGGAACCCGTACGGGTGTTGCCTGGTGGTATAGATCCACAGGCTATACCCGTATGGGTATCAACTTCTATACGGCTGAAGGGGGCCCATGCGGGTTGCCAGTACCCGTACGGGTGGGGCCCCACCCATACGGGGCTAGTTATTGAATGTTTAGGCTCACTTGGAATGTAAGCCTTATCTATTTTAGCAATGGCAGGTCATGAATGCTGGTTAATGCGTTCAGACCCTATTTTCCCTATAAATAGGGCCTTTCCCCTTCATTTCACAATGGACACACACAACTCTTAAGCATAAAAACTATAGAGAAATTATAGTTCTAAAGGTATAGAAAAGGTATAGTGGAGGTTTAGGAAGTATAAAATGGGGAGAAAACCCATTCCTTGAGGTTTTATCCACATTTTATCGACTCCTAACTTCATTCCGTGCACTTTGGCCAAGCACTCACAACTATAAAGGGATCGCCTCAAAGTGGATTCACGCCATAAAGGTAGTGCTCCTAAGTTTCAAAGAGACTCACACCTCTTTTTTTTCATTATTATTCTCTACTTCTGTCATTACTATTTCTACTGTTATTTCGGGTCTGGTCCTAGCCCTTATAAGTATTGTTGGCACCATACGTCCCTAGGGATATTATATCTGTGCGCCAAACTCATAATAAGGGAAATTTCGCTTGATTATACTGTTATTTCTACTATTGGTGTTATTATTTGTTATATTTTCCTTGTTATTCGTTTGGGTTCGGTCCCGATTAATATGAGCCTTGTTGGTACCTGATATGCCATTTTAGTTGTTCTCTTGGTACGCCATACTCATATAAAGGGAGATCCCATTCCTTCATCTTTTATCTTTTTTGTTATTTTTGTGTGGCGATTGATTCTGTCTCAGCCTTCCCAGGTCCGTACGGGTCCCTTATACCTGTACAGGTCCCCCCTATACCCGTATGGGTACCCCATTGGCCGTACAGGTATAGGCTCTAGAGGTAGAATCCAGGTTTTCTTTATTTTTTCCTATTTTCTTTATAGAATGAACCTGAAATCACCATTTGCCATGCAGTCATTTTCACTAATAATCTGGTGAATCAACTCACACAAATAAGTCAAGTTCTTTTTAATAGAATGATTATTTATGAAGTGCCGTAGTTGTGCTAACGTCTGTGGATGCAAGGGAATTTGTCTTTATTTTGTTTTATAACTTAGAACAAATGTTTAGGTTCTCTTTGCAATTCTCCAATTTTTCCCCCGGTTGTAATTTTTATCCCCCATTTATTGTTAGTGCTTTATTATACATGTAAACGCATGCAATGAGTGTGAAAGAGTGTAGAAATAGGATTTCTATGATAATTCCCTGAATGATGAAAACTAAAACGGTTTTACGCAGTGAATGTAATTTTGAATCAACTAAATGAGAAATAAGTGACTCACCCGATACCTGAATCTCTGATCCAATAGGTATGAGTCTGCCACCAAGAGGGAACTGTACCAAAACTCTTTCCTAAGTAGACAACTTGGGTGGCGACTCTATCAATTGTGTCTGGATTTAGGTCTCGATTCTTTTATTCGTTGAAATTGGCTTATTGTGCAAACTTTGACTAAAAAATGTTTTGCCATGCCTGAATCCAACTAGCCCCGCCTCTCTCACAAAGGCGCCAAGGGAGACCCATATGTCATTGACACCTCATAGTGGCGACTCTACTGGGGACATAATCTTTTAACTTGCAAAATGTTGGTTTGTATTAAAAGCTTAAAAGATTATGATGAGCACCGAAAATCATTTACTTGATCCAACTCGTTTTTGTTTTCATCATTTGTGAAAATTATCACACTCTATCTTCTTATCTCCTTCTCTCTTTAGTTAGATGCGCTCTTCTTCTAGCGCTAGGATAGGGTGCCCTATTATTTCTATAACACTCGCAATGGTGATACCTATGACCGCCAGAGATATTGGGTACACCTTAGTGGGTGGAGCACTCATTGCCATCTCCCTCCAAAAGAGGCTTTATGTAATAGGAACCTTCTACATTAACTTCCGATATGTCCCTACACCCTTCTTATTGAAAAGCCATAGTATTTTACCTCTTAGGTATCTTTATTTCTGTGTGAGATTAGACCAAGGAAGAATACCCTCAGACTCGATGGGAGAAATAAGGACGAAATCAATCGCTTCACATATGTTGTGTTTCCTACTCTAATTATTAACCCCACCATGCATCGCTGTAATTTATGCATGCATATCACAACCCATACATACACTAATCTCTTGTTTATCACCTCAGCCAAAACCAAACCTCAAAGGGAAAGAGCTTGGCAATGATCTCAAGTCCGTTCGACTCGCATTTCAATTTCTCTAATATAGCCAAGGGTTGATCCGTGTCAGTCTCTAGGTATTTCATCAAGTAGTCAATTTAATCCAGTTGGTCTTTATGCTTATCATCCATAGGAGATGTCTTGCATTCTGGCTTCGAATGGCCAGATTGATGTTAAGGTTGAGGATGTTGCCACTAGAGAGGAGGCAAATGCATCGAAGATCGAGTTTAGGTCGGAGATCGGAAATGTCATCTCTCAGTACTTGGGAAGTGATCAGTTCTTGGACCAAATGAATAAAAAGATGCTAATTGCCGTTAGGGCAATCATAAGCAAGGAAAGAAGGGCAAATGCTCCTGTCAGTGCTCCAACAGTGAATGCAGTGGCCAGTGCACCAGTACTAGGAATTACTCATAATCCATTCACTCAGTTTCAATTGCCACCAGTACAGACTCAGAGGGATACTTTTGGTCCATTTGGCCAGTTGGGTTCTTGTGGGTCGATTCAAATCAGCTGGCTTATCATTCCAGTCAGTAGGCATAGTGGCCCCTCTAGTTGTCAGTCAATTTGCTTAGTGAAGTAATAGACACATACCACCACCATTTGGGGCATCTGGTCCGATCCCTAATTTTATGGTCATGCCCAAGGGGATGACCTTTCCTCAATCAACAAGTCTACCTTTAGGTGCGATCACCTAACCAGAAGGGTCAACTTTATCAGTGGAATTATGCGACTTGCTTCAAAAATTGCTTGTTGCTAATCCTAGATCCCAACCATTCATCCAAGTAACTAGAGAGGAAGATTAGGTCCCTAAAAACTTTAGTATGCCAAAGTATAAGGGAACCGGTCCACCTTAATCTCTTATCACCATCTATTAGAGGGTTATGAGGATTAGGAAGTTAAGTTATAAGGTCCTCACTAAAATGTTCCCCTGCACCTTGGAGGTCCTGCTATTGAATGGTACAACACTCTGTCAGACGAGGTGGCCAAAGATTGGAAGGCTTTATCAGAGGCTTTTATCGAGCAGTATGGTTTCAATGCTACCATTAAAACTACCATACACAATTTGAAGGCTATCAAGCAGGCCCCAATGAGAAGTTCAGACCTTGCATCGAAAGATGCATGGCCACTCAAGTTCTATTAAAAGATAGGCTAAGTCTCTCGAAAATTATCATGAAGTTAATAGATGGTGCCCTACCCGCTTATGGTAAGATCCTTGGCATGGATAAATTCTGTTGCTACATTGAAGTCTTTAAGAAGGTCGATAAGTGGGAAAGAATTGAGGAATTGGAGAAGGCTAGTATACTAGCCAAACCTTGGTTCAAGAAGGGTAACTCAACCTCAGCCCAGGCATCTAAGCCAAGGTCTAGCTCGGATCCCAAAACCGTAGCTGTACAAGAAGAAGTTACTACGGTCCATGTCTTTGAAGATGGTAACTCCCCTTAGAAGGAGTCCTTGCCCACCATCTTCACCAAGCTATGGGCACTGGGCCTCCTTCAAAGCATCAAACCCTATGTTCCCCCAAAGACTAAGGATAAGGATCTATTCTATGCCTATCATGTTTGTAAGGGTCATCACACAGGTGCTTATAGAGACTTGTTGGAGGCCATCCATGGCCTAATTAAGGATAATAAAATCCAGGAACATGAACTTAAACTAAGTACCTTGAATAACCCTTTACCGAGATTTAAGAGGCAAGTTACGGTTATTAAGTCGGGGCTCCCCTCCCGTCATATCTTCGATATGATCATGCAAGCTAACCCCGATGGTTCACTCAGTGGTAGCCATACCCTATGAATCTATCCCTATTGATATCGATGCATGGGAGATGCTTATGACGAGGGAGCTATGCTAGTCCAATCCGAACCAATTAACATTTATGCTTACATATTAGAACACAATGACCTTGATGAGCCGACGCTATTGGTTGAAACTCCGGAGGGGAGAAGCTATATAAAAGATGGGGTCTTACAGATGACTCGCAGTGCAAGGGTGGCTCCTGCTGCCCTCCTAAAAAAGAGAAGGGGCAGAGAAGCTGACATCCAAATCCTCGTGAATGCTAGCACGAGACCTATTTTTGTGCCTGCCACTAAGACCCAGGTTCCGATGGATATAGATTTGAAAGTTACTCCCCTCATCCAACAATTACATGTTACCTTAGCAAAGTATAGTGTTTGGCAACTTCTCATTGATTCTGAGGATCACAGGGGTCTAATAGAAAAGTTATTAAGCAGGAAACCTACACCTACCACCTCTCTCATGGAATTATTCTCAGTTATGGGGTGGGGGTTCCTCCCAGCCACATGGAACCCATCTTATTTTACCCGTCAGATCTTCCGACTAAAGGAAAAAGACACAATAAGGCACTTTTCGTTAAGGTGCAGATCTTTGATCATTCTATTCCGTGCATCATGGTGGATTATGGTTCCGCTCTTAACCTTTGCCCTTTGAAAATTGTCCCTCACTTAGGATTGGATGAATCGATGCTTGAAAAATCTTATACCGTCATAAGGGCCTATGATGATACAAATAGGAGTGTGGTTGGGGTCTTTGAAGCTGAGGTCACAGTAGGGGAAGTAACATCCAAGGTCTTGTTCATTGTACTGGACATCCCTGTCTCTTACTTACTATTGTTGGTCATCCTTGGCTCCATGCACTAGGGGCAGTTCCTTCTATAGTCCATCAAAAGATTAAACTCATTCACGATGGCAAGTTAGTAACCATCAAAGACGATGAACCTTCAGTTATAGCGGCTATGGAAATGGAAGAGAAGAAGTCTAGGTTAGCTGTAGCTCACCAAAATAAGGTTAAGAGGCTGGTGTCTCTTAAAGTTGAGAGAATCATGATGAAACAAGATTATCGAATGAGAAAAGGACTCGGGATAAATCTTCAAGGCATGTTAGAACCTTTCATACCTCTTCTTTAGCCGTTCAGATTTGGTTTAGGATATCATCTAGGTACTAGGAAATCCAAATACAGCCGTGTCTCATGGTAGGAACTGGAGTAAAAAAGAAAGCATTTTCAGGGGAGGACGAACCCATTGAGGTTAGGGGCAAAAGGGTCCCTGGTTTTGAGATTTTCAATGATGTGTTTGATTTTAAGAAGGGATGCATGGTTGAAGCCTCGCTTTCCGTGGAAATATGTAGTAGTACTAAGGGGGAGGAGATGGGTAAAGTAGTTGAATCCATCACCAAGGCTCTAGCGGTACTCATGAAGGAGAATTGGAAGGGGAATGACAAAGGAAATCCTATAAGTAAGGCTGTCAAGAATTTGTCAAAGGCAGTAGTTTAAGAAGCTCAAGCCAACCTAAGCACTACCACCTCAGCTAAAATCGATCAACAAGGCCCTTTGCCTATGGAGGATGATTCAAATAATGTAATTTTTAACATTGCCAACATTTTTTATGTCAACAATGCCGCTTATAAGGCATATCATGAGTTGTTGTAGAATGAATTTCTTTATTATGTCAGGAATAAATTAATGCGTCTTCCATTCACATTGGATGCTAGTATTTCATTTTAAAGACTTCATACCCTCATAACAACAACACTCTTAAGCCAATGATAAGATTTTATTGATAAAGTTGACTTTGAGTATATGACACCAAGATCCAATGGTTAAAACTTATCACAAAAAGAGAGATAAAAAAGTACTTAGCAAACAAGATAGCAATAGGCCTTGGTTCATCTTTCTTCATGACGAGGGAGGGGGGGGAGGACACAAAGAAAGAAGACCCAAAGGAAGTCAGATAAAAACAAAAGGGCTAAGTTCATAAAGAGGCATATTTTTGCCCGATACGGGATTTTGCACCATGTGGTCTCTGACAATGGGGTTCAGTTCCAAGGGGCAATCAGTGAGTTACTTCAGAAGTTTAATGTTGAAGATCACAGATCTTCCCTATATAGGCCACAACCTAATGGGGCAGCAGAAGCTACTAATAAGTCAATTAAGAAAATCTTATCCAAGACAGTAGCCGCTTTTAGGGATTGGGCTAACAAACCTCCATTTATAGTTTGGGGGTATAGAACTAGTGTGAGGACGCCCACTGGCCAAACACCTTTCTCTTTAGTATATGGGATGGAAGCAGTATTACGTATTGAAATGGAAGTAAGATCATTATGTGTAGCACTTGAAGCTCAGTTAAATGAGTCAGACTGGGCAAAGGCTAGATATGAACAGTTGAACAAGATAGATGAAAAGCAACTCAAAGCACTCGACCACTTGTAGATGTACCAACAACGCATGGCTCATGCTTACAACAATAGAGTTAGATACCCAAAGCAACCTCTTAAGGTGGGTGATCTAGTTCTTAAGCAGTTGAGCCAAGTCCACACTGATGTTAGGGGCAAGTTCAGGCCAAACTGGGAAGGACAGTTCGTAGTTAAGAAAGTCCTTGGCAAAGGAGGTATCAAGCTTATAGATATGGATGGAAATGAATTCGTTAATCTAGTAAATCAAGACAGGCTCAAGCGCTATCATGTTTAGGATAAAAGAAATAAATCACAAAAAAGCAGCACAAAGAATAAAATAAATAAAACACCCGATAAGTGGTCCTCTACTGCTTAGACAAAAATAGCGTGCAACCCGCTGATTAGTATTCTGCAAATCGATCAGGCAAAAGTTAGGGAACTTATAATAAAGCCTTCTAAGTTAAAAACCCAAAAAGGGTGGCTTAGGCGAAAGTTAAGGCATCAAGAGGAAACACATCAGTTGCTTTCTAGAAAATCTATAAAAGACCAGTAGGCAGTAGGGGTTAACCATTGGAAATTGTTACCAATGCCTATGTACTCAAATAAATCTCATCAATAAACATGTTATGAATTGCTAAGAATATTGGTCTTATGAATGCATGCATGTCTTTAGGTGAAATAATCACAGGTATATGAACATCAATTTTTCAGTATCATGTTATACATCTTTGTTAAAATTCTTTGTACTGAGCACACCATTCAGTAAAAGACAAAAAATACTGATGGGTCACAAAAGAAATTAGACCCATGCAAAAGTAAAAAAGTCTGCTGGGCTGAAAACCCGAAAGGGCGGTCTAAGCAAAAATTAAGGCAAAAAGCTTGTCAGATTGAGAACCCGAAACGGCGGTCTAAGCAAAAATTAAGGCAAAGGAAAAAGTCCGTTGGGCTAAGCCATCAAGGATAACCCAGGCAAAACTTAGGACACAAAAAAAATGTTCGGTAGGTCATCTCACATCGAATGGCCTAGGTAAAAATTAGAACACCACCTAATCCCTTCGCTAAAGAATCATTGGGAAGAAAGTAACCTGGGTTTGCAAAGTGGCAATATTCAATGGTCTCGGTTCGGAAAAGTTCAATGCATAAAAGTAAAAGTTAAAAGTAATAGTTCAAAGTTCACATTCAAAATAAGCCACATAGGGCTCCAAAAGTATCAAAGGGCTACCAAATTAATCAAATCTAAGATGTTGGGGATCCTGTCCCTGGCCACCCTCCTGAGCCTGATCTTGGGTATCCGCTAGCAGGTAATCCACATCTATAGTCATATGCTCCTCAGCCCATCAGCACTAGTGACTGGCTGAATAGAGTCCCTAAACCCTGATGCCTCTACACCAATGGTAGCATCCTCACCCTCAGTAGGTTGACCTCATCCCCTCTGAGTCACTTGGTATGCAGAAAGATCATCCTCGGACTCAACATCAAAAGGGGCTAATGTCTGCCTAGCCTCGGTCATCATTGCCAGCTGGCCCCTCAGCATCTCTATCCCAACCCTCGTCCGAGCAGTCTTGGCCCTAGCCAGATCGGCATCAATAGTGGCCTCCCTCAGTTGTTCCTCCAGGAGTCTAGCCCTCTCCTCTGTAGTGTCCAAGTCCCGGGCGGATCTACTATACTCTATGGCTAGTAGGGTCTACATTAGAATCATAAGATCTATATGCATATATGTTGCGGCATGCAACATGCATAGTTTATTAAATTTTGCAGGTAAAACTTACCAAGGCTAGTGCATCTTGTGCCAGTAGCAGGTCTCTCACCAAAAATGTCCCCTAGCAATCCTCTCTACCTCAGCAATAGTCACCTAGAAATAAAGGGTCACATCAGGATGGAACATTCCTGACAATTAATATAATGGACAAGGGTAAAAGCGAGAAACTCCTTACGTGGGTAGATCTGGAAGGAGTGAAACCAATGGGCTGGACTGACTCCTCGAGCTCCTTGATGGCTCATTCCCCAAATGGTCAAGGAGTCGGAAGAAGGTATCCAACTCAGCTCAAAGGATCCCCTCTCTCACGGATCAAGAAGTGCAAGATTTCTTCGCCGGTGGCTTGAGGGCAACAACAGTAGTGGTAGCAGGTCTCTTCCACGTAGAGGCGAGAGGTTGTAACAATTAGACATCAAACTCAGAATACCAAGCAATTATAAGAAATCATAAAGTATTTACAAATCCTTGAGTCAAGAAAATACCTGAGAAGAAGGGGTAGTAGACCTAGCCGAGCCCCCAGTACCCCGAGCCACGAATGGGCCCCTATGGTCATCCCCCGGCCCATCCTTATCATCATCACCCCGTCATCATCCTCATCTTAACTCCAGTGAAAATCAAAGGTGATGTCCTCATGATGAATCCTCTCACAAGGAGGGAAAAGCGAGAACTTGATGAAGTCTCTGTAACAACCCTCCTCAGATAGCACTCGGGCCCTCTCATCTAATAGATAGAGTCCCTGATTGGTCCTTGGCATGAGGTAAGGCTAGAATAGGCTCGCTAGGATTAAAGGAGGGATCAATTAGTGATCCTCCACTCTCAGACCCACTTGCAAAAGTACCACTCGTAGGAGAGTGGTGACTCCAAGATAAAGCGGCGATCATCAACACTAGCTTGCATCTGCTCAATGGCCCCATATGTGGGTAATCTCTTCCATAGGTCTCGAATAACCTGCATGCTATAATTGCACTGTGAGTATCATAACCTAGTAAATACTGTTTCTACTAATGGTTTGTTTGAAACGTAAAATTCAGGTTTAATGGGGAAGAAGCTTACCCGATCCAAGCGCAGCTGGCATAGAAACTCTCTGTACTGCACCGTACTTAGGGGCTGGTCTAGCTAAAAACCCATTAACTACGAGATGATATGCGGTGTCTTGGGCTACATAGGCAATCCTGGCCTAAGGATGAACCGATGCTCAGAAGCCCAAATCTGAAAAGCAAAATAAAGGTTAGTGGCAATACATTTCGAATGAAAAGATAAAGCACTAGAGATCAGCTCTAAGAATTACCAGCAAGATTAGGTGGCAGATCTTGAGCTCGGACTGCCGGCCCTAAACTCTGACATCCAATATATAGTACAGCTACGCCAGGATGGTCTGACACTAGTTCTTGCCATTCATAGTTGCAAGATCCTCTACAGTAGCAAGCAAACCATAGTTGAGGTTGCCCAAGTAGACTGGGAAGAAGATGGCAATAAGGAACGTCAGTAGGAAAGACCTAGCATACTGATCCCTCCTATAAGCTACAATAGGCTACGGCTGCCCAATCCAGTAAGAGTGCATATCCCCGTACTTGAGCTTGTTAACCCCACCCGGACGAAGCCCAAGTAATCCAGTTATATAGGCCTTGACCTCAGGCCAGGAGTGCCACCTATTAGCAAACACATCAAAGTGGACAATCTCTCCACTCCACTCCAGCCCCATCATAGCACAAACATTAGAAGGAGTAATAGTGACCTCCTCAATCGATAAGTGGAAAGTATGGGTTATCTCCAACCACCTCTCCATCAGAGCAGAAACAGCCCTCAGAGCCAGCATCTTTGGAGCTTTCGGGGATAGCCCTGATGATATCACTAAAACCAAAAGAGTCAATGGGGGCCAGTAGCTCAGTATCCCCCGCAGTGCGTATCTCCTTGAACCACTTCCTGTAGAATCTTAGAGCTCCTAAAGTCCTATACTAAAACTGTAAAAATAGAGTTACAGTTCAACAAGGTTAGAACAAAACGAACATATCAAGAATCAAAAAAGCATGGCAGAAATCAAGGAAGTGGACATTCTGTCCTTGGGATCAAGACCTGTATGCGCAAGCCCCACCCATACAGTTACAACATTGGTACTAGTATCAATATTGGGACCCGTACGGGTACCCCCTCATCCGTATGGGTCCCTTGCAAACATTAGCTCTATAAAAAAATTTCCCAAAAATCCAAAATCATCCGAATTCAATCAAACCTCATCTAAAGCTATTCTAAAAGAATCCTTGGCTAAAGTTACATGCATTAGGCTCTATCTCAAGGTCTAAAACGGTGAAGATCATCCCAAATTTTTAAGAATTTTTGAAAGTTTAAAAATGGAGAATGGGGAATTAAGTGAAATTACCTGGGCTCTAGAAGCGTGAGTCTTAAGGGAAGGGATTAAAGGCAGTTCAGAAGCTGGTGTGAGCCCTAAAAAGGAATCCCCATCACAAAAAGTGTACCCGATAGAAACCGGGCATTCTCGGAGCCCTTAATCACCCACTAGGGGTAAATCTTCGAGCTTAAAGGAGAAACGACCAGTTTGCGGGATCTTCTTATACATTTTGGTTGGATTTTGGATGAAAATCGCTTAGAATTATAAAAAGGGAATTTTTGTGTGAGTCGAGATGTGAGGGGTTTAATCAGTTTTTAACCCCGCCCCCCCACCCCCCGATTAGGATGCATATGGGTCCCGTCCACCCGTTCAGGTGCTAGTCCCCTAAAATCCCACCCGTACAGGTCCTACCCACCCACCTATATGGGTTCTTCATTAACATTTAGGGGCATATCTCTATCTTAGCAAGTACCAGCGACCCATCCAGTCTGAGTCTGGAGCTAACCCCACACTCTCTCTCCACTTTATCCTAAATCAACTAGGGGCAAAGACCCTTAGTTAATTCAGAATGGTTACTAACAAAAACAGTTCTTTTCGCAGGTTTACACAAATATATAGAAACACTTTCCCCAGTAAGAGGGAATTTTTCAAAGGACTTTGCCCCATTCCCCAGTAGCGGAACCGGCCAAGGGGCATTATGCAAGTATCCTAGGGCATTCCCCTTAAGGCACTCCTCAGCAATAAGGCCAGTCTAGGGTCATTCCCTTCTTATAAGAACTATCCCAGGGGCATCACCCCATTCCCCAGTAGAGGAATCAGATCCAGGGACATCCCCCCCATTCCCCAGCAGATGAATCAAATCCAGGGGCATCCCCTCATTCCCCAGTAGCGAAATCAATCAATCTAGGGGCATTCCCCCCATAGTCTAGCCCACTTAGGGGCATTCTTTAGGAGGCACCCTTCCAAGGCGCACTTTATTCCAAAGCAATCGGGACAAACCCGACATTTCTCACACTTAGTTTATAGTCTATTCAGGGGCCAACCCCCGTCCATGCATCTTTATTCTTAATTAAAGGGGAAAAAATTTTTGTTCATCACAAAGTCAATCAGGAATAAAGATCCATCAACTCAGACAATGATTAACTCGGTGTTTGATTGTTGTCTCTTTTCATAGGTTATGCAAAATCATCAGTCAGGAGAGTCGATCCGCCTTAGGAAAGGGATACGAGGAAAAGTCGATCCACCTTAGGAAAGGGATACAAGGAGAAGTCATCTACCTAAGGAAAGGGATACCAGGAGAGTCGATCCACCTTAGGAAAGGGATACCAGGAGAGTCGATCCACCTTAGGGCCTTTCACCTTCATTTCACAACATACACACACAACTCTTCAGCATGAAAACTATAGAGAAATTATAGTTCTAAAGGTATAGAAAAGCTATAGTGGGGGTATAGGAAGTATAAAATAGGGAGAAAACCCATTCCTTGAGGTTTTGTCCACATTTTATGGACTCCTAATTTCATTCTGTGCACTTTGGCCAAGCTCTCTCAATAGTAAACGGATCACCTCAAAGTGGATTCACGCCGTAAAGGTAACGCTCCTGAGTTTCAAAGAGACTCACACCTCTTTTATTTCGTTATTATTCTCTACTTCTGTCATTTCTATTTCTACTATTATTTTGGGTCTGGTCCTAGCCCTCATAAGTATTGTTGGCACCATACATCCCTAGGGATATTATATCGGTGCGCCAAACTCATAAGGAGGGAAATCCCGCTTGGTTGTACCGTTATTTCTACTATTGGTATTATTATTTGTTATATTTTCCTTGTTAGTCTTTTGGGTTTAGTCCTGATTAATATGATCCTTGTTGGTACCTGATATGCCATTTTAGTGGTTATCTTGGTATGCCATACTCATACAAATGGAAATCCCATTTCTTCCTCTTTTATCTTTTTTACTATTTTTATCTGGCGGCTGATTATGTCTTGGCCTTCCCAGGCTCGTACAGGTCCCCTATACCCCTACGGGTTCCTTCTATACCCGTATGGGTACCCCATTAGCCATACAGGTATAGGCCTTAGAGGCAGAATCCAGGTTTTCTTTATTTTTCCTGTTTTCTTTATAGAATGAACTTGAAATCACCATTTGCCATGCGGTCATTTTCACTAATAATCTGTTAAATCAACTCACATAAATAAATCAAGCTCTTTTCAATAGAATGATTGTTTATGAAGTGCCGTAGGTGTGCTAACGTCTGTGGATGCAAGGGAATTTATCTTTATTTTGTTTTATCCCATAGAACAAATGTATAGGTTCTCTTTGCAATTCCCTCATTTTTCCCCCGGTTGTAATTTTTATCCCCTATTTATTGCTTGTGCTTTATTGTAATATGCAAACGCATGTACTGAGTGTGAAAGAGTTTACAAATAGGATTTCTATGATAATTCTCTATATGATGAAAACTGAAACGGTTTTACATGGTGAATGTAATATTGAATCAACTAAATTGGAAATAAGTGACTCATCCGATATCCTAATCTCTAATCTAATGGGTATGAGTCTCCTACACAAAAGGAACTGTACCAAAACTCTTTCCCAAGTAGACAACTTGGGTGGCGAGTCTATCAATTGTATTGGGATTTGGGTCTCAATCCTTTTATTCATTAAAATTGGCTTATTGTGCAAACTTTAACTAAAAAATGTTTTGCCATGTCTAAATCCAACCAAACCCCCCAGTGCGCCCCGCCTCTCTTTCAAAGGCGCTAAGGGACACCCACATGTCATCGACACCTCAAAACTGTGCTTTAGTCTATAGGATCCCTTTTACTTGGATTCAATGCTACTTTCAGGGAGATCTTCTTGGTTTCACCTAGGATCGCGACTTCCATACTAGAAACCAAGGAGAAAGGCGGCGGTTTTGCGAGAATTTTGACACTTGCTCGAATTCTTCAAAGGGCGGATGATAGCTCATTAGTATAAACTCTGTGTCTTGTGGTAGTTTTGGAAACAAACTTTTCGATAAGCTAGTTTGTGGCTTTGGTTGTCCCCTTAGTATGTGGTTTGCACGGTGAAGATCTGTGGGGCTTAATCCTATATTTCTTGATTGAATTGGTGGTTACCCCTCAAAACTGAACCTCATTATCTAGTATGGTTTGGCGAGGTAGGCTGTACTAAGGTAAGAAGTGTTCCTCAATGAACTTGGCCATCTTCTCAATGGTAATAATGGTGTAAGGCTCAACTTCCCCCCATTTTGAGAAGTAACCCGCCCTTATGATGCTGATGAAGTGGTGTCCCTTGATTGCTGAAGGGTGATTTTTGCCACTTGCATTTATCCACCATATTGAGAATGGCCAATGAGTAGAGGAACAATGAAGGTTGGGAATTGGAAGGTATGGTATATTGTGAAGGATCATTACTGTATCAGGGGTTGGGCGAAAAAAGGTAAGCCTTAATTCCGTCGAAGGTGATTTGGCAATGCTTTTTCTACACAATAGGCTGACACTTCTTCAGTGGCTTGAAAAAAGGTTTGCACATAGTTGTGAGGCTCATGATGAATTGACTAACATATTAAATCTATCCAACGAAGGAATGAGCTTCTTTCTCAGTTTTAGGCGTAGGGATTTGGATCTCGGCACTCTGACAATCGACTCTAGGTATGACTAGGTGCGACTAACCAAAAGTGTTATCATGATCTTTTAGCACTTTAATTTTCTCTCTTTTCCGTTCAGAGGTTAGGTCATTAGAAATGGTTACCATTTTAGGTTTATCACATGTACTCAAACTTAATTCATTTAGGGAAATGTCATGAATGCTGAATACATTCTTATTATGACCAAATGAATGCATGGGCCCATCGGGCGAAACATCAAACAAATAAGGAAAAGCAAAGTATTTCATAAAATTTAAGGCCTTAAAGGTAGGATTGTTCAAATCAAAATATTGGAAAAAGAGAAATTACATTAAAGGATAGTCATCCTCTATAAACGGAGGGTATTGAGTTATAATGCTTATAGGTTAGGAATCATCGATGGCTTCCACTAATGTGATGTCCAGGTCGAAATCCAGAACTTTCCCTTGCTCGGATGGTACCTTGTCTCCTTCATCCATTACAGACCTTGCAAATTGCTTTTTAGCTTTGGTGATAGGATCGGTTTCATTGAAACTGTTCTCTTTCATCCGAACGGTCATGACTTCAATTTCCTTGTCAACTGACTCAACAACTAAAATAGGTTTTTTGAGTGGATTATAGGAAACTGTCCCTAGAACAAACTCTTTAGACAAGCCAGAGTCAATCTTACCTACCTCGTCATTAAATTTTCACAGAGGGTTCTTTATTATGCTAGGCTTTCCAGTGGGTTCTTCTACCTTTCCTTCACTTACTAGACTAGCGATAGCAATAGCCAAAGATCTGCACTGGTTAGTTTGATAACCTTTTTGCATGTGGTACTTGCAGAAGTTCACTTTTTCCTTGGGGGTTGGAGGCCTGTACTCTTAGAGATGATTAATTTTTCCAACTTTGCAAATATAACACTCAGTGGTAACTTCTAAGGGGAAACAAAGGGATTTCGGTTAGCTGCCCAATGATGAGTTATCTGAATAGCTGAAACATTTTCTAGAGCGATGACTCAAACTATGGGTGCTTTCTCCTCAGCCGGGATAGGAGTGACTTTGAAAGATTAAGAATTTTTGCTCTTATTGAACTAGGATTTGCCACCACTCGGCTTGTTAGCTTTTTCTTTCTCTTCCCTTCTCTCAATCTTCTCAGCTTTTTCAAATACTTGATTATAAGACTCGTAGGCATCAGTTGCCATCTCCTTGTGAAAGATTGGGAGAGACCCATCAAGAAGCTTCGGGATCATCTCCTTCAAGATAAGCTTTTGCTTAACAAGAACCTGTGTGGCAATCCACCAATTAAATTAGGACTTAAAAGTCTCTCCTTATTTCTGCTTCACGGCCTTAAGATGCTGGAAGGTGGTTTCCATGGTCAAATTTAAACCATAGTGTGCAATTAGTGCCTGGGGAAGAAGCTTCCAATCGAGAACAACATTGGTAGGAAGAGTGCTGAACCATTCGAGAGCTGGCCTACCTAAAGTGCACATAAACAGCTTGGCCAGAATCTTTTGAATGATCTTTTGAACTCTCATAATTCTTTCATACATCACAAGGTGAGACTTAGGAGGACCTTCACAAGTATAAGGCTCTATTCTTGGTATAGAAAAGTTCTTTGGGACCCAGTCTTCATCCTTCTCTTCTTCTTTCTTTTGATTGATGGCTAGCAACTGCCTTAAAAGCGCCTCCATTTCTGGTGTCACACCAAGAGATTGTGTGACTTGGTCAATTGGTGTCACACCCGGAGAATGTGTGACCTGGTCAATGGGAGTAGAAGTGGCGCCAAACTAGAAAGGCAAAGGAGGCAATGTAGTTCAAAAACAAGGATGTGCTTGGTAGTTGGGATCAAAAGGATTTTGAGGATAGACAGTCCCCCTCAGAGAGATTATAATGTTGGGGGAGTAAAATATGTTAGAGTTATGGAAGAAGGAACAAAGCCATAAGAAGGTACGGTCATCTGAGGAGTAAATCCCCCTGATAAGCGAGGAAAATAATAGTCTGAGTGGCTGGCCCAGAGCCTTGAGCATTAAAAGTGAAGACCATAGGAGAAGAGGGTGGAGGTGGTTGAGTGGCAGTCTGACCAAATTGGAACTGATCTGGATGGATAGGCTGATTTATAAGACAATCTCACCTGAAGATGGCATATGAACCAATGGAATCTGAGTTGACCTGTTCTAAGCTGACCCATTCTGAATGACCCCTAACTGTCCCTGAGCTTGCTCAAAGGCCTTGATGACCTTTGAGCATTCCTTTCCTCTACCAAAACATTATGGACTTTCCCTGAATAGAAGTACAAAATAAGTTGGATTAGAGGGAATGCCCCATAGCGGAGGCAATCTCGACACCTAAAGACGACTAACCCTAACCAGGCGGAGGAAGAGGAGGAGGAGGAGGAGTACTATCAATAGGTGCATCACACAAACATGGATCAAACTAATTAGATTTAGACAAAGACGTTACAACTGAACTTAAAGGGTGGCAAAGTTCGAGCTAAACTAGACTATGATGAGGATGCCTCGACCTAGCTTTAAAACCAAAAGTTAATCAACCTAACTCGAACCATGAATGAAATGAATGGTTTATACGTTTATTCAAACTGATGAATGTTAAATGCACAGGGTGGTTTAGAGGGATAGAGAACATAAGGGCTTATGATGTAAAGCTTATGCCCCTAATACGTGAGACACGTGAATCCCTCACAATTCCTTAGCATACTAGGTATGGTTCGTCGGGGCCCAAATGATCTCAGACATTTTATTCAATTCCCCTTTCAAGCAAGGGAGAGTAAAGGTAACTGAAAGGAAAAATAGTCAAACACATGAGGCCTATACATGGATGTCTCATGAATGAGCACAACACAAATAACACACGATAAATGAAAAGTCTTCCAACCTTGTAACCCCCGTGCAACAACATTCAAAAAATCTAGGGCTAACTCTAACACCAACTAACGGCAAGAGAGTATGCAACCTAATTCTAAAACATGCACATTTTGATAATTCCTAAGGGGAAGTTGCTATGGCTTATCTAACATGTTTCATGGTCTCAAACTGGTGATAATGTAGAAGGCTCTCATTTACCTTGATTCCATGTAACTCAATGACTCCTCAAATGAGTTCTATCACCAGAATTACGTGTTGGTTAAAATGTGTGTTCCACCCATAAAGTATCCTAAATTCCTGCGGGTATGAGTGATACAAGTGAGCTTCACGGGGTGAAAAATAGGCACTCTAACCTAGTAGAGTCCTCTAGCTACACGATGGATAAAAAAGGCATAACAAATGAAGAATTTTTGATTTAAAAAATGATTTCGACACATCATCAAATCCTTTAACAAATTTTGAAAAAGAAAAGAATTTTCAAAATCTTAAGTTAAAAGGACAATCCTGAGTAGAGTCACCACTGTGAGTCGACAAACTTTTTAAAACAAGTTTACGCACTGAAGCATGCTAAGGGATGAACGTCATTTTAGAGGCATTATGAAAATTAACATGAGCGGATGACATTTCAAACGGCTATGAAGTGGGCTAGAGGACAAACCTAGAAAAAGTATAGTGTGAGTGATAGAAATTGGTTTTGCATATTTGAATGCTCCGAAGATACGCGAATGAAATCCTATATTTAAGGTAGAGATGCCACCCGATTTAGCTCAATCGGGAAATTTAGGCACAATTTTCCCACTGGAAGGTAGACCATACCTTAAATAGAGATTTTGACCTCGGATGATGCTATCTATTCTGCATTGCCAAGTTAAAATTATCAATCTTTCTTATTCAGTATTAATCCCCCCCTATTTAGTGTTTTCAATTTATATATTGTGTTCGCATGTTATATAGCAAGCATTCAGAAGCAGTAAATTATTACAGTCATCCAATAAATGAATAGGTGGTAAAATAAAAGAATAATTACATGGCTTTCAAATCCTATACATTTGTTTAAAAATGGAAAATAAAATACCCGAAGGCCTAAACATACATTTAACCTTAATCTACCTGCACTAAAAATGTTAGCATAGATACGACACGTATACGGGGTATATAACATATAACATGCATAGTTTGTAGATAAAACAAGACTTGGTTAGGTTGTTAGCATAATCTTAACACAATTTATGAATTCAGATTGCTAAAATGGCTCTTGAACGGCATTATGTGGAAAATCCATTTTATTTTTAGACTCGATTGAAAATGCCACATGTTATGGGGTAAGGACTTATTTCAGGGAAATCTGTGTGACCTGTCATTAAACTGTTCATCCTAACTTTGAAAATTAAACTAGCTTAAAATTAAATGAAAACAAATCTTCTATCCAGAAGTTCATATCACCGGCTGTATGACTGATATCGTGGTTGATATCACTGATGTCGCCAATGGTTTGACTTGCATGGGCTTGCAAGTTGAGCTTCTCGATAATATAAAGAAAGGGTCTTATAAGACAAATGAAGCTGCTGGTAATAAATGATAGCACTGGCGGTATCATTGATGTCGCTGGTGACATGAATGATATCGCCGGTGATTTCACTTACCACCGGCAGTTTCTTCTACTTATAATAATAGTGGGATAACGATCGAATAATGATCAAAAACTTGAAGACAACACAAAAATCAAACAAAACACATAGAAACAACCCACAAAAATGCCAAAGATCTCAAGAGACTCAGGATTTTTACCTCAGGGCCGTGAATCCACCTCTTTGTGATCTAATGACACCTCCTGGAAGCTCAATATAATGATTTGGGTAGTGAACTAAAGATTAAAGTCTCTAAATCCTATTAGATTGATTTTAAACTTAATTTCTACTAGTTTTAAGTTAATTTCTAAGAGAATAATAAAGAAAAACCAAGAATAGATTGAGTGATTCCTCTTTTCTTACCTTTTCTTCACCTTATCTCTCTAAAAGTCACTCTATCTCACTGAAATTCCTCTCCAAATTCAGGTTCTTAGTTGTTTTCCTATTTTTCTGCTGAAAATGGCCCCTTTATAGGCCAAAAAGGTGAAAGAGCTGACTTTTCTCAATTATCAAGTGGATATGGAGCAAAGGAATGGCAAAAAGCTGTCTGCCTACTCAAGTCAGACCCCCGATAGCATGAGTGACACTGCCAGTGTTATCATCATGCTGTTGGCAGTATGATGACCCTAAACAGGTCTAAAAAGTGGGTATGGCCTTGCCTAAAAAGGTGGATTAAGGGTCAAATGTTCCTAAAAAAGTTAACAACTTGATTTGTGAGACACTTTTTGATATTTAGGATATTTAGGACAAATATTACTTTTAGGTGTAAATCATTGATTGGAACTTCTACCGAACTCGTAGTCGGATGTACCGAACTTAATTTTTTTAGGAATAAAAATTTGAAAAGAATTTTTAATGAGGATTAAAATACAAATATACGTCATTATTATCTCACGAGAGGGACTGCAAATCTCGTGCTCACAGGCTGCCCCTTAGGAGATCACTACTGCCACAGGTTAGTATGATCTCCCGAAAAGAGCAAGGGTTTATAAATAATACCTGGGAGTTTCCTATACGACTTTGAGATTTGCCAAGCATGGGCTTGGGCTTTGAGATTTGCCAAGCGTGGGCTTGGGCTTTGAGATTTGCCAAGCGTGGGCTTGGGCTTTAAGATTTTTCAAGGTTAGGCTTGGGCTTTTAAGGTTTGCTAAGACCGAGCTTGGACGTTTAGGGTTTGCCAAGAGCGGGCTTAGGCTTTTGAGGTTTGCCAAGAGCGGGCTTGGGCTTTTGATGTTTGCCAAGACCAGGCTTGGGCTTTTGAGGTTTGCCAAGATTGGGCTTGGGATTTTAAGGTTTACCAAGATTGGGCTTGGGCTTTTTAGGTTTGCCAAGATCGGCCCTGGGCTTTTTAGATTCGTTAAGATTGAGCTTGGGCTTTTGAGGTTTGCCAAGATCGGGCTTGGGGTTTTGGGGTTTTCCAAGATTGAGCTTGGGCTTTTAAGGTTTGCTAAGACCAGGCTTGGGATTTGAGGTTTTCAAAGATTAAGCTTGGGCTTTTGAGGTTTGCCAAGATCGGGCTAGGGCTTTTTAGGTTTGCCAAGATTGGGCTTAGGCTTTTAAGGTTTGCCAAGATCGGCTTGGGATTTTGAGGTTTACCAAGATCAGGCTTGGGCTTTTGAGGTTTGCCAAGATTGGGCTTGGACTTCTGCAGTTTGCCAAGCTCAGGCTTGGGCTTTTGAGGTTTGCCAAGATCGGGCTTGGGCTTTCGAGGTTTGCCAAGATCGGGCTAGGGCTTTTGAGGTTTTCCAAGATTGGACTTTGGCTTTTTAGATTTAGAGCATCATTCCTGAATGAGAAATAAAACAAAAGGGGTTCGTTAATGTTTAATTTGAGTTTTTACCGCCTGATCAATTTCGTGAAATAAAAATATTTTTGCCCCTTCGATCAACAGTAAAAATGCAAAAAATAATGATGTAAGCATTTGTAGAAATCTTGAGCCGTATTGGACAGATGGTAACACATGAATCTGGCCCTGGTAATCTTGATATTGTCTGCGGGTTTGCTGATATCACCAAAGGTATGGGGTGCCACATGGCATCTTTGACTGGTCAAGCAATTCAAAAATTTCCTTAGAAGTAAGTTAAGCTGCTGATGATTTGGGTGATATCTCTGGCAGTATGAGGTAGCAGTTTTGAATTTAATTTAAACTCCTTAATTTCTATGCAAGTGTTTAATGCCCAATAAAACATTGTTTCTTCTTCATTAAGAGTAAAACCGCTAGCACCTCTTCATTTTACCCAATCTTTCCTTTCCTCATTCAAGACAAAGAATCCTCTTCGCTCCAATTCGATTGAAGATATTGAAGAAGCTTTCAAAGGACCTTGCTGATTCTTCTATCTAGGGGTTCAAACTCTGCCTAGTTCATCTCAAAAATGGTTTGAAGGAGATCAAGATCATGTTCGGGTATGGAATTGCTGCTCCTATTGATAATTTGGTTTCGAAGAAAGAGGAACACTTCTCCCATACTTAGGTGTTCCTGTGAAATTGAAATCTTTTATTTCATTTTTTGAGAATTTCTGCTAAAACTCAAAATGGTGTTATGATAGGGACTAGAAAAATAGATAATTAAGAATAGAATGCACATTATATGGTCTATTTTGCCTGATTTTTTGCCGTAGGATTGATTTATTTCATTTTGGTTAATTTTGGTTTGATTTTCTACGTTACTGTGATTCTGCCCGTAGGGGTGATACAGTTAATGACATGGTGATATCTCTAGTGATATTAGTCCCTTCAATGGGCCTGGAAATCTTATGATATCACTGGCGATATTAGTGATGTCATCGGCGGTATCATTCGTATCACTAGCGATAAGAATGATGCTACCAAGGATATCACTACTTTGACAGAGAAATCAATAAGGCTCCAGTAGGTTTAAGTTATATTATTATGCAATACAAATAACTTATCTAGTCTAGTTTTCTGATTTTGCAGCCATACACCATCACTTGCACCGGAGGAATGAGGACTATCACCGAATAGTGGAGGCACATTCAAAAATATAACCCTGAGCTTCCAACATCTATTAATGCTACTGGTTTCTAGGATTTGGCCTGAATCCTTCCTTTAAAGATGCCAAAGCTCTCTCACACCGCATTGACTGCACTGGCCGAGAGGTGGTCAGAGACTATTTATACTTTTCACCTCCCTATTGGAGAGATTACCATCACCCCTTCTGTATGAATCCTTTTGTATGGTCGGAGACTATTTGGTTTAAAGCCTAAGGCCGGGCGACTATTGTATGAAGAGCTGTTTTAGTATTGGAGGAAGAAGAAGTTAGTCCCAGAGGCATAGAGGGATGAATGTGTTCACTCCTTTGTCATTTCCCTATTGTCCGTGCTATTCTTCCTGGTCTCTAGTAGCAAGATCAACTACGGGTTGCTCACGGCAATGGAGGACGTGTCCAAGATCAAAGAGAACAATTGGCCGAGGTGTTAGATATGATGTATGCCCTTAAGGCTTTTCTGGCAATGTAGCTTAATTATGTATTAGTACGAATAATTTGTTTAATTAATAAAGGCATTTAATCTTTTGTTTATATCGATGTGTTCACATATATTATGACTGTTTAAAACATATTCATTGTTATGTATGTACAAAAGTGCTTGACATAAACCTAGCATGAAGTGAGAGATATCATAGTGGGACTATGTTTAGTGATACCTGCTTCATGTGTAATTATGATTATGTCTAAACTATCCATAGTAATAGTTTCATCAAGAAAAGATATTAATAAAACAACAAGACTAGCATGTGGTCAACTCTCTTAGAAAGGGTCCAAGCAGTTAACCGCCTAAAACTGAAGGTGGTGCCTTGAGTTTGACACATGGATATATCTGGAAGATATATTGGAGACCGCCGTAAGATAAACACTTGGTGTATGTATCAATGTGTTAGTGTTTATATTCATGCAGCAGCTTTGCAAATATCCTCATACTTGAGATATTAGTTACCTTGTGTAGTACTATCGCTATACTCTCATTAATTCAGCGTGCCACATGTGATTACAGGTATAATGATGAAAACACATTGGTAAGCTATGTAGTTGGAAAGAATCCATTGCTCTGGATATATTAAGGAGTTGTACCTAGCCACTTGCAGAAGTGATGATTACTATAAACCTCTGATCAGAGTGTGCGATTGATAGAAATAGTTTCTAGTCAAAACATATTATGGTAAAAAGTAATATACTTTGGTAATAAGTAAATAATTGGTATAGCTTGGAGTAAACTCGCTATTGATAGGTTAACACTTTAATCAAATCCAATAAACCAGATGGTACTAATAATAAAGAATGGAAGGAGTTCATCGCATTGGACAACTATTGCATAAATCGAGATTAAGGCATAAGCACAAATGATGTTCTGAGTAATGGGGGATGGTGGACCCTTGCTAGAGGCATACTACAGTCGTGTAAGGTAATCAAGTTCTATCCACAGTCTAGCACCTTGAGCCAGTAGTTCCTATAGAACAAAGATTAGTTAAGCTTTAACAGCTCAATACTGCGAGATCCTATAAGGTCACACACATTGGACTTTCATCGGAATGAGTAGAGAATTAATAGACTTGATCTATTACGAATATTAAATATGGGATGGATAAATTATTACCTGGTTCTGCTAGAGAATTTATTTTGACCGGCAACTAATTTTATTAGTGAATTAAAGTATTGATTAAAATGATTAGATCATTTTGGTTAAGCCAGATATTTATTTTGACCAGTAAATAATTATTAGGGTCATAAATAAATAAATACTAAATGAAGAGGAACTAAAAATTGCTGGACTGGATTACGAGGGTGGTACCCTATGCATTTGGGCCACATAGGCATTAGATGCCTATGTGGGCTACCTAAGCCATGCGAGCCATTGGAGTTGCGGGGTATAGGCTGTGTGCGCTACATGTGCAGTGCACGTCGGCATATAAGGCTAACCCAAACAAGCCCTGCCCAAAGGCAGCGCTTGTGGTCCATTGCCACCTACGAGCTAGGCTCGAGGGAAGTCCTGTGATGCCCAGCCCGTGGGATAAGGTAGGCTTGCGAGAGCATTCCTTGTATGATGGTAACCCGGCTTGCAGAGTAAGCTGGGTTGGCTTGGGTAGCCCAGGGATCCCTTAGGATCCCTGTGTTTGTCCAACGGTGGGATGGGATTTTCCCATCCCGCATCTAATTCGGGGAGCCCTTGCTTGCCCTATATAAACCAAGCTCCTCTTCTTCATTTCTCATACCACTTCTTCCTATGAGCTCTAACTTGAGATTCTAACGCATTTTCTCAAGTCAACTTAGAAGAATAAAAATTAAAGAGTCCCTTTAGTTAATATTTCGGGTGGGTTTTGGGGTGGTCTAGTAGCTACTCAAAACTCTGTGGTTATTCCTCAAGGGATGTTTTAGTTGGTAGTTTGTGTGGATACTCATAGTGGCTATCCTACACTTGGAGGCTTGTGTAAGAAGGTTCTGCTAAAGCACACTTCAACTGGTAAGTCTTCTTCTTCTCTTTTAATTATTAAGTCCTTTTCTTTAAGCGTTTTAAGACTTAATAATTATTGTCCTTAGTTTGCTTTGCATGCTTAATTTATTTTATGCTTAAACTATAACTTAGAGTTATAACATGCTTAGTATAAAATATATTTATGCTAGGATATAATTTACCATTATGGTACGCCTAGCCAAGGCACGCTAACCTAAGTAGAGAATTTATTTAGTTAAGGATTTAATTAATTTATGTGCAACTAATAGGAGTTTCAAGGGACAAGGGACAAAATTTTGAATTTCCGCCGCACCTGTTATACATGTTCAAAGTGACTATCTGTTCCTAACAGTGTTATCAGAGCCTGCCTATTTGGTGCAAAATTAAGTTAGAAGCGAACTAAATTTTATTTTCTATATAAAATGATTTGAAGTTTATTATTTTGTTTGGAACAATAGATGAACTTAGGCTTTCATTTTAAGGTTAGAAAATGGATATAGATAATTTCAAACAAGCCTGCTCAACTTACTCAAAATTATGAAAGACTCAATAAATTATATAAATTACATGGGTTATAGATCCTTTCAATTTACATGAATTGAAAGAACGCAATTTATTAGTCCAAGAGAGTCCATGTTTTTTCAAGCTTGTGCCCGTATATGTTCTAGTAAGGATTGGACTTGGTGTGTACTCCTCATAAGGAACCTATGAGCACTGGATTGTAACGATCCTTCTCACCAAACAATGATAAGAGCTAGATGATGCAATCTTTTATAGGTGTTATCCATCAGAGGTGTTCCTACTGCTGTAGAGTTGAGTTTGGCCAAAAATGGAGGCCTAATCTGCCCTTAGTGACCCATACAGGTCATACATGGTTGTATAGATCCACCGGTAGACCCGTACGGGTCAAGACTCCCATATGCCTGGGAGGGACCCGAATAGGTCCTATTTCTACTGTGAGTATGGGCTTTTTGGTGACCCGTGGAATGATGATTAATTTTTGCTCTAACCTTTTATGGATCAGTCGTTCTACCCTTTGGAGTCAAATCACACTTGGAAAGCTTCTTTTAACGAATCTATGCTTTTGACCGCGATTAAAAATAATTAAAATGCATATATAATTAACTATTTTGTTTCTCTCATGCGTATTAATTTGTTTCATAATTTTCTATAAGATCCGAGCATTTTCAGCAAGTCTCGTTTGTAGCGTTGGATTCTAGACTCTCCAAGCTTTTCAGAATGATAAGAATCACCTTAAACGAATAACTATTGTGAAAGTTATATGCATTTAAAGTCCCCTTTTCTTGAAGCCCTAGCCCTAGCCTCCTTTTCCCCACCAGTGCCCCTGCTCTGGCGATGGCGGCCGACGCCGTCACCAGACAATCAGGCTGTATGAGCCACGCGATGGGCCTCGTGGCTCACATGGCCTGGTGTGGTCTCCTACGCATGGGAGACGGTGCCTGGCCTGACCTAGGCCACATTGTATGATGCAACCTATATTGGGCCGAGTCATATGACGCGGCCTTGGCTAGGCCGTGTCGCCTTGTGCGGCCTACCATGTCGGGTGATGCAGCTTAGATTTGGCCGTGTCAGCTACGCGGCCTTGGCACGGCCTAACCCATTCTACTACATTATTTTCGGGTTTTTCTTCCTCTGTACATCGGGTTTGGTGATTTTTCCATCAAATTCAAATATTTGGAGGATTAATTATGTAATTTGTGCTTACTAGAGTCTATAAAAACCCTAGAAAATTTAGATTTGAGGACTTTTGGCTCATCTTAAAAAGAAATTTAGATTTTAGCAATTCTTAGACCTTTTAGAAGGAGAGAGCATTATAAAGCTATGGAAATTCAAATATTCTAGTTTCCTAGGCTTTATTAGGGTTAATCTTTTAGTTTAAAATATTGAAATCAAGTAGAAATCTCAAGTAAAACTGATTTAAATAGGATTTAGGGAATTTTCCTTACAAATCACTAAATCCCTTGCTAAACCAGTCACTGTTCATCGGTATTTCTATCATAAATTTGTCAAAAGCTCACCAAAGGTTGATTCGAGTCTCGAGAGTGGATTCACCGCCTTTAGGTGTTTTTCTGAGTTCCAATCTTTTTCCTTAAGTTATTTATTGTTGTTTGTTGGGTTTCTAGTTAGTTTTCCGGGCGTTTATCACACGTTTTCGTCTTTTTTATGACTTTTTGGTGAAACTTCGGCTGACCGCTCTGGCGACTGGCAGGCTACCTGAGCGACATGGCTGGCTGACTCAACGAGTTGGCCTACCACGTCGCTCAGTCGGCCTACGTGTTGCTCAAGCGGCCAGTCACTTTTTCGTCGGATTTTCTTGGGTTTTTCCCCCAAGCTGAAAAATCGAAGTTATTTCAACATTTTAAGTCCAAATCTATTAGAATAATGTAGGAAATGACTTGAAATGTCAATAATCTTGGGTTTTCAGGCACAAAATGTCGATTCTGACATGTTTAGACACTTTTTCAGGTTGACCACTAAAGTGGGCAGTAGGCCGACTGAGAGACACTTAGGCCGACTCACTGAGTGGGTCTATCGTATCATTCAAGCGGCCTACCACCTCACTGAGTCGGCCTACTAGGAAAATACGCCTAAATGGTCCCTATTTGTTTTATTTTGTGTTTTTAGCCCTACTTTATCGTTTTCTTGAGTTTTTGCCTCCGACCTTCACCCGAAAAATTCCTGAAAAATCACATATAACCTATAATATCATAATATATTTTTAATCTATTTTTCATGATATATTAATTATTTAAATGGTTAAATCACCTTTTAATGGCCTACAAATGGGGTTTTTAGCTAAATAAAATCTAAATAAATCTTTTATAATAATTAAAAATTCAAAAAAATATTTTCTGTATTTCCGTTATTATTTTAGGTTGTTTAGTTTATTTTATTGATTATTAGGATGTTTAGATGCTCATTTAAATGCCTGATAACTGTGTTTTAGCCCCGAAAAAATAAAAAATTATGCTTTCACCTTTTGTTTGTTTTATTTTCCGCATTTACTTTTTTGGCATTATTTATGATTATTCGTATATATTTTGCCTCATTTGAATTCAGGTCCGATTTGGTAAGTTCGGTTAGGATCCGATTTTGCCTTTTTATTTATTTATCCGCTTTATTTACTTTTTTGCATTAGAAAAATGTATAGGTATTTGTAAAGCCCTGTAATAATTTATTTTCCTTCTTTATTTACTACTTTTGTGTGATGTATGGCTATATAAACCGAAAACTCCAAACATTAACCAAATTTAAATTGTATAAGGACTAAAGTCACACTTATTAAAATGTAAACGGTTTGATTTAAAAATTGAAAAGTAAGCGACATCATCCGAACTTGGAATCTCTATATTAAGGTACGGTCTAACCACCCGCTGGGAATATCGTACCTAAATTCTCGATGGAGCTTAACCGGGGTGGCGACTCTATTTTAAAATACGGGATTTCGAGTCTCGTGTCCCTTAACATGCAAATTGGACTTAAATTCTGCTTCAATATCGATTTTATTAATCCATCATTTATCAGGCTAAAATGAGGATTAATCCCTCAGCTCGCTTCACATCGTTAGTTATTTCCCACCATGCTATGCATCTCATGCGGTCTAGGGTAGGGAAAAGGTCGTACGCTCACAGTGGAGACTCTACTGGGGATTTCCTTTTAACTTAAAATTTTAAAATTGCTCATTTTGAAAAATTAGTTAAAGGGTTTTGATGATGTACCTAAATTGTTTTTTAAATCAACGCTTTATCTCTTATGCCTTTTGAATACACAGCTTAGTTAGACACTAGTTTAAGGTGCTATTATTTCACCCCCGTGAAGCTCACTTTTATACCTCATGCCCGTCAGGAATTGGAGATATTTGTGGGTGAAACACTCGTTTCAACCAACGTCTAATTCCCGCAATCGCACTCATTTGAGGAGTGGTTGAGTTACATGGAATCAAGGTAAACGAGACCATTCTACATCGTCATTCCATGACACCAGTAGTTTGAGACTATGAACCACGATAAAACTAGCCATAACAACTTTACCTTAGGCTCATCAAAATAATTTAGATTTAGGTCGCATACTCTCTTGCCATTTCCTAGCGTTATGCGGGAGTCATAAGGTTGGAAGAGATTTATTCACTTTTCATGTGCTACTTGTGTTGTTCTCATGCATATGCACCTCATGCATAGGCCGCCTGTGGCCGACCTTTATTTTTGGTTTTTACTTACCTCTACCCTCCCCTCGCTTGAAGGGGGAATTTCACAAAATGCCTAAGATCATTTGAGTCCCGTTGACTTGTATCTAGTTAGCTAGGCATGGTGAGGAATTCACACTTCTCACGTATTTTAGGGTTAAGCTTCACATCATGATCTCTACTGATCTCTACCTCTCTAAGCCACCCCGATATATATGGCATTCATCAATCGAATTATTTTGTAATCATTCACTTCATCAATGGTTCGATTTGGGCTGATCATCTTCCCATTTTAGAGTTAGACTAAGGCACTGCTACCATTAGACTTGACCATCATCTAGTTAGCTTTTCTATGGGTTCGAATTCAATTTCAAGCTTAGTTTTAGAGCCTAGCTTTTTTGCTATATCTGATTTACTGGTAGTTGATAGGGTTCTGTCTGAGGGTACTTCCTCTCCTCTCCCTCCACCTGATCAGGGTCAGTCTCCATTGAGTTCTAAAATTGTCAATGCTATGATAATGTTTCTCCGATTCAATCAGTTTTGAGATGCATTTCAAGGGCAGATCCAAGATTCGGTTGGAATAAGAAAGAAGTGTTCAAAGATTTCCAATGATTGGTATCCAAGCTTAGGGACAACCAAGGATTGCTCAAAATGGGTCAGTTCAGGTTTTTGTCATTTCAGATACAGTCTATTGTTCAGCCAATTCAGGCGGTTCTATGTGTGCAACAACCTATTCGGCCTTCGATGATACCAACTCCAGCTCTAAAATATACCTTCAAGCCCAATTTTCTCACCGGTATGAATCACCTTCCATTGACCCTAGCAACCCCAGATCAATTTCAGCCAGCTCGATCAATCTCACCTATCTAGTCCTAATCAGGTCTATATGAACGGGATCAAAATTTAGCTCAATCATAATCAGCTCTCTCCCCATTGAGTTTTACTTTACCAACCCAAGGACCAAAACCAACCTCTCAAATCTCGATCTTCCCTTCCTCCTCGGGTGATCTTACGCCTCCCATGACCACCCCTCCTGACAGTTTTATGCCATCTCCAATGCCTCTAATGTCCTCTGATCTCATTCCTACTCGGTTGTTATTGCTCCGAAGGGAACCCCTTACCCTCAGAACTTCTTTGATACTAATCTACGAGTTAGTTCTCAAGTTAAAACCTCATCACTTTCTTCATCATTCTAATTTGGCGCAGCCCCTCCATCCAATGACCAGGTCATACAATCTCTGAGCATGACACCTGATGTTGAATCCCGCTCACATTGATTAACTTCTTTTCCATTTAGCGACCAGGTCATGTAATCTTCGGGTATGACACCCAAAATGGAGGCTATGTTACACAAGTTCTTGCTCTTTAGCTCCGAAGAAGGATAAAAAGTGAAGCTTAAAGGAAGTGATGGGTTGGTTTCCAAGCCTTGTACTTTCCCATCTGGGGCCGAGAAGAGGGAAAAGATTTCACAAGCAGGCAAGCCAAATCATGGATGATCCACTCAAGTTTGGATGATTGCTCGGGCACCGTCAAGCTACCATTGCTCAGTCATCCCTTCGTTTCCCCTTGGAAGTTACCATTGAGTGTGATATTTGCTAAAATGTGTGAAGCCGGCAAGATTAGTCATCTCTAAGAGTATAGGCCCCCGGCCCCCAAAGAAAAAGCAAAATTCTACAAATACCACATACAAAAGGGACATCAAAGCAACCAATGTAGAGCCTTAGCTGCTGCTATATCCCATTTGGTAAGGAAAGGAAAAATGGATGAGCTTGATATGAATACCAGTACCGAGGAGAAACCATCACCGAGCTCTAATGGTAGAGTGAGTGCGATCAATTCCAGTCTTCCTGGAGAATTTGTGTTAGCCATAGTCCTTTCCAGTTCAGCCGACGTCACTATAAAAGCCAATTCTCCAGCCAAAGCTAATAAGAGTATCTTGAGGTCTCTAGCGAATGAAGGAGATAAGCTATCAGCCGAACAAGTGAAAGTTCTAGGTCTCGACCTAGACGATATACTGATGAAAGCTACCGAGGATGCCTAATCCACTAGCTCTACCACTTAAGACCCTCCGCTTATGGAGGATGATTATCTACCTATTCTGCAATTTTTTTTCTAGTATTTAGATGTGAACAACTCTGCTTTTAAGGCATTTTAATTTAATCAAAGACTCTCTTTTTTCCTTATCTGCTTGATGTTTCGCTCGATGGGATCATGCATTCATTTTATCATAAGCATAATGTGTTCAGTATTCATAATGTTTATTTAATTGATATAAATTTGAGTACAGATGATAACCTAAAATGGTAACCATTTTCTAATGACCCAACCTTTGAAAGAAAATGAGAGAGAAAAATTGCCAAAGATCATGATAGCACTTTTGCTTGGTCACACCTAGACTTACCCAGGGTGCATCGCCAGATTGTCGAGCATCACATGTACGCGCTTAAAGCAGAAAAGGAAACTCAGTTCTTCCATAGATACATTTAATATGTCAGTTATGAGACTTACAGCTGTGTGCCAACTTATTTTCAAATTACCAGGGAAACGTCAGCCGATTATGGTGACAGAACATCGCCAGATTACCTCCAACAAAATTAAGGCTTACCTTTTCTTCCCCCACCCTTGACACACACTTACCTTTTCCCAATATACATTCCCTTACACCTATACACCATTAACTCTTCCCAATATACATTCCCTAACAACTACCCACCATCTTACATTTCTCTCCTCATTGACCATTCTCGGTGAGGGGAACAAGTATGAGCGATGAAATTTGACCTTCATTAATAAATGAGCACTACTTCATCATCGTAGAGGCATATTACTTCTCAAAATAGGGGGGAGCTGAGTCTTTCACCAACATCACCGCCGAGAAGATGGCCAAGTTCATCGAGAAGCACATCTTTGCTTGGTGTGGAATACCTCATCACATCATTACAGTTAATAGGGTTTCAATCCCAAGGGACACCCATGATTGATTAAGAAATTTAGGTTTGACCACCACAGGTCCTCACTGTGTAGACCACGAGGTAATGGGGCAACCAAAGACGCAAGCCAGCTTATCAGGAAGTTCATTTCCAAGACCACCACAAGGATCAAAGATTAAGCCGATGAGCTGCCATTCGCCCTCTAGAGATGCCAAACAAGAATCGGAGTTCCCACGAATCTAATGCATATCTCCTTAGTTTATAGTATAGTAACCTTAATCCCAGTTAAAATCGAGATGAAGTCCTTGAGATTCACAATGAATCCAAGTCAAAGGGACCCCCGTGTACTAAAGAGCAGTTCAAATAGCTTGAATAATCTTTAAATGTATCAGCAGCACATGGCAAGAGCTTAGAATAGTAGTGTCAAGCATCAGGAAGTTCCCATCAAAGGCCAAGGACCTGATTCAAAAGCAAGTATAGCCTACCGACACTGACCTAAGGGGAAAATTCTATCCAAATAGGAAATACCTCGAGCAACTAGAAGGGTACTCAGCACAAGGGGCATAATTATCGATGGTAGTGAGTTCATAAACCCTTTATATCAAAACAGGTCGAAGTGTTATCATATCTAACCAAAAAGAATCAAATCCAAAAAAGCGGCACATAAAAAATATATATGAATCAATCACCCTGCGAGTGATCCTCTACTACTTGGGCAAAAATCAAGGTTTATCCCGTTGATTGGTATTCTACAAACTGGTCAGGCAAAAGTTAGGGTGCAAAATAGCCCGCTAGACTGAAAACCCGAAAAGGGCGGTCTAGGCAAAAGTCAGGGCAATGTGAGCCAAGAGAGTGTATTGGCTAGAAAACCTTCACAGGCAAGTTAGCACCAAAGTTTGGGTTAGTAGAAATGGTTATCATCATTATGTACTCAAACTTACTTCATTTAATGGAAATGTCATTTTATTGAATCCTTTATGTTTATGCTTGAATGAATATATTGGGCCCTAAAGGCGAAATGTTGCAAGTAAGTTGAACGTAGGGTTCTATGCAGTTAACCCAATTCCTCAAAACAAAAGAAGGATAACAAAAGGAAAAAATTTCGATAGACTGAAAAGAAGTGAGGTCTATGCAAAAGCCAGGGAAGTTTGCTAGATTGAAAACCCGAAAAGGGAGGTCCAGGCAAAAATTGGGACATAAAAAAGAAATGATCAAAGTCTGATAGGCCCATCTCAATGTTTAGGTCTATGCAAAAATTAAGACAATCAAAACAAAGATAAATGACTTTCATCAATCACATCGAGATATCTGCATTATCGTCATCATCATCAGAAGGCTTGAATACATTCTCCAATCTAGTGGATTCAAAGGGCTCAAATTCATTCTCTACTCATGTCCACATAAATCTCAACCATGACCAATCATCTCCAGTCTGCAATCTCCAGAAACCATCCTTAGTAGAATTCATTGGTAGTGATAGCATCCAGTCATTTGTTATTTAGAATCTTGAACTTCACTTCATGCACACCCCTTGTCTTTGACATGCTCAATCCAGCAATCAATTTATAGTCAACTCACCGCAGATTCCCTAATTCTACACCAGGGGCATTCCCACCTGATCTGTGCGACATCCCTGATTCCCCATCAAGGGCATCTGAATCTGATCTATAGAGCAATGTAATTCTATATATTCTCTCTTCAAGCAAGTCAATTTATCTCCAATCGAAGTCAATCAAGCAAGTCAATCAATCATCTTGAAGATGATCAGCCCGAATATCTCATGCATTCATACATTCATGCATAATGTTCATAAAATGTCATGTCTATTATTCTATGTTAAGTTCTATAGGAAACAAAGCACAGAAAAGTATCATCGAGCCATACGCTCGACCTCCTAATAAAAACTTATATCAAGGGGCATCTTAGAATTATTTTTAATCCTATATTCTAGGCCGCACCCGAGGGGCATGTCAACTAATCCTATTATTCCATTTTTATTGCTTAATTGAATGGGAAAAAATATTTTTGTTCCACAAAATCAATTAAACAATAAAAATGCAATCTATATCATTTACTGATGCTTTAAAACTTTCTTCATAGGTATACCATGTGGCAATCCAGATGGACAACCAACCTGATGGATCCTAAAATCAGAACTCAGATTTTCCCCCAAGGGCACCTTAGCGCATATGCCCGGGGGTGCGTCGATGTAATCATCAAGGGCATCTCAACATATTTCCTAAACTGATGTCAAAGAAAGAGAATATAAGGGGCATACCAACTAGACCCGATGGACACCTCAGCAGTTCTCCGGACACCCAAAAATCCTAGCTCAGCTTTTAGTTTGTTCTCCCGTTTCAATTACTTAATTGAAGGGGAAAAAATTTTTGTCTTGACAAAATCAATTAAGCAACAGAAACATAGCTCTCAATATTTACTAATTTCTCAAATTTTATTCATGATAGGTCTGTTTATGGCAAACCCAGAAGATAACCGATTGAAGAAAGCAATCTTTATCAACAGTTTCCATAATGGAGCAAAGCAATACCATTCTATGGGGCATTTAATCCTCGATTATGTTATGGTGATGTAAGGCAACCAACAGTCTATGTCGGAGTTTCTATAATAGAGCATCGTAATACCATTCGACCGGGTGTTCAATCCTCGATTATGTTATAGTGACATACGGCAACCAGCAGTCTATATCAGAGTTTTTGTGATGAAGTAGCGCAATGCCATTCGGGCATTTAATCATCGGTTATGTCATGTTAAAGTAAGGCAACTAGCAGTCTATATCAGATTTTCTGTAATGGGGCAGCGCAATGCCGTACGATCGGGCGTTCAATCCTCGGTTATGTTATGGTGATGTAACAAAACCAGCAGTCCATATCGGAGTTTCTATAATGGAGCTACGCAATGCCATTCAACTGGGCATACAATCCTCGACTATGTTATGGTGATGTAAGGCAACCAGCAGTTTATGTTAGGGTGTTCATAAGGCAACCAACAATCTACTTCAAATTCGTTAGGGGCAATGAAGGCAATACCAAATCAAAATTTCTAACTCAACATGGTTCTTCATAGGTCTATTTATGGCAATCCTAGAAGACAACCAATTTGAGAATCCGCACCTCAGGTATAACCTCATATCATTCACTCTTTCATGAAATCATATTTGACCCGTCAAATGGTAATCTCATGAGGGGCAGCCTGTGAGCACGGGCTTTTTGGTGACCTGCGGAACGACGATGACTTTTTGCTCTAGCCTTTTATGGATCTATTGTTCTACCCTTTAGAGTTAAATTGTGCTTGGAAAGATTCTTTTGGCAAATCTATGCCTTTGACCATGATTAAAAAGAATTGAAAGGTATATATAATTAATCATTTTCTTTCTCTCGCATTAAGTAATTTGTTTTGCAATTTTCTATAAGATCCGAGCATTTTTAGCAAGTCTTGTTTATATATTTGGATTCTAGACTCTCTAAGCTTTCCAGAATATCAAGAATTACCTTAATCAAATAACCGTTGTAAAAGGTAAGTGCGTTCAAAGTCCCCCTTTTGCTCATCGGTGCCCCTACTCCAGCGACGGCGGCCAGCGCCGTCGACGGACAGGCAGATCATATGGTCCATATGGTGGGCCATGTGAGCCATGAGGTAGGCCGCATGGTTCATGTGGCCTAGTGTGGTCTCCCATAGATAGGACACTATGCGTGGCCTGACCTAGACCACGTCATATGACGCGGCCTTGGCCAGGTGACCCCCTCCCCTTGATTTTTTTTTCAGGTTTTTCTTGCTCTACAAGTTGGTTTTTGTGATTTTTCTGTCAAATTCAAATATTTGGAGGATTAATTATGAAATTTATGCTTACTGGAGTCTATAAAACCTCAGAAAATTCAGATTTGAGGACTTTTGGCTCATCTTGAAAAGAAATTCAAATTTTAGCAATTCTTAGGCTTTTTAGGGAGGGAGCTTTATAAAGCTATGGAAATTCAAATATTCTAGTTTCCTAGGCTTTATTAGGCTTAATTTTTAGTTTAAAATATTAAAATTAACTAAAAACCTTAAGTAAAACTAATTTAAATAGGATTTAGGGACTTTTCCTTACAAATCACTAAATCCCTTGCTAAATCGATCACTGTTTTTCAGTATTTCCATCACAAATTTGTCAAAAGCTCACCAAAGGTTGATTCGAGTCTCGAGAGTGGATTCACTGCCTTTAGGCAATTTTCTGAGTTCCAATCTTTTGCCTTAAGTTATTTATTGCTGTTTGTTGTGTTTCTGGTTGGTTTTCTAGGCATTTAGCCCCAATTTTCGATTTTTTTGTGGCTTTCCAGCGAAACACCGCCTGACCACTCTGGCGACTAGTAGGTCGCCTGAGCAACTTTGCTGGCTGACACAGCGAGTCGGCCTACGTGTCGCTTAGTAGGCCTACGTGTTGCTCAAGTGTCCAGTCACTTTTTCAACGAATTTTCTTGGGTTTTTTCCCCAAGCTGAAAAGTCAAAGTTATTTTAGCATTTTTAGTCCAGAACAATTTAGGAAACGACTTGAAATATCAATAATCTTAGGTTTTCGTGCATAAAAAGTCTGTTCTGGCCTATTTAGACACTTTTTCCAGTTGGCCACTTCAGTGGGCAGTAGGCCGACTGAGTGACACCTAGGCCGACTCACTGAGCCAGTCTATCATATCATTCAAGTGGCCTACGACCTCACTGAGTCGGCCTACTGGCAAAAAATGCCCAAATGGTCTCTGCTTGTTTTATTTTGTGTGTTTTAGCTCTATTTTATCATTTTCTTGCGTTTTAGCCCCCGATTTTCAACCAAAAAATTCCTGAAAATCACATATAACCTATAATATCATAATATATTTTTAATATATTTTTCATGATATTCTAATTATTTAATTGGTTAAATCACCTTTTAATGGCCTAAAAATGGGGTTTTTAGCTAAATAAAATCTTTTATAATAGTTAAAAATTCCAAAATTTTTTTTCTGTATTTCCCTTATTATTTTAGGTTGTTTAGTTTATTTTATTTATTATTAGATTTTTTAGATGCTCATTTAAATGCCCGATAATTGTGTTTTAGCCCCAAAAAAATCCTAAAATATGCTTTTACCTTTTGTTTTCTTTATTTTCCGCATTTACTTATTTTTTGCATTATTTATGAATATTCGTATATATTTATTCGCTTTATTTACTTTTTCGCATTAGAAAAATGTATAGGTATTTGTAAAGCCATGTAATAATTTATTTTCCAGCTTTATTTACTGCTTTTGTGTAATGTATGGCTATATAAACCGAAAACTCCAAACATTAATCAGATTTAAATCGTATAAGAACTAAAGTCGCCCTTATTAAAACTTAAACGGTTTGATTTAAAAATTGAAAAGTAAGCAACATCCTCTGAACTTGGAATCTCTGTTTTAAGGTATAGTCTAACCACCTAATAGGAATACCGTACCCAAGTTCTCGGTGGAGCTTAACCGGGTGGTGACTCTATTTTCAAATACTGGATTTTAAGTCTCGTGTCCCTTAACATGAAAATTGGACTTAAATTCTACTTCAACATTGATTTTATCAATCCATCATATATCACGCTAAAATGAGGATCAATCTCTCGGCTCGCTTCACAGCTTCTGTTATTTGCCCCCGTGCTATGCATCTCACGTGGTCCCTGGGGGAGAAAAGGTCGTTCACTCACATCTGCCTAAACAGATTTTATAGTAGGTGATCCATACTATTTTTAGGAGAAATCAGTCATGAATGCAATTTATTTCATCCAGACTCGATTTCCCCTTATAACTAGAGGCTTTTAACCTTATTTCAAAGGGGGAACACATATACAAAAAAAAGCCAATTAGAAAAGAAATTATAGCATAAAGTTTATGACATTCTAGCAGTTTTTATAAGAATAGAAAGGGTATAGTTGAGGTATAGAAGGTATAAAATAGGGAGAAAACCCATTCCTTATGGTTTTGTCCATATTTTATTCATTTCTAGCTTCATCTATTAGGACTTGGGAGAGGTTCTGACCACACAAATGCTCACCTAAACAGTCCTAAAATAACCACTTCATCATCTACTTTGGCTAGGCTCTCTCTTAGCATATGGATCACTTCAAACTGGATTCACATCGCAAGGGTAAGCTCCTGAGTTTCAGAGAGACTCATATCTCATTTATTTTATCATTATTTCTCATATTCTGATCCATCTATGTAAAGTTTCTGCCTTTTGTTGAACTGAGGTTCTACCCGAGACCAGGCATGACCTGTGTAGGTCCCCCTATACCCATAAGGGTCCCCTCCAGCACCCGTACAGGTCCCACCTACCCGTACAGGTACTGGCCAAGTAGAACCCAAAGTTCCCCTTTTAACCTCTAAAATCAATCTAACACCACCATCTGCCATGCAATCATTTTTACTAATAATCCGGTAAATCAACCCATAAAAGTTAAAATGTGTTTTCATAACAAAATACATTGAAGACCAGTTATTTCTCACCAATCCTACAAGCCTTTTAGGCACTATCGACCGCAAAACCGCCACGCTAACATAATCACATTTTTTCTTAACAAAATGTTGAGTTATGATGTGCCGTAGACTATGCTAATCTTTGTGGATGCATGCAAATTTATTTTATTTTATTTTATAACTTAGAAAAAATGTATACGTTCCCTTGCAATTCCCCTTTTTCCCCCGGTTGTAATTTTTATTCCCCTAGTTATTGGTTATACATTATTGTAACTTGTAAATGCATGAATCTAGTGTAGAAAAATAGGATTTCCATAATAATTCCCCAAATGATGAAAAATAAACCGGTTTTAGAAAGCGAATGTAATTTTGAATTAACTAAATGAGAAATAAGTGACTCATCCGATACCCGAATCTTTGATCTAAAAGGTACGAGTCTCCCGCCCAATGGGAACCATACCAAAACTCTTTCCCAAGTAGACAACTTGGGTGGCGACTCTATAATTTGTATCGAGATTTGGGTCTCAATTCTTATATTCATAAAATTAGTTAAAATGTGCAAACTTGAACTAAATGATTTCATCACGCCTAAATCAATCAACCAATCACCCTAGTGGGCCCTGCCACAAGATGCCAAGCGGGACCCACACATCATCAATACCTCACAGTGATGACTCTGCTAAGGAATTAATCTTTTAACTTGCAAAAATTTTGGTTTGTTTTAAAAGCTTAAAAGATTAAGATGATCACCCAAATCATTTACTTAATTCAACCCATTTTCTTCTTCATCGTTTAGGAAAATTATTACACTTTATCTTCTCATCTCATTCTCTCTAGCTAGACAGGCTCTTCTTCTAGCGCTAGGTTAAGGTGCCCTACTTTTTTTGCAAAACTTACGAAAGTGTCACTCATGCCCGACAGGAATTGTGGACACTATAGTGGGTGGAGCACTCATTATCATCTCCCTCCAAAAAAGGCTTGGTGCGATGGAAACCTACTATGTTAAGTTCCATTACATCCCCAAGCCATTCTTATTGAAAAGCTATAGAATTTTATCCTCTAGGTACCTTTTTTCAGTAATATTAGACTAGGTCGCCCTTTGTTATCGTCATGGTAATCAAAGGAAAATACCTTCAGAATTAGAGGGAGGAATAAGGTTGGAGGACACGTTTCACATGTACTGTGTTGTATTTTCCCTTGTAATTAACCCACCATGCATTATTGTAATCTAGGCATGCATACCACATCCCATGCATGTACTGATATTTTGGTTTCTACCTCAGTTCAAGGTAAGAACCGACAATCTCGTCTAGTCCTCATCCCAGTCCACCCAATGGCTCAATTCTGTCAATCTGTCCAGCCAACAAACCCAACGCTCCTCGCAGCTAGTAGTGGGTCTCCCTTATTTCATGGGTTTACCCTATGGTATGACCCACGACCAAAAAACTCATCCTATGACTCTCGATGACATCTCACCTTGGGAAACTACTCTTTTGAAGATCTTTAAGAAGCTAAAGAAGTATGGCTTGCTTGATCTTCTCCGGCCATATGTTCAACTAAAGACTAAAGAAAGGGGCAACTTTTGTTTGTACTATGTCAGCTCCAGCCACCCAAATGAAGTATGTGAAGGTCTCCCCAAAGCTATCATAGTACAAATTGTTAAAAGGAAGATTTGTGAATCCAGGAAAAGCGGCGAGGAAATAGCCATGATCAACTCAGGGTTAGAATAAGCTGAGGTATGGAAGCGCATCCTAGAAACTAAGAAAGCATGGGAAGAACCCTCCATATTCGATCTTATAGCTATCAAGAATGGAGTGGGGAACCTGTCCATGATTATTTCCAGAGGTGGTTAACGGTGTTGGTAGCTTTTAAAAGGAAGCCTCATGAGAAAGAATTAGCTGATCAATTCATGTTTGGGCTATCTTCCCACCTCTGTAAGATAGCATTCATGATAGCATACATGACCACTCCTAAGAATTATGAAGCAGCCACAGAAGCAAAAAAGTGTTCCAAGAAAATGGAGGACAGTGACCCATCAAAGATTGAAGTAGACAAGGCAATCGATACCCTGACTACTTCAATATATACTATATTATGCTTGGGGGATAAGAAAAAGACACCTATTTGGGAAGCCTTGAAGAACTTGGCCCAAGTCACAAGAGAAAACATGGATGATGTCCGTGACCTTACTCACATTCTAATGAGTGACCAGGAAGACCCTCCGCTTGTAGAGGATGATAATGCAGTCATATGTAATGAAAATGATGTTGCCTTTCGACATCCTAATGATAATCATACTAATTTTGCTTACTTATTTGATGTTTTGCCCGATAGCACCATGCATTCATCGGACCACACATATAACATTTTTAGCATTGATGACATTAATTTCAATACTAAGGAAGCTCCAAAAATGGTAACAACATCTAATGACTTAACCGCTATTGAAAAAAGAGAGATGATAAAAGTGCTTAGAAAATATGTGAACGCTTTCTCTTGGTCCTATTATGACATGCCTGGGGTAGATCACCAAATTGCTTAGCAACTTACCCCAACCGATGCTAAGTTCAAGCCAGTCAAACAAAATTTGGGAAGGTTATAGCTGACAAAATAAAAGCTGAAGTTACTAGATTACTCGAGGCTAAATTCATTGAGGTAACTGAGTATCCAACATGGTTAGCGAATGTGGTTCCTGTTCTAAAGAAGGATGGAAAAGTCAGAATGTGCGTTGACTTCCATGACTTGAACAAAGCATCTCTAAAAGACAATTTCCCATTTCCTCATATTAATGTAATAATAGACAGTGCTGCAAGAGCCGTCATATACTCATTTTCAGATGGCTTCTCCGGATACAATCAGATCCTAATGGACATTATCGACAAGGTCAAGACAACTTTCATTATGGAATGGGGCGTATACTGTTATAAGATAATGCCTTTCGGGTTGAAGAATGCAGGGGCAACTTAATAAATTGCTGTGATAGCCTTACTATATGAAATAATTCATTAAGAGGTTGAGGTTCATATAGATGATAGGTTGGTAAAGTATAACACAAGGGAAGAGCATTCTAAGATTTTAGTGATAGTCTTGACAAGGATTGAGAAATATAACGTGCGTTTGAATCCAAAGAAGTGTGTGTTTAAGGTTACTTCTGGAAAACTCTTAGGCCACATCATTAGTCAGAGGGGAATTGAGGTTGACCTCGACAAGGTTAAAGCTAATCAAGAAATGCCTATTCCTAGAACCGAAAGGGAAGTCAGGTCATTTCTTGGATCGCTTCAGTACATGAGTCATTTTATTGCTAAGTTAACACCGGTTTGCAAACCAATCTTCAAGTTATTGAGAAAGAAGCACCCGATGTAATGGAATGAACAATGCTAAATAGCCTTTGATAAGATAAAAGCTTACCATGTGAATCTGCTAGTCCTAAAACCTCCGATGCCTGACAAGCCATTAGCTCTCTATTTGGCTATAGAGGAGTCGGTTGTTGGTGCGATGTTAGTCCAAGAATAAGAATATAAGAGCAAGGACACCGTCTACTACTTGAGCAAGAAGTTGTTAGAATATGAGACAAAATGCACAGTAATGGAAAAGACGTGTACTACGATGGTATAGCTAACCAAAAAGTTGATGCATTACTTCCAATCTTACAGAATTCAAGCAGCTGCCAAGGTAGACCGAATAAAGTATCTTTGTTAATCCCCCACATTGGCAGGGAAACTCTCATATTGGTTTTTATTACTGTCTGAATTTGATATTGATTATATCATAAAGATGGTCATCAAGGGGAGAGCAGTGGCTGAATTTTTAGCAAGTCAACCCATAGAGTCTGATTATGTTAAAAACCTAGATTTTCGCGATGAGCAGTTAGCAGCAGTGGAAGTATAGAAGGCCGAATGGATCATGTATTTTGATGGGGCAACGAATTGAAAGGGTGCTGATCTTCAGGTAATAATCATTACACCTCAAGGAGAGGTTATCCCACTAAGCAAATGATTGGAATTCCCAATCACTAATAATGGAGATGAATACAAAGCTTGTCTCTTTGGTCTTGATGCTCTATTAAAAGTAGGAGCGAAGAAAGCTAGGGCGATGGGAGATTTTGCACTAGTTATAAACATGTTGTATGGGAATGGGAAATAAAAGAAGGGTCACTCAGGCCATACGTGGAAGTTGTTTGGGAGTTGTCAGTACAGTGTAGTCAATGCTTCTACCAACATATATCGAGGGATGAGAATTAGATGGCAGACTATTTAGATACCTTAGCCTCAATATGGGAGGGAGAAGAGACTCAACCTATCCTTCCGCTGGTAATAGAAATGGCTCATTCACCATTTCATGAAAAGGTTCGGGGTATGACTATAGAGGAGACAAAGGCTTATTGGTACGATGACATTAAAAAGTTTTTAAAAGAAGGAGAATGTCCTGGATAGTTATCAAGTTTAGATTGCATGACCCTCAAGAGATTGGCAACACAGTTTAGACTAGTTGATGAGGATCTCTTTAAAAGAACACCTGAAGGTTTATTGTTGAGATGTTTAACACAAGAAGAGGCAGAAAAGGTAATGACATGTGCATTCAGGGGATTGTAGCTTGCATATGAATGGAATTGCTTTTGCTAGGAAGATTCTCAAAATAGGGTACTTCTGGACCACAATGAATGTTGATTGTGTTGACAGCGTCAGGAAATGTCATGAATGCCAGATTTCTGGGGATATACAGCATTTACCCCTGTCCGAACTTCACAATTTATCTACTCCTTGGCCTTTCTCGGCATGGGGGATAGATATAATCGGTGAAATTCGGCCATCATCAACCAATGGACATCGATTTATAATGGTCATGGTTGATTTTTTTTCAAAATAGGTAGAGGCCGAATCTTACACCAGTGTCACCGCCAAGAAAATGGCCAAGTTCATAGAGAATCATATTTTTGCTTGTTATGGGGTTCTACACCATGTGGTAGTCGATAATAGGGTTCAGCTTCAAAGGGCCATGACCTAAATATTTGAGAAGTTCAACGTCGAGCATCACAGATTGTCTCTATATAGACCATAAGCTAATGAGGCAATTGAGGGTGCTAATAAGTCAGTAAAGAGGATTTTGTCTAAGACAATGACTACCTACAGGGATTGGGCTACTAAACTTCCGTTTGCAGTTTGGGCATATAGAACCAGCGTAAGGGCACCCACTGATTAGACATGTTTTTCCTTGGTATATGGAATGGAAGCCATGTTACCTGTTGAAATAGAAGTACGACCTCTATGAGTTGCACTCAAACCTCGGTTGAAAGAGTTAGATTGGGCAAGAGCTAGATACGAACAATTAAATGCAATAGGTTAGAAGCGGCTCAAAGCACTTGACCACCTACAGATGTGCCAGCAGTGCATTGCTCAAGCTTACAGTAATAGAGTCAAATATATGAATCAACCTCTCGAGGCAAGTGATCTAGTTCTCAAGCAGCTTTGCCAAGTCAACACTGACGCTGGGGACAAGTTCAAGCCTAATTGGGAAGGACCATTTGTTGTTAAGAAAGTCCTTGGCAAGGGAGGAATCAAACTCATAAACATGGACGGAAATGAGTTCATGAATCCAGTGAATCAAGATACGCTTAAGCGTTATCATATCTAGGCGAAAAGAACTAAATCACATAAAAGCAGCACAAAGAATAAAAAGAAATAAAAGAATAAATCACCCGACGAGTGGTCCTATACCACTCAAGCAAAAATTAGGGTGCAACCCGCTGATCGGTAATGCGCAAACTGGTTAGGCAAAGGTTACAGTACTCAAATGCAAATAAAGCCCGCTAAGTTGAAAACCTGGAAACGGTGGCTTAGGAAAAAGTTAGGGCATTGAGAAAAATTGTCAGTTGCTTTCTGGAAAATCTATAAAAAGACCTGTAGGCAGTAAGAGTTAACCATTGGAAATTGTTAGTATTGCCTATGTGCTAAAATTAATCTCATCAATGAACATGTTAAGATTTGCTAAAAAGTTTGGTCTTATGAATGCATGCATGTCGTAGGTGAGATAATCAAGGGTAAGTGAACATCAGTTTTTTCTCCGTATTTTATGCACCTTTGTTGTTTTCTTTACTGTGTGTACATTATTCAACAAAAGACAAAAATTACTGATAAGCCACAAAAGAAATAAGGTTTCTGCAAAATTTGGAAAATGTCTGCTGGATTGAAAACCCAAAATGGCGATCCGGGAAAAAGTTAACATGAAAAGAAAATAAAGAAAAAGCCTGCTGAATTGAAAACCCAAAAGGGCGGTCCCGGCAAAAGTTAAGGCAAAGAAAAGAAAAGTTCGCTGAACTAAGACGTCAAGGAAGAGTTCAAGTAAAAATCAGGACAAAAAGAAAAGACAATAAATGTTTGATAGGTCATCTCACACTGAGTTGCCTATGCAAAAAGGAGAACACAATTCAAAAGCGCTAGTTTCATTATTTATGATAATTAGGACATCATTTGTAATTGCCATGTCTCATAACTAGGATTCCTTGAACTTAGTTCTCTGATTGTGAAATAACAGGATAGAACATATCCCTAGAAGTGCTAATTTCAACTAGCCAACCTTGGCAACTCTGGTCAGTTGCACTAGGCCAGTTCATTACGATCATGAACTTGGAGTGTTCAATGGTTAACTCACTCACTCATTATACATGCTAAATGGGCTTTATTATTAATTATGTCAAAGGGTAACATGGTTTACTAGATAATGATATTCAATGGTTTCAGTTCAGAAAAAGGAGGTTCAGCATGCATAAAGTTCAAAGTAATAAGAGTAGTCTGTAAATAGAATCTAGGTTTATATCAAAATAAGCCACGTAGGGCCAAAAATGTCAAGAGTCCAGAAAGTAATAACCACAGCCTAATCTAAGCTGTTGGGGGTCCCGTCCCTAGCGGTCCTCTTGTGTCTGGTCTTATGTATCTAGCAGCAAATCGTCCATGTCTATCATCACATGATCTTCTACCCCATTAGCATCCGCAACAGGTAGATCAGGAACCTTGACTTCTAAAGCCCCTTCTATACTCCTAACTGTAATATCAGTCTCTATTACTCAGCGCCCTACTGCCTCCTCAACTCTAGCTGCCCCAGCCACCACTGATGCTACTCAATATGCTAAGCTATCATCACCAGACATAGAATTAGATGGCTTAGGTGTCTATTTATCCTCAGTCATCTGGGCCAGCTGGCCCCGCAACACCTCGACCTCGGCCCTCGCCTGATCAGTCTCTACTCTTCCTCATTCAGCCTCAGTAGTGGCTACTCACAATTTCTCCTCTAGAAATCTAGCTCGCTCCTTAGAGGCATCCAAATCTTGGGTGGACTTATCTTGGTCCGTAACAAATAGAGTCTATAATGGAAATCGTGAGATCAGTACATATATATAAATGTCATGGCAAACAACATGCATAGTTTGTTCAATTTTACAGGTAAAAGAAACTTACAGAGGCTAGTTCATCCTAAAATAGCAATAGGTCCTGGATAGAGAAGAAACCTCTAGCGATCCTCTTTACCTCAGACACAGTCACCAGAAAAGAAAAATCACATCAGAATAGAATATCCTAAGTGATTATTATAAGAATGAGTACAAAGGCCACGAATTCCTCACATGAGTGGAGCTAGATGGAGTAAAGTAGATAGGATGGACCGACTCCTTGAGCTCCTTGGCAGCTCTATTCCCTAAATGATATAGGAGCCGGAAGAAAGTATATCTAACTCTCCCTAGAGGACTCCCTCTCTCACACCCCCGATTCGTTGGTGGCTCAGGATTAGCGAGGGAAGTAGGCAGGCCTCTTCCTTTGGAGGTAAGAGCTACAATATTATATAATTACACTCAGGTTCATAGTCAATTTCTAGAAAGTAACGAAAGAATTCACAAAGGCAAAGTTAAGAAAATATCTAAGAAGAAGTCGTAGTAGACCTAGCTAGGCCATCACTGCTCCAAACCACGAAAGGACCCTCGTGACCACCCCTCGGTCCACCCGTATCATAATCATCATCATCATCACCATCACTATTGCTCCAGTGGAACTCGAGTGGGATGTCCTTGAAATGAATCCTTTCATACGGGGGAAGGAGCGAAGAGTCGATGAACTCAGTATAGGAGCCCCCCCATAAACATCACTTGGGCCCCATCACGCAATAGGTATGGCCCTTGATCCATCTCAGGCATCAAATTAGGCTAAAAGACTCCCACTAGGACAAGAGGAGGGATTGGTCTCTCCACAATGGCACTGGTCCTCCAGTCTCGGACCCTCTCACATAAATGCCACTCTAGGGTGAGCAGAGACTCCAACACAAAGTGGCAATCATCCACGCCAGCCCGCATCCGCTCGATGTCTTCGTGTATAACCATCCTCTCCCACGGGTCTCGAATAACCTGCACAAAGTAAATGGACTATAAGTATCATAATTTTGTAAATATATTTTCTGTAAACAGTTGTCAAAATGTAAAATACAGGTTTAGCATGAGAAAAGTTTGCCAAATTAGAGCACAGCTGGCGGAGGAAATCCCTACACTCTGATATGGTGATAGCTTTCTGCAGCCAAGGCCCCGTCCACCTTGAGATAATATGAGCCAACTCAGGCTACCCGGGCAAACCTTGCCTAGGGATAGATCGATTCTCAAAGGCCTAAATATGCAGAATAAGGTGATGTTAGTTACAAAGTAGTTCGAGTAAAGGGTTAAAGCACAAGAGATTAATTTAGGAATTACTAGTAGGATTAGATGGAAAATTTTGTGCTCAAACTGCTAGCCTCTATTAGATATGATATATGTCCTAGAGGCAATTAAGGCAATATATCTTAGTTAATTTTATTTGTACGAACAAAGTTATATTAATAAAGGTATTCTTTTGTTATATCAATGACTTTGAAAATATATTATCACTGGCTTAGAATATATTCATTGATGTATTTGCAAAGTCCATGACATAATCATAGCATGAATTGCATAGGCATAGTGGGACTATATTAGTGAGAACTGGTTCGTGTGCAATTATGATTTGTCTAAATATCCCTAGTCGTAGTATCATCAAGACTGGGCATTGATGAATGTGGATAGACTAACACGGGTCGTCATACCTCTTGAATTTGATTCAAAGTATCATATGTCCAGTGCTAGAGCGTGGTACCTGGGGTTAACACATGAATGTATTTAGGGAGATACATTGGAGACCACTATGAGACAACGCTCGTTAAACTATATTATGTGTTGGTGTTTTAATCGTCTCATTGCAATAGCAATACAAATATCCTTAGACCAGAGATACTAGTTACCTTGTTTAGATGTAGGTATACTTTGGATTATACCTATATATTCTATAGACTGGATGATAAGGATAATTACGTGCATAGTTTATGTTTGTCCGTTGGTAAGCTGAGTAGTCAAGATGGAACCTATCACTCCACTATAGCAATATAAGTGAGATGTACCTTGCCACTTATTATAAGTGACACACTCGTAAACCTCTTATCAGAGTATGAGTTGATAGGATGGGATCCTGATCAACACATTAAATGGTTAAGTAATGTACTTTAGCAGCAAGACTAAACTACTGGGGTAGCTATTATAGCTACTAGTGGACTAACACTTAAACCGAGTCCTAAAACCATGTGGTACTTAATAGTTGATAGAAGGAGTGAATTATATTGAAACTATTGCCGAAACAAGATTAAGTCACAATGCACATGACGTTTCAAATATTGAGGGGTCATATGCCTTTGCTAGAGTTCCACTATGACCGATCAAAGTAAATGGATTCCATAACGGTCTAGAGCTATAAGCCAGTGAATTCCTAAAAAGGGATTAACCCAGGTTAAACTTTTGGCGGTGTGATATTACGTGATCCTATAAGGTCACACGGTTCGAGTTACGATTGAGCTATATAATGGACTGTCAGACTAGGTCTAACCTAGAAGAGCAAGGAAATATGGTTAGACCATAACATATTTGTTAGACCAATATTCCTTTGATGGACCAATGAACCTGATAAATAATAAGGAGGTTAAAATAGTAAAAAAGGGAAGTAGAAACACAAATGGAGCGGGGTTCAAGGAACTTGCACGAGTGGATTTGCACATGCACTATTGGACATTAAATGCACAAGATCTGTGCACGGGCCAGTGCACAAGTGCACAAGTGCACAAAGGCCCATAGGCCTTGTGCAAGCGGGTTGCCTTTGGCAGCCCGCGATGTGCATTGTGCAAGCCCAAAGTGGGCTGCACAGGCACGCAACCAATAAGGGCTTCTATGGTCGTATAGGTCTTGGGCTTGCGCATCGCGTAGAGCATAGACCACTAGCGGGCTGCGGATGCCCACGTGGCTTGTGCTCCTATAAAGGCAACAACCCTAGCGGGCTGGGCTTGCACTCCAGTGCAAGCCCAGCCACACTACTGGTCGCCGGCTCGTAGTTTTAGGGTTTAATTGGATAGCTTGCTCTCCAAGCAAGCTCTCCATTGTTTGTGTTAAACTCTACTTTTGGTTTTAATTAAATATACTTAATTGCCCTTTTTATTTTAATTCTAATTGGTTGATGGCAGGGAATTTATTTTCCTTTGAATAATTCCTAACTATTATAAATAGAAACCTCCTCCTTCATTATTTTTCGTTCTGAATTTAATAATCCCTCTCTTGCTCTCTTATTCTCTTAGTTGTTCTGATTCCTATAAGTAATCCGTCGAAAGACGTATTTACTTAGAATAGAAAACTAAGGGAATTTCTTCTAGAATAAATTAGTAGGGAAGATCTAGCTATCTTCCGCTCTTTGGTTGGTTCTTCCTTTCTAGAAGGTTTTGATCGGTGGTGCTCGTATGGACTATTTATGGAGGGCTTCTACTTCAGAGTGTGTGCACATAGCTGAGGGGTCTTTCTACCGGCTACGGGATTCACGATTCAACTGGTAAGTGGTTACATTATTTTTAGGTCCTTTTAACAAGTGTTTATGACCTAGAATAATTTAAGACACGCACTATTATCAATCATGCCATGCTTACGAGATCCAGGGAACTAGATTAAATTTTTGAATTTCTGCTGCTCCTATTTCACTTGCTAAAACCCTTAATTTAGAGCAATAGTAGTATCAAAGCCTTCCTAATGTGATTGTATGATTGACTAGAAATATGTTAGGTCTGAATTTCTATGAAATATTTTCGAGTATACTATGCCATGCCTAGGAATTTATTTCTGGCAATAGAAAATGCAGTGATAACTAGATTAAGTGTTGCTTAAACTTAGTCAAGGTAGTTATCTAAGGATTAACAATGTTTTACTTGAAATTGTAAATGCTTTAATTTTTGAATTATTTGGAATAATTCTTGAATTAGAAAAGAACGAAATCTTTAACTCAATTAGTCTATGGTTAATTGAGTTAGAAGGGCCAATGTATATTCTAGCAAGGATTGGACTTGGCATCTCACTCACTTCAAGGGGACCTCTCCTACCTGGGAATTCTTATCGGTTCTACATTTTAATTAACAAGGATACTTTTTAAATTAGTTGATTTCTAGTATAATGAATTGGATTCATTATATGGTTTTACAGATGAAAGTTTAAATTGTTAAATTAAAACTTATAAGCATAGGTGTAAGAAATTGAACAATGAATCCCCTTGGTTGTTTTGCATGCTATATGGAGTCCTGGTATGATGGAATGATTATGAATTACCAGTTGAGCATGACCCCTTTGTTGGGCCTACTAATTCCTTTTATCCCTGAATTAGTTATAGTTTCATAATCATGTCCATGTAAGTCCTAGATTAGGCGAGACCGGTTGCACCAAGAAACCCTCATTAAAATATTAAGATAAAATTAGCATTCCTAAAAATCAAAGTGTGATTCTAGGCCTTTTCATTAAATGAATTGCTTACGCAAAGCATGCCTTCATCTCTAACATCGTCTGTCATATGATTTGAGTTATGGTTAAGTCTTAACCAGACTAGGTTAGTTGTCCATAAAATCAGAGCTAATGTTAGGCTGGAGGCATCATTTGAGGAGTCATATGATAAGTTATACACGTCCATTGGCTTGAACTCAAATGGATTAGCAATTGAATTAGATCCAAATGGACTAGATCCTCCTATAGCTATTAACTCGTGATAGCAGGGGTTAGGTTAAATGAGTTATAGATGCTACCTACTAAGGAGAATGGTTAGACCATGTTACCCGAAAGATAATAGAAGGGGCTATTATGTTTTTGAATTGAACCTTGAATAAATAGTAGGAATATGTATTTAACTAAAAGACCATAAATTAAATGCATGTACTAGAACTTAGTCTAAAGCAATAATTCTTTTCTTATCTAGGTTGAATACGACTACAAACATAAACTTTCGCGCTATTCTTGAAGACAAATTAGATGTTACAAATCTTAGTGATTAGTTTAGGACGGTGAGCATAGTCCTCAGAGGCGAAGGCCTGGTTTATATTTTGAATGAGCCCCTTCCGGATGAACTTGATGCTGGAAATCATGAGAAACGTGAGGCATGGAAGAAGGATAGGAAAGATCGTGAATCTAGAACATGTTTAATGTTGGGAACCAAGAATCATGAACTTCAGAAACAACATAAGAATGTGGATCTCAATACCATGATTCTCCATCTTCAGGAACTCTTTTCTGAGCAAGCAAGGACTGAGAGGTTTGAGACCTCGAGACTTTTGTTTGGTACTGAGATGCAGGATAGTGCTTCAGCATCTCACTATGTTTTAAAACTTCTTGGCTATGTCGAGAAGGTTGGTCGATTGGGTTTTGTCATGGATCAGGAGTTGAGCATAGATCTCATTTTGACTTCGTTCACTTATATTTATTCACAGTTTGTGACAAAATATCACATGATCAAGATTGATACGACAATCCTAGAATTGATGAATAGGCTAAAAATAGTAGAACCTAAGATCAAGCAAGATTAGAAAAATCTACTGATGGATCATAAAACCAAACCTTCAAAGGGTAAGACCCAGAAAAAGAAGGGGCTGAAGGCTAAGAAAAAGCTTAGTAAGAAGAAGAAAAATAGGAAAGGAGCTGGATGTTTCCAATGTGGAAAACTAGGACACTGGAAAAGTGATTGGCAGGCACCTGTCTTTGAGCATGTGAAGAAGAGCGCTCAGAAGCGAACTACTTTAGGTATGTTCATAATTGAAAATTTCACTATAATTCATTATGAGTCTACATGTGTATTGGATACTGGATTTGGTACTCATATCTATACTTCTGTGCAGCAGTTGAGGAACCGTAGAAGGCTAGCTAAAGGAGAGTTGGACCTAGGAGTTAGAAATGGAGCATGGGTTCCTAAATCAGCTGTAGGAATACATAGTCTCAAATTGCCAAGTGACCCAGTTTTAGAATTAAATAAATGCTATTATATTCAGGTTATTACTATAAATATTATTTCTGTTGCGTGTTTAGCAGTAAAAGGATTTGAAGTTTTATTTAATAATAAAGATTGTCAAATTCATAGAAATACTGTTCTTTATAGCAATGGAGCTTTGATGGATGTCATATATGTTTTAAATATTAAAGCTGAAATTTTTAGTATGAATGATGCTAAGAGATTGAAATTAGATAAAGACAAATCATCCTACTTATAGCATTATCGTTTAGGCCATATAAACGAAACCCACTTAACTAAGTTATACAAAGGAGGTGAATGAGGCCCAATAGACTGGGAGTCTTAGGGGGCATATAAACCTTGTTTGTTAGGCAAAATGACAAAGAATCCTTTTAATGGTGAAGAGCAACGTGCCATAAGTATACTGGAAATAATACACATAGATGTATGTGGTCCACTAAATGTGCGAGCACATGGAGGATTCATCAACTTCATATCTTTTATCGATGATTACTAACAATATGGGTATTTGTACCTTATTAGGCACAAGTCAGATAGTTTTGAAAAGTTCAATGAATATAAGAATGAAGTTTTGAGAAACAACTTGGAAAGAATATTAAGGCAATACGGTCAGACCTAGGTGGAGAATATTTAAGACTTTCATGATTATCTAAGGGATAATGGAATATTACCCCAATGGACCCCTCCTTATACTCCTCAGCACAATGGTGTGTCTCAGAGGAGGAATAAAACTTTGTTAGATATGGTTTGGTCCATGATGAGCCAAGCAAGTTTTAATAAATCCTTTTGGGGATACGCACTTGAGAGCATAGTTTATATACTAAACCGTGTGCCCTCAAAATCAGTTGATACAACATCATACGAAAGGTGGTGTAGTAAGAAACCCTCTCTTTCTCACCTGAGCATTTGGGGATGTCCTACCTATGTTAAAAGGACAATGTCAGACACGCTGGGAGCTAGGGCTGATAAATGCTCGTTCATAGGTTATCTTAAAGAGATAGTAGGATATACCTTTTATGATCCTAAGGAACAAAAGGTGTTTGTTTCTAGGACTGCTCAGTTCCTTCAAAAGGAACACATGCTTGCAAAATCTAGTAGGAGAAACCTTGAATTTGAGGTTCAAGTAGGTGAACAAGATGATCAACTGATAATTCTTACGCCTGATACACAACAGAGTGTGATCGAGGAACAACCTGTTACACAACAAGCATTGCGTATATCTGGTAGGGTTCCCAACGCTCCTAAAAGATATGGATTTTTCATCACAGATGATAAACAAATCTTTCTAATGGAGGATGATGAACCTAACACCTTAGATTCTGATAAATGGTTAAAAGCCATGAAATAAGAAATGGATTCCATGTGTGAAAACCAAGTATGGAAATTAGTCGATGCACCTGATGAGGTTAGACCCATAGGTTGTAAATGGATTTTGAAGAAGAAAACTGACATGGATGGTAATGTAATTACCTATAAGGCAAGGTTGGTCGCAAAGGGTACAGTCAAAAAGAAGGAATTGACTATGACTGGTAGCCATGCTTAAATCCATAAGGATACTCTTGGCCATTGCTGCTCATTATGATTTTGAGATTTGGCAAATGGTTGTGAAAACTGCTTTCCTAAATGGAAACTTAGATCGGGATATGTATATGATACAACATGAGGGTTTTACATCTTATAATGGCTCAAAGGTATGTAAGCTGCAAAGATCTATTTATGGACTTAAGCAAGCATCTAGGAGTTGGAATATAAGGTTTGTTGATACGATGAAAGAGTTAGATTTTATCTCAAATGCTTATGAGCCTTGTGTATATAAGAAAGTTAGTGGGAGTGCAGGTATTTCCTTGTCCTATATGTTTATGACATACTACTAAGAGGAAATGACATTTCTCTTCTTCAAATGGTTAAATCGTGGTTGTTAAGAAAGTTCTTCATGAAAGACCTTAGAGAAGCAGTATTTACACTAGGTATAAAGATCTATAGAGATAGATCCAAGAGGCTACTAGGTCTTTCATAAGATATATACATAGACAAGGTATTGACTAGGTTTAACCTTAAGCAATCAAGAAAGGGTTATCTTCTTATGTCTCACGGAATTAACCTTTCTAAATCCGAGTGTCCGGGGACACAAGAGGAGAGATTATGCATGAATGAAATACCCTATGCATCTGCAATAGGATCTGTCATGTATGCTATGGTATGTACACGGCTTGATGTCTCACATGCGTTGAGCATCACAGGAAGATTTCAATCTGATATAGGAGAGAATAACTGGAAAGCTACTAAGAATATCCTTAAAGGACTAAGGAAATGTTCTTAGTATATGGAGGAGTTGATCTCAGAGTAAAGGGATTCACTGATGCGAGTTTTCAATCAAATAGAGATGACTACAAGTCACAATCAGGTTACCTGTTTATGTTAAATGGAAGGATGGTTGTTTGGAAGAGTTCCAAATAGGATACGACTGCCGATTCAACCAGTGCATCTGAGTACATTGCTACTTCAGAAGCGACAAAACAAGTGATCTAGATAAAGAGATTTATTGGTGATCTCGGTGTGGTGTCTATCCGTGAGGATCCAATAGTAATTTACTATGATAACTCTAGGTCTATTGGTCAGGTAAAAGAACCACGGTCTCATCAGGGAAATAAATATGTACACAAAAAATATCATATAGTTCAAGATATGGTAAGAGATTAGGATATACAGATGGAATATAAGCCTTTGCACAAATTAAGCATGACCAACATGTTAATAGTTATGGCTTATGGCATATAGCTAATTAGCTCTAGTGCAAGTGGGAGATTGTTAGATTTGATGTATGATGCCCTAGAGGCAATTAGGGCGATATATCTTAGTTAGTTTTATTTGTACGAACAAAGTTATATTAATAAAGGCATTCTTTTGTTATACCAATGACTGTAAAAATATATTACGACTGGTTTAGAATATATTCATTGATGTGTTTGCAAAAGTCCATGACATAATCATAGCTCGAATTACAAGGGCATAGTGGGACCATGTTGGTGAGAACTGGTTTGTGTGCAATTATGATTTGTCTAAATATCCCTAGTAATAGTATCATCAAGATTGGACATTGATGAATGCAGATGGACTAGCATGTGTCGTCATGCCTCTTGAATTTGATTCAGAGTAGCATATCTCCAGTGCTAGAGGGTGGTACCTTGGGTTAACATATGAATATAGTCAGGGAGATAGAGTAGAGACCGCTATAAGACAACACTCGGTAATCTATATTTTGTGTTGGTGTTTTAATCGTCTCATTGCAATAGCAATACAAATATCCCTAGACCTAAGATACTGATTACCTTGTTTAGATGTTTCTATACTTTGGATTATACTTATACATTCTATAGATTGGATGATACGGATAATTATGAGTATAGTTGATGTCTGTCCATTGGTAAGCTGAGTAGTCAAGATGGAATCCATCACTCCACTATAGCAATATAAGGGAGATGTACCTTGGCCACTTGTTAGAAGTGAAACGCTAGTAAACCTATGATCAGGGTATGAGTTGATAGGATGGGATCTTGATCAACACAGTAAATTGTTGAGAAGTGTACTTTTGCAGAAAGACTAAACTACTGGGGTAGCTATTACAGCTACTAGTGGACTAACACTAAAACTGAGTCCTAGAAACCAGATAGTACTTAACAGTTGATAGAAGGAGTGAGTTGTATTAAAACTATTGTAGAACTGGGATTAAGTCACCATGCATGTTATGTTTTAAATATTGAGGGGTCATATGCCCTTGCTAGAGTTCCACTATGACCGATAAAAGTAATTGGAGTCCATAACAGTCTGGAGCTCCAAGTCGGTCAATTCCTAGAAAGGGATTGAGCTAGGTTAAACTTTTGGTGGCTCAATATTATAGGATCCCATAAGGTCACACACTTTGAGTTACGATCGAGCTATGTAAAGAATCGTTAGACTATGTCTAATCTTAAAGAGCAAGGAAATACGGTTAGACTATAACATATTGGTTGGACAAATGAACCTGATAAATAATAAGGAGGTAAAAATAGTAAGAAGGGAAAATAGAAATACAAAAAATGCGAGGTTCGGGGAACCTCCATGAGTTGATTTGCATATGTACTGTTAGACATTACATCTGCAAGATCTATGCACGGGGCAGTTCAGAAGTGCATAAAGACCCACAGGCCTTGCACGAGCGAGGATTGCACAAGCCTAAAGTGGGCTTTTGTAGGCATGTGCGTCGCACATGCCTTGGGCCTGTGCGTCGCATAGAGCACGGCCCACTAGTGGGCAGCGCAAGCTAGCGTGGCCTGTGCTCCTGCGCAGGCCACAGCTCTAGCAGGATGGGCTTGCGCCCCAGCGCAAGCACAGCCACATTGCTGGCTGCCAGCCAGCAGTGTTATGGTTTAATTGGGAAGCTTGCTCCCCAAGCAAGCTCCCCATTGTTTGGTTAGACACTGCTTCCAGTTTTAATTGAATATACTTAATTGCCCTTTTTATTTTAATTCTGATTGGTTGAGGATAGGGACTTTAATATACTTTGAATAATTCCTAACCACTATAAATAAAAGCCTCCTCCTTCATTATTTTTTATTTTGAATTTCATAATCCCTCTCTTGCTCTCTTATTTTCTTAATTGTTCTGATTCCTAAAAGTAATCCGTCGAAAGATGCACTTACTTAGAATAGAAAACTAAGGGAATTTATTGTAGAATAAATTATTAGGGAAGATCTAGCTAACTTCTGCTCTTTTATTGGTTCTTCCTTTCTAGAAGGTTTTGGTCGATCGTGCTCGTGTGGACCATTTATAGAGGGCTTCTACTTTAGAGTATGTGCACGTAGCTGAGGAATCTTTCTAGATTAAATTTTTGAATTTCCGCTGCACTTATTTACTTGCTAAAATGCTTAATCTAGACCAGCAGCCTCGAACTCCAACATCCAGCCAGTAGTAAAACTATGCAAGGATGGCCCAATACTAGTTGTTGCCCGACGCAGCGGGAAGATCCTCAACGGCTAAGAGCAAACCATAGTTAAGGTTGCTCGAGTAGACTGGGAAGAAGACATTTTGAGGAAGGCCAGTAGGAAAGACTGGGCGTGCTGGTCCCTCCTCACCGCAACAATAGGGCTTGGCTGTCCAATCAAGTAACTATGGAGCTCTCCATACTTGGGCTACTCCTTCACTCTAGGACGAAGCCCAAGTAGTCTCTCCACATAGGTCTTCACCTCAGCCCGAGAGTGCCATCGGTCGGCATAGACATCAAAGTGAAGATTAGACCCTCCCTAAGTCAACCCTGTGAGTGCACACACATCTAAGGGAGTGACAGTAACCTCCCCGATTGGCAAGTGAAAAGTGTGAGCCATCTCCGACCACCTCTGTGCTAGAGCTAAAATAGTGCTCGGAGCCAGCGTCTTCGGGGCCGGAGGAATGGCCCTGATAATATCTGTGAACCCAAATGAAAATATGCAGGTAAATGGCTCGGTATCCCCTACTGCCCGTATCTCCTCATACCATTTTCTATAGAAGGTCAAGGCTCTCACAATCTTGTAATAGAACTGCAAGGACAAAAACACAATTTAATAGGCTTAGAATGCATTGGACGGGTCAAAATTAGAAAAAAGTTGCAGAAAACCAAGTTCTGGACATTCTGTCCTTGAAGAAGGGACCCGTACGGGTCCCCTGCGAGTAGTCCGTATGCAAAAACTTCCCAAACAATGCAAATTCAACCAATCTCAACGACATCTCATTCAAATTAGTCCCAAAAGCATCCAAGACTAAAGTTACATGCATCAGGCTCTATTTCGGGATCTAAAACACTCTAAATCATGCCAAAAATAGAGAAATTCCAAAATTCTCAAAAATGGAAAAGTGGGAATCGAGTGAAATATATGGAGTTTTAAGGCATTGGTATCAGCAGAGGGAATTAAAGGCACTTCAGAAATAGGAGTGAGTCCATAAAATGAGTCCCCTTCACGAAAAGCATACCCAACCAAAATCGAGCATTCCTAAAGCTCTGAATCACCTACTTGAGTCAAATCCTCGTGCCTAATGGAGAAACGATCGGTCTTTGGAATATTTTTATACATTTTGGATGGATTTTGCAAGAAATTCACCGAAACTTGGGTGAAAATTGGAGGTTTGGTAAAAGCAGGTAGGAGAAGGGTCTCTTGTCATTCAAATGATCCTAACCCAGACCAGTATAGGTCCCACTTTCATGAATAAGCACCCACATGGGTCCCACCCCACCTCATACGAGTCCTCTCCTTACACTAGTGGCATTTTCATGCATCAAGTCAAAATAAAGATTTCTTAGTGGCAGGGGCATCCCCCCATCATGAAGTACCCTAGGGGCATCCACCCTAAGGGCACTCCCCAATAATAGAACCAATCAAGGGGCATCTCCCCCCAAGGGGCATTCCCCTGAGAGGCACTCTCCAAGGCGCATTCCATCCCTAAGCAATTGGGCAAAACTCGACATTTCCCAAACTCAGTTTACAGTTCATTTAGGGACCAATCCCTACCAACACATCTTCATTGTTGTTTGAAAGTGAAAAATTTTTTATTGACCACAAAGTCAACCAAGAATCAAGACGTGTCATCTCAGGCAGTAGCTAACTCAACGTTTTTATTGTCTCTTAGCATGTTATTCAAAATCCCTAGCTAGGAGACCTAATCTACCCTTAGGGACCCCGTATGGATCATACTTGGTGGTATAGATCCACCAGTAGAATCGTATGGGTCAAGTCCCTGATATGCTTGGAAAGGACCTCTACAGGTCCCACCAAACCCGTATGGGTCCTATTTCTGCCTAAACAGATTTTATGGTAGGTGATCCATAGTATTTAGAGGAGAAATCAGTCATGATTGCAGTTTATTGCATTCAGACTCAATTTCCCCCTTTAAATAGAGGCTTTTTACCTCATTTCAAAGGGGGGCAACATATACAAGAAAGAGCCAATTAGAAAAGAAACTATAGCATATAGTTTATGAAATACCAGTAGTTTTCATAAGAATAGAAAGGGTATAGTTGAGGTATATAAGGTATGAAATAGGGAGAAAACCCATTCCTTGAGGTTTTATTCTTATTTTATTCATTTCTAGCTTCGTTTATTAGGATTTAAGGGAGGTTATTTCCTCACAAATGATCACCTAAAAAGTCCTAAAATCATCATTTCTTCACCTACTTTGGCTAGGCTCTCTCTTCACACACGGATCGCTTCAAAGTGGATTCACGTCGCAAGGGTACACTCCTGATTTTTAAAGAGACTCACATTTATTTATTTTATCATTATTTCTCACATTCTGCTCCATCTATATAAAGTGTCTGCCTTTAGTTGAACTGAGGTTCTGCCCGGGACCAGACAGGACCAATACGGGTACCCCATACCGGTATGGGACCCCACCAGCTTTTGTATGGGTCCTACCTACCAGTACAAGTGCTGGCCCCCAGGCTGAACCCAAAGTTATCCTTTTTAACCTGTAAAATCAATGTAAAACCACTGTTTGCCATGCGAACATTTTTGCTAATAATTTGGTAAATCAACCAACAAAAGTTAAAATGTATTTTCATAACAAAATACGTTCAAGGCCTATTATTTCTCATCGATCCTAGAAGCCGTTTGGGCACTATCGGTCACAAAACTACCATGCTAACATAATCACATTTTTTCTTAACAAAATGCTGATTTATGATGTGCTATAGACTGTGCTAATCTTTGTGGATGTAGGCGAATTTATTTTATTTTATAACTTAGAACAAATGTATAGGTTTCCTTGTAATTCCCCTATTTTCCCCCGCTTGTAATTTTTATTCCCCCAGTTATTGCTTATACTTTATTGCAAATTGTAAACACATGAATTGAGTGTGAAAGAGTGTATAAAAATAGGATTTCTGCAATAATTCCCCAAATGATGAACATAATCCGGTTTTACGCGGCGAATGCAATTTTGAATTAACTAAATAAGAAATATGTGACTCATCCGATACCCGAATTTCTGATCCAAAAGGTATGAGTCTCCTGCCTAATGGGAATAGTACCAAAACTCTTTCCCAAGTAGACAACTTCGGTGGTAACTCTATCATTTGTATCAAGATTTGGGTCTTGATTCTTTTATTCATGAAATTGGTTAAAATGTGCAAACTTGAACTAAATGGTTTCATCACGCCTAAATCAATCAACCAATCACCCAAGTGGGCCCCGTCGCAAGGTGCCAAGGGAGACCCATATGTCATCGACACGTCACAGCACCTCTCCTACTTGGAAATATATATCAGTGCAGCTTGAGTTAACAAAGAGGGGAATAAATATGGATTGATTTATTTCTAGTATATAAGATGGTTCTTATATATGCTGTTATAACAAAGTAAAAATATTAAATTATTGAATAAAACATTAAAGGAAATGAAATATATATAACAAATAAAGACTGGCAATAATTTAGCATATAATCTATGTTGATGGAATAATTATGATAATGAGCTTCAACCCACCTAAGGTTAGTTCCTATAAATTAATTCTAAAATTCCCTGAATTAATATAAATTATTATAAATATGTCCATCTAATAAATTCTAGATCGGGTGAGATGTCTAACACCAATAAAATTCCAAAGTAAATATATTAAGGCAAGTTATAGTCTTCCTTACTCAAATTTATAATACGGTCCTTTTCGGCTATAAACGTGTTGCGTAAAGCGTTCCTTTTCATCCACATCGGCCGAATATAAAAATTAAGGTAGACGTAAAGCGTTCCTTTTCATCCACATCGGCCGAATATAAAAATTAAGATAGGGTCTACCTTAACAGGACTGGGTAGTCCACCTTAAAATTGGAGACTAGCTCAAGAACTAAGACAAGTTCAAGGATAAGAGCGCACATCCCTTGGAGTTAGAGAACTTGAACAAATCAGAAATTGCATGCGATGCAAATAAAATAGGGTTCCAACTACAACTTACTAATATAGCTTGACTCATAAAATTGGGGGTCATATTAGACTAGTTATATATGCTGCCTACTTGGAAATTTAGCTAGGCTAGACTTCCCGAATTCAATAGAATGGGCTATTATAAATTTCGAAAAATGGTAGGATAAATGTATTTAATTAAAAGTCCTAATATTAAATACATGTACTATATACTAAAGTCTAAACATTTCTTTCTTTCTTACATCTTGGTCGAAATCTTCATTATAATACAAATGTTCATAATGATGACCAATTTTTATTGGATCTAGCTTCAACGGTTTGTTTAGAAATGTGAGGATAGTCCTCAAAAGCCTGTACATTGTACAAGCCCGAATCTAAACAACATTGTGCAAGCAATTCTGCTTAAAACAGATATGGATGAAATACATGAAGGAAACTAGGATACAACACCTTCGAAGTTGTTAACATCCATGTTACCTTATGTAAGTAGCTAGAAAGAGACAAGGATAAACATTAAGTCAGATGTTAGGATCCATGTTACCTTAGCTACAAGGGCATCATAAAATCATAGAATTGGGTGTCTATGTCTTTACATCTTACAGAAAGGATTTTCCATAGTAGAAAATTTGAACCAAAATATTTTGATACAAATTGGTAGGACCCATTAGTAAGAAATTTAGATGGTTCATATCTCAAAGAAGTAAAGGGACACATGGTGTCTAGTTTTGAAGCAGGATGGAGCAGAGTGAAGAGAAAAATAAAAGGAATGCTGAGAATTTTGTCTAGGAAACAAAATGATTGTTCTCAATATGAAATATTGGAAATAAGATATTCATTTCAATATGGAATATTTGAAATAAGATCAAAATGGCTAAAGTCTCATAACATGAGAAGAGGAGGCCTTAAGCTTCCACTTAGAGATGTTTGATATTGGGAATTTCTACAACTCAAGGGAATTCTAAATTGGTACGGAATACCTAATTAGAATCATATATCCATATGAAGGTATAGATATTGTTGAGAAGTAGAGGTTTGGCAAAAGGAGAGTTGTACTTACGAAAAATCATTAGGGCTTGCTAGCTACTGATGACGTAGGAACTTAAAATCTCCATTTGACTAAATTTGTAAAAGGACAAAATTTCATTGTCATTATAAAATATTATTTTTTGCTTCACAACAGATGGAATTTTATTCCAATTTGATAAAAGGTGTTATCAAAGTTGTGAATGATATTTTATCGTAATATGACAAATGATATTTTGTAATTACAAAAATCATATTCTTAATATAAATGATGCTAAGAGAAAATTAAATAATGAGTAATCTTTCGACTTATGACACTGTCTTTTATGCCATATAAACAAAGATCGCTAAGCTAAGTTATACAAGCGTGGAGACTTAGGCCCAATAGATATGGAGTATTATGATGATTGTGAGCCTTGTTTAAAAGGAAAAATGATGAAGTTACCCTTTAAAGGAAAGGGTGAACGAGCCACGAGTACATTGGAACTTATAAATATAGATTTATATGGTGCAATGAGTGTTAAGGCACTAGGAGGATACTCCTACTTCATAACCTTTATTAATGATTATTCATGATATGGTTATCTATACTTAATGAAGCATAAGTCTGAAAGTTTTGAGAAGTTCAAAATATTCAAAAACGAAGTAGAGAAACAACTTTAGAAAAGTATTAAAGCACTCTGATCTGATCAATGTATAGAATATTTAGTCAAGAGTTTCAGGATTATCTAAAGGAAAAAGGGATTGTTCCCCAATGGACACCTCCTTATACACCCTAACACAATAGAGTGTCTAAAAGGTGGAATCAGACTTTATTAGATATGGTTTGATCCGTGCTAAGCCAAGCAGATCTTAGTAAATCCTTTTAGGGATATGCACTAGAGAGCACATTTTATGTATTAAACAGAGTGCCCTCTAAATCAGTTGACTTTATTCCTTACAAAAGATGGTGTAATAAAAGGTCATCTCTAAGTCACCTAAGAGTATGTGACTGTCCTGCCATGGTAAAGAGGATAACATCAGATAAGCTGGATGTTAAATTTGATAAGTGTCTGTTGATTAGATATCCAAAGGAAACTAGTAGATATCTATTTTACCAACCCAAAGCACAAAATGTAATTGTGTCACGGAGTGCTAACTTTTTGGAAAAGGAACACTTACTTGCAAAAGTCAATGGGAGTAGAAGCACAAAATGTATTTGTGTCATAGGGTGCTCAATTTTTGGAAAAGGAACACTTACTTGCAAAAGTCAGTGGGAGCAATCTTTAATTTGAAGTTCAAGAGGAAGAATAGACGATCAGCTAATTGACCCCATTCTAGGCATACATGAAAGTGTGATCCAAGAATATCCTGTCGAAACACAATCATTGTGAAGATCATATCGTGCTCAAAAAGGTCCCAAAATATATGGTTTTATCATCATGGATGATAGGGAACTATATCTCATGGATGATGATGAACCAAGAACCTTTGATGAAGCAATGAAAAGCTCAGATTCTGATAAATCGCTTAAAGCCATGAAATTAGAAATTGATTCCCTATATGAAAACCAAGTTTTGAATTTGGTCGATGCACTAGAAGGGGTTAGACCCATTGGGTGCCAATAGGTCTTCAAGAAGAAGACTGACATGGATGGTAATGTGAATACCTATAAGGCAAGGTTGGTTGCGAAAGGTTATAGTCAACACAAAGGTATTGACTATGATGAAACTTTCTCAATGGTAGCCATGCTTAATTCCATAAGAATACTCCTCGCCATTGCTACTCATAATTGCTCAAAGGTCTGCAAACTGCAAAGGTCCATTTATAGACTTAAGAAAGCATTTGGGAGTTGGAATATTAGGTTTGATTAGACAATCAATGAACTTGATTTCTCTTAAAACATTAATGAGCCTTGTGTTTACAAGAAGGTTAGTGGGAGTTCAATGGTTTACTTAGTAATATGTCGATGACATTCTACTAATAGGAAATGACATTTCCCTTCTTCAAAGTATTAAAATATGGTTGTCAAGAAAGTTCTCCATGAAAGACCTTTAAGAAGCAGTGTTTATACTAGGTATAAAGATCTATAGAGATAGATCCAAGAGGCTGTTAGGTCTTACTCAAAGCACATACATAGACAGGGTACTGAATAGGTTCGTCCTTGAGCATTTGAAGAGAGGTTATCTTCCTAATACAAAGGGGATACACCTATCTAAGACTGAGTGTCCAAAGATAGGTCAGGAAATAATATGCATGAAGGATATACCCTATGCATCCGTGATAACATCCATCATGTATGCTATGATATGTATTAGGCCAGATGTCTCTCAAGCCTTGAGCTTTACGAGTAGATATCAATCGAATCTAGGTGAAAAGCACTGGATGGCCGTCAAGGCAATTCTTAAGGACTTGAAAAGGACTAAAGATGAATTATTGATATATGGGGATGGTGACCTCACAATTAGATGCTACACTGATGCGAATTTCCAATCTGACTTGGAGGACTTTATGTCTAAATCAGGTTTTGTGTATATATTAAATGGAGGGGCAATATGCTAGAAAAGTTCCAAGGAAGAATAAATATCGATTCAACCACGGAGTTTGAATACATAGCTGCATGTGAGGCAGCAAAGAAGGTCATGAGTTTCTCACAAGAATTTGCCCAGGCTTGTCTTCAGAATAGCCAAATCAACGCCTCGATGGTCTCCACATTGAAGTGTTGGTAAGTAAAGCAAGCATTGAAGTGGATCACATTACCATGAAAAGGGAGACCTGTGATGGCGTAGTAATCTAGCGGTGTGATGGTATACTCCCCACAACGGAAGTGGAAAGTATGAGTGGTGTCAGACCACCTGTTCAGAATATAGGTAGAAGTACCGAGTGGGATGTATGGATACTTGCAAGATCTTAAATACCTGCAATTCCTCACCATCTTGCCATATGCTATAGCATGCTTTAGGGCTTTTGAGTTAGGTGACAAGGGGATCAACCTTCATGCTTGTCAAAATAGATGGGGGAGGTGAAGGAGTTCTTGTAGTGGTGCCTACCCTTTTGGGGATCGGCCCCTTGTCTTGACAAGGATACGGTCCTCTAGCTGATGGACACAACCACTCCTAGTGATATTAAGAACACTTTCGGGTAAAGTACTGTGGGTGGCTCGTTTTCAAATGGGTAGAGAGGGTCATCAAATTCTGAAGTAGGGTCTTGCAACTCATACTCATCCATGTTGAAGGGTCCATCAAAATCAACCTTAAACAGCCCATTCGACTCCTCGACTAAGTGAATATTATCAACTTTAATCGGCTCACCGCTCATTTCTTGGATTGCTTCACCCATATCTATGTCTTCATTAGAATATTCACCTTCTAGAACATAGGATTCCACACTAACCAACAATAGTTTCACAATTCTAGCCCTCTTCACTATGATAAGCGGGGATCAAAGCCTCTTCTTTTTGGATAGAACGAGATCCATATCCATACCTTGAACTAATTTAACCCCCAGATTAGCCTGGCTGATAAGATCAAACACTCAGTTAGAAGGGGGGCTAGACTCAATCACTATAACTGACATGTTTCCCTTTTTCCTTGGGCAATCAGCTCAAGAATTGCTCTCTCAGGTAAATCGAAAACAATCATGCCTACTTTGTTCCTGAAATTCGGTAGGGGGTTGTTCATGGTGCAAGGTATCTTTTATGGGTCAACAATTTTCCTTCACTTACCAATCACTAAATAGCAGAGAGCAAGGTTATACAATTATCGGTGGAACGCCCGACTTGAACATGATATGCACAAAAATTGTCCATGTCCTCGGGCTTCATTGGTTATACTCATGGAGAGACTGGATATAGCAGACTTCCCTCAAATAGTTGAAGATGTCTCCAATTGGCAACTTATAGGGGTTTGACAAAACAAATGGAGAGCGATTGGGTTGGACTGTGGCAACTACTAGCGGGGCTGAGGTGAAGGCCTAACCGTGGCAGGAGCCATGGGTTCAACTGGTGTTGGGGCCATTGTGAGCCCTGGATTTTAACGATCCTTCTCACAAAATCATGATGAGAGCTATATGATGCATTCTCTTATAGGTGTTATCCATCAGAGGTGTTCCTACTACAGCAGAGTTGAGTTTGGCCATAGTTTGGAGACTTAGTTTGCCCTTAAGGACCCGTATGGGTGCTGCCTGGTGGTATGGATCCACTGGCAGACCCTGTATGAGTCATTTCCTTCCATACACCTAGGGGGGACCGGTACAGGTTGGGCCTCACTCATACATGTCCTCTTGTTGCCTGATAAGGCTTTATGGAAGGAGATCCTTACCTATTTCGGGAAAAGGCAAGTCATGAATGTGATTTATTGGGTTTGAACCTCCATACACCCTATAAATAGGGCCATTCGCTCACCATTTCAAAAGGGGTGAACAATATACAACACATAACACAAATTTTATAGGCAAATTGTAGTAGTTTCTGTAGGGATAGAAAGGGTATAGTTGAGGTATAGAAGGTATAAAATAAGGAGAAAACCCATCCTTTGAGGTTTTGTCAAAATTTTATTCATTCCTAACTTCGTTTATTATGATTTGGGGGAGATTCTGTCCACACAAATCTCCACATAAATAGTCCTAAAATGTTCATTTTATCATCTACTTTGGCTAGACACTCTCGACAGCAAGGGGTCGCCTCAAAGTGGATTCATGCCGTAAAGGTAATGCTCCTGAGTTTGACAGAGACTCACATCTTAGTTAATTTATTGTTATTCTCTGCCTCTTCCATTACATCTGCTCTTTTTTTTTCCTGTTTTGGGTCTGGTCCTAACCCGTATGAGCCTTGTTGGCACCTTGTGTCCTTAAGGGTACTAAATTGGTGCGCCATACTCATACGAAAGGAAATCCCATTTTTATTTTATTTTTCTTCCATTAATCCATTTATTAAATTGAACAAAGTTTCTACCCGGGATCAGATAGGACCCGTACAGGTCCCCCACACCCGTACCTATCCTCCCTGATAGCCGTATAGGTCCCATCCACCCGTACAGCTACCAGCCCCTAGGAAGAACTTATAATTCATTTTTAATCTATTAAAACTCAATCCAACACACAATTTACCATGCGATCATTTTTAGTAATAATCCGATAAATCAACCCACAAAAGTTAAAATGTGTTTTTACAATAAAATTCGGTGAGGACTCCTTTTTTCTCTCCGATCCTAGAAGCAGTCCGGGCATTATCAATCGTAAAACCGCCACGCTAACATAATCACATTTTCCTTAATGAAATGCTGACTTAGGAGGTGCTATAAATTGTGCTAATCTTTGTTGATGCAGGGGAATTTATTTTCATTTTTGTTTTGTAACTTAGAACAAATGTATAGGTTCTCTTGCAATTCCCATTTTCCCCTGGTTGTAATTTATATTCCCCCATTTGTTGCTTATGCTTTATTATAATCTGTAAACGCATGTAATGAGTGTGAAAGAGTGTAGAAAAATAGGATTTTTGTGATTATTCCCCAAATGATGAAAACAAAAATGAGTCTGTGAGCACGGTCCATCCAGGCCCGATGATGTCCGAGACCTTTTTTAGGAGATGGCAGACCGGTACTAACAAAGACTGTGTTTCATTCCAAACTACAAAACCCTCCGAATAAACAAGATCCTGACACCCTAAAGATCAGTGTTGATCAACACATGTCATGCCCAGCATTGCGTCGATCGACACTCATCAAACCTACGAACATGGCTCAGCAAGGCTATCACCGCCCTGATTGCGTAGATCAACACTACCAGTTGCGTCGATCAATGCTTATAGGGGAATCTACACCTGATGACTCAGCGAAGCTATTCTGACAGCTATTGCATCGATCGACAGTGCCATTTGTGTCAATCGACGCTACCAAAATTTCTACAAAAGGAAAGCGCCCCTGGCCATTTCAAACAATAGTGGTGATTCAAATCACCAACCATCAAGTTTCTAATCCCAAAATTAGAAATCTTTCAAACCCTTTTCGTCCTCTAAGGATATCAAGCCTATACCAAAACTATACCAAGGTATAGTAGACACCCCTCCTTAAAATAGGTTTTAGCTAAAAAGCTATCCGTACATTCACAAAACACCCAAGAAGTCTTTCTACGTAACTTCCTCAAGTTACCCCCACAGGAACCCAGAGAAATTCCCAGCAACAATATCGGTTCAAGTTAGTACCGGGCCTGTCAGTAATCCTGAAGGAAATAAAAGGTATTTGAGGGTCAAGAATATTACTTCCCATCATGCATTAGTCCAGTCATGATAGGCCCACTCTCTAAGGGCTAGGCCCGCAAAGTTCGTGTCTCTCCAACTCGTATCTTTGCTTATTAAAATAATAAGATTTTTCAAAATATGATTTATCCAAATTTAAATGACAAGTAACTATTTCATCTGGAACCAAAATCTCTCTTTTATAGGTATAGGAATCCTGTTCGGATCAGCTATACCACTAATTTCCTGGAGGAGCTGATCCGGGTTGCGACTCTTATATTATATAAAACAGGGACCTGCTCCCGCATCTAACAAGGGCTAACCCCCAGAGGAGTCCTCAACCCCTCTATCCAGTTGGAAATGCCAAGTATGTTCACATATACAATGAGCCCTATGCTCTAGTGGTGTCAACCCATACAAAAACCCGGGAGTCTTGGATTGGCCATGCCAATCTGACTAGCAACCCGGAAGGGTCTCGCCATCGAAAGGTATGCCCGCTCACAGTGGCAACTCTACTAGGGACTATGTTCTTCTTAAGAACATGAAATAATGAAAATCATTCGAATTTGGAATTATTATAGTTTACTGCAGAACATCTTCATATACCACAAAACCCCGGTGGACTCAATAACTTGACTCTAGAACTTACTCAAGTTTGTATAGGGGCACGAGGTTGGGATATACCAGCCATGTGTAGTACAATATAATCTAGTCTGCTTGATTAAGGTTACTAGATTTGAATATATTAAACGTGCAAAATAGGCTCTTGAACTCGATTAGGGTTCCTGGACCTAAGTACATAATGCACGGTTACCATTAACCATAACCCGTCGGACTTAGCCCAGAATATAGCAATGCAACCCTAGAAACTTCCCCTAGGGATACCCAATGATTTTCTAAAAATCGCAAAAGAGCGTACGTCCTCACCTACCCCAGGTTGGTAATAGAGGAAGGAACCCCCCACCTAGGAAAGATACTCACCCCGATGGTGTAATAAGGTCGGAAGGGAGAGGAAAAAAGTACATGTTCTAACTGTGTGCTTGTTCAAACATCCTATGCATCACTAACCATGATTTGCATGCAGCCATAACATAAAATAGCCATATCATACAATTGGACCATCGCGCCTACCCTCAGTATAACGCGATACAACCTTAGAAAAGCCGCTCCTAGAGCGCACCATCGCACATATTCTCTATATTAAGCGATACAACCCTAGGAAAAGCCGATCTTAGAGCACACCATCGCGCCTACCCTCAGTATAACGCGATACAACCTCAGAAATGCCGCTCCTAAAATGCAAATCACGCTTACCCTCAATATTAAGTGATACAACCTCAGAAAAGTTGCTCATAGATCGCACCATCATGCATATCCTCAGTATTAAGTGATACAACCCTAGGAAAGTCTCTTCCAGAGTGCACCATCACGTATACCTTCGATATTAAGCTATGCAACCTCAGAAAAGATGATGGACCAAGGGGCGATCTGCCCCGGATGGAACCATACCCGAGGGATGGACCGGCAGCCTGGGCCCATCCTTTCTTCACAACTATACCTCGCCCGAAAATAATAGAAATACTAGATGAACTGGTCCTAACTCACTCTAACGTCATCAACATGATTAGAGGAAATGAACCACAGGCCCATGTAATGGATGAAATCGTTCAGGCAAACCCCGCTATAGCTTTGCTGACCGACGTACATTGCGAGCTGTGGGACACAAAGCTTTTGGTCTCTCATGCTTCCAGGCCAATACAGTTGCAAGACATCCCTCCAAAAGAAAACTTTGATGAATTTGTGGTGTTCAAACTCGAGAACACCCCCGAAGGTCCCCTCGAACCGATCAACCATGTTACTAGGAGTGCGAGGATTTAGCAACCCCAAATACAGGTCAAGCCTAGCTCCGTTGGTACCCTACCAATAGACGGCCCAACAAAAGGAGTTAGTATCCCTATAATCAAACAGCTAATAAATACACCCATCAAAATAAGCATTTGGGATCTCCTACAAGGATCTCAGGCACACAGAAGGGCTATCATGCACAAATTGATGGAAATAGAAGCACCTTCACTGGCCTCACCAGCGGAAGTGTGCGCCTTAATTGATCGTGGAATCTCTACCGAATTTCCAGACATTGTTCCAATGCAGATCTACCAAATGATGCGTTACGACATAACCGAGCCTTATACTTGAAGATTAAATTACTAGATCAAGTAATGCCATGTGTCATGGTAGATAACAGCTCTGCACTCAACATCTGCCCTCAAAAGATCTTACGTATCTTGGGGCTAAATGAAGGGGTTCTCAAGAAATCTGGAACCGTCATTAAAGCATATGATAACTTCAAAAGGTCCATCCTGGGGACCTTCAAAGTGACAGTAAAAGCCAGAGAGATAGAGTCCCTCACAACCTCCACCATTATAGACATTCCTGTCACATTTTCCCTCTTGCTCGATCGGCCATAGTTCCATGCACTAGGAGGTGTCCCTTCCACTCTACACCAAAAGGTGAAAATACCCTATAAAGGGAAGATTGTAACCCTCAAGGCAGACGAGGAGTCAACTATGGCTGCTATATGCACCGCTCTAGAATAAGTTGGCGGATTTCTCACGACCACCATAAGAAAAGATGAAAAAAAGCCTCAATGATCTAAATTGGTAAAGAGCTACATGGGCCAACTCCTTACCTCGGGAGCTGACCTAGGAGCACAAGAGCAAGGCCTCCTAGAATTCAAGTTTGCAATAAAAACTTACAACCCCAGAGAACTCGGCTATCGGGGCAGGAACCGATAAAATATGTGGTCTAGATGACGTCAAGTATCAAAAGTATTTGTTCAAACTAGGGAAGTTCTTTACCAGGGCAAGCCAGAACCAATCAAAATCAAAGAAGTAGAAGTGCCTGGCTTTAAAATATTCTTCAATGTTGTGAACTTCGGAGACACCTCAGCCCCGACCAGTCACGAAAGGCAAAAACCCCACCTAAAGAGGAGATTGCAAAGAGATAAAAGACAATGAACTAATTGAGCATAGAAGAATTGGCCATGAGATTGGGTAAACTAATGGAAGCCCATCTCGAACACAGGAAGGTCGGGCAAAAGGTGCGAGGAGAAGAACCTTCATAAGAAGGAATGGACAAGATAATCCCTGAATTAGCCTAGCTTATGATTAAGGGAAAATCCAAGGTGGGAGACACCATCGCCATTAGCTACACGGAAAGTCCGAACAAGGAGACCCCCGAGCCTGATGAAGACATTTCAATCTCTAATGTTTTTAAACTAAAAACTTATACCATGAGAATGATAATAGCACTAAAGTGAATGACTTTGCTTACTTGTGTGATGCTTTCGATTACATGCATTCATCTCATCATACATCAAACATTCTTAGTATTCATGATAATCTTACAAAAGAAATAAATTTAAGACAAGGAAATGATCCTAAAATGGTAACGATATGCGCTGACCTTGATCTCGAGCTAGAGGCAACATTGTTAGAAATACAAAAATCACATGTGAAGGCATTCGCTTAGTCCTACAACGATATGCCCGGAGTCGATAAAACTATTGCAGAGCATAGAATCCCCACCGACCCGAAGATATGATCGGTCAAGCAAATATTATGAAGACTAAGACCCGAATGGCCTAAAAAAGTCAAAGAAGAAATAGCTAAACAAATTAAAGCCAAATTCCTGGAAGTCGTGGAATACTCAGAATGGTTGGCGAATGTAGTACAAGTGGCGAAGAAAGATGGCCGGGTCCGAGTCTGTGTTGATTTCCAAGATCTCAACAAAGCATCTCCTAAAGATGACTTCCCTTTGCCCCATTTAGATGTGTTAATCGATAGTGCAGTCAGAGCAGCCATGTATTCAGTCACGGACTATTTCTCAGGATATAACCAAATATTGATGAATGTCATCGATAAATTCAAGACGTCCTCATTATAGAATGGGGAGTATACTGTCAAGAAGTAATACCATTGGGACTGAAAAACGCTGGGATGACCTATCAAAGGGCAGTCACCACTTTGCGGTTGGGAACTGACAGTCAAATTGAACATGCATAAGAGGCATGACGAAAATTCAAAATTTTGTCCCTGTCCCAGGAACTCCTATTAGTTGCATATAAATTAAATAAAGCCTTAACTAAATAATTCTCTACCTAGGTTAGCATGCTAAAGGACTAGGCATACCATAATTCCAAATTATATCCTAGCATATTTATTTTATACTAAGCATGTTATAACTCTAAGTTATAACCTAAGCATAAAATAAACTAAGCATGCAAAAATAACCTAAGCATAATTATTAAGTCTAAAACACTTAAAGAAAAAGACTTAATAATTAAAAGAGAAAGAAAAAGAACTTACCAGTTGAAGCGTGCTTTTGCAGGACCTTCTTACACAAGCCTCCAGTCGTAGGGTAGCCTCTATTAGTATCCACATGAACCCCACCAACTAAAACCTCCCCAGGAGGAAAACCTAAGAAGCCTCGAGTAGTTGCTAGACCACTCTAGAAGCCTCACCCAAAAATATAAACTAGCGGTGCCCGAATAAATTCAGGCTCCACAAAAATAACTTGCTCAAGTACCTGAGAGATTAATTATCTCGCTTAGGATTTATGCTTTGAGCTTGGTACATTTTGAAAGGAGAAGGGACTCCCTATATATAGGCTTGGGGAGCAAACTTTGCTCTCCATTAACGATGTGGGATGGGAAACTCCCATCCCACACACCTACCACATGCACGTGCTGCATGTGGTATTCATGGGCTGCCTTTGTGCAGCCCATGAATATGGCCCACCGCGAACACTGCCCAGCAGTGTTCGCGCACCGTTCGGTGTATTTCACACAACCGAACATTGTACAAAATATTTTATACTTTTCGGTTTTAACTCGCCAATGCAAAATCCCCTTTAAATCCTTTCAAATCAATATTTATTTTTGACTGTAATAAATTAGTTATCAGTCAAAATAAATTTCTTGGTCCAACCAAAATTGATCTAATCAATTATAATTTATTAATGACTCTAATTAATTAGTTACCGGTCAAAATAAATTCCTTGGTCTATCGAAAATTGATTTAATCAATTTTATCCAATCAAATAATAATCCAATTATTATTTATGTTATATTCTTGTAATAGAATAAATCTATTAGTTCTTTACTTAGTCCGATGAAGGTCCAATGTGTGTGACCTTATAGGATCTCGAAGTATTGAGCTGTTAAGGCTTAACCAACCCTTGTTCTAATGGAACCATTGGCTCGATGCTCTAGACCATAAATAGAACTCGATTACCTTAAACGACTGTAGTACGCCTCTAGCAACGGTCTACCATCCCCCATTACTCGCAACGTCATTTATGCTTATGACTTAATCCCGATTAATGCAATAGTTATCCAGTACGATAAATTCCTTCCATTCTTTAACATTAGTACCATCTAGTTTATTGGGTTCGGTTAAAGTGTTAACCCACTAATAGCAAGGTTGCTCCAAGCTATCCCAATTATTTACTTGTTACCGAAGTATATTGCCTTTTACCATAGTGTGTTTGACTAGAAACCATTTCTATCAAATACATATCTGATCAGAGGTTTATGGCAATAATCACTTCAACAAGTGGCTAGGTACAACTCCTTAATATATCCGGAGCGATGGATTCTTTCCGACTACTCAGTCTAACAACGTGTTGTTATCACTATATCCGTAATCACCCGTAGCACCCTAAATTAATGAGTGCATAGCAATGACCCAAAGTATAGCAATAGTACCACACAAGGCAACTAGCATCTCAAGTATGAGGACATTTGCAAAGCTTATTGCATGAAGATAAACACTAACACATTGATATTTATACCAAGTGTTTATCTTGCTGCGGTCTCAAATGTATCTCCCAGATATATCCATGTGTCAAGCTTAAGGCACCACCTTCAGTCTTTAGGAGATTAACTACTTGGACCCTAAGAAAGTTGACCACATGCTAGTCTTTCCGTTTCATCAATATCCTTTCTTGATGACACTGTGACTAGGGATAGTTTAGACATAATCATAATTGCACATGAAGTAGGTTCCACCAAATGTAGTCCAACTATAATTTCTCTGACTTCATGCTATGATATGTCAAGGACTATTGTATACATACATCAATGAATATATTTTAACGAGCTATAATATCTATGTATAAAAATACATTGATATAAACAAAAGAACAAACGCCTTTATTGATTAAATAAATTATTCGTACTATTTAAAAATTAAGATATATCGCCCTAATTGCCTTAAGGGCATACATCATATCCAACAAACTCCTACTTGCACTAAGGCTAATTAGCCTTATGTTTTAATCCATATGCTTTAACATGCTGGTCATGTTTGACTTGAGTCAATGGCTTTGTCAGACCATCCGCGAGGTTCTGATCAGTGGGTACATATTCTAATCTTATTATCTTAGCATCAACAATCTCCCTGATTATATGATACTTTCTGGATACATATCTATTTTTCTGATAAGACCGTGGTTCCTTTGCCTGAGCTATGGCACCATTGTTATCACAATATAAAGTAATTGGATCAATAGCCTCAGGCACCACACCGAGATCACCAATAAATCCCTTTAACCAGACAACTTCTTCTGCTGCTTCGCATGCAGTAATTTATTCAGATTCTGTGGTTGAATCAGCAGTAGTTTCTTGCTTGGAACTCTTCCAGCATACTGCCCCACCATTTAACACATACACAAAACCTGACTGAGACTTAAAGTCATCCTTGTCAGATTGAAAGCTTGCGTCAGTGTAACCTTCGATAGTGAGATCACCTTCTCTATAAATCAAGAACTCATCCTTAGTCCTTCTCAAGTACTTAAGGATTACCTTGACGGCCATCCAGTGCTTTTCACCTGGATCTGACTGATATCTGCTCATAAAGCTCAAAGCCTGACGGCCTAATACATATCACAGCATACATGATGGATCCTATCGTGGATGCATAGGGTATATCCTTCATGCGCATTCTCTCTTGAGCTATCTTCAGACACTCAGCTTTAGATAGGTTAATCCCCTTTGTCATCGGGAGATAACCTTTCTTAGAATGCTCAAGGTTGAACCTGTTCAACATGTTGTCTATATATGTACTTTGAGAAAGACCTAATAGCCTCTTGGATCTATCCCTGTAGCTCTTTATACCTAGTATAAATGCTGCTTCACCAAGATCTTTCATGGAGAACTTTCTTGACAACCATACTTTAATGGTTTGAAGAAGAGAAATGTCATTTCCTATTAGTAGAATGTCATCAACATACAATACTAGAAAAATGCCTGCACTCCCACTAACCTTTTTGTAAACACAAGGCTCATTTGCATTTGGGTAGAAATCCAGTTCCTGGATTGTCTGATCAAACCTTATATTCCAACTCCTTAATGCTTACTTAAGTCCATAAATGGATCTTTGAAGCTTGCATACATTCGAGCCATTCTGAGATGTAAAACCCTCAGGTTGTGTCATATACACATCTCGTTCTAAATCCCCATTCAGGAATGATGTTTTTACATCCATCTGCCAGATCTCATAATCGTAATAAGCAGCAACGGCGAGGAGTATCCTTATGGATTTGAGCATGGCTACCGGTGAGAAGGTTTCATCATAGTCAATACCTTCCCGTTGACTACAACCTTTTGTAACCAACCTTGCTTTATAGGTAATTACATTACCGTCCATGTCTGTCTTCTACTTGAAGACCCATTTGCACCCAATTGGTCTAACCTCTTGCTGTGCATCAACCAAATTCCAAACTTGGTTCTCGTACATGGAATCCATTTCTGATTTCATGGCCTTTTGCAATTTATCAGAATCTGAGCTTTTCATTGCCTCATCATATGTCCTTGGTTCATCATCCTCTACAAGATATAGTTCCTTATCATTAATGATGATAAACCCATATCTATCGGGACCCTTATGAACACGAACTGATCTTTTCAATAATTGTGTTTCGATAGTTTGTTCTTGGATCACACTCTCTTGTGTATCTAGAACGGGGTCAATCAGTTGATCGTCTGTTTCTTCCTCTTGAACTTCTAGTTCAATATTGCTCCCACTGACCTTTTCAAGTAAGTGTTCCTTTTCCAAAAAGTGAGCATTCCTAGACACAAATACCTTTTGTGCTTCAGGTTGGTAAAACAGATATCCAATTGTTTCCTTTGGATATCCAGTGAACAAACATTTGTCAGCCTTGGCATTTAGCTTATTTGACGCTATCCTCTTTACCATAGCAGGACAACCCCGTACTCTTAAGTGATTTAGAGATGGCCTTTTGTTATACCATCTTTCATAAGGTGTAAAATCAACTGATTTAGAGGGCACTCTGTTTAAGGGCATACATCATATCCAACGTTTGCCTTATGACATGATGTATAAAGAAGTCCACGTATATGTGGATGACATATTGGTAAAATCACCCACTCCTAAGGAGCATCCTACTGTGCTTGATCTCTTCGTTACCCGAGTAGAGAGGTATAACCTATGACTCAACCAAAAAAAGTTTGTCTTTGGAGTAACCTTAGGGAAGTTACTAGGCCATATTGTTAACCAACAAGGCATAGAAATTGACCCTGGTAAGGTAAGGGTGATCCTCGACATGCCTCCGCCAAAACCTAAAAAGGAAGTCTGAAGCTTCCTTGGATCATTACAGTATGTCAGCAGATTTATCGCCAAATTAAATATAATTTGTGAGCCTATATTCAAGCTTCTCAGGAAGCAACAGCCCATTGAATGGAATCCGCAATGTCAAGAAGCCTTCGATAATATTAAAGCTTACTTATCTAGCCTACTAGTGTTAAAACTGCCCACACCAAGAAAGCCTCTCGCCTTGTACTTAGCCATTGAAGAAACCTCTATAGGGGCAATGCTAGTACAAGAGCACGAAGAGATGAAAGAACATGCCATTTACTACCTCAGCAAGAAACTCTTGGAATATGAAACTCGATACACTATAGTCAAAAAGACCTGTGCCCCTATGGGCTGGTTAATGAAGAAGCTTCGACATTACTTCCTATCCTACTAAATCCAAGCCATTGCAAAGGTAGATCCCATAAAGCACCTTTGCCTAGTGCCCTCCCTGGCCGGGAAACTATCTCGTTGGTTGTTGCTCCTTTTAGAATTCGACATCGAGTACATCACCCAAAAAGTGATCATAGGATGAGCGATGGCATAATTTTTGGCCAACCAACCCTTAGAATCCAACTACGTCGAAAACCTTGAATTCACAGAAAAACAATTGGCCGTGATATCAAAGGGATCCCAAAAATGGACCATGTACTATAATGGGGCGGTGAACTGCAAGGGAGCCAGTTTAGGAGTCATAATTATATCCCCTGAGGGAGGGCTGATCCCACTCTCTAAAAGGTTAGAATTCTCAGTAACCAACAATGGTGCTGAATTTGAAGCATGTCTATTTGGCTTAAACGAACTAGTTACATTAGGAGCAGAAGAAGTGAAAGTCATCGGGGACTCTGCTCTAGTCATCAGACAAGTAGTAGGAGATTAGGAATAACTTCGCCCATATTTAGAGTCCATGTGGGCCAGAGCATCTCTCTTTGAAAAATGTGAATTCCATCACGTATTAGGGGAATAAAATCAGATGGCAGACTCGTTAGCCACTCCGGCCTCAATGTTGGAAAACCTAAAACAACAACCCGTGAGTAGCACACACTCCATACTACCTTGCCTCAGTCGTACAGATCTCTGTTGAGCTAACACCTAGGTACAACTACATACTCCAATACCTCAAAAACAGGACGTTCCCCGTAGAAACTACCGATGCCGACAGAATAACCTTACGAAAGCTGTCAATTAACTTTAGACTCATCAACGGGTGATTGTTTTGGATATCTTCTGATGTAATAATCCTCCTTAAGTGCCTTGGATAAGCAGAAGCTGCCTCAGTCATGCAAGAGGTACATGTAGGGGCATGTGGTCCCCATATGAATTGAATAATGTGTGCTAAAAAGGTACAATGAATGGGGTACTTTTGCCAAACCATGATAGCCGATTGTACGAACCTAGTCAAGAAGTGCCATGAATGCCAGATTCATGGTAATATTAGTCACCTACCACTGACCGAACTCCAGCACCTGGAAACGCCCTGCCCCTTCCCGGCCTAGGGCATCAATATCATAGGAGAAATCAAACCATCCTTGACCAATGGACACAAGTTCATCAGAGTAGAGGTAGACTACTTTTCAAAATGTGTTAAAGCTGAATCCTACACGGGAATCAGTGCTAGAAAGATGGCAAAGTTCATTCAGAGCCATATCATTGCATGATACGGTGTTCCCCACCACATGGTATCTAATAATGGAGTGCAATTCCATGGAGAGACCACCCACCTACTAGAATGGCACAACGTCGAACATCATCGCTCGCCACCATATCGCCCTCAAGCCAATGGAGCAGTGGAGGCAGAAAATAAGGCCATAAAGAAATTTTTTTCCAAAATGGTGGTTACCCATCGAGACTGGGCCGATCATCTACCTTATGCATTTTAGGGGTATTGCAATAGCATCAAGACCCTGACTAGTTGAACGTCGTTCTCCCTGGTGTTTGGAATGGAGGCAGTTCTCTCCACGAAAATTGAAGTCCAATTGCTTCGTGTGGCTCTCGAGCAAAAGTTACACAAAGATGAATGGGCTAAGTCCCGCTATGACACACTTAACGCCATCGACGAGAGACATCTGGAAGCACTTAATAGTTTAAGGATGTATCAACAGTGAATGGCCCGAGCCTATAATAATCAGGTAAGAAAGGTTGACATGCCACTTAAAGCTGGCGACCTTGTGCTAAAATAACTCGAAGCAACACATACCGACCCAAGGGGGAAATTCTGCCCTAGTTGGGAAGGTCTATATATGATAAAATGAGTCCTTAGCAAAGGAGCTGTAAAAATCATGGATATGGAGGGAAACGAGTTCATATACCCAATTAATTGGGATAAGCTGAAGTTATATTATGTTTGAAGGTCAGTGTGGAACAGAGGGAAATCACATTGAAAAGTCGATGTTATCCCATAATTTTTATCTTTTGGAAAATCATGAACATTAAAAGTGTATATTGTAAGATGAAATGAAATGCATTAAAAAGAAGTACGCATACACTACATTTATGCCTAAAATAGAGTTGAGGCTTTATAGTACAAGTTTGTAAAAACATAATCTGGTGGCTAAGACTTACCATATTATGACAGTAGCGGAGGGTGACTGCCAGCCTTTCTATTCCAAAAGGCGCTACCATGATGGCAGAGAGCCACTCCATATACACTTCATCAAGGAATATGTTAAACGGCAACTCATAATTCATGATGGTCAGCATATAGTTCTCCCATTTGTTTCGAACATGGGCTCGCCAAAAAGGTCCCTAAGGTATCACGGGCAAAGCATGAACATACTCGGGTGTGTATAGAGAACAGCCATATTATCACCTTACGAGTTCCAGGAAATAAAACGATATTCACTCTGGGCCCAATAGTTGAACGCCTTGAGGCACTGGGTGGGTAATCACCTCATCAATCTTCCACTAGGGTAGGTCCACTTAATATCCCTCTCAATTAACCTCTACAGAAAATGCAGCCATTTATACAGGGATTGTCCTCTATAGTGCCTAGGCTGCATTCCTCGACCCTAAAAGTCTTTCAAGGCATAGAAGTCCAGTGGTCCCATTGGTGCCCTAATCATCTATAAATGCTCCATTAGCCACACTTGCGATAAGACAACCTTGTCAACAGGCTATTATTGACCAAAGATCATAACAAGTGACCGATGAGAAAATGATTAGCATGCCTGAAGAAGCAACCTGCTTCCTCCCACCGTCACATCATCACTGGAGTGAATTAAGTCCATGTAAATAAAAGTTTTTGCTAAGACCATAGCCATTGGAGATAATCCCTCTAAAGTTTTGTGCACCTCAGACATTATCTGATTCATACAGAAAATCCCCCATCAACTGCACATCCATAAGAGGAACCTAACTTCAATGACTAGTCGTGCTGGAGGAATAAATCTCTAAGGCCATGCATAGAATTAGCCCTAGCTGTTGGGGATTGGTGGACATGATTCTACCCCTTCGATGGTTAGAAAGTCTAAGGAAACTCACATCATGCTACTCCATGGCGGCCCCATAATTAGGCACCGCGATAGATTGATTGCAAGGGATGTCTATTATGGCACAAAACTCTTCGTAGAGAGGACACAACTCTTGATTATTGAAGCAAAATACATGGTCCAATGCATCCCACAGAGTTATTGCACTTTGGAGAAGCGCATCATGCAGGATTATGTTATAGTAATATCGCATGTTGAAAAGGCGCTCAGCCTTAAGCTGGTCCCAATCAACCGGGCACAGAGTCTGAAGGTAGCCTACCAGTTGTGTTTTGAATCTATCCATGCCGACTTAACTATTGCTCGATAAAGGCAAGAATGGACCGTAAGATCAGTACCAACTGCACAAAAAGAAATTCGTTCTCTAGAAAGAACAACAAAAATGGATCTAGCACGTCAGAGCAACAAAAAGAAGTCATCCATCTAGAAAATAAACAGGGCCTCAAAGGACCCACCAATCTATAAAAAGAAAAAAACAGGCAAAGACACGCCGAATCCAACCATCGAATGTACTAGATAAAATTGCCACATAGGGCCCACAAAAAATATATGTGTTTTGCACTGAGCTAAAATATAAGAATCATATCCGCCTTAGTAGAGAGGGGCATCGAAATTCAGCTGCGGTACCTCGGCACTCTCTCCCGACCCTTCTTGCTCCCTCTAGTTCGGTAGAACCCTAAACTGGGAACTGGGAGTTGATGTAAACTGGGAACTGGCTCCTATGAAACCACCCTGGCTTAGATAGCCTGGCATATGACTCTGCGCTCCATAACTAGATGGGTGCGATACACACGCCGAAGGATGAGCCTGTCCATACTAGCCATAGCTTGAGGATCCCATCAGTGGAGGTGCCCTGTAACGGGCTCTAAGCTGGTCCAACTCCGTATTCTGCACTTGAATTCTTTCCTGCAAACATTTCATGCATAAGCACTCATCCATGCATATTCATTGGGAAAGAAAGGAACAAGATTAATGAGCTTTACTGCCATCTCAAAGTTGTTCCCCCACTTGATGTTCTGAAAGTCAAAGAGCAAGCGTCTATCTCTCTCGCTCTCCTCTCTCAACACCTATCAGACAAACCACATTTAGCATAAAAATAAAGAGATTTCGCATAACCGAATGTCAAAACTTACGTGAGTCGTATAAGGAGGTGTGAAGGTCATTTTTACCATGGTCGAGTCATCCGCACCAAAAGGGTGGAAGTTTACTAATAAATCAGGTCGGTAGATGTGCAACCCTGCGAGAACCTGATAATTTTGATGCCTCGTGACATAGGAAGTAGCCTCGCTTGACATATGTTGACCGCTTGACCTTTTGCCCTACAAAACAAAACGGGGTCAGTACTCGAACAAATAGCACAAATGGACATTAAAAGACAAACGTGCCCCTTATGGCGTGACCTGATCTTTCGGGGAGAAACTAAGTAAGCACTCGTTCATAAAATTAGGATAAAAACTGGCCTCACCATACAGCTCCACCGTCTTGCCCTCTCCCTTCAAGATGTTGAGAGCCCCCCCTACCAACTCTGGCTAGAACAACTCGAGAGCTCGGGGTGGCACTTGTCTCTTCCCTGGAGACTTGTCACAATGCACCACCCTTTCCACCAAATACCACTTGACGGAAGAATGACTCTCCAAAATTAGCTGCTTTAGCACCATCTTATTAATAGCAGTCATAACCCTACTCCAGCTAGGAGGGTTCCTCCACGGAGCATGATTGATCTGCAAACAAGCGTTACTAGTACATGCTAAAAGTCAAATAAAAAAAACATACATGTGAAGGTCACCTTATTAAAAGAAAGATTCTTGATTCGCCTTTCAGCCTCAGCAGAATCCAGGTTCCCCCAGGCAACCAACTAAGAGGGGAACTGAGGAAAGTAGGCAATGTCTTTATGAATCTTGGCCTTCATCGGCTAAGGAAGAATTCCCTTCTCAAAGCCCCAAATCTACAAAAGGGGAAAATGTTAGTCAATCCACAAAATAAGCGCACACACATGCACACTCACACACACAGACACACAGACACACATATATATAATAGATTTCCCGATAAGTTATCTCAAGAACTAGCTTGGACGACTTTAGCTCCAAAGTGTGCTTCCTCGTACAATGGTCCAGAGCTAAATATAGTTGTCCTAGGGCAGCTGTGCCCCAAGTCGACTCCTTAAACTTCCTTAAAGTCACCACGGAACCTAAAAGGTTCAGGTTGAGTGTCGAGTTACCAAAGATCATGATAGCACCTTTTGCTTGGTCACACCTAGACTTACCCAGGGTGCATCACCAGATTGTCGAGCATCACATGTACGCGCTTAAAGCAGAAAAGGAAACTCAGTTCTTCCATGGATACATTTAATATGTCAGTCATAAGACTTACAGCTACATGCCAACTTATTTTCAAATTACTAGAGAAATGTCAGCCGATTATGGTGAGAGAACATCGCCATATTACCTCCAACAAAATTAAGGCTTACCTTTTCTTCCCCCACCCATGACACACACTTACCTCTTCCCAATATACATTCCCTTACACCTATACACCATTAACTATTCCCAATATACATTCCCTAACAACTACCCACCATCTTACATTTCTCTCCTCATTGACCATTCTCGGTGAGGGGAACAAGTATGATCGATGAAATTTGACCTTCATTAATAAATGAGCACTACTTCATCATCGTAGAGGCATATTACTTCTCAAAATAGGGGGCAGCTGAGTCTTTCACCAACATCACCGCCGAGAAGATGGCCAAGTTCATCGAGAAGCACATCTTTGCTTGGTGTGGAATACCTCATCGCATTATTACAGTTAATAGGGTTTCAATCCCAAGGGACACCCTTGATTGATTAAGAAATTTGGGTTTGACCACCATAGGTCCTCACTATGTAGACCACGACGTAATGGGGCAACCGAAGATGCAAGCCAGCTTATCAAGAAGTTCATTTCCAAGACCACCACAAGGATCAAAGATTGAGCCGATGAGCTGCCATTCGCCCTCTAGAGATGCCAAACAAGCATCAGAGTTCTCATGAATCTAATGCATATCTCCTTGGTTTATAGTATAGTAACCTCAATCCCAGTTAAAATCGAGATGAAGTCCTTGAGATTCACAATGAATCCAAGTCAAAGGGACCCCCGAGTACTAAAGAGCAGTTCAAATAGCTTGAATAATCTTTAAATGTATCAGCAGCGCATGGTAAGAGCTTAGAATAGTAGTGTCAAGCATCAGGAAGTTCCCGTCAAAGGCCAAGGACCTGATTCCAAAGCAAGTATAGCCTACCGACACTGACCTAAGGGGAAAATTCTATCCAAATGGGAAATACCTCGAGCAACTAGAAAGGTACTCAGCACAAGGGGCATAGTTATCGATGGTAGCGAGTTCATAAACCCTTTATATTAAAACAGGTCGAAGTGTTGTCATATCTAACCAAAAAGAATCAAATCTAAAAAAGCGGCACATAAAAAATATATATGAATCAATCACCCTGCGAGTGATCCTCTCTTACCTGGGCAAAAATCAAGGTTTATCCCGTTGGTCGGTATTCTACAAACTGGTCAGGCAAAAGTTAGGGTGCAAAATAGCCCGCTAGACTGAAAACCAGAAAAGGGCGGTCTAGGCAAAAGTCAGGGCAATGTAAGCCAAGAGAGTGTGTTGGCTAGAAAACCTTCATAGGCTAGTTCGCACCAAAGTTTGGGTTAGTAGAAATGGTTATCATCATTATGTACTCAAACTTACTTCATTTAATGGAAATGTCATTTTATTGAATCCTTTATGTTTATGCTTGAATGAATATATTGGGCCCTAAAGGCAAAATGTTGCAAGTAAGTTGAACGTAGGGTTCTGTGCAATCAACCGAATTCCTCAAAACAAAAAAAGGATAACAAAAGGAAAAAATTGAGATAAAATGAAAAGAAGTGAGGTCTATGCAAAAGCCAGGGAAGTTTGCTAGATTGAAAACCCGAAAAGGGCGGTCCAGGCAAAAATTTGGACATAAAAAAGAAATGATCAAAGTCTGATAGGCCCATCTCAATGTTTAGGTCTATGCAAAAATTAAGACAATCAAAACAAAGATAAATGACTTTCATCAATCACATCGAGATATCTGCATTATCGTCATCATCATCAGAAGGCCTGAATACATTCTCCAATCTAGTGGATTCAAAGGGCTCAAATTCGTTCTCTACTCATGTCCACATAAATCTCAACCATGACCAATCATCTCCAGTCTGCAATCTCCTGAAACCATCCTTAGTAGAATTCATTGGTAGTGATAGCATCCAGTCATTTGTTATTTAGAATCTTGAACTTCACTTCATGCACACCCCTTGTCTTCGACATGCTCAATCCAACAATCAATTTATAGTCAACTCACCATAGATTCCCTAATTCTACACCAGGGGCATTCCCACCTGATCTGTGCGACATCCCTGATTCCCCATCAAGGGCATCTAAATCTGATCTATACAGCAATGCAATTCTATAAATTCTCTCTTCAAGCAAGTCAATCTATCTCCAATCGAAGTCGATCAAGCAAGTCAATCAATCATCTTGAAGATGATCAGCCCGAATATCTCAAGCATTCATACATTCATGCATAATATTCATAAAATGTCATGTCTATTATTCTATGTTAAGTTCTATAGGAAACAAAGCACAGAAAAGTATCCTCGAGCCATACGCTAGACCTCCAAATAAAAACTTATATCAAGGGGCATCTTAGAATTATTTTTAATCCTAAATTCTAGGCCGCGCCCGAGGGACATGTCAACTAATACTATTATTCCATTTTTATTGCTTAATTGAAGGGGAAAAAATATTTTTGTTCCGCAAAATCAATTAAACAATAAAAATGCAATCTATATCATTTACTGATGCTTTAAAACTTTCTTGATAGGTATACCATGTGGCAATCCAGATGGACAACCAACTTGATGGATCCTAAAATTAGAACTCAGATTTTCCCCCAAGGGCACCTTACCGCATATGCCCAGGGGTGCATCGATGTAATCATCAAGCGCATCTCAACATATTTCCTAAACTGATGTCAAAGATAGAGAATATAAGGGGCATACCAACTAGACCCGATGGACACCTCAGCAGTTCTCCGGACTCCCAAAAATCCTAGCTCAGCTTTTAGTTTGTTCTCCCGTTTCAATTGCTTAATTGAAGGGGAAAATTTTTTTGTCTCGACAAAATCAATTAAGCAACAGAAACATAGCTCTCAATATCTACTAATTTCTCAAATTTTATTCATGACAGGTCTGTTTATGGCAAACTCAGAAGACAACCGATTGAAGAAAGTAATCTATATCAACAGTTTCCATAATGGAGCAAAGCAATACCATTCTATGGGGCATTTAATCCTCGACTATGTTATGGTGATGTAAGGCAACCAACAGTCTATGTCGGAGTTTCTATAATAGAGCATCGTAATGCCATTCGACCGGGTGTTCAATCCTTGATTATGTTATGGTGACATAAGGCAACCAGCAGTCTATATCAGAGTTTTTGTGATGAAGTAGCGCAATGCCGTTCGACCGGGCATTTAATCATCGGTTATGTCATGGTGAAGTAAGGCAACTAGCTGTCTATATCAGAGTTTCTATAATGGGGCAGCGCAATGCCATTCGATCGGGAGTTCAATCCTCGGTTATGTTATGGTGATGTAACAAAACCAGCAGTCCATATCAGAGTTGCTATAATGGAGCGTCGCAATGCCATTCGACCGGGCATACAATCCTTGGCTATGTTATGGTGATGTAAGGCAACCAGCAGTTTATGTCAGGGTGTCTATAAGGCAACCAACAATCTACTTCAAATTCGTTAGGGGCAATGAAGGCAATACCGAATCAAAATTTCTAACTCAACATGGTTCTTCATAGGTCTATTTATGGCAATCCTAGAAGACAACCAATTTGAGAATCCGCACCTCAGGTATAACCTCATATCACTCACTCTTTCATGAAATCATATTTGACCCGTCAAATGGTAATCTCATGAGGGGCAGCCTGTGAGCACGGGCTTTTCGGTGACCTACGAAATGACGATGACTTTTTCCTTTAGCCTTTTATGGATCTGTTGTTCTACCCTTTAGAACTAAATTATGCTTGGTAAGATTCTATTGACAAATCTATGCCTTTGACCACGATTAAAAATAATTAAAAGGCATATATAATTAATCATTTTCTTTCTCTCGCATGAAGTAATTTGTTTTGCAATTTTCTATGAGATCTAAGCATTTTTAGCAAGTCTTGTTTATATATTTGGATTCTAGACTCTCTAAGCTTTCCAGAATATCAAGAATTACCTTAATCAAATAACCGTTGTAAAAGGTAAGTGCGATCAAAGTCCTCCTTTTGCTCATCAGTGCCCCTACTCCAGCGACGGCTGCCAGCGCCGTCACCGGACAGGCAGATCACATGGTCCATGTGGTGGGCCATATGAGCCATGAGGTAGGCTGCATGGTTCATGCGGCCTAGTGCGGTCTCCCATAGATGGGACGTTGTGTGTGGCCTGACCTAGACCACGTCATATGACGCGGCCTTGGCCAGGTGACCCCCTCCCCTTGATTTTTTTTCAGGTTTTTCTTGCTCTACAAGTTGGGTTTTGTGATTTTTATGTCAAATTCAAATATTTGGAGGATTAATTATGAAATTTATGCTTACTAGAGTCTATAAAACCCCAAAAAAATCAGATTTGAGGACTTTTGGCTCATCTTGAAAAGAAATTCAAATTTTAGCAATTCTTAGGCTTTTTAGGGAGGGAGCTTTATAAAGCTATGGAAATTCAAATATTCTAGTTTCCTAGGCTTTATTAGGCTTAATTTCTAGTTTAAAATATTAAAATTAACTAAAAATCTTAAGTAAAACTAATTTAAATAGGATTTAGGGACTTTTCCTTACAAATCACTAAATCCCTTGCTAAATCGATTACTGTTTTTCAGTATTTCCATCACAAATTTGTCAAAAGCTCACCAAAGGTTGATTCGAGTCTCAAGAGTGGATTCACAGCCTTTAGGCAATTTTCTGAGTTCCAATCTTTTGCCTTAAGTTATTTATTGCTGTTTGTTGTGTTCTGGTTGGTTTTCTAGGCATTTGGCCCCTATTTTCGATTTTTTTGTGGCTTTCCAGCGAAGCACCGCCTGACCACTATGGCGACTAGTAGGTCGCCTGAGCAACTTTGCTGGCTGACACAGCGAGTCGGCCTACGTGTCGCTTAGTAGGCCTACGTGTTGCTCAAGTGTCCACACTTTTTCGACGGATTTTCTTGGGTTTTTTCCCCAAGCTGAAAATTCAAAGTTATTTTAGCATTTTTAGTCCAAATCTATTGGAACAATTCAGGAAACGACTTGAAATATCAATAATCTTGGGTTTTCGTGCATAAAAAGTCTGTTCTGGCCTGTTTAGACACTTTTTCCAGTTGGCCACTTCAGTGGGCAGTAGGCCGACTGAGTGACACCTAGGCCGACTCACTGAGCTGGTCTATCGTATCATTCAAGTGGCCTACGACCTCACTGAGTCGGCCTACTGGCCAAAAATGCCCAAATGGTCCCTGCTTGTTTTATTTTGTGTTTTTAGCTCTGTTTTATCATTTTCTTGCGTTTTAGCCCCCGATTTTCAACCAAAAAATTCACGAAAATCACATATAACCTATAATATCATAATATATTTTTTAATATATTTTTCATGATATTCTAATTATTTAATTGGTTAAATCACCTTTTAATGGCCTAAAAATGGGGTTTTTAGCTAAATAAAATCTTTTATAATAGTTAAAAATTCCAAATTTTTTTTTCTGTATTTCCCTTATTATTTTAGGTTCTTTCGTTTATTTTATTTACTATTAGATTTTTTAGATGCTCATTTAAATGCCCGATAATTGTGTTTTAGCCCCAAAAAAATCCTAAAATATGCTTTTACCTTTTGTTTGCTTTATTTTCCGCATTTACTTATTTTTTGCATTATTTATGATTATTCGTATATATTTATTCGCTTTATTTACTTTTTCGCATTAGAAAAATGTATAGGTATTTGTAAAGCCATGTAATAATTTATTTTCGTGCTTTATTTACTGCTTTTGTGTAATGTATGGCTATATAAATCAAAAACTCCAAACATTAATCGGATTTAAATCGCATAAGAACTAAAGTCGCCCTTATTAAAACTTAAACGGTTTGATTTAAAAATTGAAAAGTAAGCAACATCATCTGAACTTGGAATCTCTGTTTTAAGGTACAGTCTAACCACCTAATAGGAATACCGTACCCAAGTTCTCGGTGGATCTTAACCGGGTGACTCTATTTTCAAATACTGGATTACAAGTCTCGTGTCCCTTAACATGAAAATTGGACTTAAATTCTACTTCAACATTGATTTTATCAATCCATCATATATCACGCTAAAATGAGGATCAATCTCTCGGCCCGCTTCATAGCTTCCATTATTTTCCCCCGTGCTATGCATCTCACGTGGTCCCTAGTGGAGAAAAGGTCGTTCGCTCACATCTGCCTAAACAGATTTTATGGTAGGTGATCCATACTATTTTTAGGAGAAATCAGTCATGAATGCAATTTATTTCATCCAGACTCGATTTCCCCTTATAAGTAGAGGCTTTTAACCTTATTTCAAAGGGGGAACACATATACAAGAAAAAGCCAATTAGAAAAGAAATTATAGCATAAAGTTTATGACATTCTAGCAGTTTTTATAAGAATAGAAAGGGTATAGTTGAGGTATAGAAGGTATAAAATAGGGAGAAAACCCATTCCTTATGGTTTTGTCCATATTTTATTCATTTCTAGCTTCATCTATTAGGACGTGGGGGAGGTTCTGACCACACAAATGCTCACCTAAATAGTCCTAAAATAACCACTTCATCATCTACTTTAGCTAGGCTCTCTCTTAGCATATGGATCACTTCAAACTGGATTCACATCGCAAGGGTAAGCTCTTGAGTTTCAGAGAGACTCATATCTCATTTATTTTATCATTATTTCTCATATTCTGATCCATCTATGTAAAGTTTCTGCCTTTTGTTGAACTAAGGTTCTACCCGAGACCAGGCAGGACCTGTGCAGGTCCCCCTATACCCATACGGGTCCCCTCTAGCACCCGTACAGGTCCCACCTACCCGTACAGGTACTGGCCCCCAGATAGAACCCAAAGTTCCCCTTTAACCTCTAAAGTCAATCTAACACCACCATCTGCCATGCAATCATTTTTACTAATAATCTGGTAAATCAACCCACAAAAGTTAAAATGTGTTTTCATAACAAAATACATTGAAGTCCAGTTATTTCTCACCAATCCTACAAGCCTTTTAGGCACTATCGATCGCAAAACCGCCACGCTAACATAATCACATTTTTCTTAACAAAATGTTGGGTTATGATGTGCTGTAGACTATGCTAATCTTTGTGGATGCAGGCAAATTTATTTTATTTTATTTTATAACTTAGAAAAAATGTATACGTTCCCTTGCAATTCCCTGTTTTCCCCCGATTTTAATTTTTATTCCCCTAGTTATTGGTTATACATTATTGTAACTTGTAAATGCGTGAATCTAGTGGAGAAAAATAGGATTTCCATAATAATTCCCTGAATGATGAAAAATAAACCGGTTTTAGAAAGCGAATGTAATTTTGAATTAACTAAATGAGAAATAAGTGACTCATCCGATACCTGAATCTTTGATCTAAAAGGTATGAGTCTCCTGCCCAATGGGAACCATACCAAAACTCTTTCCCAAGTAGACAACTTGGGTGGCGACTCTATCATTTGTATCGAGATTTGGGTCTCAATTCTTACATTCATAAAATTGGTTAAAATGTGCAAACTTGAACTAAATGATTTCATCACGCCTAAATAAATCAACCAATCACCCTAGTAGGCCCCGCCACAAGGTGCTAAGGGGGACCCACACATCATCAATAACTCATAGTGATGACTCTGCTAAGGAATTAATCTTTTAACTTGTGAAAATTTTGGTTTGTTTTAAAAGCTTAAAAGATTAAGATGATCACCCAAATCATTTACTTAATTCAACCCATTTTCTTCTTCATCGTTTGGGAAAATTATTACACTTTATCTTCTCATCTCATTCTCTCTAGCTAGACAGGCTCTTCTTCTAGAGCTAGGTTAAGGTGCCCTACTTTTTCTGCGAAACTTGCGAAAGTGTCACTCATGCCCGACAGGAATTGAGGACACTATAGTGGGTGGAGCACTCATTGTCCTCTCCCTCCAAAAAAGGCTTGGTGCGATGGAAACCTACTATGTTAAGTTCCATTACATCCCCAAGCCATTCTTATTGAAAAGCCATAGAATTTTATCCTCTAGGTACCTTTTTCCGGTAATATTAGACTAGGTCGCCATTTGTTATCCTCATGGTAATCAAAGGAAAATACCTTCAAAATTAGAGGGAGGAATAAGGTTGGAGGACACGTTTCACATGTACTGTGTTGTATTTTCCCTTATAATTAACCCACCATACATTATTGTAATCTAGGCATGCATACCACATCCCATGCATGTACTGATATTTTGGTTTCTACCTCAGTTCAAGGCAAGAACCGACGATCTCATCTAGTCCTCATCCCAGTCCACCCAATGGCTCAATTCTGTCAATCTGTCTAGCCAACAAACCCAACACTCATCGTAGCGAGTAGTGGGTCTCCCTTATTTCATGGGTTTACCCTATGGTATGACCCACGACCAAAAAACTCATCCTATGACTCTCGATGACATCTCACCTTGGGAAACAACTCTTTTGAAGATCTTTAGGAAGCCAAGGAAGTATGGGTTGCTTGATCTTCTCCGGCCATATGTTCAACCAAAGACTAAAGAAAAGGGCAACTTTTGTTTGTACTATGTCAGCTCCAGTCACCCAAATGAAGTATGTGAAGGTCTCCCCAAAGCTATCATAGTACAAATTATTAAAAGGAAGATTTGTAAATCCAGGAAAAGCGGCGAGGAAATAGCCATGATCAACTCAGGGTTAGAATAAGCTGAGGTATGGAAGCGCATCCTAGAAACTAAGAAAGCATGGGAAGAACCCTCAATATTCGATCTTATAGCTATCAAGAATGGAGTGAGGAACCCATCCATGATTATTTCCAGAGGTGGTTAACGGTGTTGGTAGCTTTTAAAAGGAAGCCTCATGAGAAAGAATTAGCTGATCAATTCATGTTTGGGCTATCTTCCTACCTCTGTAAGATAGCTTTCGTGATAGCATACATGACCACTCCTAAGAATTATGAAGCAGCCATAGAAGCGAAAAAGTGTTCCAAGAAAATGGAGGACAGTGACCCATCAAAGATTGAAGTAGACAAGGCCATCGATACCCTGACTACTTCAATATATACTATATTATGCTTGGGGGATAAGAAAAAGACACCTATTTGAGAAGCCTTGAAGAACTTGGCCCAAGTCACAAGAGAAAACATGGATGATGTCCGTGACCTAACTCGCATTCTAATGACTGACCAGGAAGACCCTCCGCCTATGGAGGATGATAATGCAATCATATGTAATGAAAATGATGTTGCCTTTCGGCATCCTAATGATAATCATACAAATTTTGCTTACTTATTTGATGTTTTGCCTGGTAGCACCATGCATTCATCGGACCACACATATAACATTTTTAGCATTGATGACATTAATTTCAATACTAAGGAAGCTCCAAAAATGGTAACAACATCTAATGACTTAACAGCTATTGAAAAAAGAGAGATGATAAAAGTGCTTAGAAAATATGTGAACGCTTTCTCTTGCTCTTATTATGACATGCCTGGGGTAGATCACCAAATTTCTTAGCATCATAGCCCTACCGATGCTAAGTTCAAGCCAGTCAAATAAAATTTGGGAAGGTTATGTCCTGAATGGGCTGACAAAATAAAAGCTGAAGTTACTAGATTACTCGAGGCTAAATTCATTGAGGTAACTGAGTATCCAACATGGTTAGCGAATGTGGATCCTGTTCCAAAGAAGGATGGAAAAGTTAGAATGTGCGTTGACTTCCATGACTTGAACAAAGCATCTCTAAAAGACAATTTCCCATTTCCTCATATTAACGTAATAATAGATAGTGCTGCAAGAGCCGTCATGTACTCATTTTCAGATGGCTTCTCTGGATACAATCAAATTCTAATGGACATTATCGACAAGGTCAAGACAACTTTCATTATGGAATGGGGCGTATACTGTTATAAGATAATGCCTTTCGGGTTGAAGAATACAGGGGCAACTTAATAAAGTATTGTGATAGCCTTACTGTATAAAATAATCCATAAAGAGGTTGAGGTTCATATAGATGATAGGTTGGTAAAGTATAACACAAGGGAAGAGCATTCTAAGATTTTAGAGAGAGTCTTGACAAGGATTGAGAAATGTAACGTGCGTTTGAATCTAAAGAAGTGTGTGTTTAAGGTTACTTCTGGAAAACTCTTAGGCCACATCATTAGTCAGAGGGGAATTGAGGTTGACCTCAACAAGGTTAAAGCTAATCAAGAAATGCCTATTCCTAGAACCGAAAGGGAAGTCAGGTCATTTCTTAGATGGCTTCAGTACGTGAGTCATTTTATTGCTAAGTTAACACCGGTTTGCAAACCAATCTTCAAGTTGTTGAGAAAGAAGCACCCGATATAATGGAATGAACAATGCTAAATAGCCTTTGATAAGATAAAAGCTTACCATGTGAATCTGCTAGCCCTAAAACCTCCGATGCCCGACAAGCCATTAGCTCTCTTTTTGGCTATAGAGTAGTCGGCTGTTGGTGCGCTGTTAGTCCAAGAATAAGAATATAAGAGCAAGGACACCGTCTACTACTTGAGCAAGAAGTTGTTAGAATATGAGACAAAATGCATAGTAGTGGATAAGACGTGTACTACGATGGTATAGCTAACCAAAAAGTTAATGCATTACTTCCAATCTTACAGAATTCAAGCAGTTGCCAAGGTAGACCGAATGAAGTATCTTTGTCAATCCCCCACATTGGCAGGGAAACTCTCCTATTGGTTTTTATTACTGTCTGAATTTGATATTGATTATATCATAAAGATGGTCATCAAGGGGAGAGCAGTGGCTGAATTTTTAGCAAGTCAACCCATAGAGTCTGATTATGTTAAAAACCTAGATTTTCGCGATGAGAAGTTAGCAGCAGTGGAAGTATAAAAGGCCGAATGGATCATGTAATTTGATGGAGCAACGAATTGAAAGGGTGCTGATCTTCAGGTAATAATCATTACACCTCAAGGAGAGGTTATCCCACTAAGCAAATGATTGGAATTCCCAATCACTAATAATGGAGACGAATACAAAGCTTGTCTCTTTGGTCTTGATGCTCTATTAAAAGTAGGAGCGAAGAAAGCTAGGGCGATGGGAGATTTTGCACTAGTTATAAAGCATGTTGTATGATAATTGGAAATAAAAGAAGGGTCACTCAGGCCATACATGGAAGTTGTTTGGGAGTTGTCAGTACAGTTTAGTCAATGCTTCTTCCAATATATATATAGGGATGAGAATAAGATGGCAGACTATTTAGATACCTTGGCCTGAATATGGGAGGGAGAAGAGACTCAACCTATCCTTTCGCTAGTAATAGAAATGGCTCATTCACCATTTCATGAAAAGGTTTGGGGTATGACTATAGAGGAGACAAAGGCTTATTAGTACGATGACATTAAGAATTTTTTGAAAGAAGGAGAATGCCCCGGACAGTTATCAAGTTTAGATTGCATGACCCTCAAGAGATTGGCAACACAGTTTAGACTAGTTGATGAGGATCTCTTTAAAAGAACACCTGAAGGTTTATTGTTGAGATGTTTAACAAAAGAAGAGGCAGAAAAGGTAATGACATATGTGCATTCAGGGGATTGTAGCTTGCGTATGAATGGAATTGCTTTTGCTAGGAAGATTCTCAAAATAGGGTACTTCTGGACCACAATGAATGCCGATTGTGTTGACAACGTCAGGAAATGTCATGAATGCCAGATTTCTGGGGATATATAACATTTACCCTTGTCCGAACTTCACAATTTATCTACTCCTTGGCCTTTCTCGGCATGGGGGATAGATATAATCGGTGAAATTCGGCCATCATCAACCAATGGACATCGATTCATAATGGTCATGGTTGATTATTTTTCAAAATAGGTAGAGGCCAAATCTTACACTAGTGTCACCGCCAAGAAAATGGCCAAGTACATAGAGAATCATATTTTTGCTTGTTATGGGGTTCTACACCATGTGGTAGTCGATAATAGGGTTCAGCTTCAAGGGGCCACGACCTAAATATTTGAGAAGTTCAACGTCGAGCATCACAGATTGTCTCTATATAGACCATAAGCTAATGAGGCAATTGAGGGTGCTAATAAGTCAGTCAAGAGGATTTTGTCTAAGACAGTGACTACCTATAGGGATTGGGCTACTAAACTTCCGTTTGCAGTTTGGGCATATAGAACCAGCGTAAGGGCACCCACTAATTAGACACGTTTTTCCTTGGTATATGGAATGGAAGCCATGTTACCTGTTGAAATAGAAGTACGATCTCTATGAGTTGCACTCAAACCTCGGTTGAAAGAGTTAGATTGGGCAAGAGCTAGATACGAACAATTAAATGCAATAGGTTAGAAGCGGCTCAAAGCACTTGACCACCTACAGATGTGCCAGCAGTGCATTGCTCAAGCTTACAATAATAGAGTCAAATACCTGAATCAACCTCTCGAGGCAAGTGATCTAGTTCTCAAGCAGCTTTGCCAAGTCAACACTGATGCTGGGGACAAGTTCAAGCCTAATTGGGAAGGACCATTTGTTGTTAAGAAAGTCTTTGGCAAGGGAGGAATCAAACTCATAAACATGGACGGAAATGAGTTCATGAATCCAGTGAATCAAGATACGCTTAAGCGTTATCATGTCTAGGTCAAAAGAACTAAATCACATAAAAGCAGCACAAAGAATAAAAAGAAATAAAAGAATAAATCACCCGACGAGTGGTCCTATACCACTCAAGCAAAAATTAGGGTGCAACCCGCTGATTGGTAATGCATAAACTGGTTAGGCAAAGGTTACAGTACTCAAATGTAAATAAATCTCGCTAAGTTGAAAACCTGGAAACGGCGGCTTAGGAAAAAGTTAGGGCATTGGGAAAAATTGTCAGTTGCTTTCTGGAAAATCTATAAAAAGACCTGTAGGCAGTAAGAGTTAACCATTGGAAAATATTAGTATTGCCTATGTGCTAAAATTAATCTCATCAATGAACATGTTGAGATTTGCTAAAAAGTTTGGTCTTATGAATGCATGCATGTCTTAGGTAAGATAATCAAGGGTACGTGAACATCAGTTTTTCTCTGCATTTTATGCATCTTTGTTGTAATCTTTAATGCGCGTACATTATTCAACAAAAGACAAAAATACTGATAAGCCACAAAAGAAATAAGGTTTATGCAAAATTTGGAAAATGTCTGCTGGATTGAAAACCCAAAATGGCGGTCCGGGAAAAAGTTAACATGAAAAGAAAATAAAGAAAAAGCCTACTGAATTGAAAACCCGAAAGGAAGAAAGAAAAGTTCGCTAAACTAAGACGTCAAGGAAGAGTTCAAGTAAAAATCAGGACAAAAAGAAAAGAAGATAAATGTTTGATAGGTCATCTCACACTGAGTTGCCTATGCAAAAAGGAGAACACAATTCAAAACCGCTAGGTTCATTATTTATGATAATTAGGACATCATTTGTAATTGCCATGTCTCATAACTAGGATTCCTCGAACTTAGTTCTCTGATTGTGGAATAACAGGATAGAACATATCCCCAGAAGAGCTAATTTCAACTAGCCAACCTTGGCAACTCGGGTCAGTTGCATTGGGCTAGTTCATTACGATCATGAACTTGGAGTGTTCAATGGTTAACTCACTCACTCATTATACACGCTAAATGGGCTTTATTAATTATGTCAAAGGGTAACATGGTTTACTAGATAATGATATTCAATGGTTTCAGTTCAAAAAAAGAAGGTTCAGCATGCATAAAGTTCAAAGTAATAAAAGTAGTCTGTAAATAGAATCTAGGTTTACATCAAAATAAGCCACGTAGGGCCAAAAATGTCAAGAGTCCAGAAAGTAATAACCACAGCCTAATCTAAGCTATTGGGGGTCCCATCCCTAGCAGTCCTCTTGTGTCTGGTCTTGTATATCTGCTAGCAAATCGTCCATGTCTATCATCATATGATCTTCTGCCCCATCAGCATCCGCAACAGGTAGATCAGGAACCTTGACTTCTAAAGCCCCTACTATACTCCCAACTGTAATATCAGTCTCTATTACTCAGCGCCCTACCGCCTCCTTAACTCTAGCTGCCCGAGCCACCACTGATGCCACTCAATATGCTAAGCTATCATCACCAGACATAGAATTAGATGGCTTAGGTGTCTATTTATCCTCAGTCATCTGGGCCAGCTGGCCCTGCAACACCTTGACCTCAGCCCTCGCCCGATCAGTCTCTACTCTAGCTCATTCATCCTCAGTAGTGGCTACTCACAATTTCTCCTCTAGAAATCTAGCTCGCTCCTTAGAGGCATCCAAATCTTGGGTGGACTTATCTTGCTCCATAGCAAATAGAGTCTATAATGGAAATCATGAGATCAGTACATATATATAAATGTCATGGCAAACAACATGCATAGTTTGTTCAATTTTACAGGTAAAAGAAACTTACAGAGGCTAGTTCATCCTAAAATAGCAATAGGTCCTGGATAGAGAAGAAGCCTCTAGCGATCCTCTTCACCTCAGACACAGTCACCAGAAAAGAAAAATCACATTAGAATAGAATATCCTAAGTGATTATTATAAGAATGAGTACAAAGGCCATGAATTCCTCACATGAGTGGAGCTAGATGGAGTAAAGCAGATAGGATGGACCGACTCCTTGAGATCCTTGGCAGCTCTGTTCCCCAAATGATATAGGAGCCGGAAGAAAGTATATCTAACTCTCCCGAGAGGACTCCCTCTCTCACACCCCCGATTCATTGGTGGCTCAGGCTTAGCGAGGGAAGTAGGCAGGCCTCTTCCTTTGGAGGCAAGAGCTATAACATTGTATAATTACACTCAGGTTCATAGTCAATTTCTGGAAAGTAACGAAAGAATTCACAAAGGCAAAGTTAAGAAAATATCTAAGAAGAAGGCGTAGTAGACCTAGCTAGGCCATCACTGCTCTAAACCACGAAAGGACCCTCGTGACCACCCCACGGTCCACCCGTATCATAATCATTATCATCATCACCATCAATATTGCTCCAGTGGAACTCGAGTGGGATGTCCTTGAAATGAATCCTTTCACACGGCGGAAGGAGCAAAGAGTCGATGAACTCAGTATAGGAGCCCCCCATAAACATCACTTGGGCCCCATCACGCAATAGGTATGGCCCTTGATCCATCTCAGGCATCAAATTAGGCTAAAAGACTCCCACTAGGACAAGAGGAGGGATTGGTCTCTCCACAATGGCACTGGTCCTCCAGTCTCGGACCCTCTCACATAAATGCCACTCCAGGGTGAGCAGAGACTCCAACACAAAGTGGCAATCATCCACGCTAGCCCGCATCCGCTCGATGTCTCCATGTATAACCATCCTCTCCCACGGGTCTTGAATAACCTGTACAAAGTAAATGGACTATAAATATCATGATTTTGTAAATATATTTTCTACAAACAGTTGTCAAAATGTAAAATACAGGTTTAGTATGAGAAAAGTTTGCCAAATTAGAGCACAGCTGGCGGAGGAAGTCCCTACACTCTGATATGGTGATAGCTTCCTACTGCCAAGGCCCCATCCACCTTGAGATAATATGAGCCAACTCAGGCTACTCGGGCAAACCTGGCCTAGGGATAAATTGATTCTCAAAGGCCTAAATATGCAAAATAAGGTGATGTTAGTTACAAAGTAGTTCGAGTAAAGGGTTAAAGCACAAGAGATTAATTTAGGAATTACTAGTAGGATTAGATGGAAAATTTTGTGCTCCAACTGCTAGCCTCTATTAGATATGATATATGTCCTAGAGGCAATTAAGGCGATATATCTTAGTTAGTTTTATTTGTACGAACAAAGTTATATTAATAAAGGTATTCTTTTGTTATATCAATGACTTTGAAAATATATTATCACTGGCTTAGAATATATTCATTGATGTATTTGCAAAGTCCATGACATAATCATAGCATGAATTGCATGGGCATAGTGGGACTACATTAGTGAGAACTGGTTCGTGTGCAATTATGATTTATCTAAATATCCCTAGTCGTAGTATCATCAAGACTGGGCATTGATGAATGCGGATAGACTAGCATGTGTCGTCATACCTCTTGAATTTGATTCAGAGTATCATATCTCCAGTGCTAGAGGGTGGTACCTGGGTTAACACATGAATGTATTTAGGGAGATACATTGGAGACCACTATGAGACAACGCTCGGTAAACTATATTATATGTTGGTGTTTTAATCGTCTCATTGCAATAGCAATATAAATATCCTTAGACCAGAGATACTAGTTACCTTATTCAGATGTTGGTATACTTTGGATTATACCTATATATTCTATAGACTGGATGATACGGATAATTACGTGCATAGTTTATGTTTGTCCGTTGGTAAGCTGAGTAGTCAAGATGGAATCTATCACTCCACTATAGCAATATAAGTGAGATGTACCTTGCCACTTATTATAAGTGACACACTCGTAAACCTCTTATCAGAGTATGAGTTGATAGGATGGGATCCTGATCAACACATTAAATGGTTGAGTAATGTACTTTAGCAGCAAGACTAAACTACTGGGGTAGCTATTATAGCTACTAGTGGACTAACACTTAAATCGAGTCCTAAAACTATTTGGTACTTAATAGTTGATAGAAGGAGTGAATTATATTGAAACTATTGCCGAACCAAGATTAAGTGACAATGCACATGACGTTTCAAATATTGAGGGGTCATATGCCTTTGCTAGAGTTCCACTATGACCGATCAAAGTAAATGGATTCCATAACGGTCTAGAGCTATAAGCCAGTGAATTCCTAAAAAGGGATTAACCCAGGTCAAACTTTTGGCGGTGTGGTATTACGTGATCCTATAAGGTCACACAGTTCGAGTTACGATCGAGCTATATAATGGACTGTCAGACTAGGTCTAACCTAGAAGAGCAAGGAAATATGGTTAGACCATAACACATTTGTTAGACCAATATTCCTTTGATGGACCAATGAACCTGATAAATAATAAGGAGGTTAAAATAGTAAAAAAGGGAAGTAGAAACACAAATGGAGCGGGGTTCAAGGAACCTGCACGAGTGGATTTGCACATGCACTATTGGACATTAAATGCACAAGATCTGTGCGCGGGCCAGTGCACAAGTGCACAAAGGCCCATAGGCCTTGTGCAAGCGGGCTGCCTTTGGCAGCCCGCGATGTGCATTGTGCAAGCCCAAAGTGGGCTGCGCAGGCATGCAACCAACAAGGGCTTCTATGGGCTATGCTGGACGTATAGGTCTCGGGCTTGCGCATCGCGTAGAGCATAGACCACTAGCGGGCTGCGGATGCCCACGTGGCTTGTGCTCCTATAAAGGCCACAACCCTAGCGGGCTGGGCTTGCACTCCAGTTCAAGCCCAGCCACACTACTGGTCGCCGGCTCGTAGTTTTAGGGTTTAATTGGATAGCTTGCCCTCCAAGCAAGCTCTCCAGTGTTTGTGTTAAACTGTACTTTTGGTTTTAATTAAATATACTTAATTGCCCTTTTTATTTTAATTCTAATTGGTTGAGGGCAGGGAATTTATTTTCCTTTTCCTAACCATTATAAATAGAAACCTCCTTCTTCATTATCTTTCGTTCTGAATTTAATAATCCCTCTCTTGCTCTCTTATTCTCTTAGTTGTTCTGATTCCTATAAGTAATCCGTCGAAAGACGTATTTACTTAGAATAGAAACTAAGGGAATTTCTTCTAGAATAAATTAGTACGGAAGATCTAGCTATCTTCCGCTCTTTTATTGGTTCTTCCTTTCTAGAAGGTTTTGGTCGGTGGTGCTCGTATGGACTATTTATGGAGGGCTTCTACTTTAGAGTGTGTGCACATAGCTGAGGGGTCTTTCTACCGGTTACGGGATTCACGATTCAACTGGTAAGCGGTTAAATTATTTTTAGGTCCTTTTAACAAGTGTTTATGACCTAGAATAATTTAAGACTAGCACTATTATCAATCATGCCATGCTTACGAGATCCAGGGAACTAGATTAAATTTTTGAATTTCTGCTGCTCCTATTTTATTTGCTAAAACCCTTAATCTAGAGCAATAGTGGTATCAGAGCCTTCCTAATGTGATTGTATGATTGACTAGAAATATGTTAGGTCTGAATTTCTATGAAATATTTTCGAGTATGCTATGCCATGCCTAGGAATTTATTTCTTGCAATAGAAAATGCTGTGATAACTAGATTAAGTGTTGCTTAAACTTAGTCAGGGTAGTTATCTAAGGATTAACAATGTTTTACTTGAAATTGTAAATGCTTTAATTTTTGAATTATTTGGAATAATTCTGGAATTAGAAAAGAACGAAATCTTTAACTCAATTAGTCAATGGTTAATTGAGTTAGAAGGGCCAATGTTTATTCTAGCAAGGATTGGACTTGGCTTCTCACTCACTTCAAGGGGACCTCTCCTACCTGGGAATTCTTATCGGTTCTACATTTTAATTAACAAGGATACTTTTTAAATTAGTTGATTTCTAGTATAATGAATTGGACTCATTATATGGTTTTACAAATGAAAGTTTAAATTGTTAAATTAAAACTTATAAGCATAGGTGTAAGAAATTGAACAATGAATCCCCTTGGTTGTTTTGCATGCTATATGGAGTCTTGGTATGATGGAATGATTATGAATTACCAGTTGAGCATGACCCCTTTGTTGGGCCTACTAATTCCTTGTATCCCTGAATTAGTTATAGTTTCATAATCATGTCCATGTAAGTCCTAGATTAGGCGAGACCGGTTGCACCAAGAAACCCTCATTAAAATATTAAGATAAAATTAGCATTCCTAAAAATCGAAGTATGATTCTAGGCCTTTTCATTAAATAAATTGCTCATGCAAAGCATGCCTTCGTCTCTAACATTGTCTGTCACATGATTTGAGTTATGGTTAAGTCTTAACCAGACTAGGTTAGTTTTCCATAAAATCAGAGCTAATGTTAGGCTGGAGGCATCATTTGAGGAGTCATATGATAAGTTATACACATCCATTGGCTTGAACTCAAATGGATTAGCAATTGAATTAGATCCAAATGGACTAGATCCTCCTATAGCTATTAACTCGTGATAGCAGGGGTTAGCTTAGATGAGTTATAGATGCTACCTACTAAGGAGAATGGTTAGACCATGTTACCCGAAAGACAATAGAATGGGCTATTATGTTTTTGAATTGAACCTTGAACAAATAGTAGGAATACGTATTTAACTAAAAGACCTTAAATTAAATGCATGTACTAGAACTTAGTCTAAAGCAATAATTCTTTTCTTATATCTAGGTTGAATACGACTACAAACATAAACTTTCGCGCTATTCTTGAAAACAAATTAGATGTTACAAATCTTAGTGATTAGTTTAGGACGGTGAGTATAGTCCTCAGAGGCGAAGGCCTGGTTTATGTTTTGAATGAGCCCCTTCCTGATGAACTTGATGCTGGCAATCATGAGAAACGTGAGGCATGGAAGAAGGATAGGAAAGATCATGAATCTAGAACATGTTTAATGTTGGGAACCGTGAATCATGAACTTCAGAAACAGCATGAGAATGTGGATCTCAATACCATGATTCTCCATCTTCAGGAACTCTTTTCTGAGCAAGTAAGGACTGAGAGGTTTGTGACCTCGAGACTTTTGTTTGGTACTGAGATGCAGGCCAGTGCTTCAGCATCTCACTATGTTTTAAAACTTCTTGGCTATGTCGAGAAGGTTGGTCGATTGGGTTTTGTCATGGATCAGGAGTTGAGCATAGATCTCATTTTGAGTTCGTTCACTTATATTTATTCACAGTTTGTGACTAAATATTACATGAACAAGATTGATACGACAATCCTAGAATTGATCAACAGGCTAAAAATAGTAGAACCTAAGATCAAGCAAGATCAGAAAAATCTACTGATGGATCATAAAACCAAACCTTCAAAGGGTAAGACCCAGAAAAAGAAGGGGCTGAAGGCTAAGAAAAAGCTTAGTAAGAAGAAGAAAAATAGGAAAGGAGCTGGATGTTTCCAATGTGGAAAACTAGGACACTGGAAAAGTGATTGGCAGGCACCTGTCTTTGAGCATGTGAAGAAGAGCCCTCAGAAGCGAACTACTTTAGGTATGTTCATGATTGAAAATTTCACTATAATTAATTATAAGTCTACATGTGTATTGAATACTAGATTTGGTACTCATATCTATACTTCTGTGCAGGGGTTGAGGAACCGTAGAAGGCTAGCTAAAGGAGAGTTGGACCTAAGAGTTAGAAATGGAGCATGGGTTGCTAAATCAGCTGTAGGAATACATAGTCTCAAATTGCCAAGTCACCCAGTTTTAGAATTAAATAAATGCTATTGTATTCTGATTATTACTAGGAATATTATTTCTGTTGCATGTTTAGCAGCAAAAGGATTTGAAGTTTTGTTCAATAATAAAGATTGTCAAATTCATAAAAATACTGTTCTTTATAGCAATGGAGTTTTGATGGATGTCATATATGTTTTAAATATTAAAGCTGGAATTTTTAGTATGAATGATGCTAAGAGATTGAAATTAGATAAAGACAAATCATCCTACTTATGGCATTATCGTTTAGGCCATATAAACGAAACCCACTTAACTAAGTTATACAAAGGAGGTGAATGAGGCCCAATAGACTGGGAGTCTTTTGGGGCATGTAAACCTTGTTTATTAGGCAAAATGACAAAGAATCCTTTTAATGGTGAAGAGCAACGTGCCATAAGTATATTGGAAATAACACACATGGATGTATGTGGTCCATCATATGTGCGAGCACATGGAGGATTCATCAACTTCATATCTTTTATCGATGATTACTAACAATATGGGTATTTGTACCTTATTAGGCACACATCAGATAGTTTTGAAAAGTTTAATGAATATAAGAATGAAGTTTTGAGAAACAACTTGGAAAGAATATTAAGGCAATACGGTCAGACCTAGGTGGAGAATATTTAAGACTTTTATGATTATCTAAGGGATAATGGAATATTACCCCAATGGACCCCTCCTTATACTCCTCAGCATAATGGTGTGTCTCAGAGAAGGAATAAAACTTTGTTAGATATGGTTTGGTCCTTGATGAGCCAAGCAAGTTTTAATAAATCCTTTTGGGGATACGCACTTGAGAGCATAGTTTATATATTAAACCGTGTGCCCTTAAAATCAGTTGATACAACATCATACGAAAGGTGGTGTGGTAAGAAACCCTCTCTTTCTCACCTGAGCATTTGGGGATATCCTACCTATGTTAAAAGGACAATGTCAGACACACCAGGGAACTAGGGCTGACAAATGCTCGTTCATAGGTTATCTTAAAGAGATAGTAGGATATACCTTTTATGATCCTAAGGAATAAAAGGTGTTTGTTTCTAGGACTGCTCAGTTCCTTTAAAAGGAACACATGCTTGCAAAATCTAGTGGGAGCAACCTCGAATTTGAGGTTCAAGTAGGTGAACAAGATGATTAACTGATAATTCTTATGCCTGATACATAATAGAGTGTGATCGAGGAACAACCTGTTACACAACAACCATTGCGTATATCAGGTAGGGTTCCCAACGCTCCCAAAAGATATGGATTTTTCATCACGGATGATAAACAAATCTTTCTAATGGAGGATGATGAGCCTAACACCTTAGATTCTGATAAATGGTTAAAAGCCATGAAATAAGAAATGGATTCCATGTGTGAAAACCAAGTATGGAAATTGGTCGATGCACCTGATGAGGATAGACCCATAGGTTGTAAATGGATTTTCAAGAAGAAAACTGACATGGATGGTAATGTAATTACCTATAAGGCAAGGTTGGTCGCAAAGGGTACAGTCAAAAAGAAGGAATTGACTATGACTGGTAGCCATGCTTAAATCCATAAGGATACTCTTGGCCGTTGCTGCTCATTATGATTTTGAGATTTGGCAAATGGATGTGAAAACTGCTTTCCTAAATGGAAACTTAGATTGGGATGTATATATGATACAACATGAGGGTTTTACATCTTATAATGGCTCAAAGGTATGTAAGCTGCAAAGATCTAGTTATGGACTTAAGCAAGCATCTAGGAGTTGGAATATAAGGTTTGTTGATACGATGAAAGAGTTAGATTTTGTCTCAAATGCTTATGAGCCTTGTGTATATAAGAAAGTTAGTGGGAGTGCAGTTATTTCCTTGTCCTATATGTTGATGACATACTACTAAGAGGAAATGACATTTCTCTTCTTCAAATGGTTAAATCGTGGTTGTCAAGAAAGTTCTCCATGAAAGACCTTGGAGAAGCAGTATTTACACTAGGTATAAAGATCTATAGAGATAGATCCAAGAGGCTACTAGGTCTTTCATAACATATATACATAGACACGGTATTGACTAGGTTTAACCTTAAGCAATCAAGAAAGGGTTATCTTCCTATGTCTCACGGAATTAACCTTTCTAAATCCGAGTGTCCGGGGACACAAGAGGAGAGATTATGCATGAATGAAATACCCTATGCATCTGCAATAGGATCTATCATGTATGCTATGGTATGTACACGGCTTATTGTCTCACATGCGTTGAGCATCACAGGAAGATTTCAATCTGATCTAGGAGAGAATAACTGGAAAGCTGTTAAGAATATCCTTAAAGGACTAAGGAAATGTTCTTAGTATATGGAGGAGGTGATCTCACAGTAAAGGGATTCACTGATGCGAGTTTTCAATCAAATAGAGATGACTACAAGTCACAATCAGGTTACCTGTTTATGTTAAATGGAGGGATGGTTGTTTGGAAGAGTTCCAAATAGGATAGTACTGCCGATTCAACCAGTGCATCTGAGTACATTGCTACTTCAGAAGCGACAAAACAAGTGATCTAGATAAAGAGATTTATTGGTGATCTCGGTGTGGTGTCTATCAGTGAGGAACCAATAGTAATTTACTACGATAACACTAGGGCTATTGGTCAGGTAAAAGAACCACGGTCTCATCAGAGAAATAAATATGTACACAAAAAATATCATATAGTTCAAGATATGATAAGAGATTAGGATATACAGATGGAATATGTATCCACAAATCAGAACCTGGCGGATGGTCTGACCAAGCCTTTGACACAAATTAAGCATGACCAACATGTTAATAGTTATGGCTTACGGCATATAGCTAATTGGCTCTAGTGCAAGTGGGAGATTGTTAGATTTGATGTATGATGCCCTAGAGGCAATTAGGGCGATATATCTTAGTTAGTTTTATTTGTACGAACATAGTTATATTAATAAAGGCATTCTTTTGTTATACCATTGACTGTAAAAGTATATTATGACTGGTTTAGAATATATTCATTGATGTGTTTGCGAAAGTCCATGACATAATCATAGCTCGAATTACAAGGGCATAGTGGGACCATGTTGGTGAGAACTGGTTTGTGTGCAATTATGATTTGTCTAAATATCCCTAGTTATAGTATCATCAAGATAGGACATTGATGAATGTGGATGGACTAGCATGTGTCGTCATGCCTCTTGAATTTGATTCAGAGTAGCATATCTCCAGTGCTAGAGGGTGGTACCTTGGGTTAACACATGAATGTATTCAGGGAGATAGAGTAGAGACCGCTATAAGACAACACTCGGTAATCTATATTTTGTGTTGGTGTTTTAATCGTCTCATTGCAATAGCAATACAAATATCCCTAGACCTAAGATACTAATTACCTTGTTTAGATGTTTCTATACTTTGGATTATACTTATGCATTCCATAGATTTGATGATACGAATAATTATGAGTATAGTTGATGTCTGTCCATTGGTAAGCTGAGTAGTCAAGATGGAATCCATCACTCCACTATAGCAATATAAGGGAGATGTACCTTGGCCACTTGTTTGAAGTGAAACGCTAGTAAACCTCTAATCAGGGTATGAGTTGATAGGATGGGATCTTGATCAACACATTAAATTGTTGAGAAGTGTACTTTTGCAGCAAGACTAAACTACTGGGGTAGCTATTACAGCTACTAGTGGACTAACACTTAAACTGAGTCCTAGAAACCAGATAGTACTTAACAGTTGATAGAAGGAGTGAGTTGTATTGAAACTATTGCAGAATTGGGATTAAGTCATGATGCATGTTATGTTTCAAATATTGAGGGGTCATATGCCTTTGCTAGAGTTCCACTATGATCGATAAAAGTAATTGGAGTCCATAACAGTCTGGAGCTCTAAGCCGGTCAATTCCTAGAAAGGGATTGAGCTAGGTTAAACTTTTGGAGGCTCAATATTATGGGATCCCATAAGGTCACACACTTTGAGTTATGATCGAGCTATGTAAAGAATCGTTAGACTATGACTAACCTTAAAGTGCAAGGAAATACGGTTAGACTATAACATATTGGTTGGACAAATGAACCTGATAAATAATGAGGTGAAAATAGTAAGAAGGGAAAATAGAAATACAAAAAATGCGAGGTTCGGGGAACCTCCACGAGTTGATTTGCATATGTACTATTAGACATTACATGAGCAAGATCTACGCACGGGGCAGTTTAGAAGTGCATAAAGACCCACAGGCCTTGCACGAGCGGGCTGCATAAGCCTAAAATGGGCTTTTGTAGGCTGTGCTAGACGCACATGCCTTGAGCCTGTGCGTCGCACAGAGCACGACCCACTAGTGGGCTGCACAAGCCAGCGTGGCCTGTGCTCCTGTGCAGGCCATAGGTCTAGCAGGATGGGCTTGCGCTCCAGCGCAAGCACAGCCACATTGCTGGCTGCCAGCCAGCAGTGTTATGGTTTAATTAGGAAGCTTGCTCCCCAAGCAAGCTCCCCGTTGTTTGGTTAGACACTGCTTCCAGTTTTAATTGAATATACTTAATTGCCCTTTCTATTTTAATTCTGATTGGTTGAGGATAGGGACTTTAATATACTTTGAATAATTCCTAACCACTATAAATAAAAGCCTCCTCCTTCATTATTTTTTGCCTTGAATTTCATAATCCCTCTCTTGCTCTCTTATTTTCTTAGTTGTTCTGATTCCTAAAAGTAATCCGTCGAAAAATGCACTTACTTAGAATAGAAAACTAAGGGAATTTATTATAGAATAAATTATTAGGGAAGATCTAGCTATCTTCGGCTCTTTTATCGGTTCTTCCTTTCTAGAAGGTTTTGGTCGATCGTGCTCGTGTGGACTATTTATAGAGGGCTTCTACTTTAGAGTCTGTGCATGTAGCTGAGGAATCTTTCTACCGACTATGGGATTCACGCGTCAAGTGGTAAGTTGTTACATTATTATTTGGTTCTTTTAATAAGTGTTTATGACCTAGAATAATTTAAGACTAGCAGTATTAGCAATCATGCCATGCTTAGGAGATCCAGGGAACTAGATTAAATTTTTGAATTTCCGCTGCACCTGTTTACTTGCTAAAATGCTTAATCTAGACCAACAGCCTCGAACTCCAACATCCAGCCTGTAGTAAAACTATGCAAGGATGGCCCAATACTAGTTGTTGCCCGACACAGCGGAAAGATCCTCAACGGCTAAGAGCAAACCATAGTTAAGGTTGCTCGAGTAGACTGGGAAGAAGACATTTTGAGGAAGGCCAGTAGGAAAGACTGGGTGTGCTGGTCCCTCCTCCCCGCAGCAATAGGGCTTGGCTGTCCAATCAAGTAACTATGGAGCTCTCCATACTTGAGCTACTCCTTCACTCTAGGATGAAGCCCAAGTAGTCTCTCCACATATGTGTTCACCTCAGCCCGAGAGTGCCATCGGTCGACATAGACATCAAAGTGAAGATTAGACCCTCCCTAAGTCAACCCTGTGAGTGCACACACATCTGAGGGAGTGACAGTAACCTCCCCGATAGGCAAATGAAAAGTGTGAGTCATCTCCGACCACCTCTGTGCTAGAGCTAAAATAGTGCTCGGAGCCAGTGTCTTCGGGGCTGGAGGAATGGCCCTGATAATATCTGTGAACCCAAATGAATCTATGCAGGTAAATAGCTCGGTATCCCCTACTGCCCGTATCTCCTCATACCATTTTCTATAGAAGGTTAAGGCTCTCACAATCTTGTAATGGAACTGCAAGGACAAAAACACAATTCAATAAGCTTAAAATGCATTGGATGGGTCAAAATTAGAAAAAAGTTGTAGAAAACCAAGTTCTAGATATTCTGTCCTTGAAGAAGGGACCCGTACGGGTCCCTTGCGCGTAGTCCCTATGCAAAATCTTCCCAAACAATACAAATTCAACAAATCTCAACGACATCTCATTCAAATTAGTCCCAAAAGCATCCAAGACTAAAGTTACATGCATCAGGCCAAAAATAGAGAAATTCCAAAATTCCCGAAAATGGAAAAGTGGGAATCAAGTGAAATATATGGAGTTTTAAGGCATTGGAATCAGCAGAGGGAATTAAAGGCACTTCAGAAATAGGAGTGAGTCCATGAAATGAGTCCCCCTCACGAAAAGCATACCCAACCAAAATCGAGCACTCCTGAAGCTCTGAATCACCTACTTGACGCAAATCCTCGTGCCTAATGGAGAAATGATCGGTCTTTGGAATATTTTTATACATTTTGGATGGATTTTGGAAGAAATTCACCGAAACTTGGGAGAAAATTGGAGGTTTGGTAAAAGCGGGAAGGAGAAGGGTCTCTTGCCATTCAAATGATCCTAACCCAGACCTGTACAGGTCCCACTTTCATGAATAAGCACCCACATGGGTCCCACCCAACCCCGTACGAGTCCTCTCCTTACACTAGTGGCATTTTCATGCATCAAGTCAAAACAAAGATTTCTTAGTGGCAGGGGCATCCCCCCATCATCAAGTACCATAGGGGCATCCACCATAGGGGCATTCCCCAACAATAGAACCAATCAAGGGGCATATCCCCCCAAGTGGCATTCCCCTGAGAGGCACTCTCCAAGGGGCATTCCATCCCTAAGCAATTGGGCGAAACTCGACATTTCCCAAACTCAGTTTACAGTTCATTTAGGGACCAATCCCTACCAACACATCTTCATTCTAGTTTGAAAGGGAAAAAATTTTTGTTGACCACAAAGTCAACAAAGAATCAAGACGTGCCATCTCAGGCAGTAGCTAACTCAACGTTTTTATTGTCTCTTAGCATGTTATTCAAAATCCCTAGCTAGGAAAGTCAATCTACCTTAGGAAAGCGATACACCATTAGTTAGGAAAGTGATCGGCCTTAAGAAAAGGATAAGAGGAAAGTCATCCGCCTTAGGAAAGGGATACATTAGCTAAGAGAGTCATCCGCCTTAGGAAAGTGATACACTATCAGTCAGGAAAGTCGATCCACCTTAAGAAAGGGATACAAGGAAAGTTAATCGCCTTAGGAAAGGGATACATCAGTCAGGAAAGTCGATCCTCCTTAGGAAAGGGATACAAGGAGAATCCATAAGAAACAGATGAACAAAATAAGAGACACACCTTCCCTATTAACGTCACTAGGAATATGCATTGGCAAGGGAAAGTCATCCCCCTACACAAAATGGATACACATTGGCAAAGGAAAGTCATTCGACCGAAGAAAGGGATACGCATCAGTAAAGGAAAGTAATTTGCCTTAAGAAAGGGATTCGCATTGGCAAAGGAAAGTCATCCGCCTCAAGAAAGGGATACGCATCAGCAAAGGAAAGTCATCCACCTCAAGAAAAGGATACGCATTGGCAAAGGAAAATCATCCGCCTCGAGAAAGGGACACCAAAGAAAGGAGTTTGCCTCAAGAAAGGAACTCACCCATGTCATCACCTTCGGTATAATTTTTAAACCCTCGCTTACTTCATGAGATCGTATAGATCCGTATCTATAGTGATCCCATAAGGGACAATCTATGAGCACTAGATTTTAATGATCCTTCTCACTAAACGCTGATGAGAGCTAGATAATGCAATCTTTTACAGGTGTTATCCATCAGAGGTGTTCCTACTGCTGTAGTGCTGAGTTTGGCTAAATCTGGAGACCTAATCTACCCTTAGGGACCCGTATGGATCATACTTGGTGGTATAGATCCACCGGTAGGATCGTATGGGTCAAGTCCCTGATATGCTTGGAAAGGACCTATACGGGTCCCACCTAACCCGTATGGGTCCTATTTCTGCCTAAACAGATTTTAATGGTAGGTGATCCATAGTATTTAGAGGAGAAATCAGTCATGAATGCAGTTTATTGCATTCAGACTCAATTTCCCCCTTTAAATAGAGGCTTTTTACCTCATTTCAAAGGGGGCAACATATACAAGAAAGAGCCGATTAGAAAAGAAACTATAGCATATAGTTTATGAAATCCCAGTAGTTTTCATAAGAATAGAAACGGTATAGTTGAGGTATATAAGGTATGAAATAGGGAGAAAACCCATTCCTTGAGGTTTTGTTCATATTTTATTCATTTCTAGCTTCGTTTATTAGGATTTGGGGGAGGTTATTTCCACACAAATAATCACCTAAAAAGTCCTAAAATCACCATTTCTTCACCTACTTTGGCTAGGCTCTCTCTTCACACACGGATCACTTCAAAGTGGATTCACGTCGCAAGGGTACACTCCTGATTTTTAAAGAGACTCACATCTCATTTATTTTATCATTATTTCTCACATTCTGCTCCATGTATATAAAGTGTCTACCTTTGGTTGAACTGAGGTTCTGCCCGGGACCAGACAGGACCCGTACGGGTACCCCATACCAGTACAGGACCCCACCAGCTTTCGTATGGGTCCTACCCACCAGTACAGGTACTGGCCCCCAGGCTAAACCCAAAGTTATCCTTTTTAACCTGTAAAATCAATGTAAAACCACCGTTTTCCATGTGAACGTTTTTGCTAATAATTTGGTAAATCAACCAACAAAAGTTAAAATGTATTTTCATAACAAAATACGTTCAAGGCCTATTATTTCTCATCGATCCTAGAAGCCGTTTGGGCACTATCGGTCACAAAACTGCCACGCTAACATAATCACATTTTTTCTTAACAAAATGTTGACTTATGATGTGCTGTTGACTGTGCTAATCTTTGTGGATGTAGGTGAATTTATTTTATTTTATAACTTAGAACAAATGTATAGGTTTCCTTGTAATTCCCCTATTTTCCCCCGCTTGTAATTTTTATTCCCCCAGTTATTGCTTATACTTTATTGCAAATTGTAAACACATGAATTGAGTGTGAAAGAGTGTATAAAAATAGGATTTCTACAATGATTCCCCAAATGATGAACATAATCCTGTTTTATGCGGCGAATGCAATTTTGAATTAACTAAATAAGAAATATGTGACTCATCCGATACCCGAATCTCTGATCCAAAAGGTATGAGTCTCCTACCTAATGGGAATAGTACCAAAACTCTTTCCCAAGTAGACAACTAGGGTGGTAACTCTATCCTTTGTATCAAGATTTGGGTCTCGATTCTTTTATTCATAAAATTGGTTAAAATGTGCAAACTTGAACTAAATGGTTTCATCACGCCTAAATCAATCAACCAATCACCCAAGTGGGCCCCGTCGCAAGGTGCCAAGGGAGACCCACATGTCATCGACACATCACAGCACCTCTCCTACTTGGAAATATATATCAGTGCAGCTTGAGTTAACAAAGAGGGGAATAAACATGGATTGATTTATTTCTAGTATATAAGATGGTTCTTATATATACTGTTATAACAAAGTAAAAATATTAAATTATTAAATAAAACCTTAAAGGAAATGAAACATATATAACAAATAAAGACTGGCAATAATTTATCATATAATCTATGTTGATGGAATAATTATGATAATGAGCTTCAACCCACCTAAGGTTAGACCCTATAAATTAATTCTAAAATTCCCTGAATTAATATAAATTATTATAAATATGTCCATCTAATAAATTCTAGATAGGGTGAGACGTCTAACACCAATAAAATTCCAAAGTAAATATATTAAGGCAAGTTATAGTCTTCCTTGCTCAAATTTATAATACGGTCCTTTTCGGCTATAAAAGTGTTGCATAAAGCGTTCCTTTTCATCCACATCGGCCGAATATAAAAATTAAGATAGGGTCTACCTTAACAGGACTGGGTAGTGCACCATAAAATTGGAGACTAGCTCAAGAACTAAGACAAGTTCAAGGATAAAGAGCGCACGTCCCTTGGAGTTAGAGAACTTGAACAAATCAGAAATTGCATGCGATGCAAATAAAATGGGGTTCCAACTACAACTTACTAATATAGCTTGACTCATAAAATTGGGGGTCATACTAGACTAGTTATATATGCTGCCTACTTGGAAATTTAGCTAGGCTAGACTTCCCGAATTTAATAGAATGGGCTATTATAAATTTGGAAAAATGGTAGGATAAATGTATTTAATTAAAAGTCCTAATATTATATACATGTACTATATACTAAAGTCTAAACATTTTTTTCTTTCGTACATCTTGGTCGAAATCTTCATTATAATACAAATGTTCATAATGATGACCAATTTTTATTGGATCTAGCTTCAACGGTTTGTTTAGAAATGTGAGGATAGTCCTCAAAAGCCTGTACATTGTACAAGCCCGAATCTAAACAACATTGTGCAAGCAATTCTGCTTAAAATAGATATGTATGAAATACATGGAGGAAACTAGGATACAATACCTTGGAAGTTGTTAACATCCATGTTACCTTATGTAAGTAGCTAGAAAGAGACAAGGATAAACATTAAGTCAGATGTTAGGATCCATGTTACCTTAGCTACAAGGGCATCATAAAATCATAGAATTGGGTGTCTATGTCTTTACATCTTAGAGAAAGGATTTTCCATGGTAGAAAATTTGAACCAAAATATTTTGATACAAATTGGTAGGACCAATTAGTAAGAAATTTAGATGGTTCATATCTCAAAGAAGTAAAGGGACACATGGTGTCTAGTTTTGAAGCAGGATGGAGCAGAGTGAAGAGAAAAATAAAAGGAATGCTGAGAATTTTGTATAGGAAACAAAATGATTGTTCTCAATATGAAATATTGGAAAAAAGATATTCATTTCAATATGGAATATTTGAAATAAGATCAAAATGGCTAAAGTCTCATAACATGAGAAGAGGAGGCCTTAAGCTTCCACTTAGAGATGTTTGATATTGGGAATTTCTACAACTCAAGGGAATTCTAAATTGGTATGGAATACCTAATTAGAATCATATATCCATATGAAGGTATAGATATTGTTGAGAAGTAGAGGTTTGGCAAAAGGAGAGTTGTACTTACGGAAAATCATTAGGGCTTGCTGGCTACTGATGACGTAGGAACTTAAAATCTCCATTTGACTAAATTTGTAAAAGGATAAAATTTCATTGTCATTATAAAATATTATTTTTTGCTTCACAATAGATGGAATTTTATTCCAATTTGATAAAAGGTGTTATCAAAGTTGTGAATGATATTTTATTGTAATATGACAAATGATATTTTATAATTACAAAAATCATATTCTTAATGTAAATGATGCTAAGAGAAAATTAGATAATGAGTAATCTTTCGACTTATGACACTGTCTTTTATGCCATATAAACAAAGATCGCTAAGCTAAGTTATACAAGCGTGGAGACTTAGGCCCAATAGATGTGGAGTATTATGATGATTGTGAGCCTTGTTTAAAAGGAAAAATGATGAAGTTACCCTTTAAAGGAAAGGGCGAACGAGCCACGAGTACATTGGAACTTATAAATATAGATTTATATGGTGCAATGAGTGTTAAGGCACTAGAAGGATACTCCTACTTCATAACCTTTATTGATGATTATTCATAATATGGTTATCTGTACTTAATGAAGCACAAGTCTGAAAGTTTTGAGAAGTTCAAAATATTCAAAAATGAAGTAGAGAAACAACTTCAGAAAAGTATTAAAGCACTCTGATCTGATCAATGTGGAGAATATTTAGTCAAGAGTTTCAGGATTATCTAAAGGAAAAAGGGATTGTTCCCCAATAGACACCTCCCTATAATACCTAACACAATGGAGTGTCTAAAAGGTGGAATCAGACTTTATTAGATATGGTTTGATCCGTGCTAAGCCAATCAGATCTTAGTAAATCCTTTTAGGGATATGCACTAGAGAGCACATTTTATGTATTAAACAGAGTGCCCTCTAAATCAGTTCACTTTATTCCTTACAAAATATGGTGTAATAAAAGGTCATCTCTGAGTCACCTAAGAGTATGTGACTGTCCTGCCATGGTAAAGAGGATAACATCAGATAAGCTGGATGTTAAATTTGATAAGTGTCTGTTGATTAGATATCCAAAGGAAACTAGTGGATATCTATTTTACCAACCCGAAGCACAAAATGTATTTGTGTCACGGAGTGCTCGCTTTTTGGAAAAGGAACACTTACTTGCAAAAGTCAATGGGAGTAGAAGCACAAAATGTATTTGTGTCATAGGGTGCTCAATTTTTGGAAAAGGGACACTTACTTGCAAAATTCAGTGGGAGCAATCTTTAATTTGAAGTTCAAGAGGAAGAATACACGATCAGCTGATTGACCCCATTCTAGGCATACATGAAAGTGTGATCCAAGAATATCCTGTCGAAACACAATCGTTATGAAGATCATGTCGTGCTAAAAAAGGTCCCAAAATATATGGTTTTATTATCATAGATGATAGGGAACTATATCTCACGGATGATGATGAACCAAGAATCTTTGATGAAGCAATGAAAAGCTCAGATTCTGATAAATGGCTTAAAGCCATGAAATTAGAAATGGTTTCCCTATATAAAAACCAAGTTTGGAATTTGGTCGATGCACTAGAAGGGGTTAGACCCATTGGGTGCCAATCGGTCTTCAAGAAGAAGACTGACTTGGATGGTAATGGGAATACCTATAAGGCAAGGTTGGTTGCTAAAGGTTATAGTCAACACAAAGGTATTGACTATGATGAAACTTTCTCAATGGTAGCCATGCTTAAATCCATAAGAATACTCCTCGCCATTGCTACTCATAATGGCTCGAAGGTCTGCAAACTGCAAAGGTCCATTTATGGACTTAAGAAAGCATTTGGGAGTTGGAATATTAGGTTTGATCAGACAATCAATGAACTTGATTTCTCTTAAAACATTAATGAGCCTCGTGTTTACAAGAAGGTTAGTGGGAGTGCAATGGTTTACATAATAATATATGTCGATGACATTCTACTAATAGGAAATGACATTTCCCTTCTTCAAAGTATTAAAATATGGTTGTCAAGAAAGTTCTCCATGAAAGACCTTTAAGAAGCAGCGTTTATACTAGGTATAAAGATCTATAGAGATAGATCCAAGAGGCTGTTAGGTCTTTCTCAAAGCACATACATAGACAGGGTACTGAATAGGTTCATCCTTGAGCATTTGAAGAGAGGTTATCTCCCTATTACAAAGGGGATAAACCTATCTAAGACTGAGTGTCCAAAGATAGGTCAGGAAATAATATGCATGAAGGATATACCCTATGCATCCGCGATAACATCCATCATGTATGCTATGATATGTATTAGGCCAGATGTCTCTCAAGCCTTGAGCTTTATGACTAGATATCAATCGGATCTAGGTGAAAAGCACTGGATGGCCGTCAAGGCAATTCTTAAGTACTTGAAAAGGACTAAAGATGAATTATTGATATATGGGGATGGTGACCTCACAATTAGATGCTACACTGATGCGAATTTCCAATCTGACAAGTAGGACTTTATGTCTAAATCAGGTTTTGTGTATATATTAAATGGAGGGGCAATATGCTAGAAAAATTCCAAGGAAGAAATAAATACCGGTTCAACCATGGAGTTTGAATACATAGCTGCATGTGAGGCAGCAAAGGAAGCTGTCTTGTTAAAGAGATTTATTGGTGATCTCGGAGTGGTGCTTGAGATTGTTAATCCAATTACTTTGTATTGTGATAACAATGGTGCTATAGCTTAGGCAAAAGAACCACGGTTTCACCAGAAAAATAGACATGTATCTAGAAAGTGTCATATAATCTGGGAGATTGTTGACTGTTACCATAGGTTTGTTCTGGCCTGATGAGGAATAATGCCTATTTCATTCTACAATCAGACAAATGAGCCAAGAAGGACCGAATTATCATCCAAAATCTGAAATTCAAAAATCCACATTCTAGGGAAGCTTCGATTTAGCATTTCCTACTGAAAAATCAAAAAGTCAAAATTTGGTCAAACATAAGTAATCCTCCCGCCGGGTAATTACCTATCTACAGTTAAAAAAATCAAATCTTACCGAGATCTGGCAAGATTTTATGGGATCTAATGTAAAATCTTGTTAGACTGGTAATTAGCCCGCCAGCTAGTTACCGCCCTATTATAAATACCGGGTCACCCACTCATTTCACAACAGACGCAAATTTCTTGAATTTCCAAAATTACCTTTGCGTCATTTTCTAGTTTTAGGAGTCCAAAAATCCCCACAACTCTATCAAAACACTTCCAGATACGAGCTTTATCACGAACATTTGGTATAAACTCAGTCTCAAGTCTTTTTAGATCAAGATCTCACAGTGATCTTTGGTCTAAAAATGACTTAAACTTTATATTTCATGTCGAAATAATCCAAGATTATAGCCATAACTTAGGTTAAGCCCATTTTTCAACCAAATCACAATCCTTGACAACTTCGGTCCCGCACTGGCTCTCAAGTCATCCTCGATAGACGAAAAGGTAAATTGAGGGTAATCGGCTCTAAGCCCAACTTTCAAATTCATTAAAGTCCATCTTCACTATTCTATTATTGCACATTGCATTCTCATGTCTCTGGTTAAGTGAGCCACTTAAACTATAATATGTGTAAATAAGCTCGCAGGTACGGATGAAGCATCCAGAATGAGGGGACACTCTATCCGAGTTTCCGGGCAAAAACCCAAACGCTGCCGTTACTCTGCCGAAATTTCGGTAGCAAATTTCTATTTATCAAGCAATTATAATGCCCATTTTTTCTTGAATTTAATTCTCAAATAAAGCCGTTGTAATGCAAAAATTATAACAAATTCAAAAAATTCCAAAAATAACCCAAACAATTTGAACAATATGAGTAACTATCATGTCCGAACTCAGAATCTTGTTTTCTCTTCGGTATTAAAATCCCGTTTTGGGTCAGTGTACCACAATTCCCGGTGGAGCTGAACTAGGTGGCGTCTCTATTTTATTTTTAAATAAAGTAAAAATGCTTTATTTTAAAAATATCTTTTCTTAACAACATGAGCAAATATATTTCTCAATATAATCACATTTTTGGCTAATGAAAAGCCGTATTTTTCACACTCAACAAGTTTACGAGAAAAATATTAAAATAATCTTCTCTTTAAGCGAACCTGATTTTCTCAAACCGAACTAAACTCTGCAGTTTCTTTAAACTACACCACACCGAATCGCGCCCCGCGCACCCCACCCCGCATGCAACCCATCAAAAAGCCCTCACGCCCCCTTACAGTGGTGACTCTGCTGGGGATTTCATTTTTTTTATAAAAACCCGATTTTTATAAAAATTCTTTCTTCGACATGATAATTAAAATATTGTTCAAATTAAATTTTAGAATTACGGAATTTGTGATAATTTTTGCATTACACAAATTTTAGGACTACATAGCATCTGCATTCTTTACCCCTAAACCAATTTGTGTGTCTTTTAGTGAAGTATCTCTAAGTTCGCTATGGGCTTAAGGGGTATGGATCTGATTACACCCCTTGCATAACGTATGAGGACCTTGTTCGCTTAAGGTCAAGACTACCTGCGTATATTACATGTGGAAAAGTTTCCTTTGGTTCGCTTAGGGCCACTTGGACTCAGTACACAAAGGCGCAGGGTACCCCAAATCGCACCCAATCCTGAGACTGAAACCCACATATAGATGAACCATAGATACTTCTCTATAGGTTTACCTAAAACCCTTAAGTGCACGCAAGCAGACTTTCCTAAGTCCCTCATTGGCTTTAAAGCGAAGTAGCCCAAACAAAGTAAAAAGGGTGGTAGGCACCATATAACCGTTTGCTACCTATGGAGATTTATTAAATATAAATAAACTAAAAATGAACATCATGAAACATTATAATTGTGTGAAAACTAACCACATCTTTGTGTAGCCATAACATTAACATGTGCCATGCCATTTCATTAATCGAGACTACTGAGTCCAACTAGGCTCAGCCCGTGAGCCGAAAAAACCAAGACTAGTGAGTCCACCTAGGCTCAGCCTATGAGCTAAAATAATCGAGACCAGTGAGTCCACCTAGGCTCAGCCCGTGAGCTGAGATAACTGAGACCAGTGAGTCCACCTAGACTCAGCCCGCGAGCTGAAAGACATAAACCTTTTGAGTGACCCTAGAGTGAGCTCACCCCTTGGACCAATGAGTAAAAACCCTTTAAGTGACACTAGAGTCAGCTAACCCCTGAGACCAATGAGTCAAAACCCTTTGACTAACCCTAATGTCAGCTAATCCCTTAGACTAATGAGTCAAAACCCTTTGAGTGGCCCTAGTATCAACTCACCCCTTGGACCAATGAGCCAAAACCCTTTGAGTGACCCTTATGTCAACTCACCCCTTGGACCAGTGAGTCAAAACCCTTTGACTGACCCTAGTGTTAGCTCACCCTTTAGACCAATAAGTTAAAACCCTTTGAGTGACCCTAGTGTCAGCTCACCCCTTGGACCAATGAGTCAAAACCCTTTGAGTGACCCTAGAGCCAGCTCACCCCTTGGACATATGAGTCAAAACCCTTTGAGTGACCCTAATGTAACCTCAACCCTTAGACCAATGAGTCAAAACCCATTGAGTGACCCTAGTGTTAGCTCACCCCTTGGACCAATGAGTCAAAACCCTTTGAGTGACCCTAGTGTCAGCTTACCCCTTGGACTAAACCCTTTGAGTGAGGAGAGAAGGGCTAGATCAATATCAAGTTCCACCACACCTCGTATATCAAGGAAACTCTGACCCGAATGAACATGTAGAGGAATTCATTCGATTTATGCAAGAATAGGGAATAGCTATGATGGGTTTTGCCCCTTATACAGGTGTCTCGGCCTGAATCTAGATGAGGGTGCATGAGTCCTATTTGAGGAAATCTATACCGACATACAATATATGGTGCATATGTAGAGGAAACTTTTGCCAGCATACAAACCATGGTGTTCGAATTTTGTATAGCCATTGTAGCAGTCAAGGCCGGAATAGATCCTAAGGAAGATCCCGAAGAAGATCTCGAGGAAGATCCTGAGGAGGATCCCGAGGAAGATCGTGAGGAAGATCTTGAGGTAGATCTTGAGGAAGATCCGAGGTGGATCCTGAGGAAGACCCCAAAGAGGATCCAGAAGATAATTCTGTTGATGATATCCCAGCTCAGCAAGCGCTAAATTGGATCTTTGAGCCATAGCCTTTCAAAGATTCAGATGAAGAAGTGGAAGAATTTATGGACTGCAACAAATCAGATCACGAAGATGAAAGAGAAGTAGATAACCTGCGGTACGAATAAGAGACATTTTTAAATGATTAGCTAAATCACTTACTGGGAGTTTTCTAGTACGAGGCTCCCTTCCCCCATAGCATGATGGTGGATTATGATGGTATCGCGAGTTATGCTATCTATCCGACGTCAATGGAATCAGGTAGAGAGTACCCATGGTACATGAATAATTATAACGACAAGCAAATCACCTACGACGATGAGCCAAATATGCTTAGGGAAGGGGATCTAGTTGATGAGGCCTCTTTGTCCATCCACATGATCAGACAGGAATCTAACCCTATCTTGTGTCAAATTCTACAAGAAAACCCTATCATTCTAAAAAAGCAACCTCAAAAGGTTCCCTTCATGCAGTGGCCTTTCACTACCAAAACACTAGCTCCCTTAAACTAACCCATTGACTTGGGGGAAATACCACTTGATGAGGATTTCAACGAGTTCAAGGTCTTCAAAACAACAAACTCGCCTGCCCAGGTAGTTAGTCCTATCACCAAAGGAGGGAAAGTCACTGGATTAGTAGCCCCGGCTGCACCAAGAATTGAACCCCTAGAACCTCCTACTTTTGTTAAGCCCTCAGGGCTGGTAGAAAGCCCAATTATGGATCAATTTAAAGCCACTACAACTAAGATGAGTATTTAGGACTTGCTCCTGGGTTCTTAAGATCTCAGGCTTGCCATCATCAAAAAGCTGATGGAAACACCTCCCCTAGCATCACTAGAACAACTCTGCGCACTACTTAATAGTGAGACTAGCACTGTTATCCCCGACATCATCTTCTCGAGCTCAGATTTACCTGATGAAGACATTCGCTATAACAAGGCTCTCTACTTGAAAGCTAGTGTTTTCGGGCGCATCATGCCCTGTATAATGGTCAATGATGGCTCATCACTTAATGTCTATCCCAAGGATATTCTGACGATCCCAGGACTAATCGAGAGGGACTTGAAGAAATCCACAACGGTCATCAAGGCCTATGACAACTCCAAGAGGACTATCATTGGCACATTCAAAGTGAAAGTTACTATTGGCAAGGCCTCATCTATAGTACTTTTCATGGTCATAGATTTCCTAGTAACCTTCTCTATGGTGCTCGGATGGCCATGGTTCCATGCTCTAGGAGAGTTCTATCCACTCTTCACCAAAAGATCTAGAACCCTTTTTATGGAAAGATTGTCACTCTAGAGGCTGATGAGGCATTAGTAGTGGCAGCACTAGAAAATGGAGAAAGCCATATGAAAGGATTTACCATGGCCATAATTACACAAGAATCAAACAAGCAATCAGAGGTGCACTAGGGCCTATAGATTCAAGGATACATGCAAAAGTGCCACACTCCTAGTAAAGGATTAGGTGCCTACGAATAGGGAATGCCGACCTTTAATGTAGGGGCAAGGGGCCCTACAGGCCTCGATTACACAGGCCCTAGAAGAATTGCCCACAAGATGGTCTTTCAGAAGAAATTGCAACAACCCTACAGTGGGGGCTCCCGAGCCTGTTACTCACTGAGGAAAGAAGGTTCAGGGTTCAAAATTTTTCCAAATGTTGTTAACTATAACAAGCATACTGGCAGTCCTGTAACTTGTGTGTTGAAAGTAGTGAGTCATCAGCCAGATGTAGGGGCAATCCCAGGTCAAATCAAGTTTGATGAATAGATATACCCAAAGAAAGTCAAGAAGCTAAGCAGAGAGGAGGAGATCCTCGGCATCCTAGACAAACACCTTCAAGTGCAACTCAAGATAGTGGAGGAAGCAAAGAGCAAAGGAGGTGACTTGAGCCAAACCATCATGGGCGTGGTCACAAATATGAAAGGCAAGGCGAAGGTATAAGAGGAAGATGATGAGGACATCTTACTGAAGCCAGCTGCTATAGGGGAATCATCTGATGCGGAACCAGACCCTGCCAATCAGGACGAGTCTTTTATTTTTATTTCCAATTTGTTTGAAGTGAATAATGTACTTTATGATGATAGTAAGATGAAGAACTTTACTTATTCAGATTGTGTTTCTGATTACAATTCCATGCATCCATTCCAGCATTCATCTAGCATCTTTAATATCAATAACGATGTTACAAAAGAAATTAACTTAAATATGGAAGATGAACCAAAAATGGTATATATTTCCAACCAACTGCCCATTGAACAAGAGAGAGATTGATAAAAGTATTGAAAAATCACGTTTTAGCCTTTGGTTGGTCTTACAAAGATATGCCAGGACTACATCAGTACATCACCGAGCACATGATCCCCACGGACCCAAAAATTCAGCTAGTGAAGTAAAAGATGCGAAGAATGCACCTAGAATGGCCAGAAAAGGTTAAAGCAGAAGTAGCCAAGCAGATCAAGGCTAATTTTATTGAGGTTGTTGAATTTCTTACTTGGCTGTCCAACATAGTTCTTGTGCCCAAGAAGAATGGTGACGTCCGTATTGGTCCCAGTGAGGGTCTTTATAAGGTCAGAGGGCGGTGAATGACCCTTTTTCATAGAATATACAGACTTTAAAAAGTCTTAGTGTAGCATGTTTGATTATGATCCGGATGATAGATCTGGATGATCAGTTATGATAATATAAAGCAATAAATAAAGAGTTAAGGAAACCAAACCAAGGCCCACCAGCTCCAGTCCCTGGAGTTTCCTTCCTTCGAGCTTTTTCACTAGTGGATTCCTTTCCAACTGGCAGGAATCAAGCCTTACAACTTGTCTCTGGATTGTAACCCCTTCCAGATGTAGGATATACCACTAGAAGCACCAACTCCTAGCTGAGTCCTTTAGTCTTTAGCATGATATACCTCTTAGACTTCTACCCCGAATCTAAGCTGAGTCCTATAGGGAGTTCCCACTCAAAGCACCAACTTTAAGTTCTATCCCAATCTCACAACTCACCCAAGTTGGAGATCCTTACACTCTTGTTTTCACAAAGGTTTTGGTTTTTAGATGCACCAACTTTTAGCCAGTGGTCCATTCCTTGTGCTCCACACGCCTTCCCCATTGGTTTAGGTTAAAAAGGTTTTTACCTATTTCTCTTTCTACTGTCAGTTTTTTGTCCTTTTCTTCGGAAGGGATATTTGATGACAACTAAGACCAAATGGAGAGAAGGGAATCTTTTTGAAATCATTCCCTTTGTCTTGAATGGAATCTTTCGGATATCCTTAGATTTATCTAATCTGGATGTAGCTTTAATTAGTTTGTCTTCCCGATGCTGTTGTGAGAAAGTTAGCAGTTTGTTTCCTTTCCAATGTCTAAGTAGATGATAATCCACTTATGCTTAGGTAATAGTCTTTACTTGAAAGCTTGTCTTGAACTTGATGAATACTTGGTTGTTCGGATTTAATGACTTAAGTCTTGCTGTACTTAGGTCCTATTATATTTAGTTATCCGGATAAGTTTTCCTTAAGTTTTGTTTACTTCAAACTTGATCCGGTCTATTTTGTGTTCTGAATCATTGTTTCCCAACAGTCCAAGTTTGCGTTGACATCAGGGACTTGAATAAGGCCACTCCTAGGGACGATTTCCTACTACCATTAATTGATGTTTTGGTTGGCAGCACAACAAGAGCAGCTATGTATTCCTTTATGGATGGATTCTCGGGATATCACTAGATCCTCATGAATGTAATAGATAAGTTCTAAATAGCACTCTTATTGTTTTAGGATGATGCCTTTCGGACTTAAAAATATAGGGGCCACTTACCAACGAGCAGTCATAATATTGCTACATGACCTGATCCATAAAGAAGTCGAGGTCTATGTAGATGACATGCTTATGAAATCCGCCACGCTAGTAGAGCACCCGATAGTACTAGAGCGATTCCTCACAAGAATAGAGAAATACAATCTTCATCTGAACCCGAAGAAATGCATATTCGGTATCACAATAGGCAAATTACTGGGGCATGTGGTTAGCAAAAGAGGCATAGAGATGGATCCTGGTAAAGCTAACGCCATCAGGGAAATGCCTGTGCTAAAAACTGAGAAAGAAGTGAGAAGTTTCTTACGATCCATATAATACTTTAGTCACTTTATAGCATGGTTGACTACCACATGCGAGCCTATCTTTAAGCTCTTGAGGAAATAGCAGCCAATAAGGTAGAACAACCAATGTTAGGAAGCCTTTGACAGAATTAAGACCTACCTAATGAACCCTCCAGTATTGAAGCTACCAATTCTTAGAAAACCACTCATTCTCTACTTAGCAATAGAAGAGACGTTTGGTGGGGGCCATGTTGGTCCAAGAATACGAAGATAAGAAGGAACACATGGTTTATTAGCTCAGTAAGAAATTGCTAGAATATGAAACTCGATATAGCATCGTGGAGAAGACTTGTTCCGCTATGGTCTTGCTCACCAAGAAGCTCAGGTGCTACTTCTAGTCATACAGAATTCCAAGCAGTTGCGAAAGTGGATCCAATAAAGTATTTGTGCTAGGCTCCTTCATTAACTAGAAAACTGGCTAGGTGGCTCTTATTTCTATCAGAATTCAATATTAAGTACATAACGAAGAAGACCATCAGGGGTAGGGCAGTGGCCAAATTTCTAGAAAATCAGCCACTCACAGAAGGAGAACAGGAAAACCTAGAGTTTCCTAATAAATATTTCACAACCACGGCTGAGAATCAAGAAATGAACCATGTTCTTTGATGGTGCCGTTAATAAGTGAGGGACCGATTTGGGGGTCATCATTATAACGCTCGATGGAGCACTCATACCTCAATCAAAGTAATTTCAATTTCTCTCCACAAATAACGAGGCAGAGTACGAAGCTATTTATTTGGGATGTCTACCCCAATCACTCTTAAAGCAGATAAGGTAAAAATCATTAGCGACTCAACTTTGGTCATCAAGCACATCACAAGTGACTAGGAATTAAAAGAGGAATCCCTTAGGCCTTACCTAGAGGCTGTATGGAGAAAAGCCACGATGTTCAATGAATGTGAATTCTACCGCATGCCCCACGTGGAAAATCAAATGGCAGATGCATTGGCCACCCTACCCACCATATGGGAAGGGCGCCAAAAGCAGCTAATCAAGCCTCTTGTTATGGAGACAACCCAATCTCTGTATTATATCCACACAATAAATAACGCCATGAGTGAGGAAGAACCCTGGTACACTGACATTGTCAAGTTCCTTAAAAATGGTGAATATCAGGCTAAGGCTAAGGATTTTGATAGAAATATGCTGGGGAAGCTCATCGTGCAATTCTACATGATAAAAGGAGATCTATTCAAGAGATCTTCTAATGGCATACTATTAAAGTGTCTGGCCTAAAAGGAAACTGCAATGGTAATGAAAGAGGTACAATAAAGAGACTGCGGTCCACATATGAACGGTGTCGTGAAGGCAAAGAAAACCCAAAAAATTGGATATTTTTGGCTAACCAAGCTAGCTGATTATATTCAAGAAGCAAAGACTTGCCATGCTTGTCAGATATACAGGGATGTTAGCCACTTACCTCCAACAACATTTTAAAGCTTGATGATGCCTTGGCCATTCATATCCTGGGGCATCACTATCATTAGTGAGATAACACCGTCATTTACTAATGGCCATCACTTCATTATAGTGGCCGTCGACTACTTTTCCAAATATGTCGAAGCAGAATCATAAACGAACATAGCGACCAAGAAGATGGCTCGATTCATTTGACGACATATCTTCACTAGATCCGGCATTCCCCATCATATAGTAAGTGACAATAGTGTATAGTTCCAACGAGAAACAGCCGACCTTCTTGAGAAGTACGGGATTGAGCACCATTGCTCATCACCCTATCATCCTCAAGCCAACGGAGCTGTAGAAGTGGATAACAAGGTAATCAAGAAAATCCACTCTAAGATGATTTCCAACTACCGAAATTGGGCTGATCATTTTCCCTGTGCCTTATAGGGATACATAACTAGTGTTAAAACCCCTACAGGTCAAACTCCTTTTTCTCTCATCCATAGAATGGAAGCGGTGTTGCCTGTTGAAATGGAGATCAAATCTTTATGCGTAGCTGTCAAAGCCAGACTTCCCAAAGATGACTGGGGAAAAGCGAGACACTAGGAATTTACCTTGATTGATGAAAATTGATTAACTACACTAGAAAATCTGCGGTTGTACCAGTAACGCATGGCCAAGGCCTACAACTGAAAAGTCAAGGGGCAAGACTAACCACTAAAAATGGTTGATCTAGTCCTAAAATAGGCTCAAAAATCAAACACAGATGCTTGAGGCAAGTTCTAGCCAAAATAGGAAGGCATTTGCATAGTAAGAAAGACTCTCAATAAAGGGGAGTGAAAATCTCAGACTTGGATGGCAATGAGTTCATGAATCCAGTAAATCATGACAAGCTGAAGCACTGTTGCGTGTAAAAAAAATAAAATATGATACAGAGGTCTGTCAAGAGCTAGTGAGGACTCTTGGGCAAAAATAAAGACCCTAAAATGAAGGAGCGAAGCCTTAGGTAAAATCCATTCGGAACCTTTGGCGACGGTGGGCATATCTTGGAAATAAATACGATTTTCCCTTCCTATTTAAATAATATCTTTAGTAGTAACATGTTCATGTTAAAAATACTAAATGAGTGCATTAAATGGCAACTGGGAATTTTTCAATGAAACATACATTCATACAACAATATTCCAACTTCATTACACATGAAAATACATTGCAAACAACAAACAAAAAAGACAAAAATGAACGACGAGGCTAAAGCCTTTATTATCCTACAGGAAAGAAAGACACCTGATGGCAAGCTCAAGGACCCTCAAGGAAGCTATGGAGTCTCGGCATCTCATTGAGTCTCTCTCCAAGGGTAGGAAGCCCGCAAGTACTCGTAACCAAGATGCGATATGCCTCAAAAGGATTGAAGTCAAAAGACATAGAATAGTTCATCTCTACCTAAGTTCGGCTGATCCATCTCATGTCATGATGATTAAACCGAGTATATGAAAGGTCTAAGCCATTAAGGGTGCACAAGGATGTAGGGCACCCTGAGAATGGCCATACTGCCTGCATAAGCATCCAGGAGAGCAGGTAATGATCTCGAAAAGGCCAATAAGGACCACGCCACCTCTAGTGACATTAGCAGTCATATGTGTGATACCCTACCAAGGGAAAACCTAACGAATATCCTCTACAGCTCGGCTACCAATAAAATCGACCCACTCCTTGAGAGTGAAGTCTCTCAAAGGATGATTGTCAATACGAATTATGGAGCCCCAAGCCCAGTAGGCCCTCAAATAATAATCCATGCTTATAGGAACAGATAATATGGAAAGCTTGTCCTAGAGCCAAAGCTACAAAAGCGATAAATGAGAAAAATACAAAAAATACAAAAAAAAGAAAAAGAAAAAAGAGAGAGAGAGCCTGTTGGATTGAAAACCTGAAAAGGCAGTCCAGGCAAAAATTAAGGCAAGCCTAATGAAATAAAATCCTGAAAGGGCAGTTCATGCAAAAATAAAGGCTCAAGTAAAATTTACCTGAAGAAGAAGCTTGCTTCCCCTAGTAGTAGCTTCAGTTCCATTCCGAGAAGCATACACAAAGATCAGTGTCTCAGCCAAACTCACCACAATGGGAGATTCCCCTCTAGCATCTAATCAACGATGGTCAGGAAGGCAAAACTACAAACTATAGTAAAAACCTCGCAAAGGAAAACCCCTAACAAAAGTAGACAAATGAGCGAGAGCTAACTTGCATAATTAAGGGAGAGTCCCTTGACTATGTCAGAAGCCACATCCAACCTCAATCCCTTATCATAAATCAATCGATGCCTGTTGAAACATTGTAGCTATAAAAGATTCATCAATATGTCAGAAAACTCAAGATGATGCGTCTGAATGACTGGAGGTATATCAGCTGAAGACCTTAAAAGCCCGCAGAATTCTTCATACAAGGGGCACAACTCGTGATCTCTAAGATGGAACACATTATCAACAGGGTCCCAAAACCTGAAAGTAGCTTGAATCACGTTATCCTTGTTAAAGATGTGACAGTATTCCTTCATATGCGCCAGACTGTGAACCCTGATATTATCCCAACCACCGGAATTCTTCAGATAAACATTCAAATCTATGCAAAAACTAATGTAGTTCTCCATGGTAAAATCTTAAAGAGTAGCAGTCCGCTATATGTAGTTTGTGGGGCAATCTGGCAATCTCTAGCAGATTACCCCAATAAACTCGATTAACAAAGCACAAAGTAAAGGAATATAGGCAAAACTCTTATTTATATATGAAAATGTGTTCATATAAGAAAAGGCACTACAAATGGCCTATAGAAAAGAAAACAACAATAAAAAAATAAAGCCTATCTACTACTGACGAAAAAATTTGGGAGGATCACCCTGTCCCTACTGCTGGTCGTCCACCTAGAGCATCCCCAATAGAGCCCGATCATTCATGTGCATTTTATGACATACCATGCATGATCATTAAAATAATAAAAAAATGAACATACCGTCATATCAAAGTTTTGGTTCATCATGAACCGCTGCTACCCTTGAATGTATCCCCTGTTGGAGATGCTATCAGTAATGGGCATCTGCAAGAAAAAATGATCAAAGACAAGTCAAAACCATCATGAATCAAGATTCTAAGAAAAGAATATAAGAAAAGGTAAAACAAGCTCACATGAGTGGTATCGGCCGGATGGAAGGCCACCGGATGCTCGGGATCAAGATAGGGTAGAATCACTGGTATATGGGTACTCAGGTCAGAATGGTACATCAGAGACATGGGCGGCTGATATTAAAACCCATGATGTCCCTCCATCATCACCAGACCCTGAGATAGGATAGATGACACGGAAGAGCTACCCACATGAGCCGAAGTAGTCATAGGTCTCTTCCTACCTTGGTGATCCTAAAAAATAATCAAGCGAAATCAATACAATAATAAAAATATAAGGGAGATATTCAAGTCGATGAAGGGCATACCGTCATTTGGACAGCCTCAGGCAATCCCGCCTAGCCGCTAGCGGTAGAAGTTGAAGGGCCATCACCCTCAGAAGGGTTGTAAATGTCTGGCTTAGGCTCGATAGGGATAAGTTCGGTCTCTGGCCATCCAAGCAGCTGCGAATGGAAAAACTCCTTGCATCCCCCAACCCGCTCTGGGAAAGCACTGGGCAAACCACCAAAGGCCAAACGCGTAAAGTCTGGCAACCTATGAGGCTAGAAAATCCATTGAGGCACCTCAGGAGGGATGGAATGCAACCTGGGAGGCAGATGCCAACCTTTTATACGCTCTTCCATGTACTACTCCAAGGAGAAGGAAGTCTCTATGATTAACCGCGTGTTCATAAACTCCCTAGCTCACCTCATGACATCTGGCCAGTAAAGAGTGTAACCCTAGGGCTGCATCTTAATCTGCAAGAAAGAGAAAGACCAAACAATAATATAGCAATTAAGGCAAATCAAGGAATCATAAAGCATACCCTCTCTGAAGATAGATTGCGAAGGTGAGCAGAAAGCACAGATTGAGACTCCATCTCCCAACCACGCTAGTAATCCAGCACCTGAGGACAAAACGAGTAGCTACCATCTTGCGCAAGCTTGGTCATTGGGACGATCCCAATCTTAAAATACCAGATCTCTGAGAAGATAAAAGAAATCAGAGCGCCAAAAGACAAACCAAGCATACTCATGAAGAAGAAAAAGAGCTAAGTTCTTATATAGACAATTTGGAGGCAAGACTTGGACTTTCAAATCCTATTCCTCACGCATAGATTAAGGGCCCAATATAAATGACCCAATGCGGCTCGGTCCTAGGCGAGCTCATCAAAATGAGACGGGTCAATAAAAGTTTGTAGGATATGGAGGTTCACGATCAAGCCCTCAGTGGGAAAACACAACCATGATAGAGTGTCTGCCATAAAAGCTCTAGCCACACTGGTGGAAGTCAAATGCCTTCTATCCTCAGTAGTCCAGAAGGTCATGAGTTTCACGCAAGAATTTGCCCGGGCTTGTCTTCAGAATAGCCAAATCAACGCCTCGATGGTCTCCACATTGAAGTGTTGGTAAGTAAAGCAAGCATTGAAGTGGATCACATTACCATGAAAAGGGAGACCTATGATGGCGCAGTAATCTAGCCGTGTGATGGTATACTCCCCACAACGGAAGTGGAAAGTATGAGTGGTGTCAGACCACCTGTTCAGAATATGGGTAGAAGTACCGAGTCGGATGTATGGATACTTGCGAGATCTCAAATACCTGTAATTCCTCACCATCCTGCCCAAAGACGTCTTATTGACAATGGCCTTGGCACCAAGAGATAGCACCTTATACCACTAATGGAATGGGTAATGCTAGCGCCCTCATGCTTGGTGACCCAAGACCATGCATGCAAATATATCATATACCAACTCTCGATAAATCACACAATTATCAAAAAAATCATTGCATTAAATAAATCATTGCATAAAATAAACAAACAATAAAATGGATAAGTCATTGCACTAAATAAAAGCACCAGTAAGGCTTACCAGAAACCGAGATAGATGATCGGAAGGCTTCAAGGCAGGAAGGATAAAATTCCCTGGAAGGATCCTGTGGTACATCCAATTTGGCGGGAGCCCATACAAAGCATCGACATGAACCTCGAATAGTTCCACTTGTTTACAATCGATAAGCACATTCTGAGTAGTCACTTGAATGGCTGGCAGATCCAAGCGGATATTATAAAGCTTGAACCACATGGAAACCTCTCAAAATCTGAAAAGAAGGGGCAAAAGGGGGAAGAAAATGAAGGAAATCATCGTAAAAAACAGCTAGAAAGCAAAAATCTTCAAAGAAAGGGAGAAAAACTCGCAAGAGAGAAGAAGAAGAAATTTTTGTGTGAAGAAAATGGGAGCCAAGCTGCTGTTTTTATATAACGCAGGTAATTACCTATGTAATTAGACCATCGGCTAATTACCTATCCAGCCATCACGCATTTACGCGTCCCACGCATTTACGCTTAATGGCTATAAAAGGTACCGTTATATAGGTAAATAGCCCGTCTGCTAATTACGTATATTTTGAAAATTTTTACAATTTTGCATAATTCGTTCATTTCTGCATTGTTTATAAAATGAGCGGACCTAAAATTTGTTTTACATAGTAACTCATATATTAACCATCCAAAAATATTTATTTCGACCCCCGGTCAATTATGACCTGATGCAACTCATTAATAAAAAATTTTAATTAAAGGGGCAAAATATATTTTGTTTCAAATTTATCGATTAAATATATTTTTTACTCATTGCATACAACACACGCTGTTTTGTTTGTTTCGCATACGACAAAATTTCTAGCACGAAATTTATGTATGTGAGGGGCAAACTGTTAGCACAGGTCTGCTCCGAGCTGATGAGGAAAAATGCCTATTTCGTTCAGTGATCAGTCAAATGATCCAAAAAGGACCGAATTGTCATCCAAAATCCGAAATTCAAAAATCCACATTCTAGTGAAGCTCTGATTTAGCATTTCCTACTGAAAAATCAAAAAGTCAAAATTTGGTCAATCATAGGTAATCCTCCCACTGGGTAATTACCTATCTTCAGTAAAAAAATCAAATCTTACTGAGATCTGGCAAGATTTTACGGGATCTGATGTAAAATCTTGTTAGATAGGTAATTAGCTCGCCAACTAATTACCTATGTAATTAGCCTAACGGCTAATTACCGCCCTATTGTAAATATAGGGTCACCCCCCTCATTTCTCAACAGACACAAATTTCTTAAATTTCCAAAATTACCTTTGTGTCCTTTTCCATTTTTGGAAGTCCAAAAAGCCTCGAAACTTTATCAAAACACTTCCAGATTTGAGCTTTATCACCAACATTTGGTATAAACTCACTCTCGAGTCTTTTAGATCATGATCCAATAGTGATCTTTGATGTAAAAATGACTTAAACTTTACATTTCCTATTGAAATAATCCAAGATTATAGCCATACCTTGGGTCAAACCTATTTTCCAACCAAATCACAATCCTTGACATATTCGGTCCCGCATCGGCTCTCAAGTCATCCTAGACAGATGAAAAGGTAAACTGAGGGTAATCGGCTCTAAGCCCAACTTTCAAATTCATTAAAATCCATTTTCACTATTCTATTATTACACATTGCATTTTCATGTCTTTGGTTAAGTGAGTCACTGGAGCCACTTAAACTATAATATGTGTAAATAAGCTTGTAGGTACGGATGAAGCATCCAGAATGAGGGGAAACTCTATTCAAGTTTCCGGGCTAAGCCCCAAATGCTGTTGTTACTCTGCCAAAATTTTGGTAGCAAATTTCTATTTATTAAGCCGTTATAATGCCCATTTTATTTCTTGAATTTCATTCTTAAATAAAGTCGTTGCAATGCAGAAATTACCATAAATTCCAAAAATTCTGAAATTAATCCAAACAATTTGAACGATATGAGTAACTATTATGTCCGAACTTAAAATCTTTTTTTCTCTTTGGTTTTGAAATCCCAATTTGGGTTAGTATACCACAATTCCTAGTGGAGCTGAACCGGGTGGTGACACTATTTCATTTTTAAATAAAGTAAAAATGCTTTATTCTAAAAATATCTTTTCTTAACAAAATGTGCAAATATATTTCTCAATATAATCACATTTTTGGCTTATAAAAAGCCATATTTTTCACACTCAACAAGTTTACGTGAAAATAATAAAATAATTTTCTCTTTAATAAAATCATGCATTTTATTATAAAAAGAGGCACACGCATTTAAGCAAATTAGATTTTCTCAAACTGAACCAAACTCCACGGTTTCCTTAAACTACACACACTGAATTACGCCCCGCGCATCGCACCCTGCGTGCATGCCATCCAAAAGCCCCCTTGCCCGCTCACATTGACACTAAGATGATAAGATTAGAAAATGTCCCCACTAAATAGGTCCTCACGGATGGTCTGACAAAGCCATTGACGCAAGTTACACATGACCAGCATGTGAAAGCATTTGGATTAAGGCATATGGCTAATTGGCCTTAGTGCAAGTGGGAGTTTGTTAGACATGATGTATTCCCTTAGGGAAAATAGGTCTATATAGCTTATTTATGTATTAGTATGAATAATTTGTTCAATTAATAAAGGCATTTAATCTTTTATTTATATCGATGTGTTCACATATATTATGACTGGTTAAAATATATTCATTAATTGATATCTATAAATATAGCATGAAGTGAGAGATATCATAGTGGGACTATATTTAGTGAGATCTGCTTCATGTGCAATTATGATTATGCCTAAACTATCCCTAGTCATAGTTTCATCAAGAAAGTATATTGATGAAACCGCAAGACTAGCATGTGGTCAACTCTCTTAGAAAGGGTCCAAGTAGTTAACCTCCTAAGACAGAAGGTGGTGCCTTGAGTTTGACACATGGATATATCTGGAAGATATATTGGAGACCGCAGTTAGATAAATGCTTGGTGTATATATCAATGTGTTAATGTTTATCTTCATGCAATAGCTTTGTGAATATCCTCATAGTTGAGATATTCGATACCTTGTGTGGTACTATCACTATACTTTGGGTCATTCCTATTCACTCATTAATTTAGGGTGCCATACGTGATTATGGGTATAGTGATGACAACATATTTGTAAGCTATGTAGTCGGAAAGAATCCATCGCTCCAGATATATTAAGGAGTTGTACCTATCCACTTGTAGAAGTGATGATTACTATAAACCTCTGATCAGAGTATGTGATTCATAGAAATAGTTTCTAGTTAAATGCATTATGGTAAAAAGTAATATACTCTATTAACAAGTAAATAACTAGGATAGCTTGGAGCAACCTCGCTATTGGTGGGTTAACACTTTAATCAAATCCAATAAACCAGGTGGTACTAACATTAAAGAATGGAAGAAGTTCATCACGTTGGACAGCTATTGCATAAATCAAGATTAAGTCATAAGCATAAATGACGCTCTGAGTAATGGGAGATGGTGGACCCTTGCTAGAGGCTTACTTCAGTCGTTTAAGGTAATCGAGTTCTGTTCATGGTCTAACACCTCGAGCCAATAGTTCCTAAAGAACAAGGACTAGTTAAGCCTTAACAGCTCAATACTAAGGGATCCTATAAGGTCATACACATTGTACTTTGATCAAAATGAGTAATGATTTAATAGACTTGATCCATTATGAATATTAAATATGGGATGGATAAACTATTACCTTGTTAGGCCAGAGAGTTTTTTTGACCGGTAACTAATTTTATTAGGGTCATAATAAATTAAAATATTGATTAAAATGATTAGATCATTTTGGTTAAGCCAGATATATATTTTGACCGATAACTAATTAATTGATGTCATAAATAAATAAATACTAAATGAAGAGGAACTAAAAAATTACCGAACTGGATTATGAGGGTGACCCTCCGCATTTGGGCCAATTCGGCATTAGATGCCCACATGGGTTGCCTAAGCCACGTGAGCCATTGGGCTCGCAAGCTATAGGCTGCGTGCGCTACATGTACAATGCACACGGGCCTATAAGGCCAGCCTAAACAAGCACTGCCCAAAGGTAGCACTTATGGCCCAATAGCCCCCATGATCTGGGCTTGCAGGAAGTCTTGTGAGGCCTAGCCCATGGGATAAGGTAGGCTTGTGAGAGCCTAACTTGTATGGTGATAACCTGGCTTGCGGAGCAAGCTAGGTTAGCTTTGCCAGCATGTGGATCCCTTGGGATCCTCATGTTTGACCAAGGGTAGAATGTAAATTTTCCCATCCCGCATCTTATTTGGGGAGCCCTTACTCCCCCCCATATAAACCAAGCTCCTTTTCTTCATTTCTTACACCACTTATTCCTATGAGCTCTTACTTGAGATTCTAACGTGTTTTCTTCGCTTTAGTTAATATTTTAGGTGGATTTTGGAGTGGTCTTGCAGCTACTTATAACTCTACCGTTCTTCCTCGAGGGAGGTTTTGGTTGTTGGGGTTCTTGTGGATACTCATAGAGATTATCCCACACTTGGAGGCTTATGTAAGAGGGTTCTGCAAAGTATGCTTCAACTTGTAAGTCTTCTACTTATCTTTTAATTGTTAAGTCCCTTTCTTTAAGCATTGTAAGACTTAATAATCATTATGCTTAGGTTGTTCTGCATGCTTAATTTATTTTATGCTTAAACTACAACTTAGAGTTATAACATGCTTAGTATGAAATATGTTTATGCTAGGATATAATTTAGCATTATGGTATGCCTAGCCTATGCATACTAACCTAAGCAGAGAATTTATTTAGTTAAGGCTTTAATTAATTTGTATGCAACTAATAGGAGTTCCTAGGGATAAGGGATAAAATTTTGAATTTTCACCATGCCTGTTATGCATGTTCAAAGTGACTGTCAGTTCTTAACACGAGGGCCATCCTTGCTTAGATATATTATGGGCTGGATATGGGGTCAAGGAAGAACGATAAGATTCTTAGGCTGAGTAACTTGCTCCTCCATGTACGGTATTTAGAGTTTATTTGATTATTCCTTTCCCATTTTTTATTCTTGCCATTTTTAGTCCTCTTTTTCTTTTGATGATTTGGACTGATTGGTGTACGATTGTGTAGGCATAGGCCTTCAAGCATGAGATCCTTCTAGTAGTGGTTTTTATGACCACCGTGCTAGCCGGTTTGCCCTTCCTTGCCCGCTGGTGTGGGAGTGTTGGTGGATTCTGTCGATGGAGGATTGGTTATAAGGAGGTTCTATAGTGCTTGAAGTATAGCTCGGCATGAACTTTGACCCTTATACCTATCTTGCATTTAAATAAAGTGTCAGTCAAAATCGTCTTCATTGGTTCACTTGTTACTTACTTTGGTTGTCTTGGTTGGCCAAATTGTTAGGGATCCTTTTGAGGATGTGCCCAACTAAGCCGATGTCCTTGCCGTCTGAAAGGATGTGGATGACTAGAGGTTTTTAATGGAATGCCCCTTGTCTTTAGAGTAGTATTTGGGGGAGAGAGTATGAAACTAGTGTGATGCCATGCCTGCTGCTAGGCATGTTCTCTCGGAACCTCCCAGGGGCTTATAATGGCCTTATTTTACGATCACTACTAATGATGACGAGGAAGACTTTTTGGAGGGGAATGCCACATGGGGGAAAGTGTTCCTGACCCTTATAGTGGCCATATGTTACGCTTGCTTCCCCTTTTTCCATGCATTAATTGGGATGACACGATTAAGTTTCACAATGAGAAGACAAACCCGTAAGGTCATGGTAGTGATGAGCATATGGGTTCCAGGTTTGATGAGGAGGTGCCTATGGGTCATGAGGGATATTACTCACCCGAGGTAACACCATACCCACCTTCTTAGAGATTCTAAATTTTCTTGCTTGATCTATGGTTGATACTTATGTTTGTGCTTTCTTGTTGTTATGTTTTTTAGGCACCCACTAGGAAGAGAACCAGGCACGAGACAAGTGGAGTGCCTGGCAAAGCTAGGCCTGAGGACCCGAATACGGTGGTGGGACACCTCTTAATGGCCTTGGAATAATCTTTCATGCATCTAGGATCGAGAGGTGACTTTCAGGTAACAGATATGACCCCGAGCGAGCACGCAATGGATTTCATGCCATCAAATACTATCCATGTAAGTTCATCGAATCTTAAATCCGTCCCTTTGTTCATGTTAGTGTTCCTTTGATTTTATTGATTGCTTTTGGATTTTTAGGTTACTCGTAGGGAGGCAGAGTGATTGGCATTGAATGCTTTTTCCCTTAGGGACACCCTTGTTTCCTAGACTTTATTCACCCAAGTATGATTTTATTCCAATAATGATGTATTAAAAATGCATGTATAAATGTTATGAATGATTTTGGTTGTTATTGTTTTGCAGGAATTCATGGCATTATTGCTCTATGATGCTAATCAGGCGAAATGCTATGAATGATTTTGGTTATTGTTATTTTGCAGGAATTGATGGCATTATCGTTCTATGATGCTAATCAGGCCCAAGCAAGGTACCAGGAGGAGGCGGCTATGAATCAAGAGCTTTGGCACCGAGTGGGTGAGTTAGAACATCAACTGCAGGCCACACTACATTAGAGGAGAAGCAAGCATAACCTGGACAGTGCACCTCAAGGCAAGAATAGTCATAGGGGAGTGAAGGTGGCAGCCCGTGGGTGTTTTGCTGAAGTGCTTGAGGATTCGTGGAGGATGCCTATGACCGAGGAGAGGGTAGAGGAAGAGGATACAAACAAATACTTCATAGAGGATGTGGAGTTCATGTTTCACTGGACCAATGGTGGCGGCCAGCATTAGATTTCATTTCCCTTTCATTTATTTGATGGACTTTTTATTTGCACTTTGGATTTTTGGTTTTGTACCCTCGATACATTGGGGTTTGGATTTGTTTCAGCTTTATTTTGGGATTATAGTTTGATTTAGGATAAGATGACTACATGGTTTGCGCTTTCGGGCTTTCAATCTAGAATAAAATGGATATTTGGTTTGATTTGTGTTTGGTATAGGTGACAAGACTTTTTAAATGTTAAAATAGGTTTTAATGGCCTAAAAAAGGCCTGGAATTCATTGGTATTGATGTCATACCATTGGCGATTTCACTAATGCCGCCATAGGCATGAGAAAGTTGATTTTGGTAAACAAAATAAACACCACCGACAACTGATACCGCTGGCGGCTTCATCCACGGCATGGACCATATAATCCGCTTCACAACATTTGAGTTGTGCCCTCTACTCATAGAGTTCCATGACATCCTAGGGATCCCATGCCCAATGCGCATGGCCCGAGTAATTTTAGAGCTCATATTTGGTGCAGAGGACCAACTGATTAGCTTATGGGCTTAGCAGTTGTGAACCCATTCCATTCTTGGGTGCCCAGATCACCTAGATTTTGGCTTAATGCCGTATTGGATTGGTGCAGGGGTACATGTAGAGCTCATATGGCTTGGCCATTCGTGGTTGCATTGTTACTTATATCTAACTTCATGTGGGAAGTGGGTGTAGTTGCTCTGTTTCTTCTAATTTCCCTCATTAGGCCTATATCGATGGGGGCATCGCTCATATATGTTGGGCTAGCCGAGACACTGCTGAATATAGATGCTGCTTCTTCTGATCCCAACTTGATTGGCAACCATTTTCACTACTACAAGTACCCTTATTACTGTTTTGGGTTCACTATTAATTCCTTTGATTACATAAAGGTATTTAGTAGGTGGCTCATGGAGATATTCAAGCTAACCTTAGCACTCCGAGTTAGCTCACAAAAATATTTTCCCTTGCACCTTAGCGAGAGAGGGACGGTTCAAGGCAATTTTGACCGATTGACTACCGATGACTAAGTTTCTTTTCTAAGAGAGTATCACGACACACAGATATAGTGGGTTAGTCCACGGTAGAGGGATTCAGGATATGGTTGTTGAGTCATGGGGCTCCTATGTCCAGTTGTTGGGTTTGCAAAAGATCACCTCTTTCACTCCATACCACCTCCGACGCAAGTATGGCCAACGTCAGAGAGTACCTTATAAGCTTCCTAAAAAACATGAAGGTGTCCATGATGCAGGCTGGGTGACTTATATCCAAGAGAAGTGGGCCAGGGAGGCCATTTTTAAGGTCTTAAACCACGATCACGTGGAGACTATCGAGACTAATGACCACTATAAGGGATTTCTTACCAAGACCACAAATCTATCCACTCAAACTGAGCGGTCATGGGCCCGCTGGGAGGGGGGCGAGCTGAGTAGGGATTTAAGCCCTTTCGTACGACCACTTTATGGAGGATTTCGAGGTTTTATGATGATGGTGAGGGGAGCTCAATGTGTGATGCACTTTTATTAGTTTATCCATTCTATCTTTTGCATAGGCCACCTAGGGTGATGGACCTATCAAATTTACTTTGTTATTCTATTTTGCTCTGATTTTTTCATAGACTACCCCTAGGGGTTTTCAATCTATCGAACCTTATCCTAACTTTTTCCTAAACTGCCCTTTTCGGGTTTTAAATCTAGCAGACTTATTCTGACTTTTGTATAGACCTTGGTCTTTTCTGTCTATCAGAATTATTCATCTTCTAGTTATTGCTTTACTTTATATTATTACGCATTGATTGAGATAACATGATGCATTTTTTTACTTCTGATGTTTTAACCGTCTAGACGTGTACATTCATATAAACATAAGCATTCAAGATTCAATAAAATAGATACTTTTATTAGATAAAGTAAATTAAAGTACATGATGTTGGTATAAGCAATTCCTTAACTTTTTCCTGGCTAGTTTACAGAAAACCAACCATCAGGAGTCACTCTGATTTTTGCCCGATTGGGGGAGGACCAAAAGGCGGGTGATATATATATATATATATATTGTCGCTTTTCTGATTTATTTCTTTCGTTTAGACAAAATAATGCTTAAGCCTATCCTGATTCACGGGGTCACAAACTCATTGCCATCCATGTCCATAATCTTGACTGACCCCTTGTTGAGCATCTTTTTAATCATATGTGGCCCTTCCCAATTAGGCATGAATTTCCCCCTTGCATAAGTGGTAGAGGGCTTAAGCTGCTTTAGCACTAAATCTCCAGCCTTTAATTTGAATTTTTGATATCTGACCTTGTACTTGTACGCTCAGGCCATGCGATGTTGGTACATTTACAGGTTATTGAAGGCCCTAATCCTTTGCTCATCCTTCATATTCAACTGCTCGAATCTTGCTCTAGTCCACTAGAACTGATTTAGATTGGCGTCCAGTGCAACTCTGAGTGAACTCACTTGAGTTTTGATTGGCAACATCGCCTCCATTCCATAAACTAAGGAGAAGGGAGTCTGATCGGTTGGGGTTCAGATACTTGTACGGTAGCCCTAAATGGCAAAGGGCAACTTATCGGTCCAACCCCTTTAGTCGGCTATCATCTTGGAAAAAATCTTATTAATTGACTTCTTTGCTACTTCCATGGCCCCGTTGGCTTATGGTCTATATGGAGAAGATTTAAGGTGGTGAATACCGTACTTTTCAATCAAGTCTGCAGTTACCCCTTGGAATTGCACCCTATTGTCCAAGACGATGTGGTATGGCAGTCCATACCGAGCGAATGTGTGATTTTCTATAAATTTGGCCATCTTCTTGGCGGTGACACTGGTGTATGATTTGACCTCTACCCATTTAGGGAAATAGTCCACAGCTACCATAATGAACCTATGCCCATTCGTTGAAAAATGCTAAACTTCACCAATGATGTCAATCCCCCACACCGAGAATGGCTAAGGAGTATACAAGTGATGAAGCTCGGTGGATGGCAAGTGTTGTACATCCTCGTGAATCTAGCATTGATGACATCATTTGACATGGGTAATACAATCAGTCGTGAGGGTGAGCCAAAAGTACCCCAATCACTAAATTTTCTTGGCAAGAGTAAGGCCGTTCATATGGGGCCCGTAATCACCATCGTGGACCTGGTCAAACACCTATTGAGCCTCAGGTTCGATGAGATGGCCTAACAACAACCTATCGCTAGTACGCTTAAATAAGTCATTGTCGATTATTCGAAATTAAACCGCAAGTCGATGCAGAGTGGTACGGTCGAAGTCAAAGGCATCCGGGGGATAATGGCTGTGCCGAAGGAAGAGGATTATGTCAAAATACTAACAAGGCTCGGTAGAGATAGCAAGGATCGAGTGCATGTGCAGTGCAGGGTAGGGGACCTTGGTGGAGACTAGCACTAAATGAAAGATAGGCTGCTATTGGGGTCCTTCCCATAAAGTAGCCAGTGTAGTGAGGGACATGCTGATACAAGAAAGAGTGGAATCGAGCAGACAAAGTTTGAATTGGCTCAACATAAGAGCAAAATGACTCTTCCTTGATGTCCCAATCACCCACAACATGGCGAATGACCAAAGTGAAATCCCTGATAATAGATACAACCTCGACCCCCACTTACAAAAGTGCTTCTAAACCGAATAAAAAGGGTTCATATTCAGTGCTATAATTTGTGACCGAGAAATCCAAGCGTTTGGACAATAGAATGATGTCATTTTTTGGTGTGATGATGATGACTTTGAGGCCCACTCCCTTTCTATTCATAGTGACATGTACACTCGGGGAGGATGATGGTTGCTAGCAGCTCATCTGAAAATTCTAAATCCTTGATATAGTTAGATTTAAGAGCCTGATTAGTAAGAAATTCAGTGACTACCTATCCTTTAATGACTTTCTTCGTCACATACTCTACATCAAACTAGGAAAGGAGCAGAAGCTAGCAAGAGAGCTTGCCAACTAAAGTAGGTGATTGGCAGAGGTACTACATGGGGTCGACCATGGCCACGACTATAACCCCGAAGTATTGAAAGTAGTGGCTCAACTTCTTGGTGAGCCAGACCATGGTGGTGCAAGTCTTCTTGACAATCAAGTAATGGGTTTCATAATCCAACAGCTTCTTACTCAACTAGTAGATCACACATTACCGCTTATCATCATGTTCCTAGACGAGCATTGCACCTATAGAAGAATATTCAATAGCCGAGTATAGAATCAAGGGCTTGCTTGGGTTGGGAGGTTTTAGGACGGGCAGACTGCCTAAATAGGCCTTGATTCTATTGAATGCTACTGGGAATTGGTCATTCTATGGTACCAGTTGTTGCTTTTGGAGTAGCTTAAAGATAGGCTCGCATGTGGTAGTGAGGCGGGAGATGAATCGGTTGACATAGTGAAGAGTCCCAAGGAATGACTGGACTTCCTCTTGGTCTTGGCTAGAAGCATATCCTTGAAGGCTTTGGCCTTGTCTGGTCCATCTCGATTCCTTTTCGAATGAATACATTACCCAACTGTTTTCCTAAATGACCCTAAATACACACTTCTTTGGGTCCAAGAGAAGGTTGTAATTTTTAATACGAGTCATAAATCTGACGAGAATAGTAGGGTGCTCCTCTTGAGTAGTCAACTTTATGATCATATCGTCTCATGTAAAAGGGCAGTCACAGCTCACTGATAAGTGGCCCGGACATTCTTTAGCCCAAATGATATAACCTTATAATAACACACCACCCATTCAGTGATGAATGCCATTTTAACCTCTTCGATAATGTCTAGCAAGATCTAATTGTACCCACAGAACTCATCCATTAATGAATACATAGTTGCCCTGGTGGCACTGTCGATTAGGATATCGATGTGTAGGAGAGGGAAGTTATCCTTAGGGGGGTCCTTGTTTAGATCCTAAAAATCAACACAAACACGGACCCTTCCATCCTTCTTCAAAATCGGGGATGATGTTGGAGAGCCAAGTCGGTTATTCAACCACTTTAATAAACCAGGCTTTGATACTTCTGCTTTAACCTGCTCTGCCCATTTCGACCTTAACCAATGTAGTTTTAGCTTGACAGGTTTGAATGTAGGATTGGTGGGGATTCTATGCTTGGTGACACGGTGGTCAACCCTAGGCGTGTCTTTATATGACCAGGCAAAGCGTTACCATATCTTTTAAGCACTTTTATTATCTCACTTTTTTCTTTGGAAGTTAAGTCATTAGAAATGGCTACCATTTTTGGGTTTTCATCAGTACTTAAATTTATTTCATGCAAGGAAAAATTCTTAATGCCAAAATGTTATGCATATGGTTATATGAATGCACAGACCCATTAGGCAAAACATCAAATAAGTAAGCAAATCGAGAGTCATTCATTGAATTGAAAGCCTTATAGGCGACATTGTTTGCATCAAATACATCAGAAATATTAAAAATTACATCATCCATATAGTCCTCCTCAATAGAAAGAGGGGCTTCAGTGGTGGCATCAATAGCAATTGGAGCATCCTTTATAGTTTTCATTACAATGGTGTCCAGGTTATGGTCTAGAGCTTCCTTCTGTGCGGTAGTGAGAGGTGATTCCTTCGGCAGACTAGCTTTCTCTATTATGGCTGGGCGAGCGTCATTACGATCTCTATCATGGGGTATTCTACTTCATCCTTCCTACCTTTCCAACCCTTTTTCATCAGAAATGCCATAGCCTTGGTCGTAGTAGTCACAACATCCTTAACATCTGGGTCAAGAGGCCTTTCGCCATCATCTTCCATTCCTTCATGCTCAAGATACATCTTCCCCTTCCCCTTTCACTCATCGCTGATGACACGCACTTGCATTGTAGGTTCAAGTTCAGCAGGTTTAATGAGGGGTTTAGGTTTGGGTTTGGCAATGCAGAAATAACCATACTGCCAGCCCCAAAATCGTAGACATCGTTAGAGAACTCAAAACTATGCCACATCTTCCCATTATGCTCAATAGGCTCAGGCTCGCCCTTGTAAGGCCTCTTGCCTTAGATTTCACAGATAGTCACCCTGCGATAGTGGTCGGGATGAATAATACAATAGGTCTTTTTAGGCTTATACCCCTCATCCTGTAAGACGGACCAATACATTCAGTTCCAATGCCTCGATAATCCCCTATTCATGTTTACCGATACCTTTTCTAGGTTTGAACCCTACTTTCTTCATTAGTTTAGCCGTAGAGGGGAGGATATAGTCATGTTAAAAAAGTGTTGACCTTGCCTTGTGAACTACAGTGACTCAGAAATTTTCATCTAGTTTGGCCTTGACTTCCATGACAGCAACTACCGAGGCGGGATTAGCCTCAATTGTCACAAGCTTTTGTTCTCATGGATGAATTTGACTTTCTGATGGAGGTGGATGATACTATCCCTAGAGCATCAAGCTAGGGCTGGCCAAGCAAAAGGGAGCAGGTAACCTGAAGCTAGGGCTAGTGAACTGCACATAACCTCTCAGTGGTAAATTCTGCCTCAAATACCCCAATATCATTTTGCTTTGAATCATCGTACGGTATTGGACTTTTTGAGCATACCTTCTAACAGACCCAGGTGGGGAAGGATCTTAAGGGGGTAAATATTCAAAGCATAGCCATCATCAACCATGATGCAAGGGATTATACAATCCAACAACTAAACTTGAATGAATAGAGCCCCATTATACTCCATACCTTCAGGTTGAAGATTGAAATGAGAGAATATAATTTTCGATTCTCTCCTTGGAGGAATACCTTCCCCTACCTTTGTGCACATTTAAACCGCCAAAGTCGTTAGAGTTGCCTCTAATTCGATTAATTGCTTAATGAGACCACTGTGATACCCATCATAACCTATGACTAGCTACCATATGCTATAGCACGCTTTAGGGCTTTTGAGTTAGGTGACAAGGAGAACAACCTCCATGCTTGTCAGAATAGATGGGGGAGGTGAAGGAGTTCTTGTAGTGGCGCCTACCCTTTTAGGGATCGGCCCCTTATCTTGACGGGGATAGCAGTCCTCTAGCTGATGGACACAACCACTCCTAGTGATATTAAGAACACTTTCGGGTAAAGTACTGTGGGTGGCTCGCTTTTCAAATGGGTAGAGAGGGTCATCAAATTCTAAAGTAGGGTCTTGCAACTCATACTCATCCATGTTGAACGGTCCATCAAAATCAACCTTAAACAGCCCATTCGACTCCTCAACTAGGTGAATATTATCAACTTTAATCGGCTCACCACTCATTTCTTAGATTGCTTCACGCACATTTATGTCTTCATTAGAATATTCACCTTCTAGAACATAGGATTCCACACTAACCAACAATAGTTTCACAATTCTAGCCCTCTTCACTATGATAAGCGGGGATCAAAGCCTCTTCTTTTTAGACAGAACGAGATCCATATCCATACCCTAAACTAATTTAAGCCCTAGATTAGCCTGGCTGATAAGATCAAACACTAAGTTAGAAGGGGGGCTAGACTCAATCCCCATAATTGACGTGTTTCCCTTTTTCCCTGGGCGATCAGCTTAAGAATTGCTCTCTCAGGTAAATCGAAAACATTCATGCCCACTTTGTTCCTGAAATTCGGTAGGGGGTTATTCATGGTGCAAGTTATCTTTTATGGGTCATCAATTTTTCCTTTACTTACCAATCACTAAATAGCAGAGAGCAAGGTTATACAATTATCGGTGGAACGCCCAGCTTAAACATGATATGCATAAAAATTGTCCATGTCCTAGGGCTTCATTGGTTATACTCATGGAGAGTCTAGATATAACCGGCTTCCCTCAAATAGTTGAAGATGTCTCCAATTGGCAACTTGTAGGGGTTTGACAAAAAAAATGGAGAGCGATTGGGTTGGACTGTGGCAACTACTAGCGGGGCCGAGGTGAAGGCCTAACCGTGGCAGGAGCCATGGGTTCAACTGGTGTTAGGGCCATTGTGAGCCCTGGATTTTAATGATCCTTCTCACAAAATCATGATGACAGCTATATGATGCATTCTCTTATAGGTGTTATCCATCAGAGGTGTTCCTACTACAGCAGAGTTGAGTTTGGCCAAAGTTTGAAGACTTAGTTTGCCCTTAAGGACCCATATGGGTGCTGCCTGGTGGTATGGATCGACTGGCAGACCCTGTATGAGTCATTTCCTTCCATACACCTAGGGGGGACTGGTATAGGTTGGGCCCCACTCATACAGGTCCTCTTGTTGCCTGATAAGGCTTTATGGAAGGAGATCCTTACCTATTTCGGGAAAAGGCAAGTCATGAATGTGATTTATTGGGTTTGGACCTCCATACACCCTATAAATAGGGCCATTTTCTCACAATTTCAAAAGGGGTGAACAATATACAACACATAACACATATATTATAGGCAAATTCTAGTAGTTTCTGTAGGGATAGAAAGGGTATAGTTGAGGTATAGAAGGTATAAAATAGGGAGAAAACCCATCCTTTGAGGTTTTGTCAAAATTTTATTCATTCCTAACTTCATTTATTAGGATTTGGGGGAGATTCTGTCCATACAAATCTCCAGATAAATAGTCCTAAAATGTTCATTTTATCATCTACTTTGGCTAGACACTCTCGACAGTAAGGGGTCGCCTCAAAGTGAATTCATGCCGTAAAGGTAGTGCTCCTGAGTTTGACAGAAACTCACATCTTAGTTATTTTATTGTTATTCTCTGCCTTTTCCATTACATCTGCTCTTTTATTTCCTGTTTTGGGTCTGGTCCTAACCCGTATGAGCCTTGTTGGCACCTTGTGTCCTTAGGGATACTAAATTGGTGCGCCATACTCATACGAAAGGAAATCCCATTTTTATTTTATTTTTCTTCCATTAATCCATTTATTAAATCGAACAAAGTTTCTGCCCGGGATCAAATAGGACCCGTACGGGTCCCCCATACCCGTACCGATCCTCCCTGATAGCCGTATGGGTCCTATCCACCCGTACAGCTACCAGCCCCTAGGAAGAACCCATAATTCATTTTTAATCGATTAAAACTCAATCCAACACATAATTTACCATGCGATCATTTTTAGTAATAATCCGATAAATCAACCCACAAAAGTTAAAATGTGTTTTTACTATAAAATTCGGTGAGGACTCCTTTTTTCTCTCCGATCCTAGAAGCTGTCCGGCATTATCAATCGTAAAACCGCCACGCTAACATAATCACATTTTCCTTAATGAAATGCTGACTTACGAGGTGCTATAAATTGTGCTAATCTTTGTTGATGCAGGGGAATTTATTTTCATTTTTGTTTTATAACTTAGAACAAATGTATAGGTTCTCTTGCAATTCCAATTTTCCCCTGGTTGTAATTTGTATTCCCCCATTTGTTGCTTGTGCTTTATTATAATCTGTAAACACATGTAACGAGTGTGAAACAGTGTAGAAAAATAGGATTTATGTGATTATTCCCCAAATGATGAAAACGAAAATGAGTCTGTGAGCACGGTCCGTCCAGGCCCGATGATGTCCGAGACCTTTTTTAAAAGATGGTAGACCGGTACTAACAAAGACCGTGTTTCATTCCAAACTACAAAACCCTCCGAATAAATAAGATCCTGACACCCTAAAGATCAGTGTTGATCGACACATGTCATGCCTAGCATTGCATCGATTGACACTATCATATAGTGATGATTGTCACTGCCACGTGTCATTTTCTCTTATAACTCATCAAACCTACGAACAAGGCTTAGCAAGGCTATCACCGCCCTGATTGCATATATCAACACTACCAGTTGCGTCGATCAATGCTTATAGGGGAATCTACACCTGATGACTCAGCGAAGCTATTCTGACAGCTATTGCATCGATCGATAGTGCCATTTATGTCAATTGATGGTACCAAAATTTCTATAGAAGGAAAGCGCCCCTGGCCATTTCAAACAATAGTGGAGATTCAAATCACCAACCATCAAGTTTCTAATCCCAAAATTAGAAATCTTTCAAACCCTTTTCGTCCTCTAAGGATATCAAGCCTATACCAAAACTATACCAAGGTATAGTAGACACCCCTCCTTGAAATAGATTTTAGCTAAAACGCTATCCGCACATTCACAAAACACCCAAGAAGTCTTTCTACTTAACTTCCTCAAGTTACCCCTACAGGAACCCAGAGAAATTCCCGGCAACAAGATCGGTTCAAGTCAATACCGAGCCTGTCAGTAATCCTGAAGGAAATAAAAGGTATTTGAGGGTCAAGAATATTACTTTCCATCATGCATTAGTCCAGTCATGATGGGCCCACTCTCCAAGGGCTAGGCCCGCAAAGGTCGTGTCTCTCCAACTCGTATCTTTGCTTATTAAAATAATAAGATTTTGCAAAATATGATTTATCCAAATTTAAATGACAAGTAACTATTTCATCTGGAACCAAAATCTCTCTTTTATAGGTATAGGAATCCTGTTCGGATCAGCTACACCACTAATTTCCTGGAGGAGCTGATCCGGGTTGCGACTCTTATATTATATAAAACAGGGACCTGCTCCCGCATCTAACAAGGGCTAACCCCTAGAGGAGTCCTCAACCCCGCTATCCAGTTGGAAATGCCAAGTATGTTCAAATATACAATGAGCCCTATGCTCTATTTGTGTCTACCCGCATAAAAACCCGGGAGTCTTGGATTGGCCATGCCAATCCGACCAGCAACCGGAAGGGTCTCACCATCGAAAGGTATGCCCGCTCACAGTGGCAACTCTACTAGGGACTATGTTCTTCTTAAAAACATGAAATAATGAAAATCATTTGAATTTGGAATTATTATGGTTTACTGTAGAACATCTTCATATACCCCAAAACCCCGGTGGACTCAATAGCTTGTCTTTAGAACTTACTCAAGTTTGTATAGGGGCACGAGGTTGGGATACACCAGCCATGTATAGTACAATATAATCTAGTCTGCTTGATTAAGGTTACTAGATTTGAATATATTAAATGTGCAAAATAGGCTCTTGAACTCGATTAGGGTTCCTGGACCTAAGTACATAATGCACGGTTACCATTAACCATAACTCGTCGGACTTAGCCCAGAATATAGCAATGCAACCCTAGAAACTTCCCCTAGGGATACCCAATGATTTTCTTAAAATCACAAAAGAGCGTACGTCCTCACCTACCCCAGGTTGGTAATAGAGGAAAGAACCCCCCCACCTAGGAAAGATACTCACCCCGATGGTGTAATAAGGTCGGAAGGGAGAGAAAAAAGTACATGTTCTAACTGTGTGCCTGTTCAAACATCCCATGCATCACTAACCATGATTTGCATGCAGTTATAACATAAAATAGCCATATCATACAATTGGACCATCACGCCTACCCTCAGTATAACGCGATACAACCTTAGAAAAGCCGCTCCTAGAGCGCACCATCGCACATATTCTCTATATTAAGCGATACAACCCTAGGAAAAGCCGCTCTTAGAGCGCACCATCGCGCATACCCTTGGTATTAAGCGATACAACCTCAGAAATGCCGCTCCTAAAATGCCCAATCACGCTTACCCTCAATATTAAGTGATACAACCTCAGAAAAGTTGCTCATAGAGCGCACCATCATGCATGTCCTCAGTATTAAGTGATACAACCCTAGGAAAGATTCTCCTAGAGTGCACCATCACGTATACCTTCGATATTAAGCTATGCAACCTCAAAAAAGATAAAGGACTAAGGGGCGATCTGCCCCGGATGGAACCATACCCGAGGGATGGACCGGCAGCCTGGGCCCATCCTTTCTTCACAACTGTACCTCGCCCGAAAATAATAGAAATACTAGATGAACTAGTCCTAACTCACTCTAACGTCATCAACATGATTAGAGGAAATGAACCACAGGCCCATGTAATGGATGAACTCGTTCAGGCAAACCCCGCTATAGCTTTGCTGACTGACGTACATTGTAAGCTGAGGAACACAAAGCTTTTGGTCTCTCATGCTTCCAGGCCAATACAGTTGCAAGACATCCCTTCAAAAGAAAACTTTGATGAATTTGTGGTTTTTAAACTTGAGAACACCCCCGAAGGTCCCCTCGAACCCATCAACCATGTTACTAGGAGTGGGAGGATTTAGCAACCCCAAATACAGGTCAAGCCTAGCTCCGTTGGTACCCTACCAATAGACGGCCTAACAAAAGGAGTTAGTATCCCTATAATCAAACAGCTAACAAATACACCCATCAAAATAAGCATTTGGGATCTCCTACAAGGATCTCAGGCACACAGAAGGGCTATCATGCACAAATTGATGGAAATAGAAGCACCTTCACTGGCCTCACCAGTGAAAGTGTGCGCTTTTATTGATCGTGGAATCTCTACAGAATTTCCAGACATTGTTCTAATACAGATCTACCAAATGATGCGTTACGACATAACCGAGCCTTATACCTGAAGATCAAATTACTAGATCAAGTAATGCCATGTGTCATGGTAGATAACAGCTCTGCACTCAACATCTGCCCTCGAAAGATCTTACCTATCTTGGGGCTAAATAAAGGGGTGCTCAAGAAATCTGGAACCGTCATTAAAGCATATGATAACTCCAAAAGGTCCATCCTGTGGACCTTCAAAGTGACAGTAAAAGGCAGAGAGATAGAGTCCCTCACAACCTCCACCATTATAGACATTCCTGTCACGTTTTCCCTCTTGCTCGACCGGCCATGGTTCCATGCACTAGGAGGTGTTCCTTCCACTCTACACCAAAAGGTGAAAATACCCTATAAAGGGAAGATTGTAACCCACGAGGCAGACGAGGAGTCAACTATGGCTGCTATACGCACCGCTCTAGAACAAGTTGGCGGATTTCTCATGGCCACCATAAGAAAAGACGAAAAATTGCCTCAATGGTCTAAATTGGTGAAGAGCTACATGGGCCAACTCCTTACCTCGGGAGCTGACCTAGGAGCACAAGAGCAAGGCCTCCCAGAATTCAAGTTTGCAATAAAAACTTACAACCCCTTAGAACTCGGCTATCGGGGCAGGAACCGATAAAATATGTGGTCTAGATGACGTCAAGGGTCAAAAGTATTTGTTCAAACTAGGGAAGTTCTTTACCAGGGCAAGCCAGAACCAATCAAAATCAAAGAAGTAGAAGTGCCTAGCTTTAAAATATTCTCCAATGTTGTGAACTTGGGAGACACCTCAGCCCCGACCAGTCACGAAAGGCAAAAACCCTACCTAAATAGGAGATTGCAAAGAGATAAAAGACAATGAACCAATTGAGCATAGAAGATTTGGCCATGAGATTGGGTAAACTAAAGGAAGCCCATCTCGAACACAGGAAGGTCGGGCAAAAGGCACGAGGAGAAGAACCTTCATAAGAAGGAATGGACAAGATAATCCCTGAATTAGCCTAGCTTATGATTAAGGGAAAATCCAAGGTGGGAGACACATTCACCATTAGCTACACGGTAAGTCCGAACAAGGAGACCCCCGAGCCTGATGAAGACATTTCAATCTTTAATGTTTTTAAACTAAACAATTTATACTATGAGAATGATAATAGCAATAAAGTGAATGACTTTGCTTACTTGTGTGATGCTTTCGATTACATGCATTCATCTCATCATACATCAAACATTTTTAGTATTCATGATAATCTTACAAAAGAAATAAATTTAGGACAAGGAAATGATCCTAAAATGGTAACGATCTGCGCTGACCTTGAGCTAGAGGCAAAATTGGTAGAAATACAAAAATCACATGTGGAGGCATTCGCTTGGTCCTAGAACGATATGCCCGGAGTCGATAAAACTATTACAGAGTATAGAATCCCCACTGACCCAAAGATACGATCGGTCAAGCAAAAATTATGATGACTAAGACCCGAATGGCCCAAAAAAGTCAAAGAAGAAATAGCTAAACAAATTAAAGCCAAATTCCTGGAAGTCGTGGAATACTCGGAATGGTTGGCGAATGTAGTACAAGTGGCGAAGAAAGATGGCAGGGTCCGAGTCTGTGTTGATATCCAAGATCTCAACAAAGCGTCTCCTAAAGATGACTTCCCTTTGCCCCATTTAGATGTGTTAATCGATAGTGCAGTCAGAGTAGCCATGTATTCATTCATGGACTGTTTCTCAGGATATAACCAAATATTGAAGAATGTCATCGACAAATTCAAGACGTCCTCATTATAGAATGGGGAGTTTACTGTCACGAAGTAATACCATTGGGACTGAAAAACGCTGGGACGACCTATCAAAGGGCAGTCACCACTTTGCTGTTGGGAACTGACAGTCAAATTGAACATCCATAAGAGGCATGAGGAAAATTCAAAATTTTGTCCCTGTCCCAGGAACTCCTATTAGTTGCATATAAATTAAATAAAGCCTTAACTAAATAATTCTCTACCTAGGTTAGCATGCTAAAGGACTAGGCATACCATAATTCTAAATTATATTCTAGCATATTTATTTTATACTAAGCATGTTATAACTCTAAGTTATAAACTAAGCATAAAATAAACTAAGCATGCAAAAATAACCTAAGCATAATTATTAAGTCTAAAACACTTAAAGAAAAAGACTTAATAATTAAAACAGAAAGAAAAAGAACTTACCAGTTGAAGCATGCTTTTGTAGGACCTTCTTGCACAAGCCTCCAGTCGTAGGGTAGCCTCTATCAGTATCCACACGAACCCCACCAACCAAAACCTCCCCAGGAGGTAAAACTAAGAAGCCTCGAGTAGTTGCTAGACCACTCTAGAAGCCTCACCCAAAAATATAAACTAGCGGCGCCCGAATAAATTCAGGCTCCACAAAAATAACTTGCTCAAGTACCCGAGAGATTAATTATCTCGCTTAGGATTTATGCTTTGAGCTTGTACATTTTGAAAGGAGAAGGGACACCCTATATATAGGCTGGGGGAGCAAAAATTTGCTCCCCATTAACGATGTGGGATGGGAGTAAAACACCCATCCCACACACCTACCACATGCACGTGCTGCATGTGGTATTCATGGGCTGCCTTTGTGCAGCCCATGAATATGGGCCACCGCGAACACTGCCCAGCAGTGTTTGCGCACCTTTCGGTGTATTTCGCGCAATCGAACATTGTACAAAATATTTTATACTTTTCGGTTTTAACTCGCCAATTCAAAATCCCCTTTAAATCCTTTCAAATAAATATTTATTTTTGACTCTAATAAATTAGTTATCAGTCAAAATAAATTTCTTGGTCCAACCAAAATTGATCTAATCAATTATAATTTATTTATGACTCTAATTAATTAGTTACTGGTCAAAATAAATTCCTTGGTCTATCGAAAATTGATTTAATCAGTTTTAACCAATCAAATAATAATCCAATTATTATTTATGTTGTGTTCTTATAATAGAATAAATCTAGTAGTTCTTTACTTAGTCCGATGAAGGTCCAATGTGTGTGACCTTATAGGATTCCGAAGTATTGAGCTGTTAAGGCTTAACCAACCCTTGTTCTAATCACCATTGGCTCGATGCTCTAAACCGTAAATAGAACTCGATTACCTTAAACGGCTGTAGTACGCCTCTAGCAAGGGTCTACCATCCCCCATTACTCGCAACGTCATTTATGCTTATGACTTAATCCCGGTTAATGCAATAGTTATCCAGTACGATAAATTCCTTCCATTCTTTAATATTAGTACCATCTAGTTTATTGGGTTCGGTTAAAGTGTTAACCCACTAATAGCAAGGTTGCTCCAAGCTATCCCAGTTATTTACTTATTACCGAAGTATATTGCCTTTTACCATAGTGTGTTTGACTAAAAACCATTTCCATCAAATACATACTCTGATCAGAGGTTTACGGCAATCATCACTTCAACAAGTGGCCAGGTACAACTCCTTAATATATCCGGAGCGATGGATTCTTTCCGACTACTCAGTCTACCAACGTATTGTTATCACTATACCCGTAATCACCCATAGCACCCTAAATTAATGAGTACATAGCAATGACCCAAAGTATAGCGATAGTACCACACAAGGCAACTAGCATCTCAAGTACGAGGACATTCGCAAAGCTTATTGCATGAAGATAAACACTAACACATTGATATTTATACCAAGTGTTTATCTTGCTGCGGTCTCCAATATATCTCCCTGATATATCCATGTGTCAAGCTTAAGGCACCACCTTCAGTCTTTAGGAGATTAACTGCTTGGACCCTTTCCAAGAAAGTTGACCACATGCTAGTCTTTCCGTTTCATCAATATCCTTTCTTGATGACACTGTGACTAGGGATAGTTTAGACATAATCATAATTGCACATGAAGTAGGTTCCACCAAAAATAGGCCAACCATAATTTCTCTTACTTCATGCTATGAGATGTCAAGGACTTTTGTATATATACATCAATGAATATATTTTAACGAGCTATAATATATATGTATAAAAATACATTGATATAAACAAAAGAACAAATGCCTTTATTGATTAAATAAATTATTTGTAATATTACATAATTAAGATATATCGCCCTAATTGCCTTAAGGGCATACATCATATCCAATAAACTCCCACTTACACTAAGGCTAATTAGCCATATATTTTAATCCATATGCTTTAACATGCTGGTCATGTTTGACTTGAGTCAATGGCTTTGTCAGACCATCCGTGAGGTTCTGATCAGAGGGTATATATTCTAATCTTATTATCTTAGCATCAATAATCTCCCTAATTATATGATACTTTCTGGATACATGTCTATTTTTCTGATGAGACCGTGGTTCCTTTGCCTGAGCTATGGCACCATTGTTATCACAATATAAAGTAATTGGATCAATAGCCTTAGGCACCACACCGAGTTCACCAATAAATCCCTTTAACCAGACAACTTCTTTTGCTGCTTCGCATGCAGCAATGTATTCAGATTCTGTGGTTGACTTAGCCGTAGTTTCTTGCTTGGAACTCTTCCAGTATACTGCCCCTCCATTTAACACATACACAAAACCTGACTGAGTCTTAAAATCATCCTTCTCAGATTGAAAGCTTGAATTAGTGTAACCTTTGATAGTGAGATCACCTTCTCCATAAATCAAGAACTCATCCATAGTCCTTCTCAAGTACTTAAGGATTGCCTTGATGGCCATCCAGTGCTTTTCACCTGGATCTGACAAATATCTCCTCAGAAAGCTCAAAGCCTGAGAGACATCCGGCCTAGTACATATCATAGCATACATGATGGATCCTATCGTGGATGTATAGGGTATATCCTTCATGCGCATTTTCTCTTGAGCTGTCTTCGGACACTCAGCTTTAGACAGGTTAATCCCCTTTGTCATCGGGAGATAACCTTTCTTAGAATGCTCATGGTTGAACCTATTCAACAAGTTGTCTATATATGTACTTCGAGAAAGACCTAACAGCCTCTTGGATCTATCCCTGTAGATCTTTATACCTAGTATAAATGCTGCTTCACTAAGGTCTTTCATGGAGAACTTTCTTGACAACCATACTTTAACGTTTTGAAGAAGAGAAATGTCATTTCCTATTAGCAGAATGTCATCAACATACAATACTAGAAAAATGACTGCACTCCCACTAACCTTCTTGTAAATACAAGGCTCATTTGCATTTGGGCAAAAATCCAGTTCCCGGATTGTCTGATCAAACCTTATATTCCAACTCCTCGATGCCTACTTAAGTCCATGAATGGATCTTTGTAGCTTGCATACCTTCGAGCCATTGTGAGATGTAAAACCCTCAGGTTGTGTCATATACACATCCCGGTCTAAATCCCCATTCAGGAATGCTATTTTTACATCCATCTGCCAGATCTCATAATCATAATGAGCAGCAATGGCGAGGAGTATCCTTATGGATTTGAGCATGGCTATCGGTGAGAAGGTTTCATCATAGTCAATACCTTTCCATTGACTACAACCTTTCGCAACCAACCTTGCTTTATAGGTAATTACATTATCGTCCAAGTCTGTCTTCCTCTTGAAGACCCATTTTCACCTAATTGGTCTAACCCCTTGCAGTGCATCAACCAAATTCCAAACTTGGTTCTCGTACAAGGAATCCATTTTTTATTTCATGGCCTTTTGCCATTTATCAGAATCTAAGCTTTTCATTGCCTCATCATATCATCTGTTTCTTCCTCTTGAACTTCTAGTTCAATATTGCTTCCACTGACCTTTTCAAGTAAGTGTTCCTTTTCTAAAAAGTGAGCATTCCTAGACACAAATACCTTTTGTGCTTCGGGTTAGTAAAACAGATATCCAATTATTTCCTTTGGATATCCAATGAACAGACATTTGTCAGCCTTGGCATTTAGCTTATCTGACGATATCCTCTTTACCATAGTAGGACAACCCCATACTCTTAAGTGATTTAGAGATGGCCTTTTGTTACACCATCTTTCATAAGGTGTAAAATCAACTGATTTAGAGGGCACTCTGTTTAAGACATAAATCGCGCTCTCAAGTGCATATCCCCAAAAGGATTTACTAAGAACTGCGCAGCTCATCATGGACCTGACCATGTCTAATAAAGTCCAATTCCTCCTTTCTGACACTCCATTGTGTTGGGGTGTATAAGGAGGGGTCCACTGGGAACTATCCCATTTTCCTTTAGATAATCCTGAAACTCCTGACTTAAGTATTCTCCACCTCGATCCGATCAAAGTGTTTTAATACTTTTCTCAAGCTGTTTTTGTACTTCAGCTCTAAATAGTTTGAATTTTTCAAAACTTTCAGACTTGTGCTTCATCAAGTACAAATAACTGTATCATGAGTAATCATCAATAAATGTTATGAAGTAGGAGTATCCTCCTAGTGCCTGAACACTCATTGGACCACACACATCAGTGTGTATAAGTTCCAATGTACTCGTGGCTCGTTCACCCTTTCCTTTAAAGGGTACGTTTGTCATTTTTCCTTTTAAACAAGGTTCGCAATCACCATAAGACTCTAAGTCTATTGGGCCCAAGTCTCCACGCTTATGCAACTTGGTTAAGTGATCTTTATTTATGTGGCCTAAATGGCAATGCCATAAGTAGAAGGAATTCTTATTATCTAATTTAACTTTCTTCACATTATTTATATTGAAAACTTCTATTTTAGTATCAAGAATATAAATGCCACCTTTCAACATTCAATAGCCATAAAGAATATTATTCAAACGAATCTAACAATTATTATTCGAAAATAAAATTTCAAATCCCTCTGTTGCTAAACACGCAACAGATACAATATTCTTAGTAACACTTTGAATGTAATAACAATTATTCAAAACTAAAACAAGTCCACTTGGCAAAACAAGACTAAAGCTCCCTACGGCTAATGCAGCAACTCTGGCTCCATTTCCCACGCGTAGGTCCATCTCCCCTTTTGCAAGTTTTCTATTGTTCCTTAGTCTCTGCACAAAAGTACAGATATGAGAACCACAACCAGTATCTAATACCCAAGTGAATTCTTACGGAAAAGTAGCAAAGTTTTCAATTACAAATATACCTGAAGTAGATGCCTCTGTAGGCTTCTTCTTCAAATGCTCGGAAGCAGGAGCTTTGCAATCCCTCTTCCAATGTCCCGGTTTTCCACATTGGAAGCAGACATACTTGGATGCCTTCTTTCATTCTTCTACTTACTAATTCTTTTCTTGGCACCCAGTGCCGGCTTCTTCTTCTTAGAAGCCTTGCCTTTTTCAACCAACAGTAGAGGTTTCTGATCTTTCTTGATCTGAGGTTCTACTGTTTTCAGTATGTTAATTAATTCAGGGATAGTTGAATTAATCCTGTTCATGTAATAGTTAGTCACGAAGCCTGAGTAACTATCTGTCAAGGACATCAACACAAGTTCAATGCTCGAGTCATGGTTCATCTCGAATCCCAATCGATTTAGCTTCTCAAGGTATTCCAAGAGTTTTAGTGCATGCTGAGAGGCAGAGGTGCCAGCCTGCATCTTGGTCCCGAAAATGAGCTTGAAGGTCTCATACTTTTCTGTCGTTTCCCTCTCTGAAAAGAGTTCTTCAAGATGGAGAACCATATCCTCTAAGGGCATGTTCTCATGTTGTTTCTGAAGCTCAGGATTCATGGACCCCAACATAATACACATGGCAGTCTCACGATCTTTCCTGTGCTTCAACCAGGCATCATGTTCCATATGATCCTTAACATCAGGTTTTATATGGAAAATTTCACTTAGGATATAGGCAATTCCCTTAGATTTGAGAACTATTCTCACTGCTCGGAACCAATCAGAAAAGTTCGAGCCATTCAATTTGGTGTCAAGTAACATACGGAGATTAAAATTAGAAGCCATTTTCAACCTAAGACATAAGAAAAGAAAAGTGTTTAGATATTAGTTTAAGTACATGTATTTAATATGAGGACTTTTAATTAAATACATTTTCCTACTATTTTCTTCGAAATTTACAATAGCCCATTCTATTGAATTCGTGAATTTTAGCCCAGCTAAATTTCCTAGTAGGTAGCATCTATAACTAGTCTATTACAACCCCCAATTTTTTGAGTCAAGTCATAATAGTGAGTCATAGTTGGAATCTAATTCCATTTGCATCGCATGCAATTGCTAATTCATTCAAGTTCCATAAACCCAAGGGATGTATGCTCTTATATTAGCATCTCCTTGAATATGTCTCAGATCTGGGCTTAGCCCCCAATTTTATGGTGGACTACCCCAGCTCTGTTAAGGCAGACGCTATCTCTAACTTTACAACCAATCAATGTGGACTAAAAGGAACGCTTTGCGTAGCACTTTGATAGCCCAAAAAGACCGTATTATAAATTTGAGTAAGGAAGACTATAACTTGCCTTAATATATTTACTTTGGGATTTTATTGGTGTTAAATGTCTCACCCAATCTAGGATTTTATCAGATAGACAAAATTATAATGACTTGTATTAATTCAGGGAATTTTAGAATTAATTTATAAGGTCTAACCTTAGGTGGGTTCAGCTCTTTATTATAATTATTCCATCAACCTAGATTATATGCAAAATAATTAACGCTTTTATTTGTTATATTTATATTGCATTTCCTTTAAGCTTTAATTCAATAATTTTAATTTTTTACTTTGTTATAGAAACATATATAAGCACCATCTTATATACCAGAAATAAATTAGTTCATATTAATCCCCCGATTAGTCAATTCAAATTACACCGATATAGGTTCCCAGGTAGGAGAGGTGCCTTATGAGGAGTAGACACCAAGTCCAATCCTTAGCCAGAACAAATACGGGCACAAACTTGAAGACCAATGAATTCTCTTAAACTAATAAATTTCGTTCTTCCAATTCATGTAAATTTGGAGCATCTATAACCCATGTAATTTAAATAAATTATTGACACTTGTATAATTTGATTAAGTTGAGCAAGCTTATTCAAAATTATTCATAACTAATTTCTAACCTTGAAATGAAAGGCAGAAGTTTATATATATTGTTCCAAACAATTAAATAAACAAATCATTTCATTTAGAAAATAATATTTAGTTTGCTTCTAACTTAATTATGCACTAAATAGGCAGGCTCTGATACCACTGTTGGGAACTGATAGTTAAATTGAACATGCATAAGAGGCATGACGGAAATTCAAAATTTGTCCCTGTCCCAGGAACTCCTATTAGTTGCATATAAATTAAATAAAGCCTTAACTAAATAATTCTCTACATAGGTTAGCTTGCTAAAGGACTAGGCATACCATAATTCCAAATTATATCCTAGCATATTTATTTTATACTAAGCATGTTATAACTCTAAGTTATAACCTAAGCATTAAATAAACTAAGCATGCAAAAATAACCTAAGCATAATTATTAAGTCTAAAACACTTAAAGAAAAAGACTTAATAATTAAAAGAGAAAGAAAAAGAACTTACCAGTTGAAGCATGCTTTTGCAGGACCTTCTTGCACAAGCCTCCAGTCGTAGGGTAGCCTCTATCAGTATCCACACGAACCCCACCAACCAAAACCTCCCCAGGAGGAAAAACTAAGAAGCCTCGAGTAGTTGCTAGACCACTCTAGAAGCCTCACCCAAAAATATAAACTAACGGTGCCCGAATAAATTCATGCTCCACAAAAATAATTTGCTCAAGTACCCGAGAGATCAATTATCTCGCTTAGGATTTAGGCTTTGAGCTTGGTACATTTTGAAAGGAGAAGGGACACCCTATATATAGGCTTGGGGAGCAAAACTTTGCTCTCCATTAACGATGTGGGATGGGAGTAAAACTCCCATCCCACACACCTACCACATGCACGTGCTGCATGTGGTATTCGTGGGCTGCCTTTGTGCAGCCCATGAATATGGCCCACCGCGAACACTGCCCAGCAGTGTTCGTGCACCGTTTGGTGTATTTCGTGCAACCGAACATTGTACAAAATATTTCATACTTTTCAGTTTTAACTCGCCAATGCAAAATCCCCTTTAAATCCTTTCAAATAAATACTTATTTTTGACTCTAATAAATTAGTTGTCAGTCAAAATAAATTTCTTGGTCCAACCAAAATTGATCTAATCAATTATAATTTATTTACGACTCTAATTAATTAGTTACCGGTCAAAATAAATTCCTTGGTCTATCGAAAATTGATTTAATCAATTTTAACCAATCAAATAATAATCCAATTATTATTTATGTTATATTCTTGTAATAGAATAAATCTATTAGTTCTTTACTTAGTCCGATGAAGGTCCAATGTGTGTGACCTTATAGGATCTCGAAGTATTGAGCTGTTAAGGCTTAACCAACCCTTGTTCTAATGGAACCATTGGCTCGATGCTCTAGAAGGTAAATAGAACTCGATTACCTTAAACGACTGTAGTACGCCTCTAGCAAGGGTCTACCATCCCCCATTACTCGCAACGTCATTCATGCTTATGACTTAATCCCGATTAATGTAATAGTTATCCAGTACGATAAATTCCTTCCATTCTTTAACATTAGTACCATCTGGTTTATTGGGCTCGGTTAAAGTGTTAACCCACTAATAGAAAGGTTGCTCCAAGCTATCCCAGCTATTTACTTGTTACCGAAGTATATTGCCTTTTACCATAGTGTGTTTGACTAGAAACCATTTCTATCAAATACATATCTGATCAGAGGTTTATGGCAATCATCACTTCAACAAGTGGCCAGGTACAACTCCTTAATATATCCGGAGCGATGGATTCTTTTCGACGACTCAGTCCACCAACGTGTTGTTATCACTATATCCGTAATCACCCGTAGCACCCTAAATTAATGAGTGTATAGCAATGACCCAAAGTATAGCAATAGTACCACACAAGGCAACTAGCATCTCAAGTATGAGGACATTCGCAAAGCTTATTGCATGAAGATAAACACTAACACATTGATATTTATACCAAGTGTTTATCTTGCTGCGGTCTCAAATATATCTCCCAGATATATCCATGTGTCAAGCTTAAGGCACCACCTTCAGTCTTTAGGAGATTAACTGCTTGGACCCTTTCTAAGAAAGTTGCCCAAATGCTAGTCTTTCCATTTCATGAATATCCTTTCTTGATGACACTGTGACTAGGGATAGTTTAGACATAATCATAATTGCACATGAAGTAGGTTCCACCAAATACAGTCCAACTATAATTTCTCTGACTTCATGCTATGATATGTCAAGGACTATTGTATACATACATCAATGAATATATTTTAACGAGCTATAATATATATGTATGAAAATACACTGATATAAACAAAAGAACAAATGCCTTTATTGATTAAATAAATTATTCATACTATTACATAATTAAGATATATCGCCCCAATTGCCTTAAGGGCATACATCATATCCAACAAACTCCCACTTGCACTAAGGCTAATTAGCCATATGTTTTAATCCATATGCTTTAACATGCTGGTCATGTTTGACTTGAGTGTATGGCTTTGTCAGACCATCCGCGAGGTTCTAATCAGTGGGTACATATTCTAATCTTATTATCTTAGCATCAACAATCTCCTTAATTATATGATACTTTCTGGATACATATCTGTTTTTCTGATGAGACCGTTGTTCCTTTGCCTGAGCTATGGCACCATTGTTATCACAATATAAAGTAATTGGATCAATAGCCTCAGGCACCACACCGAGATCACCAATAAATCCCTTTAACCAGACAGCTTCTTTTGCTACTTCGCATGCAGCAATGTATTCAGATTCCGTGGTTGAATCAACAGTAGTTTCTTCTTGGAACTCTTCCAGCATACTGCCCCTCCATTTAACACAAACACAAAACCTGACTGAGACTTAAAGTCATCCTTGTCAGATTGAAAGCTTGCGTCAGTGTGACCTTCGATAGTGAGATCACCTTCTCTATAAATCAAGAACTCACCCTTAGTCCTTCTCAAGTACTTAAGGATTGCCTTGACGGCCATCCAGTGCTTTTCACCTGGATCTGACAGATATCTGCTCGTAAAGCTCAAAGCCTGAGAGACATCCGGCCGAGTACATATCATAGCACACATGATGGATCCTATCGTGGATGCATAGGGTATATCCTTCATGCGCATTCTCTCTTGAGCTGTCTTCGGACACTCAGCTTTAGATAGGTTAATCCCCTTTGTCATCGGGAGATAACCTTTCTTAGAATGCTCAAGGTTGAACCTATTCAACATGTTGTCTATGTATGTACTTTGAGAAAGACCTAATAGCCTCTTGGATCTATCCCTATAGCTCTTTATACCTGATATAAACGCTGCTTCACCAAGATCTTTCATGGAGAACTTTCTTGACAACCATACTTTAATGTTTTGAAGAAGGGAAATGTCATTTCCTATTAGCAGAATGTCATCAACATGCAATACTAGAAAAATGCCTGCACTCCCACTAACCTTCTTGTAAACACAAGGCTCATTTGCATTTGGGTAGAAATCCAGTTCCTGGATTGTCTGATCAAACCTTATATTCCAACTCCTTAATGCCTACTTAAGTCCATAAATGGATCTTTGTAGCTTGCATACCTTTGAGCCATTCTGAGATGTAAAACCCTCAGGTTGTGTCATATACACATCTGGTTCTAAATCCCCTTTCAGGAATGATGTTTTTACATCCATCTGCCAGATCTCATAATTGTAATAAGCAGCAATGGCGAGGAGTATGCTTATGGATTTGAGCATGGCTACCGGTGAGAAGGTTTCATCATAGTCAATACCTTCCCGTTGACTACAACCTTTTGCAACCAACCTTGCTTTATAGGTAATTACATTACCGTCCATGTCTGTCTTCAACTTGAAGACCCATTTGCACCCAATTGGTCTAACCTCTTGCTGTGCATCAACCAAATTCCAAACTTGGTTCTCGTACATGGAATCTATTTCTGATTTCATGGCCTTTTGCAATTTATCAGAATCTGAGCTTTTCATTGCCTCATCATATGTCCTTGGTTCATCATCCTCTACAAGATATAGTTCCTTATCATTAGTGTTGATAAACCCATATCTATCGGGACCCTTATGAACACGAACAGATCTTTGCAATGATTGTGTTTCGACAGTTTGTTCTTTGATCACACTCTCTTGTGTATCTAGAACGGGGTCAATCAGTTGATCGTCTGTTTCTTCCTCACGAACTTCTAGTTCAATATTGCTCCCACTGACCTTTTCAAGTAAGTGTTCGTTTTCCAAAAAGTGAGCATTCCTAGACACAAATACCTTTTGTGCTTCGGGTTGGTAAAACAGATATCCAATTGTTTCCTTTGGATATCCAATGAACAAACATTTGTCAGCCTTGGCATTTAGCTTATCTGACGCTATCCTCTTTACCATAGCAGGACAACCCCATACTCTTAAGTGATTTAGAGATGGCCTTTTGTTATACCATCTTTCATAAGGTGTAAAATCAACTGATTTAGAGGGCACTCTGTTTAAGGACATACATCATATCCAACATTTACTTTATGACATGATACATAAAGAAGTCCACGTATATGTGGATGACATATTGGTAAAATCACCCACTCCTAAGGAGCATCCTACTGTGCTTGATCTCTTCGTTACCCGAGTAGAGAGGTATAACCTATGACTCAACCAAAAAAAGTGTGTCTTTGGAGTAACCTTAGGGAAGTTACTAGGCCACATTGTTAACCAACAAGGCATAGAAATTGACCCTGGTAAGGTAAGGGTGATCCTCGACATGCCTCCGCCAAAACCCAAAAAGGAAGTCTGAAGCTTCCTTGGATCATTACAGCATGTCCGCAGATTTATCTCCAAATTAACTATAATTTGTGAGCCTATATTCAAGCTTCTAATGAAGCAACAACCCATCGAATGGAATCCACAATGTCAAGAAGCCTTCGATAATATTAAAGCTTACTTATCTAGCTTACTAGTGTTAAAACAGCCCACACCAGGAAAGCCTCTCGCCTTATACTTAGCCATTGAAGAAACCTCCATAGGGGCAATGCTAGTACAAGAGCATGAAGAGATGAAAGAACATGCCATTTACTACCTTAGCAAGAAACTCTTGGAATATGAAACTCGATACAGTATAGTCAAAAAGACCTGGGCCGCTATGGTCTGGTTAATGAAGAAGCTTTGACATTACTTCCTGTCCTACTAAATCCAAGCCATTGCAAAGGTAGATCCGATAAAGCACCTTTCCCAAGTGCCCTCCCTGGCCGGGAAACTATCTCGTTGGTTGTTGCTCCTTTTGGAATTCGACATCGAGTACATCACCCAAAAAGTGATCATAGGATGAACCATGGCATAATTTTTGGCCAACCAACCCTTAGAATCCAACTACGTCGAAAACCTTGAATTCACAGAAAAACAATTAGCCGTGATATCAAAGGGATCCCAAAAATGGACCATGTACTATAATGGGGCGGTGAACTGCAAGGGAGCCAGTTTAGGAGTCATAATTGTATCCCCTGAGGGAGGGCTGATCCCACTCTCTAAAAGGTTAGAATTCTCAGTAACCAACAATGGTGCTGAATTTGAAGCATGTCTATTTGGCTTAAACGCACTAGTTACATTAGGAGCAGAAGAAGTGAAAGTCATCGGGGACTCTGCTCTAGTCATCAGACAAGTAGTAGGAGATTAGGAATAACTTCGCCCATATTTAGAGTCTATGTGGGCCAGAGCATCTCTCTTTGAAAAATGTGAATTCCATCACGTATTAGGGGAATAAAATCAGATGGCAGACTCGCTAGCCACTCTGGCCTCAATGTGGGAAAACCTAAAACAATAACCCGTGAGTAGCACACACTCCATACTACCTTGCCTCAGTCGTACAGATCTCTGTTGAACTAACACCTAGGTATAACTATATACTCCAATACGTCAAAAACGGGACGTTCCCCGTAGAAACTACCGATGCCGACAGAATAACCTTACAAAAGCTGTCAGTTAACATTAGACTCATCAACGGGCGATTGTTTTGGATATCTTCTGATGTAATAATCCTCCTTAAGTGCCTTGGATAAGCAGAATCTGCCAAAGTCATGCAAGAGGTACATGTAGGGGCATGTGGTCCCCATATGAATTGAATAATGTGTGCTAAAAAGGTACAATGAATGGGTACTTTTACCAAACCATGATAGCCGATTGTACGAACCTAGTCAAGAAGTGCCATGAATGCCAGATTCATGGTAATATTAGTAACCTACCACCGACCGAACTCCAGCACCTGGAAACGCCCTGCCCCTTCCCGGCCTAGGGCATCAATATCATAGGAGAAATCAAACCATCCTTGACCAATGGACACATGTTCATCAGAGTAGAGGTAGACTACTTTTCAAAATATGTTAAAACTGAATCCTACACGGGAATCAGTGCTAGGAAGATGGCAAAGTTCATTCAAAGCCATATCTTTGCATGATACGGTGTTCCCCACCACATGGTATCTAATAATAGAGTGCAATTCCAGGGAGAGACCACCCACCTACTAGAATGGCACAACATCGAACATCATCGCTCGCCACCATATCGCCCTCAAGCCAATGGAGCAGTGGAGGCAGCAAATAAGGCCATAAAGAAATTTTTTTCCAAAATGGTGGTTACCCATCGAGACTGGGCCGATCATCTACCTTATGCGTTTTGGGGCTATCGCAATAGCATCAAGACCCTGACTAGTTGAACGTCATTCTCCCTGGTGTTTGGAATAGAGGCAGTTCACCCCATGGAAATTGAAGTCCAATCACTTCGTGTGGCTCTCGAGCAAAAGTTACACAAAGATGAATGGGCTAAGTCCCGCTACGACACACTTAACGCCATCGACGAGAGACGTCTGGAAGCACTTAATAGTTTAAGGATGTATCAACAGTGAATGGCCCGAGCCTATAATAATCAGGTAAGAAAGGTTGACACGCCTCTTAAAGCTGGCGACCTTGTGCTAAAATAACTCAAAGCAACACATACCAACCTTAGGGGGAAATTCTTCCCTAGTTAGGAAGGTCTATATGTGATAAAATGAGTCCTTAGCAAAGGAGCTATAAAAATCATGGATATGGAGGGAAACGAGTTCATACACCCAATTAATTGGGATAAGCTGAAGTTATATTATGCTTGAAGGTCAGTGTAGAACAGAGGGAAATCACATTGAAAATTCGATGTTATCCCATAATTTTTATCTTTTGGAAAATCATGAACATTAAAAGTGTATATTGTAAGATGAAATGAAATGCATTAAAAAGAAGTACGCATACACTACATTTATGCCTAAAATAGAGTTGAGGCTTTATAATACAAGTTTGTAAAAACACAATTTGGTGGCTAGGACTTACCATATTATGACAGTAGCGGAGGGTGACTGTCAGCCTTTCTATTCCAGAAGGCGCTACCTTGATGGCAGAGAGCCACTCCACATACACTTCATCAAGGAATATCTTAAACAGCAACTCATAATTCATGATGGTTAGCATACAGTTCTCCCATTTGTTTCGAACATGGGCTGGCCTTAAAGGTCCCTAAGGTATCACGGGCAAAGCATGAACATACTCGGGTGTGTATTGAGAACAGCCATATTATCGCCTTACGAGTTCCAGGAAATAAAATGATATTCACTCTGGGCCCAATAGTTGAACGCCTTGAGGCACTGGGTGGGTAATCACCTCATCAATCTTCCACCAGGGGCAGGTCCACTTGATATCCCTCTCAATTAACCTCTACAGAAAATGCAGCCATTTATACAAGGATTGTCCTCTATAGTACCTAGGCTGTATTCCTCGACCCTAAAAGTCTTTCAAGGCATAGAAGTCCAGTGGTCCCATTGGTGCCCTAATCTTCTATAAACGCTCCATTAGCTACTCTTGCGATAAGACAACCTTGTCAACAGGCTATTATTGACCAAAGATCATAACAAGTGATCGATGAGAAAATGATTACCATGCCTGAAGAAGCAACCTGCTTCCTCCCACCGTCACATCATCTCTGGAGTGAATTAAGTCCATGTAAATAAAAGTTTTTGCTAAGACCACAGCCATTGGAGATAATCCCTCTAAAGTTTTGTGCACCTCAGACATTAACTGATTCATACAGAAAATCCCCCATCAATAGCACATCCATAAGAGGAACCTAACTTCAATGACTAGTCGTGCTGGAGGAATAAATCTCTAAGGCCATGCATAGAATTATCCCTAGCTGCTGGGGATTGGTGGACACGATTCTACCCCTTCGATGGTCAGAAAGTCTAAGGAAACTCACATCATGCTACTCCATGGCGGCCCCATAATTAGGCACCGCGATAGATTGATTGCAAGGGATGTCTATTATGGCACAAAACTCTTCGTAGAGAGGACACAACTCTTGATTATTGAAGCAAAATACATGGTCCAATGCATCCCACAGAGTTATTGCACTTTGGAGAAGCGCATCATCCAGGATTATGTTATAGTAATATCGCATGTTGAAAAGGCGCTCAGCCTTAAGCTAGTCCCAATCAGCCGGGCACAGAGTCTGAAGGTAGCCTACCAGTCGTGTTTTGAATCTATCCATGCCGACTTAACTATTGCTCGATAAAGGCAAGAATGGACCGTAAGATCAGTACCAACTGCGCAAAAAGAAATTTGTTCTCTGGAAAGAACAACAAAAATGGATCTAGCACGTCAGAGCAACAAAAAGAAGTCATCCATCCAGAAAATAAATAGGGCCTCAAAGGACCCACCAATCCATAAAAAGAAAAAAGGGGCAAAGACACGCCCAATCCAACCATCGAATGTACTAGATAAAATTGCCATATAGGGCCCATAAAAAATATATGTGTTTTGCACTGAGCTAAAATATAAGAATCATATCCGCCTTAGTAGAGAGGGGCATCGAAATTCAGCTGCGGTACCTCGGACTCTCTCCCGACCCTTCTTGCTCCCTCTAGTTCGGTAGAACCCTAAGAGGTGGAACAATGAAGGAGGAGTCGATGTAAACTGGGAACTGGCTCCTATGAAACCACCCTGGCTTAGATAGCCTGGCATATGACTCTACGCTCTAAAACCAGATGAGTGCGATACATACGCCGAAGGATGAGCCTGTCCATACTAACCATAGCTTGAGGATCCCATCGGTGGAGGTGCCCTGTAACGGGCTCTAAGCTGGTCCAACTCCTCATTCTGCACTTGAATTCTTTCCTGCAAACATTTCATGCATAAGCACTCATCCATGCGTATTCATTGGGAAAGAAAGGAACAAGATTAATGAGCCTTACCGCCATCTCAAAGTTGTTCCCTAACATGATGTTCTGAAAGTCAAAGAGCAAGCGTCTATCTCTCTCGCTATCCTCTCTCAACACCTGTCAGACAAACCACATTTAGCATAAAAATAAAGAGAATTCGCATAACCGAATGTCAAAACTTACATGAGTCATATAAGGAGGTGTAAAGTTCATTTTTACCGTGGTCGAGTCATCCGCACCAAAAGGGTGGAAGTATACTAACAAATCAGGTCAGTAGATGTGCAACCCTGCGAGAACCTGATAAATTTTTTGCCCTGTGACATAGGAAGTAGCCTCGCTTGACATATGTTGACCGCTTGACCTTTTGCCCTGCAAAACAAAACGGTGTCAGTACTCAAACAAATAGCACAAATGGACATTAAAAGACAAACGTGCCCCTTGTGGCGTGACCTGATCTTTCGGGGAGAAACCAAGTAAGCACTCGATCATAAAATCAGGATAAAAACTGGCCTCTCCATACAGCTCCACCATCTTGCCCTCTCCCTTCGAGATGTTGAGAGCCCCCCCTGCTAACTCTGGCCAGAACAACTCGAGAGCTCGGGGTGGCACTTGTCTCTCCCCTAGAGACTTATCACATTGCACCACCCTTTCCACCAAATACCACTTGAGGGAAGAAGGACTCTCCAAAATTAGCTGCTTTAGCACCATCTTACCAACAGCAGTCATAACCCTACTCCAACTAGGAGGGTTCCTCCACGGAGCATGATTGATCTGCAAACAAGCGTTACCAGTACATGCTAAAAGTGAAATAATAAAAACATACATGTGAAGGTCACCTTATTAAAAGAAAGATTCTTGATTCGCCTTTCAGCCTCAGCAGAATCCAGGTTCCCCTAGGCAACCAACTAAGAGGGGAACTGAGGAAAGTAGGCAATGTCTTTATGAATCTTAGCCTTCGTCGGCTAAGGAAGAATTCCATTCTCAAAACCCCAAATCTACAAAAGGGGAAAATGTTAGTCAATCCATGACATAAGCACACACACATACACACTCACACACACACAGACATATATATATATATAATAGATTTCCCGATAAGTTACCTCGAGAACTAGCTTGGACGACTTTAGCTCCAAAGTGTGCTTCCTCGTACAATGGTCCAGAGCTAAATATAGTTATCCTAGGCCAGCTGTGCCCCAAGCCGACTCCTTAAACTTCCTTAAAGTCACCACGGAACCCAAAAGGTTCAGGTTGAGTGTCGAGTTACCAAAGATCATGACAGCACTTTTACTTGGTCACACCTAGACTTACCCAGGGTGCATCACCAGATTGTCGAGCATCACATGTACGCGCTTAAAGCAGAAAAGGAAACTCAGTTCTTCCATGGATACATTTAATATGTCAGTCATGAGACTTACAGGTGTGTGCCAACTTATTTTCAAATTACCAGAGAAACGTCAGCCGATTATGGTGAGAGAACATCGCCAGATTACCTCCAACAAAATTAAGGCTTACCTTTTCTTCCCCCACCCATGACACACACTTACCTCTTCCCAATTTACATTCCCTTACACCTATACACCATTAACTCTTCACAATATACATTCCCTAACAACTACCCACCATCTTACATTTCTGTCCTCATTGACCATTCTCGGTGAGGGGAACAAGTATGATCGATGAAATTTGACCTTCATTAATAAATGAGCACTACTTTATCATCGTAGAGGCATATTACTTCTCAAAATAGGGGGGAGCTGAGTCTTTCACCAACATCACCGCCGAGAAGATGGCCAAGTTCATCAAGAAGCACATCTTTGCTTGGTGTGGAATACCTCATCACATTATTACAGTTAATAGAGTTTCAGTCCCAAGGGACACCCTTGATTGATTAATAAATTTGGGTTTGACCACCACAGGTCCTCACTGTGTAGACCACGAGGTAATGGGGCAACCGAAGATACAAGCCAGCTTATCAAGAAGTTCATTTCCAAGACCACCACAAGATCAAAGATTGAGCCGATGAGCTGCCATTCGCCCTCTAGAGATGCCAAACAAGCATCGGAGTTCTCATGAATCTAATGCATATCTCCTTGGTTTATAGTATAGTAACCTCAATCCCAGTTAAAATCGAGATGAAGTCCTTGAGATTCACAATGAATCCAAGTCAAAGGAACCCCCGTGTACTAAAGAGCAGTTCAAATAGCTTGAATAATCTTTAAATGTATCAGCAGCGCATGGTAAGAGCTTAGAATAGTGGTGTCAAGCATCAGGAAGTTCCCGTCAAAGGCCAAGGACCTGATTCCAAAGCAAGTATAGCCTACCGACACTGACCTAAGGGGAAAATTCTATCCAAATAGGAAATACCTCGAGCAACTAGAAGGGTACTCAGCACAAGGGGCGTAATTATCGATGGTAGCGAGTTCATAAACCCTTTATATTAAAACAGGTCAAAGTGTTGTCATATCTAACTAAAAAGAATCAAATCCAAAAAAGCGGCACATAAAAAATATATATGAATCAATCACCCTGCGAGTGATCCTCTACTACCTGGGCAAAAATCAAGGTTTATCCCGTTGATCGGTATTCTACAAACTGGTCAGGAAAAAGTTAGGGTGCAAAATAGCCCGCTAGATTGAAAACCCAAAAAGGGCGGTCTAGGCAAAAGTCAGGGCAATGTGAGCCAAGAGAGTGTGTTGGCTAGAAAACCTTCACAGGCTAGTTCGCACTAAAGTTTGGGTTAGTAGAAATGGTTATCATCATTATGTACTCAAACTTACTTCATTTAATGGAAATGTCATTTTATTGAATCCTTTATGTTTATGCTTGAATGAATATATTGGGCCCTAAAGGCGAAATGTTGTAAGTAAGTTGAACTTAGGGTTCTGTGCAGTCAACCCAATTCCTCAAAACAAAAGAAGGATAACAAAAGGAAAAAATTCTGATAGACTGAAAAGAAGTGAGGTATATACAAAAGCCAGGGAAGTTTGCTAGATTGAAAACCCAAAAAGGGCGATCCAGGCAAAAATTTGGACATAAAAAAGAAATGATCAAAGTCTGATAGGCCCATCTCAATGTTTAGGTCTATGCAAAAATTAAGACAATCAAAACAAAGATAAATGACTTTCATCAATCACATCGAGATATCTGCATTATCGTCATCATCATCAGAAGGCCAGAATACATTCTCCAATCTAGTGGATTCAAAGGGCTCAAATTCATTCTCTACTCATGTCCACATAAATCTCAACCTTGACCAATCATCTTCAGTCTGCAATCTCCTGAAACCATCCCTAGTAGAATTCATTGGTAGTGATAGCATCCAGTCATTTTTTATTTAGAATCTTGAACTTCACTTCATGCACACCCCTTGTCTTCGACATGCTCAATCCAGCAATCAATTTATAGTCGACTCACTGTAGATTCCCTAATTCTACACCAGGGGCATTCCCACCTAATCTGTGCGACATCCCTGATTCCCCATCAAGGGCATTTGAATCTGATCTATACAGCAATGCAATACTATATATTCTCTCTTCAAGCAAGTCAATCTATCTCCAATCGAAGTCGATCAAGCAAGTCAATCAATCATCTTGAAGATGATCAGCCCGAATATCTCATGCATTCATACATTCATGCATAATGTTCATAAAATGTCATGTCTATTATTCTATGTTAAGTTCTATAGGAAACAAAGCACAGAAAAGTATCCTCGAGCCATACGCTAGACCTCCAAACAAAAACTTATATCAAGGGGCATCTTAGAATTATTTTTAATCCTATATTCTAGGCCGCGCCCGAGGGGCATGTCAACTAATCCTATTATTCCATTTTTATTGCTTAATTGCAGGGGAAAAATTATTTTTGTTCCACAAAATCAATTAAACAATAAAAATGGAATCTATATCATTTACTGATGCTTTAAAACTTTCTTGATAGGTATACCATGTGGCAATCCAGATGGACAACCAACCTGATGGATCCTAAAATCAGAACTCAGATTTTCCCCCAAGGGCACCTTAGCGCATATGCCCAGGGGTGCGTCGATGTAATCATCAAGGGCATCTCAACATATTTCCTAAACTGATGTCAAAGATAGAGAATATAAGGGGCATACCAACTAGACCCGATGGACACCTCAGCAGTTCTCCGGACTCCCAAAAATCCTAGCTCAGCTTTTAGTTTGTTCTCCCATTTCAATTGCTTAATTGAAGGGAAAAAATTTTTTGTCTCGACAAAATCAATTAAGCAACAGAAACATAGCTCTCAATATCTACTAATTTCTCAAATTTTATTCATGACAGGTCTGTTTATGGCAAACCCAGAAGACAACCGATTGAAGAAAGCAATCTATATCAATAGTTTCCATAATGGAGCAAAGCAATACCATTCTATGGGGCATTTAATCCTCGATTATGTTATGGTGATGTAAGGCAACCAACAGTCTATGTCGGAGTTTCTATAATAGAGAATTGTAATGCCATTCGACCGGGTGTTCAATCCTTGCTTATGTTATGGTGACATAAGGCAACCAGCAGTCTATATCAGAGTTTTTTATGATGAAGTAGCGCAATGCCATTCAACCGGGCATTTAATCATCGGTTATGTCATGGTGAAGTAAGGCAACTAGCAGTCTATATCAGAGTTTCTGTAATGGGGCAGCGCAATGCCATTCGATCGGGCATTCAATCCTCAGTTATGTTATGGTGATGTAACAAAACCAGCAGTCCATATCGAAGTTTCTATAATGGAGCGATGCAATGCCATTTGACCGGGCATACAATCCTCGGCTATGTTATGGTGATGTAAGGCAACCAGCAGTTTATGTTAGGGTATCCATAAGGCAACCAACAATCTACTTCAAATTCGTTAGGGGCAATGAAGGCAATACCGAATCAAAATTTGTAACTCAACATGGTTCTTCATAGGTCTATTTATGGCAATCCTAGAAGACAACCAATTTGAGACTCCGCACCTCAGGTATAACCTCATATCACTCACTCTTTCATGAAATCATATTTGACTCGTCAAATGGTAATCTCATGAGGGACAGCCTGTGAGCACGGGCTTTTCGGTGACCTACGAAACGACGATGACTTTTTGCTCTAGCCTTTTATAGATCTATTGTTCTACCCTTTAGAACTAAATTGTGCTTGGAAAGATTCTATTGACAAATCTATGCCTTTGACCACGATTAAAAACAATTAAAAGGCATATATAATTAATCATTTTCTTTCTCTCGCATGAAGTAATTTGTTTTGGAATTTTCTATAAGATCCGAGCATCTTTAGCAACTCTTGTTTATATATTTGGATTCTAGACTCTCTAAGCTTTCCAGAATATCAAGAATTACCTTAATCAAATAACCATTGTAAAAGGTAAGTGCGTTCAAAGTCCCCCTTTTGCTAATCGGTGCACCTACTCCAGCGACGGCGGCCAGCGCCATCGCCGGATAGGCAGATCACATGGTCTATGTGGTGGGCCATGTGAGCCATGAGGTAGGCCGCATGGTTCATGCGGCCTAGTGTGGTCTCCCATAGATGGGACACTGTGCGTGGCCTGACCTAGACCACGTCATATGAAGCGGCCTTGGCCAGGTGACCCCCTCCCCTTGATTTTTTTTCAGGTTTTTCTTGCTCTACAAGTTGGGTTTTGTGATTTTTCTGTCAAATTCAAATATTTGGAGGATTAATTATGAAATTTATGCTTACTAGAGTCTATAAAACCCTAGAAAATTCAGATTTGAGGACTTTTGGCTCATCTTGAAAAGAATTTCAAATTTTAGCCATTTTTAGGCTTTTTAGGGAGGGAGCTTTATAAAGCTATGGAAATTCAAATATTCTAGTTTCCTAGGCTTTATTAGGCTTAATTTTTAGTTTAAAATATTAAAATTAACTAAAAATCTTAAGTAAAACTAATTTAAATAGGATTTAGGGACTTTTCCTTACAAATCACTAAATCCCTTGCTAAATCAATCACTGTTTTTTAGTATTTCCATCACAAATTTGTCAAAAGCTCACCAAAGGTTGATTCGAGTCTCGAGAGTGGATTCACAGCCTTTAGGCAATTTTCTGAGTTCCAATTTTTACCTTAAGTTATTTATTGCTGTTTGTTGTGTTTCTGGTTGGTTTTCTAGGCATTTGGCCCCTATTTTCGATTTTTTTGTGGCTTTCCAGCGAAACACCGCCAGACCACTCTGGTGACTAGTAGGTCGCCTGAGCAACTTTGCTGGCTGACATAGTGAGTCGGCCCACGTGTCGCTTAGTAGGCCTACGTGTTGCTCAAGTGTCCAGTCACTTTTTCGACGGATTTTCTTGGGTTTTTTCCCCAAGCTGAAAAGTCAAAGTTATTTTAGCATTTTTAGTCCAAATCTATTGGAACAATTTAGGAAACGACTTGAAATATCAATAATCTTGGGTTTTCGTGCATAAAAAGTCTGTTCTGGCCTGTTTAAACACTTTTTCCAGTTGGCCACTTCAGTGGGCAGTAGGCCGACTGAGTGTCACCTAGGCCGACTCACTGAGCCGGTCTATCGTATCATTCAAGTGGCCTACGACCTCACTGAGTCGGCCTACTGTCAAAAAATGCCCAAATGGTCCCTGCTTGTTTTATTTTGTGTTTTTAGCTCTGTTTTATCATTTTCTTGCGTTTTAGCCCCTGATTTTCAACCAAAAAATTCCTGAAAATCACATATAACCTATAATATCATAATATATTTTTTAATATATTTTTCATGATATTCTAATTATTTAATTGGTTAAGTCACCTTTTAATGGCCTAAAAATGGGGTTTTTAGCTAAACAAAATCTTTTATAATAGTTAAAAATTCCAAAATTTTTTTTCTGTATTTCCCTTATTATTTTAGGTTCTTTAGTTTATTTTATTTATTATTAGATTTTTTAGGTGCTCATTTAAATGCCCGATAATTGTGTTTTAGCCCCAAAAAAATCCTAAAATATGCTTTTACCTTTTGTTTGCTTTATTTTCCGCATTTACTTATTTTTTGCATTATTTATGATTATTCGTATATATTTATTCGCTTTATTTACTTTTTCGCATTAGAAAAATGTATAGGTATTTGTAAAGCCATGTAATAATTTATTTTCCTGCTTTATTTAGTACTTTTGTGTAATGTATGGCTATATAAACCGAAAACTCCAAACATTAATCGGATTTAAATCGTATAAGAATTAAAGTCATCCTTATTAAAACTTAAACGGTTTGATTTAAAAATTGAAAAGTAAGCAACATCATCTGAACTTGGAATCTCTGTTTTAAGGTACAGTCTAACCACCTAATAGGAATACCGTACCTAGGTTCTCGGTGGAGCTTAACCGGGTGGTGACTCTATTTTCAAATACTGGATTTCAAGTCTCGTGTCCCTTAACATGAAAATTGGACTTAAATTCTACTTCAACATTGATTTTATCAATCCATCATATATCACGCTAAAATGAGGATCAATCTCTCGGCTCGCTTCACAGCTTCCGTTATTTGCCCCCGTGCTATGCATCTCACGTGGTCCCTAGTGGAGAAAAGGTCGTTCGCTCACATCTGCCTAAACAGATTTTATGGTAGGTGATCCATACTATTTTTAGGAGAAATCAGTCATGAATGCAATTTATTTCATCCAGACTCGATTTCCCCTTATAACTAGAGGCTTTTAACCTTATTTCAAAGGGGGAACACAAATACAAGAAAAAGCCAATTAGAAAAGAAATTATAGCATAAAGTTTATGACATTCTAGCAGTTTTTATAAGAATAGAAAGGGTATAGTTGAGGTATAGAAGGTATAAAATAGGGAGAAAACCCATTCCTTATGGTTTTGTCCATATTTTATTCATTTCTAGCTTCATCTATTAGGACTTGGGGGAGGTTCTGACCACACAAATGCTCACCTAAATAGTCCTAAAATAACCACTTCATCATCTACTTTGGCTAGGCTCTCTCTTAGCATATGGATCACTTCAAATTGGATTCACATCGCAAGGATAAGCTCCTGAGTTTCAGAGAGACTCATATCTGATTTATTTTATCATTATTTCTCATATTCTGATCCATCTATGTAAACTTTCTGCCTTTTGTTGAACTGAGGTTCTACCCGGGACCAGGCAAGACCTGTGCAGGTCCCCCTATACCCATACGGGTCCCCTCCAGCACCCGTACAGGTCCCACCTACCCGTATAAGTACTGGCCCCCAGGTAGAACCCAAAGTTCCCCTTTTAACCTCTAAAATCAATCTAACACCACCATCTGCCATGCAATCATTTTTACTAATAATCCGGTAAATCAACCCACAAAAGTTAAAATGTGTTTTCATAACAAAATACATTGAAGACCAGTTATTTCTCACCAATCCTACAAGCCTTTTAGGCACTATCGACCGCAAAACCACCACGCTAACATAATCACATTTTTTCTTAACAAAATGTTGAGTTATGATGTGCTGTAGACTATGCTAATCTTTGTTGATGCAGGCCAATTTATTTTATTTTATTTTATAACTTAGAAAAAATGTATACGTTCCCTTGCAATTCCCTGTTTTCTCCCGATTTTAATTTTTATTCCCCTAGTTATTGGTTATACATTATTGTAACTTGTAAATGCGTGAATCTAGTGTAGAAAAATAGGATTTCCATAATAATTCCCTGAATGATGAAAAATAAACCGGTTTTAGAAAGCGAATGTAATTTTGAATTAACTAAATGAGAAATAAGTGACTCATCCGATAACCAAATCTTTAATCTAAAAGGTATGAGTCTCCCGCCCAATGGGAACCATACCAAAACTCTTTCCCAAGTAGACAACTTGGGTGGCGACTCTATCATTTGTATCGAGATTTGGGTCTCAATTCTTATATTCATAAAATTGGTTAAAATGTGCAAACGTGAACTAAATGATTTCATCACGCCTAAATCAATCAACCAATCACCCTAGTGGGCCCCGCCACAAGGTGCCAAGGGGGACCCACACATCATCAATACCTCACAGTGATGACTCTGCTAAGGAATTAATCTTTTAACTTGCGAAAATTTTGGCTTGTTTTAAAAGCTTAAAAGATTAAGATGATCACCCAAATCATTTACTTAATTCAACCCATTTTCTTCTTCATCGTTTGGGAAAATTATTACACTTTTCTTCTCATCTCATTCTCTCTAGCTAGACAGGCTCTTCTTCTAGCGCTAGGTTAAGGTGCCCTACTTTTTTTGTGAAACTTACGAAAGTGTCACTCATGCCCGACAGGAATTGAGGACACTATAGTGGGTGGAGCACTCATTGTCATCTCCCTCCAAAAAAGGCCTGGTGCGATGGAAACCTACTATGTTAAGTTCCATTACATCCCCAAGCCATTCTTATTGAAAAGCCATAGAATTTTATCCTCTAGGTACCTTTTTCCGGTAATATTAGACTAGGTCGCCCTTTGTTATCCTCATGGTAATCAAAGGAAACTACCTTCAGAATTAGAGGGAGGAATAAGGTTGGAGGACACATTTCACATGTACTGTGTTGTATTTTCCCTTGTAATTAACCCACCATACATTATTGTAATCTAGGCATGCATACCACATCCCATGCATGTAATGATATTTTAGTTTCTACCTCAGTTCAAGGCAAGAACTGACAATCTCATCTAGTCCTCATCCCAGTCCACCAAATGGCTCAATTCTGTCAATCTATCTAGCCAACAAACCCAACGCTCCTCGCAGCTAGTAGTGGGTCTCCCTTATTTCATGGGTTTACCCTATGGTATGACCCACGACCAAAAAACTCATCCCATGACTCTCGATGACATCTCACCTTGGAAAACTACTCTTTTGAAGATCTTTAGGAAGCTAAAGAAGTATGGGTTGCTTGATCTTCTCCGGCCATATGTTCAACCAAAGACTAAAGAAAGGGGCAACTTTTATTTGTACTATGTCAGCTCTGGTCACCCAAATGAAGTATGTGAAGGTCTCCCCAAAGCTATCATAGTACAAATTGTTAAAAGGAAGATTTGTGAATCCAGGAAAAGCGGCGAGGAAATAGCCATGATCAACTCAGGGTTAGAATAAGCCGAGGTATGGAAGCGCATCCTAGAAACTAAGAAAGCATGGGAAGAACCCTCCATATTCGATCTTATAGCTATCAAGAATGGAGTGGGGAACCCGTCCATGATTATTTCCAGAGATGGTTAACGGTGTTGGTAGCTTTTAAAAGGAAGCCTCGTGAGAAAGAATTAGCTGATCAATTCATGTTTGGGCTATCTTCCCACCTCTGTAAGATAGCATTCGTGATAGCATACATGACCACTCCTAAGAATTATGAAGCAGCCATAGAAGCAAAAAAGTGTTCCAAGAAAATGGAGGACAGTGACCCATCAAAGATTGAAGTAGATAAGGCCATCGATACCCGGACTACTTTAATATATACTATATTATGCTTGGGGGATAAGAAAAAGACACCTATTTGAGAAGCCTTGAAGAACTTGGCCCAAGTCACAAGAGAAAACATGGATGATGTCCGTGACCTAACTCACATTCTAATGAGTGACTAGGAAGACCCTCCGCCTGTGGAGGATGATAATGCAATCATATGTAATGAAAATGATGTTGCCTTTCGGCATCCTAATAATAATCGTACTAATTTTGCTTACTTATTTGATGTTTTGCCTGGTAGCACCATGCATTCATCGGACCACACATATAACATTTTTAGCATTGATGACATTAATTTCAATACTAAGGAAGCTCCAAAAATGGTAATAACATCTAATGACTTAACCGCTATTTAAAAAAGAGAGATGATAAAAGTGCTTAGAAAATATGTGAACGCTTTCTCTTGGTCTCATTATGACATGCTTGGGGTAGATCACCAAATTGCTTAGCGTTGTACCCCAACCGATGCTAAGTTCAAGCCAGTCAAATAAAATTTGGGAAGGTTATGTCCTGAATGGGCTGACTAAATAAAAGTTGAAGTTACTAGATTACTCGAGACTAAATTCATTGAGGTAACTGAGTATCCAACATGGTTAGCGAATATGGTTCCTCTTCCAAAGAAGGATGGAAAAGTTAGAATGTGCGTTGACTTCCATGACTTGAACAAAGCATCTCTAAAAGACAATTTCCCATTTCCTCATATTAATGTAATAATAGACAGTGCTGCAAGAGCCGTCATGTACTCATTTTCATATGGCTTCTCCGAATACAATCAGATTCTAATGGACATTATCGACAAGGTCAAGACAACTTTCATTATGGAATGAGGCGTATACTGTTATAAGATAATGCCTTTCAGGTTGAAGAATGCAGGGGCATCTTAATAAAGTGCTATGATAGCCTTACTGTATGAAATAATCCATAAAGAGGTTGAGGTTCATATAGATGATAGGTTGGTAAAGTATAGCACAAGGGAAGAGCATTCTGAGATTTTAGAGAGAGTCTTGACAAGGATTGAGAAATATAACGTGTGTTTGAATCTAAAGAAGTGTGTGTTTAAGGTTACTTCTGGAAAACTCTTAGGCCACATCATTAGTCAGAAGGGAATTGAGGTTGACCTCGACAAGGTTATAGTTAATCAAGAAATGCCTATTCCTAGAACCGAAAGGGAAGTCAGGTCATTTCTTGGAACGCTTCAGTAAGTGAGTCATTTTATTGCTAAGTTAACACCGGTTTGCAAACCAATCTTCAAGTTGTTGAGAAAGAAGCACCCGATATAATGGAATGAACAATGCTAAATAGCCTTTGATAAGATAAAAGCTTACCATGTGAATCTGCTAGTCCTAAAACCTCCGATGCCCGACAAGCCATTAGCTCTCTATTTGGCTATAGAGGAGTCGGCTGTTGGTGCGATGTTAGTCCAAGAATAAGAATATAAGAGCGAGGACACCATCTACTACTTGAGCAAGAAGTTGTTAGAATATGAGATAAAATGCACAGTAGTGGAAAAGACGTGTACTACGATGGTATAGCTAACCAAAAAGTTAATGCATTACTTCCAATCTTACAGAATTCAAGCAGTTGCCAAGGTAGACCGAATGAAGTATCTTTGTCAATCCCCCACATTGGCAGGGAAACTCTCCTATTGGTTTTTATTACTGTCTGAATTTGATATTGATTATATCATAAAGATGGCCATCAAGGGGAGAGCAGTGGCTGAATTTTCGGTAAGTCAACCCATAGAGTCTGATTATGTTAAAAACATAGATTTTCGCGATGAGCAGTTAGCAGCAGGGGAAGTATAAAAGGCCGAATGGATGATGTATTTTGATGGGGCAACGAATTGAAAGGGTGCTGATCTTCAGGTAATAATCATTACACCTCAAGGAGAGGTTATCCCACTAAGCAAATGATTAGAATTCCCAATCACTAATAATGGAGACGAATACAAAGCTTGTCTCTTTGGTCTTGATGCTCTATTAAAAGTAGGAGCGAAGAAAGCTAGGGCGATGGGAGATTTTGCACTAGTTATAAAGCATGTTGTATGGGAATGGGAAATAAAAGAAGGGTCACTCAGGCCATACATGGAAGTTGTTTGGGAGTTGTCAGTACAGTTTAGTCAATGCTTCTTCCAATATATATATAGGGATGAGAATTAGATGGCAGACTATTTAGATACCTTGGCCTCAATATGGGAGGGAGAAGAGACTCAACCTATCCTTCCGCTGGTAATAGAAATGGCTCATTCACCATTACATGAAAAGGTTCGGGGTATGACTATAGAGGAGACAAAGGCTTATTGGTACGATGACATTAAGAAGTTTTTGAAAGAAGGAGAATGTCCCGGATAGTTATCAAGTTTAGATTGCATGACCCTCAAGAGATTGGCAACACAGTTTAGACTAGTTGATGAGGATCTCTTTAAAAGAACATCTGAAGGTTTATTGTTGAGATGTTTAACAAAAGAAGAGGCAGAAAAGGTAATGACCTATGTGCATTCAGGGGATTGTAGCTTGCATATGAATGGAATTGCTTTTGCTAGGAAGATTCTCAAAATAGGGTACTTCTGGACCACAATGAATGCCGATTGTGTTGACAGCGTCAGGAAATGTCATGAATGCCAGGATGGCTTAGGTGTCTATTTATCCTCAGTCATCTGGGCCAGCTGGCCCCGCAACACCTCGACCTCAGCCCTCGCCCGATCAGTCTCTACTCTAGCTCATTCATCCTTAGTAGTGGCTACTCACAATTTCTCCTCTAGAAATCTAGCTCGCTCCTTAGAGGCATCCAAATCTTGGGTGGACTTATCTTGCTCCATAGCAAATAGAGTCTATAATGGAAATCATGAGATCAGTACATATATATAAATGTCATGGCAAACAACATGCATAGTTTGTTCAATTTTACAGGTAAAAGAAACTTACAGAGGCTAGTTCATCCTAAAATAGCAATAGGTCCTGGATGGAGAAGAAGCCTCTAGCGATCCTCTTCACCTCAGACATAATCACCAGAAAAGAAAAATCACATCAGAATAGAATATCCTAAGTGATTATTATAAGAATGAGTACAAAGGCCATGAATTCCTCACATGAGTGGAGCTAGATGGAGTAAAGCAGATAGGATGGACCGACTCCTTGAGCTCCTTGGCAGCTCTGTTCCCCAAATGATATAGGAGCCGGAAGAAAGTATATCTAACTCTCCCCAGAGGACTCCCTCTCTCACACCCCCGATTCATTGGTGGCTCAGGCTTAGCGAGGGAAGTAGGCAGGCCTCTTCCTTTGGAGGCAAGAGCTATAACATTGTATAATTACACTCAGGTTCATAGTCAATTTCTAGAAAGTAACGAAAGAATTCACAAAGGCAAAGTTAAGAAAATATCTAAGAAGAAGGCGTAGTAGACCTAGCTAGGCCATCACTGCTCCAAACCACGAAAGGACCCTCGTGACCACCCCACGGTCCACCCGTATCATAATCATTATCATCATCACCATCACTATTGCTCCAGTGGAACTCGAGTGGGATGTCCTTGAAATGAATCCTTTCACACGGAGGAAGGAGCGAAGAGTCGATGAGCTCAGTATAGGAGCCCCCCCATAAACATCACTTGGGCCCCATCACGCAATAGGTATGGCCCTTGATCCATCTCAGGCATCAAATTAGGCTAAAAGACTCCCACTAGGACAAGAGGAGGGATTGGTCTCTCCACAATGGCACTGGTCCTCCAGTCTCGGACCCTCTCACATAAATGCCACTCTAGGGTGAGCAGAGACTCCAACACAAAGTGGCAATCATCCACGCTAGCCCGCATCCGCTCGATGTCTCCATGTATAACCATCCTCTCCCACGGGTCTCGAATAACCTGTATAAAGTAAATGGACTATAAATAACATGATTTTGTAAATATATTTTCTACAAACAGTTGTCAAAATGTAAAATACAGGTTTAGTATGAGAAAAGTTTGCCAAATTAGAGCATAGCTGGCGGAGGAAATCCCTACACTCTGATATGGTGATAGCTTCCTGCTGCCAAGGCCCCATCCACCTTGAGATAATATGAGCCAACTCAGGCTACTCGGGCAAACCTGGCCTAGGGATAAATTGATTCTCAAAGGCCTAAATATGCAAAATAAGGTGATGTTAGTTACAAAGTAGTTCGAGTAAAGGGTTAAAGCACAAGAGATTAATTTAGGAATTACTAGTAGGATTAGATGGAAAATTTTATGCTCAAACTGCTAGCCTCTATTAGATATGATATATGTCCCAGAGGCAATTAAGGCTATATATCTTAGTTAGTTTTATTTGTACGAACAAAGTTATATTAATAAAGGTATTCTTTTGTTATATCAATGACTTTGAAAATATATTATCACTGGCTTAGAATATATTCATTGATGTATTTGCAAAGTCCATGACATAATCATAGCATGAATTGCATGGGCATAGTGGGACTATATTAGTGAGAACTGGTTCGTGTGCAATTATGATTTGTCTAAATATCCCTAGTCGTAGTATCATCAAGACTGGGCATTGATGAATGTGGATAGACTAGCATGTGTCGTCATACCTCTTGAATTTGATTCAGAGTATCATATCTCCATTGCTAGAGGGTGGTACCTGGGTTAACACATGAATGTATTTAGGGAGATACATTGGAGACCACTACGAGACAACGCTCGGTAAACTATATTATGTGTTGGTGTTTTAATCGTCTCATTGCAATAGCAATATAAATATCCTTAGACCAGAGATACTAGTTACCTTGTTCAGATGTTGGTATACTTTGGATTATACCTATATATTCTATAGACTGGATGATACGGATAATTACGTGCATAGTTTCTGTTTGTCCGTTGGTAAGCTGAGTAGTCAAGATGGAATCTATCACTCCACTATAGCAATATAAGTGAGATGTACCTTGCCACTTATTATAAGTGACACACTCGTAAACCTCTTAACAGAGTATGAGTTGATAGGATGGGATCCTGATCAACACATTAAATGGTTGAGTAATGTACTTTAGCAGCAAGACTAAACTACTGGGGTAGCTATTATAGCTACTAGTGGACTAACACTTAAACAGAGTCCTAAAACTATATGGTACTTAATAGTTGATAGAAGGAGTGAATTATATTGAAACTATTACCGAACTAAGATTAAGTGACAATGCACATGACGTTTCAAATATTGAGGGGTCATATGCCTTTGCTAGAGTTCCACTATGACCGATCAAAGTAAATGGATTCCATAACGGTCTAGAGCTATAGGCCAGTGAATTCCTAAAAAGGGATTAACCCAGGTCAAACTTTTGGCGGTGTGATATTACGTGATCCTATAAGGTCACACAGTTCGAGTTACGATCGAGCTATATAATGGACTGTCAGACTAGGTCTAACCTAGAAGAGCAAGGAAATATGGTTAGACCATAACACATTTGTTAGACCAATATTCCTTTGATGGAGCAATGAACCTGATAAATAATAAGGAGGTTAAAATAGTAAAAAAGGGAAGTAGAAACACAAATGGAGCGGGGTTCAAGGAACCTGCACGAGTGGATTTGCACATGCACTATTGGACATTAAATGCACAAGATCTGTGCGCGGGCCAGTGCACAAGTGCACAAAGGCCCATAGGCCTTGTGCAAGCAGGCTGGCTTTGGCAGCCCGTGATGTGCATTGTACAAGCCCAAAGTGGGCTGCGCAGGCATGCAACCAACAAGGGCTTCTATGGGCTATGTTGGACGTATAGGTCTTGGGCTTGCGCATCGCGTAGAGCATAGACCACTAGCGGGCTGCGGATGCCCACGTGGCTTGTGCTCCTATAAAGGCCACAACCCTAGCGGGCTGGGCTTGCACTCCAGTGCAAGCCCAGCCACACTACTGGTCGCCGGCTCGTAGTTTTAGGGTTTAATTGGATAGCTTGCCCTCCAAGCAAGCTCTCCAGTGTTTGTGTTAAACTGTACTTTTGGTTTAATTAAATATACTTAATTGCCCTTTTTATTTTAATTCTAATTGGTTGAGGGTAGGGAATTTATTTTCCTTTTCCTAACCATTATAAATAGAAACCTCCTTCTTCATTATCTTTCGTTCTGAATTTAATAATCCCTCTCTTGCTCTCTTATTCTCTTAGTTGTTCTGATTCCTATAAGTAATCCGTCGAAAGACGTATTTACTTAGAATAGAAACTAAGGGAATTTCTTCTAGAATAAATTAGTACAGAAGATCTAGCTATCTTCCGCTCTTTTATTGGTTCTTCCTTTCTAGAAGGTTTTGGTCAGTGGTGCTCGTATGGACTATTTATGGAGGGCTTCTACTTTGGAGTATGTGCACATAGCTGAGGGGTCTTTCTACCAATTACGGGATTCACGATTCAACTGGTAAGCGGTTAAATTATTTTTAGGTCCTTTTAACAAGTGTTTATGACCTAGAATAATTTAAGACTAGCACTATTATCAATCATGCCATGCTTACGAGATCCAGGGAACTAGATTAAATTTTTGAATTTCTGCTGCTCCTATTTTATTTGCTAAAACCCTTAATCTAGAGCAATAGTGGTATTAGAGCCTTCCTAATGTGATTGTATGATTGACTAGAAATATGTTAGGTCTGAATTTCTATGAAATATTTTCGAGTATGCTATGCCATGCCTAGGAATTTGTTTCTTGCAATAGAAAATGCTGTGATAACTAGATTAAGTGTTGCTTAAACTTAGTCAGGGTAGTTATCTAAGGATTAACAATGTTTTACTTGAAATTGTAAATGCTTTAATTTTTGAATTATTTGGAATAATTCTGGAATTAGAAAAGAACGAAATCTTTAACTCAATTAGTCAATGGTTAATTGAGTTAGAAGCGCCAATGTTTATTCTAGCAAGGATTGGACTTGGCTTCTCACTCACTTCAAGGGGACCTCTCCTACCTGGGAATTCTTATCGGTTCTACATTTTAATTAACAAGGATACTTTTTAAATTAGTTGATTTCTAGTATAATGAATTGGACTCATTATATGGTTTTACAAATGAAAGTTTAAATTGTTAAATTAAAACTTATAAGCATAGGTGTAAGAAATTGAACAATGAATCCCCTTGGTTGTTTTGCATGCTATATGGAGTCTTGGTATGATGGAATGATTATGAATTACCAGTTGAGCATGACCCCTTTGTTGGGCCTACTAATTCCTTGTATCCCTGAATTAGTTATAGTTTCATAATCATGTCCATGTAAGTCCTAGATTAGGCGAGACCGGTTGCACCAAGAAACCCTCATTAAAATATTAAGATAAAATTAGCATTCCTAAAAATCGAAGTACGATTCTAGGCTTTTCATTAAATGAATTGCTCATGCAAAGCATGCCTTCGTCTCTAACATTGTCTGTCACATGATTTGAGTTATGGTTAAGTCTTAACCAGACTAGGTTAGTTTTCCATAAAATTAGAGCTAATGTTAGGCTGGAGGCATCATTTGAGGAGTCATATGATAAGTTATACACGTCTATTGGCTTGAACTCAAATGGATTAGCAATTGAATTAGATCCAAATGGACTAGATCCTCCTATAGCTATTAACTCGTGATAGCAGGGGTTAGCTTAGATGAGTTATAGATGCTACCTACTAAGGAGAATGGTTAGACCATGTTACCCGAAAGACAATAGAATGGGCTATTATGTTTTTGAATTGAACCTTGAACAAATAGTAGGAATACGTATTTAACTGAAAGACCTTAAATTAAATGCATGTACTAGAACTTAGTCTAAAGCAATAATTCTTTTCTTATATCTAGGTTGAATACGACTACAAACATAAACTTTCGCGCTATTCTTGAAAACAAATCAGATGTTACAAATCTTAGTGATTAGTTTAGGACGGTGAGCATAGTCCTCAGAGGCGAAGGCCTAGTTTATGTTTTGAATGAGCCCCTTCCTGATGAACTTGAGGCTGGCAATCATGAGAAACGTGAGGCATGGAAGAAGGATAGGAAAGATCATGAATCTAGAACATGTTTAATGTTGGGAACCATGAATCATGAACTTCACAGCATGAGAATGTGGATCTCAATACCATGATTCTCCATCTTCAGGAACTCTTTTCTGAGCAAGTAAGGACTGAGAGGTTTGAGACCTCGAGACTTTTGTTTGGTACTGAGATGCAGGCCAGTGCTTCAGCATCTCACTATGTTTTAAAACTTCTTGGCTATGCCGAGAAGGTTGGTCGATTGGGTTTTGTCATGGATCAGGAGTTGAGCATAGATCTCATTTTGAGTTCGTTCACTTATATTTATTCACAGTTTGTGACTAAATATTACATGAACAAGATTGATACGACAATCCTAGAATTGATCAACAGGCTAAAAATAGTAGAACCTAAGATCAAGCAAGATCAGAAAAATCTACTGATGGATCATAAAACCAAACCGTCAAAGGGTAAGACCCAGAAAAAGAAGGGGCTGAAGGCTAAGAAAAAGCTTAGTAAGAAGAAGAAAAATAGGAAAGGAGCTGGATGTTTCCAATGTAGAAAACTAGGACACTGGAAAAGTGATTGGCAGGCACCTGTCTTTGAGCATGTGAAGAAGAGCCCTCAGAAGCGAACTACTTTAGGTATGTTCATGATTGAAAATTTCACTATAATTAATTATAAGTCCACATGTGTATTGGATACTGGATTTGGTACTCATATCTATACTTCTGTGCAGGGGTTGAGGAACCGTAGAAGGCTAGCTAAAGGAGTGTTGGACCTAGGAGTTAGAAATGGAGCATGGGTTGCTAAATCAGTTGTAGGAATATATAGTCTCAAATTGCCAAGTCACCCAGTTTTAGAATTAAATAAATGCTATTGTATTCAGATTATTACAAGGAATATTATTTCTGTTGCATGTTTAGCAGCAAAAGGATTTGAAGTTTTGTTCAATAATAAAGATTGTCAAATTCATAAAAATACTGTTCTTTATAGCAATGGAGTTTTGATGGATGTCATATATGTTTTAAATATTAAAGCTGGAATTTTTAGTATGAATGATGCTAAGAGATTGAAATTAGATAAAGACAAATCATCCTACTTATGGCATTATCGTTTAGGCCATATAAACGAAACCCACTTAACTAAGTTATACAAAGGAGGTGAATGAGGCCCAATAGACTGGGAGTCTTATGGGGCATGTAAACCTTGTTTATTAGGCAAAATGACAAAGAATCCTTTTAATGGTGAAGAGCAACGTGCCATAAGTATATTGGAAATAACACACATGGATGTATGTGGTCCATCATATGTGCGAGCACATGGAGGATTCATCAACTTCATATCTTTTATCGATGATTACTAACAATATGGGTATTTGTACCTTATTAGGCACACATCAGATAGTTTTGAAAAGTTCAATGAATATAAGAATGAAGTTTTGAGAAACAACTTGGAAAGAATATTAAGGCAATACGGTCAGACCTAGGTGGAGAATATTTAAGACTTTTATGATTATCTAAGGGATAATGGAATATTACCCCAATGGACCCCTCCTTATACTCCTCAGCACAATGGTGTGTCTCAGAGGAGGAATAAAACTTTGTTAGATATGGTTTGGTCCTTGATGAGCCAAGCAAGTTTTAATAAATCCTTTTGGGGATACGCACTTGAGAGCATAGTTTATATATTAAACCGTGTGCCCTCAAAATCAGTTGATACAACATCATACGAAAGGTGGTGTGGTAAGAAACCCTCTCTTTCTCACCTGAGCATTTGGGGATATCCTACCTATGTTAAAAGGACAATGTCAGACACACAGGGAACTAGGGCTGACAAATGCTCGTTCATAGGTTATCTTAAAGAGATAGTAGGATATACCTTTTATGATCCTAAGGAATAAAAGGTGTTTGTTTCTAGGACTGCTCAGTTCCTTCAAAAGGAACACATGCTTGCAAAATCTAGTGGGAGCAACCTTGAATTTGAGGTTCAAGTAGGTGAACAAGACGATTAACTGATAATTCTTACGCCTGATACATAATAGAGTGTGATCGAGGAATAACCTATTACACAACAACCATTGCGTATATCAGGTAGGGTTCCCAACGCTCCCAAAAGATATGGATTTTTCATCACGGATGATAAACAAATCTTTCTAATGGAGGATGATGAGCCTAACACCTTAGATTCTGATAAATGGTTAAAAGCCATGAAATAAGAAATGGATTCCATGTGTGAAAACCAAGTATGGAAATTGGTCGATGCACCTGATGAGGATAGACCCATAGGTTGTAAATGGATTTTCAAGAAGAAAACTGACATGGATGGTAATGTAATTACCTATAAGGCAAGGTTGGTCGCAAAGGGTATAGTCAAAAAGAAGGAATTGACTATGACTGGTAGCCATGCTTAAATCCATAAGGATACTCTTGGCCGTTGCTGCTCATTATGATTTTGAGATTTGGCAAATGGATGTGAAAACAGCTTTCCTAAATGGAAACTTAGATTGGGATGTATATATGATACAACATGAGGGTTTTACATCTTATAATGGCTCAAAGGTATGTAAGCTGCAAAGATCTAGTTATGGACTTAAGCAAGCATCTAGGAGTTGGAATATAAGGTTTGTTGATACGATGAAAGAGTTAGATTTTGTCTCAAATGCTTATGAGCCTTGTGTATATAAGAAAGTTAGTGGGAGTGCAGTTATTTCCTTGTCCTATATGTTGATGACATACTACTAAGAGGAAATGACATTTCTCTTCTTCAAATGGTTAAATCGTGGTTGTCAAGAAAGTTCTCCATGAAAGACCTTGGAGAAGCAGTATTTACACTAGGTATAAAGATCTGTAGAGATAGATCCAAGAGGCTACTAGGTCTTTCATAACATATATACATAGACACGGTATTGACTAGGTTTAACCTTAAGCAATCAAGAAAGGGTTATCTTCCTATGTCTCACGGAATTAACCTTTCTAAATTCGAGTGTCCGGGGACACAAGAGGAGAGATTATGCATGAATGAAATACCCTATGCATCTGCAATAGGATCTATCATGTATGCTATGGTATGTACACGGCTTATTGTCTCACATGCATTAAGCATCACAGGAAGATTTCAATCTGATCTAGGAGAGAATAACTGGAAAGCTGTTAAGAATATCCTTAAAGGACTAAGGAAATGTTCTTAGTATATGGAGGAGGTGATCTCACAGTAAAGGGATTCACTGATGCGAGTTTTCAATCAAATAGAGATGACTACAAGTCACAATCAGGTTACCTGTTTATGTTAAATGGAGGGATGGTTGTTTGGAAGAGTTCCAAATAGGATAGTACTGCCGATTCAACCAGTGCATCTGAGTACATTGCTACTTCAGAAGCGATAAAACAAGTGATCTAGATAAAGAGATTTATTGGTGATCTCGGTGTGGTGTCTATCAGTGAGGAACCAATAGTAATTTACTATGATAACACTAGGGCTATTGGTCAGGTAAAAGAACCACGGTCTCATCAGAGAAATAAATATGTACACAAAAAATATCATATAGTTCAAGATATGATAAGAGATTAGGATATACAGATGGAATATGTATCCACAAATCAGAACCTGGCGGATGGTCTGACCAAGCCTTTGACACAAATTAAGCATGACCAACATGTTAATAGTTATGGCTTACAGCATATAGCTAATTGGCTCTAGTGTAAGTGGGAGATTGTCAGATTTGATGTATGATGCCCTAGAGGCAATTAGGGTGATATATCTTAGTTAGTTTTATTTGTACGAACAAAGTTATATTAATAAAGGCATTCTTTTGTTATACCAATGACTGTAAAAGTATATTATGACTGGTTTAGAATATATTCATTGATGTGTTTGCGAAAGTCCATGACATAATCATAGCTCGAATTACAAGGGCATAGTGGGACCATGTTGGTGAGAACTGGTTTTGTGTGCAATTATGATTTGTCTAAATATCCCTAGTTATAGTATCATCAAGATTGGACATTGATGAATGTGGATGGACTAGCATGTGTCGTCATGCCTCTTGAATTTGATTCAGAGTAGCATATCTCCAGTGCTAGAGGGTGGTACCTTGGGTTAACACATGAATGTATTCAGGGAGATAGAGTAGAGACCGCTATAAGACAACACTCGGTAATCTATATTTTGTGTTGGTGTTTTAATCGTCTCATTGCAATAGCAATACAAATATCCCTAGACCTAAGATACTAATTACCTTGTCTAGATGTTTCTATACTTTGGATTATACTTATGCATTCCATAGATTTGATGATACGAATAATTATGAGTATAGTTGATGTCTGTCCATTGGTAAGCTGAGTAGTTAAGATGGAATCCATCACTCCACTATAGCAACATAAGGGAGATGTACCTTGGCCACTTGTTTGAAGTGAAACGCTAGTAACCTCTAATCAGGGTATGAGTTGATAGGATGGGATCTTGATCAACACATTAAATTGTTGAGAAGTGTACTTTTGCAGCAAGACTAAACTACTGGGGTAGCTATTACAGCTACTAGTGGACTAACACTTAAACTGAGTCCTAGAAACCAGATAGTACTTAACAGTTGATAGAAGGAGTGAGTTGTATTGAAACTATTGCAGAATTGGGATTAAGTCATGATGCATGTTATGTTTCAAATATTGAGGGGTCATATGCCTTTGCTAGAGTTCCACTATGATCGATAAAAGTAATTGGAGTCCATAATAGTCTGGAGCTCTAAGCCGGTCAATTCCTAGAAAGGGATTGAGCTAGGTTAAACTTTTGGAGGCTCAATATTATGGGATCCCATAAGGTCACACACTTTGAGTTACGATCGAGCTATGTAAAGAATCGTTAGACTATGACTAACCTTAAAGTGCAAGGAAATACGGTTAGACTATAACATATTGGTTGGACAAATGAACCTGATAAATAATAAGGTGAAAATAGTAAGAAGGGAAAATAGAAATACAAAAAATGCGAGGTTCGGGGAACCTCCACGAGTTGATTTGCATATGTACTGTTAGACATTACATGTGCAAGATCTACGCACGGGGCAGTTTAGAAGTGCATAAAGACCCACAGGCCTTGCACGAGCGGGCTGCATAAGCCTAAAATGGGCTTTTGTAGGCTGTGCTAGACGCACATGCCTTGGGCCTGTGCGTCGCACAGAGCACGACCCACTAGTGGGCTGCACAAGCCAGCGTGGCCTGCGCTCCTGCGCAGGCCACAGGTCTAGCAGGATGGGCTTGCGCTCCAACGCAAGCACAGCCACATTGCTGGCTGCCAGCCAGCAGTGTTATGGTTTAATTAGGAAGCTTGCTCCCCAAGCAAGCTCCCCATTGTTTGGTTAGACACTGCTTCCAGTTTTAATTGAATATACTTAATTGCCCTTTCTATTTTAATTCTGATTGGTTGAGGATAGGGACTTTAATATACTTTGAGTAATTCCTAACCACTATAAATAAAAGCCTCCTCCTTCATTATTTTTTGCCTTGAATTTCATAATCCCTCTCTTGCTCTCTTATTTTCTTAGTTGTTCTGATTCCTAAAAGTAATCCGTCAAAAGATGCACTTACTTAGAATAGAAAACTAAGGGAATTCATTATAGAATAAATTATTAGGGAAGATCGAGCTATCTTCGGCTCTTTTATCGGTTCTTCCTTTCTAGAAGGTTTTGGTCGATCGTGCTCGTGTGGACTATTTATAGAGGGCTTCTACTTTAGAGTCTGTGCACGTAGCTGAGGAATCTTTCTACCGACTATGGGATTCACGCGTCAAGTGGTAAGTTGTTACGTTATTATTTGGTTCTTTTAATAAGTGTTTATGACCTAGAATAATTTATGACTAGCAGTATTAGCAATCATGCCATGCTTAGGAGATCCAGGGAACTAGATTAAATTTTTGAAATTCCGCTGCACCTGTTTACTTGCTAAAATGCTTAATCTAGACCAATAGCCTCGAACTCCAACATCTAGCCTGTAGTAAAACTATGCAAGGATGGCCCAATACTAGTTGTTGCCCGACACAGCGGAAAGATCCTCAACGGCTAAGAGCAAACCATAGTTAAGGTTGCTCGAGTAGACTGGGAAGAAGACATTTTGAGGAAGGCCAGTAGGAAAGACTGGGTGTGCTGGTCCCTCCTCCCCGCAGCAATAGGGCTTGGCTGTCCAATCAAGTAACTATGGAGCTCTCCATACTTGAGCTACTCCTTCACTCTAGGATGAAGCCCAAGTAGTCTCTCCACATATGTCTTCACCTCAGCCCGAGAGTGCCATCGGTCGACATAGACATCAAAGTGAAGATTAGACCCTCCCTAAGTTAACCCTGTGAGTGCACACACATCTGAGGGAGTGACAGTAACCTCTCCGATAGGCAAATGAAAAGTGTGAGTCATCTCCGACCACCTCTGTACTAGAGCTAAAATAGTGCTCGGAGCCAGCGTCTTCGGGGCTGGAGGAATGGCCCTGATAATATCTGTGAACCCAAATGAATCTATGCAGGTAAATAGATCGGTATCCCCTACTGCCCGTATCTCCTCATACCATTTTCTATAGAAGGTTAAGGCTCTCACAATCTTGTAATGGAACTGCAAGGACAAAAACACAATTCAATAGGCTTAAAATGCATTGGATGGGTCAAAATTAGAAAAAAGTTGCAGAAAACCAAGTTCTGGACATTCTGTCCTTGAAGAAGGGACCCGTACGGGTCCCCTGCGCGTAGTCCCTATGCAAAATCTTCCCAAACAATGCAAATTCAACAAATCTCAACGACATCTCATTCAAATTAGTCCCAAAAGCATCCAAGACTTAAGTTACATGCATCAGGCTCTATTTCAGGATCTAAAACACTCTAAATCATGCCAAAAATAGAGAAATTCCAAAATTCCCGAAAATGGAAAAGTGGGAATCAAGTGAAATATATGGAGTTTTAAGGCATTGGAATCAGCAGAGGGAATTAAAGGCACTTCAGAAATAGGAGTGAGTCCATGAAATGAGTCCCCCTCACGAAAAGCATACCCAACCAAAATCGAGCATTCCTGAAGCTCTGAATCACCTACTTGAGGCAAATCCTCATGCCTAATGGAGAAACGATCGGTCTTTGGAATATTTTTATACATTTTGGATGGATTTTGGAAGAAATTCACCGAAACTTGGGAGAAAATTGGAGGTTTGGTAAAAGCGGGAAGGAGAAGGGTCTCTTGCCATTCAAATGATCCTAACCCAGACCTGTACAGGTCCCACTTTCATGAATAAGCACCCACATGGGTCCCACCCAACCCCGTACGAGTCCTCTCCTTACACTAGTGGCATTTTCATGCATCAAGTCAAAACAAAGATTTCTTAGTGGCAGGGGCATCCCCCCATCATCAAGTACCCTAGGGGCATCCACCCTAGGGGCATCCACCCTAGGGGCATTCCCAAACAATAGAACCAATCAAGGGGCATCTCCCCCCAAGTGGCATTCCCCTGAGAGGCACTTTCCAAGGGGCATTCCATCCCTAAGCAATTGGGCGAAACTCGACATTTCCCAAACTCAGTTTACAGTTCATTTAGGGACCAATCCCTACCAACACATCTTCATTCTTGTTTGAAAGGGAAAAAATTTTTGTTGACCACAAAGTCAACAAAGAATCAAGACGTGTCATCTCAGGCAGTAGCTAACTCAACGTTTTTATTGTCTCTTAGCATGTTATTTAAAATCCCTAGCTAGGAAAGTCAATCTACCTTAGGAAAGCGATACACCATTAGTTAGGAAAGTGATCGGCCTTAAGAAAAGGATAAGAGGAAAGTCATCCGCCTTAGGAAAGGGATACATTAGCTAAGAGAGTCATCCGCCTTAGGAAAGTGATACACTATCAGTCAGGAAAGTCGATCCACCTTAAGAAAGGGATACAAGGAAAGTTATTCGCCTTAGGAAAGGGATACATCAGTCAGGAAAGTCGATCCTCCTTAGGAAAGGGATACAAGGAGAATCCATAAGAAACAGATGAACAAAATAAGAGACACACCTTCCCTATTAACGTCACTAGGAATATGCATTGGCAAGGGAAAGTCATCCCCCTACACAAAATGGATATACATTAGCAAAGGAAAGTCATTCGACTAAAGAAAGGGATACGCATCAGCAAAGGAAAGTAATTTGCCTTAAGAAAGGGATTCGCATTGGCAAAGGAAAGTCATCCGCCTCAAGAAAGGGATACGCATCAGCAAAGGAAAGTCATCCACCTCAAGAAAAGGATACGCATTGGCAAAGGAAAATCATCCGCCTCGAGAAAGGGACACCAAAGAAAGGAGTTTGCCTCAAGAAAGGAACTCACCCATGTCATCACCTTCGGTATAATTTTTAAACCCTCGCTTACTTCATGAGATCGTATAGATCCGTATCTATAGTGATCCCATAAGGGACAATCTATGAGCACTAGATTTTAATGATCCTTCTCACTAAACGATGATGAGAGCTAGATAATGCAATCTTTTACAGGTGTTATCCATCAGAGGTGTTCCTACTGCTGTAGTGCTGAGTTTGGCTAAATCTGGAGACCTAATCTACCCTTAGGGACCCGTATGGATCATACTTGGTGGTATAGATCCACCGGTAGGATCGTATGGGTCAAGTCCCTGATATGCTTGGAAAGGACCTATACGGGTCCCACCTAACCCGTATGGGTCCTATTTTTGCCTAAACAGATTTTTATGGTAGGTGATCCATAGTATTTAGAGGAGAAATCAGTCATGAATGCAGTTTATTGCATTCAGACTCAATTTCCCCCTTTAAATAGAGGCTTTTTTACCTCATTTCAAAGGGGGCAACATATACAAGAAAGAGCCGATTAGAAAAGAAACTATAGCATATAGTTTATGAAATCTCAGTAGTTTTCATAAGAATAGAAACGGTATAGTTGAGGTATATAAGGTATGAAATAGGGAGAAAACCCATTCCTTGAGGTTTTGTTCATATTTTATTCATTTCTAGCTTCGTTTATTAGGATTTGGGGGAGGTTATTTCCATACAAATAATCACCTAGAAAGTCCTAAAATCACCATTTCTTCACCTACTTTGGCTAGGCTCTCTCTTCACACACGGATCGCTTCAAAGTGGATTCACGTCGCAAGGGTACACTCCTGATTTTTAAAGAGACTCACATCTCATTTATTTTATCATTATTTCTCACATTCTGCTCCATCTATATAAAGTGTCTACCTTTGGTTGAACTGAGGTTCTGCCCGAGACCAGACAGGACCCGTACGGGTACCCCATACCGGTACGGGACCCCACCAGCTTTCGTATGGGTCCTACCCACCAGTACAGGTACTGGCCCCCAGGCTGAACCCAAAGTTATCCTTTTTAACCTGTAAAATCAATATAAAACCACCGTTTGCCATGTGAACATTTTTGCTAATAATTTGGTAAATCAACCAACAAAGTTAAAATGTATTTTCATAACAAAATACGTTCAAGGCCTATTATTTCTCATCGATCCTAGAAGCCGTTTGGGCACTATCGGTCATAAAACTGCTATGCTAACATAATCACATTTTTTCTTAACAAAATGCTGACTTATGATGTGCTGTAGACTGTGCTAATCTTTGTGGATGTAGGCGAATTTATTGTATTTTATAACTTAGAACAAATGTATAGGTTTCCTTGTAATTCCCCTATTTTCCCCCGCTTGTAATTTTTATTCCCCCAGTTATTGCTTATGCTTTATTGCAAATTGTAAACACATGAATTGAGTGTGAAAGAGTGTACAAAAATAGGATTTCTGCAATAATTCCCCAAATGATGAACATAATCCGGTTTTACGCGGCGAATGCAATTTTGAATTAACTAAATAAGAAATATATGACTCATCCGATACCCGAATCTCTGATCCAAAAGGTATGAGTCTCCTGCCTAATGGGAATAGTACCAAAACTCTTTCCCAAGTAGACAACTTGGGTGGTAACTCTATCATTTGTATCAAGATTTGGGTCTCGATTCTTTTATTCATGAAATTGGTTAAAATGTGCAAACTTGAACTAAATGGTTTCATCACGCCTAAATCAATCAACCAATCACCCAAGTGGGCCCCATCACAAGGTGCCAAGGGAGACCCACATGTCATCGACACATCACAGCACCTCTCCTACTTGGAAATATATATCAGTGCAGCTTGAGTTAACAAAGAGGGGAATAAATGTGGATTGATTTATTTCTAGTATATAAGATGGTTCTTATATATGCTGTTATAACAAAGTAAAAATATTAAATTATTGAATAAAACCTTAAAGGAAATGAAACATATATAACAAATAAAGACTGGCAATAATTTAGCATATAATCTATGTTGATGGAATAATTATGATAATGAGCTTCAACCCACCTAAGGTTAGACCCTATAAATTAATTCTAAAATTCCCTGAATTAATATAAATTATTATAAATATGTCCATCTAATAGATTCTAGATAGGGTGAGACGTCTAACACCAATAAAATTCCAAAGTAAATATATTAAGGCAAGTTATAGTCTTCCTTACTCAAATTTATAATGCGGTCCTTTTCGGCTATAAAAGTGTTGTGTAAAGCGTTCCTTTTCATCCACATCGGCCGAATATAAAAATTAAGATAGGGTGTACCTTAACAGGACTGGGTAGTCCACCATAAAATTGGAGACTAGCTCAAGACTTAAGACAAGTTCAAGGATAAGAGCGCACGTCCCTTGGAGTTAGAGAACTTGAACAAATTAGAAATTGCATGCGATGCAAATAAAATGGGGTTCCAACTACAACTTACTAATATAGCTTGACTCATAAAATTGGGGGTCATACTAGACTAGTTATATATGCTGGCTAGGCTAGACTTCCCGAATTCAATAGAATGGGCTATTATAAATTTCGAAAAATGGTAGGATAAATGTACTTAATTAAAAGTCCTAGTATTAAATACGTGTACTATATACTAAAGTCTAAACATTTTTTTCTTTCTTACATCTTGGTTGAAATCTTCATTATAATACAAATGTTCATAATGATGACCAATTTTTATTGGATCTAGCTTCAACGGTTTGTTTAGAAATGTGAGCATAGTCCTCAAGAGCCTGTACATTGTACAAGCCCGAATCTAAACAACATTGTGCAAGCAATTCTGCTTAAAATAGATATGGATGAAATACATGAAGGAAACTAGGATACAACACCTTGGAAGTTGTTAACATCCATGTTACCTTATGTAAGTAGCTAGAAAGAGACAAGGATAAACATTAAGTCAGATGTTAGGATCCATGTTACCTTAGCTGCAAGGGCATCATAAAATCATAGAATTGGGTGTCTATGTCTTTACATCTTAGAGAAAGGATTTTCCATGGTAGAAAATTTGAACCAATATATTTTGATACAAATTGGTAGGACCAATTAGTATGAAATTTAGATGGTTCATATCTCAAAGAAGTAAAGGGACACATGGTGTCTAGTTTTGAAGCAGGATGGAGCAGAGTGAAGAGAAAAATAAAAGGAATGCTGAGAATTTTGTCTAGGAAACAAAATGATTGTTCTCAATATGAAATATTGGAAATAAGATATTCATTTCAATATGGAATATTTGAAATAAGATCAAAATGGCTAAAGTCTCATAACATGAGAAGAGGAGGCCTTAAGCTTCCACTTAGAGATGTTTGATATTGGGAATTTCTACAACTCAAGGGAATTCTAAATTGGTATGGAATACCTAATTAGAATCATATATCCATATAAAAGGTATAGATATTGTTGAGAAGTAGAGGTTTGGCAAAAGGAGAGTTGTACTTACGGAAAATCATTAGGGCTTGCTGGCTACTGATGACGTAGGAACTTAAAATCTCCATTTAACTAAATTTGTAAAAGGACAAAATTTCATTGTCATTATAAAATATTATTTTTTGCTTCACAACAGATGGAATTTTATTCCAATTTGTTAAAAGGTGTTGTCAAAGTTGTGAATGATATTTTATTGTAATATGACAAATGATATTTTGTAATTACAAAAATCATATTCTTAATATAAATGATGCTAAGAGAAAATTAGATAATGAGTAATCTTTCGACTTATGACACTGTCTTTTATGCCATATAAACAAAGATCGCTAAGCTAAGTTATACAAGCGTGGAGACTTAGGCCCAATAGATGTAGAGTATTATGATGATTGTGAGCCTTGTTTAAAAGGAAAAATGATGAAGTTACCCTTTAAAGGAAAGGGTGAACGAGCCACGAGTACATTGGAACTAATAAATATAGATTTATATGGTGCAATGAGTGTTAAGGCACTAGAAGGATACTCCTACTTCATAACCTTTATTGATGATTTTTCATGATATGGTTATCTGTACTTAATGAAGCACAAGTCTGAAAGTTTTGAGAAGTTCAAAATATTCAAAAATGAAGCAGAGAAACAACTTCAGAAAAGTATTAAAGCACTCTGATCTGATCAATGTGGAGAATATTTAGTCAAGAGTTTCAGGATTATCTAAAGGAAAAAGGGATTGTTCCCCAATGGACGCCTTCCTATACACCCTAACATAATGGAGTGTCTAAAAGGTAGAATCAGACTTTATTAGATATGGTGTGATCCGTGCTAAGCCAAGCAAATCTTAGTAAATCCTTTTAGGGATATGCACTAGAGAGCACATTTTATGTATTAAATAGAGTGCCCTCTAAATCAGTTGACTTTATTCCTTCCAAAAGATGGTGTAATAAAAGGTCATCTCTGAGTCACCTAAGAGTATGTGACTGTCCTGCCATGGTAAAGAGGATAACATCAGATAAGTTGGATGTTAAATTTGATAAGTGTCTGTTGATTAGACATCCAAAAGAAACTAGTGGATATCTATTTTACCAACCCGAAGCACAAAATGTATTTGTGTCACGGAGTGCTCACTTTTTGGAAAAGGAACACTTACTTGCAAAAGTCAATGGGAGTAGAAGCATAAAATGTATTTGTATCATAGGGTGCTCAATTTTTGGAAAAGGAACACTTACTTGCAAAAGTCAGTGGGAGCAATCTTTAATTTGAAGTTCAAGAGGAAGAATAGACGATCAACTGATTGACCCCATTCTAGGCATACATGAAAGTGTGATCCAAGAATATCCTGTCGAAACACAATCATTGTGAAGATCATGTCATGCTCAAAAAGGTCCCAAAATATATGGTTTTATCATCATGGATGATAGGGAACTATATCTCATGGATGATGATGAACCAAGAACCTTTGATGAAGCAATGAAAAGCTCAGATTCTGATAAATGGCTTAAAGCCATGAAATTAGAAATGGATTCCCTATATGAAAACCAAGTTTGGAATTTGGTCGATGCACTAGAAGGGGTTAGACCCATTGGGTGCCAATCGGTCTTCAAGAAGAAGACTGACATGGATGGTAATGTGAATACCTATAAGGCAAGGTTGGTTGCGAAAGGTTATAGTCAACACAAAGGTATTGACTATGATGAAACTTTCTCAATGGTAGCCATGCTTAAATCCATAAGAATACTCCTCGCCATTGCTACTCATAATGGCTCAAAGGTCTGCAAACTGCAAAGGTCCATTTATGGACTTAAGAAAGCATTTGGGAGTTGGAATATTAGGTTTGATCAGACAATCAATGAACTTGATTTCTCTTAAAACATTAATGAGCCTTGTGTTTATAAGAAGGTTAGTGAGAGTGCAATGGTTTACTTAGTAATATATGTCGATGACATTCTACTAATAGGAAATGACATTTCCCTTCTTCAAAGTATTAAAATATGGTTGTCAACAAAGTTCTCCATGAAAGACCTTTAAGAAGCAGCGTTTATACTAGGTATAAAGATCTATAGAGATAGATCCAAGAGGCTGTTAGGTCTTTCTCAAAGCACATACATAGACAGGGTACTGAATAGGTTCATCCTTGAGCAATGGAAGAGAGGTTATCTCCCTATTACAAAGGGGATAAACCTATCTAAGACTGAGTGTCCAAAGATAGGTCAGGAAATAATATGCATGAAGGATATACCCTATGCATCCGCGATAACATCCATCATGTATGCTATGATATGTATTCGGCCGGATGTCTCTCAAGCCTTGAGCTTTACGAGTACATATCAATCGGATCTAGGTGAAAAGCACTGGATGGCCGTCAAGGCAATTCTTAAGTACTTGAAAAGGACTAAAGATGAATTATTGATATATGGGGATGGTGACCTCATAATTAGATGCTACACTGATGCGAATTTCCAATCTGACTAGGAGGACTTTATGTCTAAATCAGGTTTTGTGTATATATTAAATGGAGGGGCAATATGCTAGAAAAGTTCTAAGGAAGAAATAAATACCGATTCAACCACGGAGTTTGAATACATAGCTGCATGTGAGGCAGCAAAGGAAGCTGTCTGGTTAAAGAGATTTATTGGTGATCTCGGAGTGGTGCTTGAAATTATTAATCAAATTACTTTGTATTGTGATAACAATGGTGCTATAGCTCAGGCAAAAGAACCACGGTTTCACCAGAAAAATAGACATGTATCAAGAAAGTATGATATAATCTGGGAGATTGTTGACTGTTAGCATAGGTTTGTTCTGGCCTGATGAGGAATAATGCCTATTTCATTCTACAATCAGACAAATGAGCCAAAAAGGACCGAATTATCATCCAAAATCTGAAATTCAAAAATCCACATTCTAGGGAAGCTTCGATTTAGCATTTCCTACTGAAAAATCAAAAAGTCAAAATTTGGTCAAACATAAGTAATCCTCCCGCCGGGTAATTACCTATCTACAGTTAAAAAAATCAAATCTTACCGAGATCTGGCAAGATTTTATGGGATGTAATGTAAAATCTTGTTAGATAGGTAATTAGCCCGCCAGCTAGTTACCGCCCTATTATAAATACCGGGTCACCCCCTCATTTCACAACAGACGCAAATTTCATGAATTTCCAAAATTACCTTTGCATCCTTTTCTAGTTTTGGGAGTCCAAAAATCCCCAAAACTCTATCAAAACACTTCCAGATACGAGCTTTATCACCAACATTTGGTATAAACTCAGTCTCAGGTCTTTTTAGATCAAGATCTCATAGTGATCTTTGGTCTAAAAATGACTTAAACTTTATATTTCATGTCGAAATAATCCAAGATTATAGCCATAACTTGGGTTAAGCCCATTTTTCAACCAAATCACAATCCTTGACAACTTCGGTCCCGCACTGGCTCTCAAGTCATCCTCGATAGACAAAAAGGTAAATTGAGGGTAATCGGCTCTAAGCCCAACTTTCAAATTCATTAAAATCCATTTTCACTATTCTATTATTGCACATTGCATTCTCATGTCTCTGGTTAAGTGAGCCACTTAAACTATAATATGTGTAAATAAGCTCGCAGGTACGGATGAAGCATCCAGAATAAGGGGAAACTCTATCCGAGTTTCCGGGCCAAAACCCAAACACTGCCTTACTCTGCCGAAATTTCGGTAGCAAATTTCTATTTATTAAGCCATTATAATGCCCATTTTTTCTTGAATTTAATTCTCAAATGAAGCCGTTGTAATGCAAAAATTACCATAAATTTAAAAACTTCCAAAAATAACCCAAACAATTTGAACAATATGAGTAACTATCATGTCCGAACTCAGAATCTTATTTTCTCTTCGGTATTAAAATCCCGTTTTAGGTCAGTGTACCACAATTCCCGGTGGAGCTGAACTAGGTGGTCTCTATTTTATTTTTAAATAAAGTAAAAATGCTTTATTTTAAAAATATCTTTTCTTAACAACATGAGCAAATATATTTCTCAATATAATCACATTTTTGGCTAATGAAAAGCCATATTTTTCACACTCAACGAGTTTACGTGAAAAATATTAAAATAATCTTCTCTTTAAGCGAACCTGATTTTCTCAAACCGAACTAAACTCTGCAGTTTCTTTAAACTACACCACACCGAATCGCGCCCCGTGCACCACACCCCGCTTGCAACCCATCAAAAAGCCCCCACGCCCCCTCACAGTGGTGACTCTGCTGGGGATTTCATTTTTTTATAAAAACCCGATTTTTATAAAAATTCTTTCTTCGACATGATAATTAAAATATTGTTCAAATTAAATTTTAGAATTACAGAATTTGTGATAATTTTTGCATTACACAAATTTTAGGACTGCATAGCATCTGCATTCTTTACCCCTAAACCAATTTATGTGTCTTTTGGTGAAGTATCTCTAAGTTCGCTTAGCGCTTGAGGGTTATGGATCTGATTACACCCCTTGCATAATGTACGAGGACCTTGTTCACTTAAGGGCAAGACTACCTATGTATATTACATGTGGAAAAGTTTCCTTTGGTTCGCTTAGGGCCACTTGGACTCAGTACACAAAGGCGCAGGGTACCCCAAATTGCACCCAATCCTGAGACTGAAACCCACATATAGATGAACCATAGACACTTCTCTATAGGTTTACCTAAAACCCTTAAGTGCACGCAAGCAGACTTTGCTAAGTCCCCCATTGGCTTTAAAGCGAAGTAGCCCAAACAAAGTAAAAAGGGTGGTAGGCACCATCTAACCGTTTGCTACCTATGGAGATTTATTAAATATAAATAAACTAAAAATGAACATCATGAAACATTATAATTGTGTGAAAACTAACCACATCTTTGTGCAGCCATGACATTAAGATGTGCCATGCCATTTCATTAATCGAGACTACCGAGTCCAACTAGGCTCAGCCCGTGAGCCTAAAAAACCAAGACTAGTGAGTCCACCTAGGCTCAGCTTATGAGCTAAAATAATCGAGACTATTGAGTCCACCTAGGCTCAGCCGTGAGCTAAGATAACTGAGACCAGTGAGACCACCTAGACTCAGCCCGCGAGCTGAAAGACATAAACCTTTTGAGTGACCCTAGAGTGAGCTCACCCCTTGGACCAATGAGTAAAAACCCTTTAAGTGACACTAGAGTCAGCTAACCCTGAGACCAATGAGTCAAAACCCTTTGACTAACCCTAATGTCAGCTAATCCCTTGGACTAATGAGTCAAAACCCTTTGAGTGACCCTAGTATCAACTCACCCCTTGGACCAATGAGCCAAAACCCTTTGATTGACCCTTATGTCAACTCACCCCTTGGACCAGTGAGTCAAAACCCTTTGACTGACCCTAGTGTCAGCTCACCCTTTAGACCAATGAGTCAAAACCCTTTGAGTGACCCTAGTGTCAGCTCACCCCTTGGACCAATGAGTCAAAACCCTTCGAGTGACCCTACAGCTAGCTCACCCCTTAGACATATGAGTCAAAACCCTTTGAGTGACCCTAATGTCACCTCATCCCTTAGACCAATGAGTCAAAACCCGTTGAGTGACCCTAGTGTTAGCTCACCCCTTGGACCAATGAGTCAAAACCCTTTGAGTGACCCTAATGGCACCTTACCCCTTGGACTAAACCCTTTAAGTGAGGAGAGAAGGTCTAGATCAATATCAAGTTCCACCACACCTCGTATATCAAGGAAACTCTGACCCGAATGAACATGTAGAGGAATTCATTCGATTTATACAAGAATAGGGAATAGCTATGATGGGTTTTGCCCCTTAATTCCCCAGATTCTTAGAAGGCCCAACCATAGACTGGTATGATGCAATGCCGCTGGAAGGATGTTAGAATTCATACTTTATGGAGAGATCTTTCCTCCACTACTTTAGGGCATCTCAGGTATACCCGGATGAACTTTGCTGATGATCGGCACTGTAAGTAAACCGATATAATACCGGTTAGCAGGATATCCCTCCTCCATAACCTCCTATGTACACTCCCCCAGATTACATGAATCCAAACTATGTCGGAATGAGCTTGTTCAAATTTGAGAATTCCTCTGTGGAAATACATCCAGAAACCCAAGAACTATATGCCCTTGAACATGCATGGAACAACCATGAAGACCAATAAAGGTGTCTCGGCCTGAATCTAGATGAGGGTGCATGAGTCCTATTTGGGGAAATCTATACCGACATACAATATATGGTGCCTATGTAGAGGAAACTTTTGCCAGCATACAAACCATGGTGTTCGAATTTTGTATAGCCATTGTAGGAGTCACGGTCGGAATAGATCCTAAGAAGATCTCGAGGAAGATCCTGAGGAGGATCCCGAGGAAGATCGAGAGGAAGATCTTGAGGTAGATCTTGAGGAAGATCCGAGGAGAATCCTGAGGAAGACCCCAAAGAGGATCCAGAAGATAATTCTATTGATGATATCCTAGCTCAGCATGCGCTAAGTTGGATCTTTGAGCCATAGCCTTTCAAAGATTCAGATGAGGAAGTGGAAGAATTTATGGACTCCAGCAAATCAGATCACGAAGATGAAAGAGAAGTAGATAACCTGGGGTACGAATAAGAGACATTTTCAAATGATTAGCTAAATCACTTACTGGGAGTTTTCTAGTACGAGGCTCCCTTCCCCCATGGCATGATGGTGGATTATGATGGTATGGAGAGTTATGCCTCCTCTCTAGAGCATGACTCCCTGAGCGACTTATAGTCTATAGTTAGTGACGATTCTGGAGACTTTACAGACTTCGACTTAGGTAGCGAACATATCATTAATATGAATCCAACGAGTTAGCCCAAGCTAGTCATCGGATCAGGAGTCCGGACTTGAGTGAGTTTTTGCAAATGTTGAATGACGGGTACGTTTAGTATGCCAATTGGCCCAAAAGGTTAAACTGGACTCTCAGAGAAAAGCCAATTGCTTGGTATGATTGGCTAACATTTTACCAGAAATCATTCTAGAATGTTTTGGCTAAACAATTCATCCACTACTTCACATGGGTCGATCCGCCAAAAAACTCAACCCCTGAGTAAGATAGATATAAAAACCTTTTACGATACTGGGAGTGGGAAGCAACCAATGCTATCTATCCAACGTCAATGGAATCAGGTAGAGTGTACCCACATGAATAAGCATAACGACAAGCAAATCACCTACGACGATGAGCCAAATATGCTTGGGGAAGGGGATCTAGTTGATGAGGCCTCTTCGTCTATCCACATGATCATACAAGAATCTGACCCTATCTTGTGTCAAATTCTACAAGAAAACCCTATCATTCCAAAAAAGCAACCTCAAAAGGTTCCCTTCATGCAGTGGCCTTTCACTACCAAAGCACTAGCTCCCTTAAACTAACCCATTGACTTGGGGGAAATACCACTTGATGAGGATTTCAACGAGTTCAAGGTCTTCAAAACAACAAACTCGCCTGCCCAGGTAGTCAGTTTTATCACCAAAGGAGGGAAAGTCACTGGATTAGTAGCCCTAGCTGCACCAAGAATTGAACCCCTAGCACCTCCTACTTTTGTTAAGCCCTCAGGGCTAGTAGAAAGCATAATTATGGATCAATTGAAAGCCACTACAACTAAGATGAGTATTTAGGACTTGCTCCTGGGTTCTTAAGATCACAGGCTTGCCATCATCAAAAAGCTGATGGAAACACCTCCCCTAGCATCACTAGAACAAGTTTGCGCACTACTTAACAGTGAGACTAGCACTGTTATCCCCGACATCATCTTCTCGAGCTCAGATTTACCTGATGAAGACATTCGCTATAACAAGGCTCTCTACTTGAAGGCTAGTGTTTTTGGGCGCATCATGCCCTGTATAATGGTCAATGATGGCTCATCACTTAATGTCTATCCCAAGGATATTCTGACGATCCCAGGACTAATCGAGAGGGACTTGAAGAAATCCACAACGGTTATCAAGGCCTATGACAACTCCAAGAGGACTGTCATTGGCACATTCAAAGTGAAAGTTACTATTGGCAAGGTCTCATCTATAGTACTTTTCATGGTCATAGATATCCTTGTAACCTTCTCTATAGTGCTCGGATGGCCATGGTTCCATGCTCTAGGGGAGTTCTATCCACTCTTCACCAAAATATCTAGATCCCTTTTTGTGGAAAGATTGTCACTCTAGAGGCTGGTGAGGCATTAGTAGTGGCAGCACTAGAAAATGAAGAAAGCCATATGAAAGGATTTACCATGGCCATAATTACACAAGAATCAAACAAGCAATCAAAGGTGCACTAGGGCCCATAGATTCAAGGATACATGCAAAAGTGCCTCACTCCTAGCAAAGGATTAGGTGCCCACGAATATGGAATACCGACCTTTAATGTAGGGGCAAGGGAGTGGAAGCCCACAGGGCTCGATTACATAGGCCCTACAAGAATTGCCCATAAGATGGTCTTTCAGAAGAAATTGCAACAACCCTACAGTGGGGGCTCCCGAGCCTGTTACTCACCGAGGAAAGAAGGTTCAGGGTTCGAGATTTTTCCAAATGTTGTTAACTATAACAAGCATACTGGCAGTCCTGTAACTTGTGTGTTGAAAAGAGTGAGTCATCAGCCAGATGTAGGGGCAATCCCAGGTCAGATAAAGTTTGATGAATAGATATACCTAAAGAAAGTCAAGAAGCTAAGCAAAGAGGAGGAGATCCTTGGCACCCTAGACAAACACCTTCAAGTGCAACTCAAGATAGTGGTGGAAGCAAAGAGCAAAGGAGGTGACTTGAGCCAAACCATCATGGGCATGGTCACAACCATGAAAGGCAAGACGAAAGTATAAGAGGTAGATGATGAGGACATCCTACTGAAGCCAGCTGCTATAGGGGAATCATCTGATGCGGAACTAGACCCTGCCAATCAGGACGAGTCTTTTATTTCTGTTTCTAGTTTGTTTGAAGTGAATAATGTACTTTATGATGATAATAAGACGAAGAACTTTACTTATTTAGATTGTGTTTCTGATTACAATTCCATGCATCCATTCCAGCATTCATCTAGCATCTTTAATATCAATAATGATGTTACAAAAGAAATTAACTTAAATATGGAAGATGAACCAAAAATGGTATATATTTCCAACCAATTGCCCGTTGAACATGAGAGAGAATTGATAAAAGTATTGAAAAGTCATGTTTTAGCCTTTGCTTGGGCTCACAAAGATATGCCAGGACTACATCGGCACATCGCCGAGCACATGATCCCCACGGACCCAAAAATTCAACTAGTGAAGTAAAAGATGCCAAGAATGCACCTAGAATGGCCAAAAAAGGTTAAAGCAGAAGCAGCCAAGCAGATCAAGGATAATTTTGTTGAGGTTGTGGAATTTCTTACTTGGCTGTCCAACGTAGTTCTTGTGCCCAAGAAGAATGGCGATGTCCGTATTGGTCCCAGTGAGGGTCTTTATAAGGTCAGAGGGCGATGAATGACCCTTTTTCATAGAATATACAGACTTTAAAAAGTCTTAGTGTAGAATGTTTGATTATGATCCGGATGATAGATCCGGATGATCAGTTATGATAATATAAAGCAATAAATAAAGAGTTAAGGAAACCAAACCAAGGCCCACCAGCTCCAGTCCCTGGAGTTTCCTTCCTTCGAGCTTTTCCACTAGTGGATTCCTTTCCAACTGGCAAGAATCAAGCCTTACAACTTGTCTCTGGATTGTAACCCCTTCCAGATGTAGGATATACCACTAGAAGCACCAACTCCTAGCTGAGTCCTTTAGTCTTTAGCATGATATACCTCTTAGACTTCTACCCCGAATCTAACCTGAGTCCTATAGGGAGTTCCCACTCAAAGCACTAACTTTAAGTTCTATCCCTATCTCACAACTCACCCAAGTTGGAGATCCTTACACTCTTGTTTTCACAAAGGTTTTGGTTTTTGGATTTCCTTAAGTTTATAACTCACTTTGGAATCCTTCCAACAGATTTGGAGTTGATTGATTCTTGGAGGGATTACAAGCTGATTGAATGCTTGTGCTTTGTTACTTGCTTGTCCTTAGGATTGAGGTTGAAAAGCTGTCAGTGATCATTTTCCTTAGCTTTTTTAGATGCACCAACTTTTAGCCAATGGTCCATTCCTTGTGCTCCACATGCCTTCCCCATTGGTCTAGGTCAAAAAGGTTATTACCTGTTTCTCTTTCTATTGTCAGTTTTTTGTCCTTTTCTTGGGAAGGGATATTTGATGACAACTAAGACCAAATGGAGAGAAGGGAATCTTTTTGAAATCATTCCCTTTGTCTTGAATGGAATCTTTTGGATATCCTTAGATTTATCTAATCTGGATGTAGCTTTAATTAGTTTGTCTTCCCGATGCTGTTGTGAGAAAGTTAGCAGTTTGTTTCCTTTCCAAACTCTAACTAGATGATAATCCACTTATGCTTAGGTAATAGTCTTTACTTGAAAGCTTGTCTTGGACTTGATGAATACTTGGTTGTTCGGATTTAATGACTTAAGTCTTGCTGTACTTAGGTCCTATTATATTTAGTTATCCGGATAAGTTTTCCTTAAGTTTTGTTTACTTCAAACTTGATCCGGTCTATTTTGTGTTCTGAATCATTGTTTCCCAACAGTCCAAGTTTGCGTTGACTTCAGGGACTTGAATAAGGCCACTCCTAGGGACGATTTCCTACTACCGCTAATTGATGTTTTGGTTGGCAGCACAGCAAGAGCAGCCATGTATTCCTTTATGGATGGATTCTTGGGATATCACTAGATCCTCATGAATATAACAGATAAGTTCTAAATAGCACTCTTATTGTTTTAGGGTGATGCCTTTCGGACTTAAAAATATAGGGGCCACTTACCAACGAGCAGTCATAATATTGCTACATGACCTGATCCATAAAGAAGTCGAGGTCTATGTAGATGACATGCTTATGAAATCCGCCACGCTAGTAGAGCACCCGATAGTACTAGAGCGATTCCTCACAAGGACAGAGAAATACAATCTTCATCTGAACCCGAAGAAATGCATATTCGGTATCACAATAGGCAAATTACTGGGGCACGTGGTTAGCAAAAGAGGCATAGAGATGGAGCCAGATAAAGATAACGCCATCAGGGAAATGCCTGTGCTAAAAACTGAGAAAGAAGTGAGAAGTTTCTTAGGATCCATATAATACTTTAGTCACTTTATAGCATGGTTGACTACCACATGCGAGCCTATCTTTAAGCTCTTGAGGAAATAGCAGCTAATAGAGTAGAAAAACCAATGTGAGGAAGCCTTTGACAGAATTAAGACCTACCTAATGAACCCTCCAGTATTAAAGCTGCCAATTCTTAGAAAACCACTCATTCTCTACTTAGCAATAGAAGAGACGTTGGTGGGGGCTATGTTGGTCCAAGAATACGAAGATAAGAAGGAACACATAGTTTATTAGCTCAGTAAGAAATTGCTAGAATATGAAACCCGATATACCATCATGGAGAAGACTTGTTCCGCTATGGTCTTACTCACCAAGAAGCTCAGGTGCTACTTCTAGTCATACAGAATTCCAAGCAGTTGCGAAAGTGGATCCAATAAAGTATTTGTGCTAGGCTCCTTCATTAACTAGAAAACTGGCTAGGTGGCTCTTATTTCTATCAGAATTCAATATCAAGTACATAACGAAGAAGACCATCAAGGGTAGGGCAGTGGCCAAATTTCTAGAAAATCAGCCACTCACAGAAGGAGAACAAGAAATCCTAGAGTTTCCTAATAAATATTTCACAACCACGGCTGAGAATCAAGAAATGAACCATGTTCTTTGATGGTGCCGTTAATAAGTGAGGGACCGATTTGGGGGTCATCATTATAACGCTCGATGGAGCACTCATACCTCTATCAAAGTAATTGGAATTTCTCTCCACAAATAATGAGGCAGAGTACGAAGCCTATTTATTTGGGATGTCTGCCCTAATCACTCTTAAAGCAGATAAGGTAAAAATCATTAGCGACTCAACTTTGGTCATCAAGCACATCATAAGTGACTAGGAACTAAAAGAGGAATCCCTTAGGCCTTACCTAGAGGCTATATAGAGAAAAGCCACGATGTTCAACGATTGTGAATTCTACCGCATGCCCCATGTGGAAAATCAAATGGCAGATGCATTGGCCACCCTACCCACCATATGGGAAGGGCCCCAAAAGTAGCTAATCAAGCCTCTTGTTACGGAGACAACCCAATCTCTGTATTACGTCCACACAGTAAATAACGCCATGAGTAAGGAAGAACCCTGGTACACTGACATTGTCAGGTTCCTTAAAAATGGTGAATATCAGGCTAAGGCTAAGGATTTTGATAGAAATATGCTGGGGAAGCTCATCGTGCAATTCTACATGATTAAAGGAGATCTATTCAAGAGATCTTCTGATGGCATACTATTAAAGTGTCTGGCCCAAAAGGAAACTGCAATGGTAATGAAAGAGGTACATTAAACAGACTGCGGTCCACACATAAACGGTGTCGTGATGGCAAAGAAAACCCAAAAAATTGGATATTTTTGGCTAACCATGCTAGCTGATTATATTCAAGAAGCAAAGACTTGCCATGCTTGTCAGATATACAAGGATGTTAGCCACTTACCTCCAACAACGTTTTAAAGCTTGATGATGCCTTGGCCATTCATATCCTGGGGCATCAATATCATTGGTGAGAGAACACCATCATTTACTAATGGCCGTCACTTCATTATAGTGGCCGTCGACTACTTTTCCAAATATGTTGAAGTAGAATCATAAATGAACATAATGACCAAGAAGATGGCTCGATTCATTTGACGACATATCTTCACTAGATGCGGCATTCCCCATCATATAGTAAGTGATAATAGTGTATAGTTCCAACGAGAAACAGCCGACCTTCTTGAGAAGCATGGGATTGAGCACCATTGCTCATCACCCTATCATCCTCAAGCCAACGGAACTGTAGAAGCGGATAATAAGGCAATCAAGAAAATCCTCTCTAAGATGATTTCCAACTACCGAGATTGGGCTGATCATTTTCCCTGTGCCTTATAGGGATACATAACTAGTGTTAAAACCCCTACAGGTTAAACTCCTTTTTCTCTCATCCATAGAATGGAAGTGGTGTTGCCTGTTGAAATGGAGATCAAATCTTTATGCATAGCTGTCAAAGCCAGACTTCCTAAAGATGAATGGGGAAAAGCGAGACACTAGGAATTTACCTTCATTGATGAAAATTGATTAACTACACTAGAAAATCTGCTGTTGTACCAATAGCACATGGCCAAGGCCTACAACTAAAAAGTCAAGGGGCAAGACTAACCACTAAAAATGGTTGATCTAGTCCTAAAATAGGCTTAAAAATCACACACAGATGCTTGAGCAAGTTCTAGCCAAAATGGGAAGGCATTTGCATAGTAAGAAAGACTCTCAATAAAGGGGAGTGAAAATCTCAGACTTGGATGGCAATGAGTTCGTGAATCCAGTAAATCGTGACAAGCTGAAGCACTGTTGCATGTAAAAAAAATAAATGTATGATACAAAGGTCTGTCAAGAGCTAGTCAGGACTCTTGGGCAAAAATAAAGACCCTAAAATGAAGGAGCGAAGCCTTAGGTAAAATCCATTCGGAACCTTTGGCGACGGTGGGCATATCTTGGAAATACATAAGATTTTCCCTTCCTAATTAAATAATATCTTTAGTAGTAACATGTTCATGTTAAAAATACTAAATGAGTGCATTAAATGGCAACTGGGAATTTTTCAATGAAACATACACTCATACAACAATATTTCAACTTCATTACACATGAAAATACATTGCAAACATCAAACAAAAAAGACAAAAATGAACGACGAGGCCTGAAGCCTTTATTATCCTACAGGAATGAAAGACACCTGATGGCAAGCTCAAGGACCCTCAAGGAAGCTACGGAGTCTCTGCATCTCATTGAGTCTCTCTCCAAGGGTAGGAAGCCCGCAAGTACTCGTAACCAAGATGCAATGTGCCTCAAAAGGATTGATGTCAAAAGACATAGAATAGTTCATCTCTACCTAAGTACGGCTGATCCATCTCATGTCATGATGATTAACCCAAGTATATGAAAGGTCTGAGCCAATAAGGGTGCACAAGGATGTAGGGCACCCTGAGAATGGCCATACTGCCTGCATAAGCATCCAGGAGAGCAGGTAATGATCTCGAAAAGGCCAATAAGGACCACGCAAAGGAAATGGAGCTTGCTTCCCTTAGTAGTAGTTTCAATTCTATTCCGAGAAGCATACACAAAGATCAGTGTCTCAGCCAAACTCACCACAATGGGAGATTTCCCCTCTAGCATCTAATCAACGATGGTCAGGAAGGCAAAACTACAAACTATAGTAAAAACCTCGCAAAGGAAAACCCCTAACAAAAGTAGACAAATGAGCGGGAGCTAACTTGCATAATTAAGGGAGAGTCCCTTGACTATGTCAGAAGCCACATCCAACCTCAATCCCTCATCACAAATCAATCGATGCCTGTTGAATCATTGTAGCTACAAAAGATTCATCAATATATCAGAAAACTCAAGATGATGCGTCTAAATGACGGGACGTATATCAGCTGAAGACCTTAAAAGCCCACAAAATCCTTCATACAAGGGGCACAACTCGTGATCTCCAAGATGGAGCACATTATCAATAGGGTCCCACAACCTGAAAGTAGCTTGAATCACGTTATCCTTGATAAAGATGCCACAATATTCCTTCATATGCGCCAGACCGTGAACCCTGATATTATCCCAACCACCGGAATTGTTCAGATAAACATTCAAATATATACAAAAACTAATGTAGTTCTCCATGGTAAAATCTTAAAGAGTAGCAGTCCGCTATACGTAGTTTGTGGGGCAATCTGCCAATCTCTGGCAGATTACCCCAATAAACTCGATTAACAAAGCACAAAGTAAAGGAATAAAGGCAAAACTCTGATTTAGCATTTCCTACTGAAAAATCAAAAAGTCAAAATTTGGTCAATCATAGGTAATCCTTCCACTGGGTAATTACCTATCTTCAGTAAAAAAAATCAAATCTTACTGAGATCTGACAAGATTTTACGGGATCTGATGTAAAATCTTATTAGATAGGTAATTAGCTCGCCAACTAATTACCTATGTAATTAGCCTAATTAGCCTATCGGCTAATTACCGCCCTATTGTAAATATAGGGTCACCCCCCTCATTTCTGAAGAGACACAAATTTCTTAAATTTCCAAAATTACCTTTGTGTCCTTTTCCAGTTTCGGAAGTCCAAAAAGCCTCGAAACTTTATCAAAACACTTCCAGATTTGAGCTTTATCACCAATATTTGGTATAAACTCACTCTCGAGTCTTTTAGATCATGATCTAATAGTGATCTTCGATCTAAAAATGACTTAAACTTTACATTTCCTATTGAAATAATCCAAGATTATAGCCATAACTTGGGTCAAACCTATTTTCCAACCAAATCACAATCCTTGACATATTCGATCCCGCATCGGCTCTCAAGTCATCCTAGACAGATGAAAAGGTAAACTGAGGGTAATCGGCTCTAAGCCCAACTTTCAAATTCATTAAAATCCATTTTCACTATTCTATTATTACACATTGCATTTTCATGTCTTTGGTTAAGTGAGCCACTGGAGCCACTTAAACTATAATATGTGTAAATAAGCTTGTAGGTACGGATGAATCATCCAGAATGAGGGGAAACTCTATTCAAGTTTCCGGGCTAAGACCCAAATGCTGCCGTTACTCTGCCAAAATTTTGGTAGCAAATTTCTATTTATTAAGCCGTTATAATGCCCGTTTTATTTCTTGAATTTCATTCTTAAATAAAGTCGTTGCAATGCAGAAATTACCATAAATTCCAAAAATTCTGAAATTAACCCAAACAATTTGAACGATATGAGTTACTATTATGTCCGAACTTAAAATCTTTTTTTCTCTTTGGTTTTAAAATCCCATTTTAGGTCAGTATACCACAATTCCTAGTGGAGCTGAACCGGGTGGTGACACTATTTTATTTTTAAATAAAGTAAAAATGCTTTATTCAAAAAATATCTTTTCTTAACAAAATGTGCAAATATATTTCTCAATATGATCACATTTTTGGCTTATAAAAAGCCATATTTTTCACACTCAACAAGTTTATGTGAAAATAATAAAATAATTTCTCTTTAATAAAATCATGCATTTTATTATAAAAAGCGGCACACGCATTTAAGCAAATTAGATTTTCCCAAACTGAACCAAACTCCACGGTTTCCTTAAACTACACACACTAAATTGCGCCCTGCGCATCGTACCCTGCGTGCATGCCATCAAAAAGCCCCCTCGCCCGCTCACATTGACACTAAGATGATAAGATTAGAAAATGTCCCCACTGAATAAGTCCTCACGGAAGGTCTGACAAAGGCATTGATGCAAGTTAAACATGACCAGCATGTGAAAGCATTTGGATTAAGGCATATGGCTAATTGGCCTTAGTGCAAGTGGGAGTTTGTTAGACATGATGAATTCCCTTAGGGAAAATAGGTCTACATAGCTTATTTATGTATTAGTATGAATAATTTGTTTAATTAATAAAGGCATTTAATCTTTTATTTATATCGATGTGTTCACATATATTATGACTGGTTAAAATATATTCATTAATTGATATCTATAAATATAGCATGAAGTGAGAGATATCATAGTGGGACTATATTTAGTGAGATCTGCTTCATGTGCAATTATGATTATGCCTAAACTATCCCTAGTCATAGTTTCATCAAGAAAGGATATTGATAAAACCGCAAGACTAGCATGTAGTCAACTCTCTTAGAAATGGTCCAAGTAGTTAACCTCCTAAGACTGAAGGTGGTGCCTTGAATTTGATACATGGATATATCTGGAAGATATATTGGAGACCGCAGTTAGATAAATGCTTGGTGTATATATCAATGTGTTAATGTTTATCTTCATGCAATAGCTTTGTGAATATCCTCATAGTTGAGATATTCGATACCTTATGTGGTAGTATCACTATACTTTGGGTCATTCCTATTCACTCATTAATTTAGGGTGCCACACGTGATTACGGGTATAGTGATGACAACATGTTGGTAAGCTATGTAGTCGGAAAGAATCCATCGCTCCAGATATATTAAGGAGTTGTACCTATCCACTTGTAGAAGTGATGATTACTATAAACCTCTGATTAGAGTATATGATTCATAGAAATAGTTTCTAGTCAAATGCATTATGGTAAAAAGTAATATACTCTAGTAACAAGTAAATAACTAGGATAGCTTGGAGCAACCTCGCTATTGGTGGGTTAACACTTTAATCAAATCCAATAAACTGGATGGTACTAACATTAAAGAATGGAAGGAGTTCATCATGTTGGACAGCTATTGCATAAATCGAGATTAAGTCATAAGCGTAAATGATGCTCTGAGTAATGGGAGATGGTGGACCCTTGCTAGAGGCTTACTTCACTCGTTTAAGGTAATCGAGTTCTGTTCATGGTCTAACACCTCGAGCCAATACTTCCTATAGAACAAGGACTAGTTAAGCCTTAACAGCTCAATACTAAGGGATCCTATAAGGTCATACACATTGAACTTTGATCAAACTGAGTAATGATTTAATAGACTTGATCTATTATGAATATTAAATATGGGATGGATAAACTATTACCTTGTTAGGCCCGAGAGTTTTTTTGACCGACAACTAATTTTATTAGGGTCATAATAAATTAAAATATTGATTAAAATGATTAGATCATTTTGGTTAAGCCAGATATATATTTTGACCGATAACTAATTAATTGATGTCATAAATAAATAAATACTGAATGAAGAGCAACTAAAAAATTACCGAACTGGATTATGAGGGTGACCCTCCGCATTTAGGCCACTTTGGCATTAGATGCCCACATGGGTGGCCTAAGCCACGCGAGCCATTGGGCTCGCAAGCTATAGGCTACTTGCGCTACATGTACAATGCACACGGGCCTATAAGGCTAGCCTAAACAAGCACTGCCCAAAGGTAGCACTTATGGCCCAATGGCCCCCACGATCTGGGCTTGCTGGAAGTCTTGTGAGGCCTAGCCTATGGGATAAGGTAGGCTTGTGAGAGCCTATCTTGTATGGTGATAACCTGGCTTGCAGAGCAAGCTGGGTTAGCTTTGCCAGCATGTGGATCCCTTGGGATCCTCATGTTTGACCAAGGGTAGAATGTAAATTTTCCCATCCCGCATCTAATTTGGGGAGCCCTTACTCCCCCCCATATAAACCAAGCTCCTTTTCTTCATTTCTTACACCACTTATTCCTATGAGCTCTTACTTAAGATTCTAACGAGTTTTCTTCCCTTTAGTTAATATTTTAGGTGGATTTTGGAGTGGTCTTGCAGCTACTTATAACTCTACAGTTCTTCCTCGTGGGAGGTTTTGGTTATTGGGGTTCTTGTGGATACTCATAGAGATTATCCCACACTTGGAGGCTTATGTAAGAGGGTTCTACAAAGTATGCTTCAACTTGTAAGTCTTCTACTTCTCTTTTAATTGTTAAGTCCCTTTCTTTAAGCATTGTAAGACTTAATAATCATTATGCTTAGGTTGTTCTGCATGCTTAATTTATTTTATGCTTAAACTACAACTTAGAGTTATAACATGCTTAGTATGAAATATGTTTATGCTAGGATATAATTTAGCATTATGGTATGCCTAGCCTATGCATACTAACCTAAGTAGAGAATTTATTTAGTTAAGGCTTTAATTAATTTGTATACAACTAATAGGAGTTCCTAGGGATAAGGGACAAAAAATTTTGAATTTTCACCGTGCCTGTTATGCATGTTCAAAGTGACTGTCAGTTCTTAACACGAGGGCTATCCTTGCTTAGATATATTATGGGCTGGATATGGGGTCAAGGAAGAACGATAAGATTCTTAGGCTGAGTAACTTACTCCTCCATGTACAGTATTTGGAGTTTATTTGATTATTCCTTTCCCATTTTTTGTTCTTGCCATTTTTAGTCCTCTTTTTCTTTTGATGATTTGGACTGATTGGTGTACGATTGTGTAGGCATTGGCCTTCAAGCAAGTGATCCTTCTAGTAGTGGTTTTTTTGTCCACCGTGCTAGCCGGTTTGCCCTTCCTTGCCAGCTGGTGTGGGAGTGTTGGTGGATTCTGTCGATGGAGGATTGGTTATAAGGAGGTTCTATAGTGCTTGAAGTATAGCTCGGTATGAACTTTGACCCTTATACCTATCTTGCATTTAAATAAAGTGTCAGTCAAAATCGTCTTCATTGGTTCACTTGTTACTTACTTTGGTTGTCTTGGTTGGCCAAATTGTTAGGGATCCTTTTGAGGATGTGCCCAACTAAGCCGATGTCCTTGCCGTCTGAAAGGATGTGGATGACTAGAGGTTTTTAATGGAATGCCCCTTGTCTTTAGAGTAGTATTTGGGGGAGAGAGTATGAAACTAGTGCGATGCCATGCCTGCTGCTAGGCATGTTCTCTCGGAACCTCCCAGGGGCTTATAATGGCCTTATTTTACTATCACTACTAATGATGATGAGGAAGACCTTTTGGAGGGGAATGCCACATGGGGGAAAGCGTTCCTGACCCTTATAGTGGCCATATGTTACGCTTGCTTCCCCTTTTTCCATGCATTAATTGGGATGACACGATTAAGTTTCACAATGAGAAGATGAACCCGTAAGGTCATGGTAGTGATGAGCATATGGGTTCCAGGTTTGATGAGGAGGTGCCTATGGGTCATGAGGGATATTACTCACCCGAGGTAACACCATACCCGCCTTCTTAGAGATTCTAAATTTTCTTGCTTGATCTATGGTTGATACTTATGTTTGTGCTTTCTTGTTGTTATGTTTTTTAGGCACCCACTATGAAGAGAACCAGGCCCGAGACAAGTGGAGTGCCTGGCAAAGCTAGGCCTGAGGACCCCAATACGGTGGTGGGACACCTCTCAATGGCCTTGGAATAATCTTTCCTGCATTTAGGACTGAGAGGTGACTTTCAGGTAAGAGATATGACCCCGAGCGGGCACGCGATGGATTTCATGCCATCAAATACTATCCATGTAAGTTCATCGAATATTAAATCCGTCCCTTTGTTCATGTTAGTGTTCCTTTGATTTTATTGATTGCTTTTGGATTTTTAGGTTACTCGTAGGGAGGCAGAGTGATTGGCGTTGAATGCTTTTTCCCTTAGGGACACCCTTGTTTCCTAGACTTTATTCACCCAAGTATGATTTTATTCCAATAATGATGTATTAAAAATGCATGTATAAATGTTATGAATGATTTTGGTTGTTATTATTTTGTAGGAATTCGTGGCATTATTGCTCTATGATGCTAATCAGGCTAAATGCTGTGAATGATTTTGGTTATTATTATTTTGCAGGAATTGATGGCATTATCGTTCTATGATGCTAATCAGGCCCAAGCGAGGTACCAGGAGGAGGCGGCTATGAATCAAGAGCTTTGGCGCCTAGTGGGTGAGTTAGAACATCAACTGCAGGCCACACTACATTAGAGGAGAAGCAAGCATAACCTGGAAAGTGCACCTCAAGGCGAGAATAGTCATAGGGGAGTGAAGGTGGCAGCCCGTGGGTATTTTGCTGAAGTGCTTGAGGATTCGTGGAGGATGCCTATGACCGAGGAAAGGGTAGAGGAAGAGGAGACAAACAAATACTTCATAAAGGATGTGGAGTTCATGTCTCACTCGACCATTGGTGGCGGCCAGCATTAGATTTCATTTCCCTTTCGTTTATTTGATGGACTTTTTATTTGCACTTTGGATTTTTGGTTTTGTACCCTCGATACATTGGGGTTTGGATTTGTTTCAGCTTTATTTTGGGATTATGGTTTGATTTAGGATAAGATGACTACATGGTTTGCGCTTTCGGGCTTTCAATCTAGAATAAAATGGATATTTGGTTTGATTTGTGTTTTGTATAGGTGACAAGACTTTTTAAATGTTAAAATGGGTTTTAATGGCCTAAAAAGGCCTGGAATTCATTGGTATTGATGTCTTACCATTGGCGATTTCACTAATGCCACCATGGGCATGAGCAAGTTGATTTTGCTAAATAAAATAAACACCACCGACAACTGATACCGCTGGCGGCTTCATCCACGGCATGGACCATATAATCCGCTTCTCAACATTTGAGTTGTGCCCTCTACTCGTAGAGTTCTATGACATCCTAGGGATCCCATGCCTAATGTGCGTGCCCCGAGTAATTTTAGAGGTCATATTTGGTGCAGAGGACCAACTGATTGGCTCATGGGCTTAGCAGTTGTGAACCCATTCCATTCTTGGGTGCCCAGATCACCTAGATTTTGGCTTAATGCCGTATTGGATTGGTGCAGGGATACATGTAGAGCTCATATGGCTTGGCCATTCGTGGTTGCATTGTTACTTGTATCTAAGTTCATGTGGGAAGTTGGTGTAGTTGCTCTGTTTCTTCTAATTTCCCTCATTAGGTCTATATCGATAGGGGCATCGCTCAATATGTTGGGCTAGCCGAGACACTGCAGAATATAGATGCTGCTTCTTCTGATCCTAACTTGATTGGCAACCATTTTCACTACTATAAGTACCCTTATTACTATTTTGGGTTCACTATTAATTCCTTTGATTACATAAAGGTATTTAGTAGGTGGCTCATGGAGATATTCAAGCTAACCTTAGCACTCCGAGTTAGCTCACAAAAATATTTTCCCTTGCACCTTAGCGAGAGAGGGACGGTTCAAGGCAATTTTGACCGATTGACTACCGATGACTAAGTTTCTTTTCTAAGAGGGTATCACGACACACAGATATAGTGGGTTAGTCCATGGTAGAGGGATTCAGGATGTGGTTGTTGAGTTATGGGGATCCTGTGTCCAGTTGTTGGGTTTGCAAAAGATCACCTCTTTCACTCCATACCACCTCCGACGCAAGTATGGCCAACATCAGAGAGTACCTTATAAGCTTCCTAAAAAACATGACGGTGTCTATGATGCAGGCTGGGTGACTTATATCCAAGAGAAGTGGGCCAGGGAGGCCATTTTTAAGGTCTTAAACCACGATCACGTGGAGACTATCGAGACTAATGACCACTATAAGGGATTTCTTACCAAGACCACAAATCTATCCACTCAAACTGAGCGGTCATGGGCCCGCTTGGAGGGGGGCGAGCTGAGTAGGGATTTAAGCCCTTTCATACGACCACTTTATGGAGGATTTTGAGGTTTTATGATGATGGTGAGGGGAGCTCAATGTGTGATGCACTTTTATTAGTTTATCCATTCTATCTTTTGCGTAGGCCACCTAGGGTGATGGACCTATCAAATTTACTTTGTTATTCTATTTTGCTCTGATTTTTTCATAGACTACCCCTAGGGGTTTTCAATCTATCGAACCTTGTCCTAACTTTTTCCTAAACTGCCCTTTTTGGGTTTTAAATCTAGCAGACTTATTCTGACTTTTGCATAGACCTTGCTCTTTTCTGTCTATCAGAATTGTTCATCTTCTATTTATTGCTTTGCTTTATATTATTACGCATTGATTGAGATAACACGATGCATTTTTTTCATTGATTGAGATAACATGATGCATTTTTTTACTTCTGATGTTTTAACCGTCTAGACGTGTACATTCATAGAAACATAAGCATTCAAGATTCAATAAAATAGATACTTTTATTAGATAAAGTAAATTAAAGTACATGATGTTGGTATAAGCAATTCCATAACTTTTTCCTGGCTGGTTTACAGAAAACCAACCATCAGGTGATGGACCAAAAGGCGGGTGATATATATATATGTATATATATATATATATATTGTCGCTTTTCTGATTTATTTCTTTCGTTTAGACAAAATAATGCTTAAGCCTATCCTGATTCACGGGGTCACAAACTCATTGCCATCCATGTCCATAATCTTGACTGACCCCTTGTTGAGCATCTTTTTAATCACATGTGGCCCTTCCCAATTAGGCTTGAATTTCCCCCGTGCATAAGTGGTAGAGGGCTTAAGCTGCTTTAGCACTAAATCTCCAGCCTTTAATTTGAATTTTTGATATCTGACCTTGTACTTGTACGCTCGGGCCATGCGCTGTTGGTACATTTACAGGTTATTTAGGGCCTTAAGCCTTTGCTCATCCTTCGTATTCACCTGCTCGAATCTTGCTCTAGTCCACTAGAACTGATTTAGATTGGCGTCCAGTGCAACTCTGAGTGAACTCACTTGAGTTTGGATTGGCAACATCGCCTCCATTCCATAAACTAAGGAGAAGGGAGTCTGGTCGGTTGGGGTTCAGATACTTGTACGGTAGCCCTAAATGGCAAAGGGCAACTTATCGGTCCAGCCCCTTTAGTCGGCTATCATCTTGGACAAAATCTTATTAATTGACTTGTTTGCTACTTCCATGGCCCCGTTGGCTTATGGTCTGTATGGAGAAGATTTATGGTGGTGAATACCGTACTTTTCAATCAAGTTTACAGTTACCCCTTGGAATTGCACCCTATTGTCCAAGACGATGTGGTACGGCAGTCCATACCAAGCGAATGTGTGATTTTCTATAAATTTGGCCATCTTCTTGGCAGTGACACTGGTGTATGATTTGACCTCTACCCATTTAGAGAAATAGTCCACAGCTACCATAATGAACCTATGCCCATTCGTTGAAAAATGCTAAACTTCACCAATGATGTCAATCCCCCACACCGAGAATGGCTAAGGAGTATACAAGTGATGAAGCTCGGTGGATGGCAAGTGTTGCACATCCTCGTGAATGTAGCATTAATGACATCATTTGACATGGGCAATACAATCAGTCGTGAGGGTGAGCCAAAAGTACCCCAATCACTGAATTTTCTTAGCGAGAGTGAGGCCGTTCATATGGGGCCCGCAATCACCATCATGGACCTGGTCAAACACCTATTGAGCCTCAGGTTCGATGAGATGGCTTAACAATAACCTATCGCTAGTACGCTTAAATAAGTCCATGTCGATTATTCAAAATTAAACCGCAAGCCGATGCAGAGTGGTACTGTCGAAGTCAACAGCATCCGGGGGATAATGGCTGTGCCGAAGGAAGAGGATTATGTGAAAATACTAACAAGGCTCAGTGGAGATAGTAAGGATCAAGTGCATGTGCAGTGCAGGGTAAGGGACCTTGGTGGAGACTAGCACTAAATGAAAGATAGGCTGCTATTGGGGTCCTTCCCATAAAGTAGCCAGCGTAGTGAGGGACATGCTGATACAAGAAAGAGTGGAATCGAGCAGCCAAAGTTTGAATTGCCTCAACATAAGAGCAAAATGACTCTTCCTTGATGTCCCAATCACCCACAACATGGCAAATAACCAAAGTGAAATCCTGATAACAGATACAACCTCGACCCCCACTTACAAAAGAGCTTCTAAACCGGATAAAAAGGCTTCATATTTAGTGCTATAATTAGTGACCGAAAAATCCAAGCGTTTGAACAACAGAATGATGTCATTTTATGGTGTGATGATGATGACTTTGAGGCCTACTCCCTTTCTATTCATAGTGCCATGTACACTCGGGGGGGGGGGATGATGGTTGCTAGCGGCTCATCTGAAAATTCCAAATCCTTGATATAGTTAGATTTAAGAGCCTGATTAATAAGAAATTCGGTGACTACCTATCCTTTAATGACTTTCTTCATCACATACTCTACATCAAACTAGGAAAGGAGCTGAAGCTATCAAGAGAGCTTGCTAACTAAAGTAGGTGATTGGCAGATGTACTTCATGGGGTCGACCATGGCCACGGCTATAACCCCGAATGATTGAAAATAGTGGCACAACTTCTTGGTGAGCCAGACCATGGTGGTGCAAGTCTTCTTGACAATCAAGTACTGGGTTTCATAATCCAACAGCTTCTTACTCAATTAGTAGATCGCACATTACCGCTTATCATCGTGTTCCTAGACGAGCATTGCCCCTATAGAAGAATATTCAATAGCCGAGTATAGAATCAACGGCTTGCTTGGGTTGGGAGGTTTTAGGACGGGTAGACTGCCTCAATAGGCCTTGATTCTATTGAATGCTACTTGGAATTGGTCATTCTATGCTACCAGTTGTTGCTTTTGGAGTAGCTTAAAGATAGGCTTGCATGTGGTAGTGAGGCGGGAGATGAATCGGTAATTATATAAAGCCTTAACTAAATAATTCTCTACCTAGGTTAGCATGCTAAACGACTAGGCATACCATAATTCCAAATTATATCCTAGCATATTTATTTTATACTAAGCATGTTATAACTCTAAGTTATAACCTAAGCATAAAATAAACTAAGCATGCAAAAATAACCTAAGCATAATTATTAAGTCTAAAACACTTAAAGAAAAAGACTTAATAATAAAAAGAGAAAGAAAAAGAACTTACTAGTTGAAGCGTGCTTTTGCAGGACCTTCTTGCACAAGCCTCCAGTCGTAGGGTAGCCTCTATCAGTATCCACACGAACCCCACCAACCAAAACCTCCCCAGGAGGAAAAACTAAGAAGCCTCAAGTAGTTGCTAGACCACTCTAGAAGCCTCAACCAAAAATTTAAACCAGCGGTGCCCGAATAAATTCAGGCTCCCCAAAAATGACTTGCTCAAGTACCCGAGAGATTAATTATCTCGCTTAGGATTTATGCTTTGAGCTTGGTACATTTTGAAAGGAGAAGGGACACCCTATATATAGGCTTGGGGAGCAAAAATTTGCTCCCCATTAACGATGTGGGATGGGAGTAAAACACCCATCCCACACACCTACCACATGCACGTGTTGCATGTGGTATTCATGGGCTGCCTTTGTGCAGCCCATGAATATGGGCCACCGCGAACACTGCCCAGCAGTGTTTGCGCACCTTTCGGTGTATTTCGCGCAACCGAACATTGTACAAAATATTTTATACTTTTCGGTTTTAACTCGCCAATGCAAAATCCCCTTTAAATCCTTTCAAATAAATATTTATTTTTGACTCTAATAAATTAGTTATCAGTCAAAATAAATTTCTTGGTCTAACCAAAATTGATCTAATCAATTATAATTTATTTATGACTAATTAATTAGTTACGGATCAAAATAAATTCCTTGATCTATCGAAAATTGATTTAATTAGTTTTTACCAATCAAATAATAATCCAATTATTATGTATGTTATGTTCTTGTAATAGAATAAATCTAGTAGTTCTTTACTTAGTCCGATGAAGGTCCAATGTGTGTGACCTTATAGGATCCCGAAGTATTGATCTGTTAAGGCTTAACCAACCCTTGTTCTAATGGAACCATTGGCTCGATGCTCTAGACCATAAATAGAACTCGATTACCTTAAACGGCTGTAGTACGCCTCTAGCAAGGGTCTACCATCCCCCATTACTCGCAACGTCATTTATGCTTATGACTTAATCCCGGTTAATGCAATAGTTATCCAGTACTATAAATTCCTTCCATTCTTTAATATTAGTACCATCTGGTTTATTGGGTTCGGTTAAAGTGTTAACCCACTAATAGCAAGGTTACTCCAAGCTATCCCAGTTATTTACTTGTTACCGAAGTATATTGCCTTTTACCATAGTGTGTTTAACTAGAAACCATTTCTATCAAATACATACTCTGATCAGAGGTTTATGGCAATCATCACTTCAACAAGTGGCCAGGTATAACTCCTTAATATATCCGGAGCGATGGATTCTTTCCGACTACTCAGTCTAACAACGTATTATTATCACTATACCCGTAATCACCCGTAGCACCCTAAATTAATGAGTGCATAGCAATGACCCAAAGTATAGCAATAGTACCACACAAGGCAACTAGCATCTCAAGTATGAGGACATTTGCAAAGCTTATTGCATGAAGATAAACACTAACACATTGATATTTATACCAAGTGTTTATCTTGCTGCGGTCTCCAATATATCTCCCAGATATATCCATGTGTCAAGCTTAAGGCACCACCTTCAGTCTTTAGGAGATTAACTGCTTGGACCCTTTCCAAGAAAGTTGACCACATGCTAGTCTTTCCGTTTTATCAATATCCTTTCTTGATGACACTGTGACAAGGGATAGTTTAGACATAATCATAATTGCACATGAAGTAGGTTCCACCAAATGTAGTCCAACCATAATTTCTCTGACTTCATGCTATGATATGTCAAGGACTTTTGTATACATACATGAATGAATATATTTTAACGAGCTATAATATATATGTATAAAAATACATTGATATAAACAAAAGAACAAATGCCTTTATTCATTAAATAAATTATTCGTATTATTAAATAATTAAGATATGTCGCCCTAATTGCCTTAAGGGCATACATCATATCCAACAAACTCCCAATTACGCTAAGGCCAATTAGCCATAAGTTTTAATCCATATGCTTTAACATGCTGGTCATGTTTGACTTGAGTCAATGGCTTTGTCAGACCATCCGCGAGGATCTGATCAGTGGGTACATATTCTAATCTTATTATCTTAGCATCAACAATCTCCCTAATTATATGATAATTTCTGGATATATGTCTGTTTTTTTGATGAGACCGTGGTTCCTTTGCCTGAGCTATGGCACCATTGTTATCACAATATAGAGTAATTAGATCAATGGCCTTAGGCACCACACCAAGATCACCAATAAATCCCTTTAACCAGACAGCTTCTTTTGCTGCTTCGCATGCAGCAATGTATTCAGATTCTGTGGTTGACTTAGTAGTAGTTTCTAGCTTGGAACTCTTCCAGCATACTGCCCCTCCATTTAACACATACACAAAACCTGACTGAGACTTAAAATCATCCTTTTCAGATTGAAAGCTTACGTTAGTGTAACCTTTGATAGTGAGATCACCTTCTCCATAAATCAAGAACTCATCCATAGTCCTTCTCAAGTACTTAAGGATTTCCTTGACGGCCATCCAGTGCTTTTCACCTGGATCTGACTGATATCTGCTCGTAAAGCTCAAAGCCTGAGAGACATCCGGCCTAGTACATATCATAGCATACATGATGGATCCTATCGCGGATGTATAGGGTATATCCTTCATGCGCATACTCTCTTGAGCTGTCTTCGGACACTCAGCTTTAGACAGGTTAATCCCCTTTGTCATCGGGAGATAACCTTTCTTAGAATGCTCAAGGTTGAACCTATTCAACTCGTTGTCTATATATGTACTTCGAGAAAGACCTAACAGCCTCTTGGATCTATCCCTGTAGATCTTTATACCTAGTATAAATGCTGCTTCACCAAGGTCTTTCATGGAGAACTTTCTTGACAACCATACTTTAACGTTTTGAAGAAGAGAAATGTCATTTCCTATTAGCAGAATGTCATCAACATACAATACTAGAAAAATGACTGCACTCCCACTAACCTTCTTGTAAACACAAGGCTCATTTGCATTTGGGCATAAATCCAGTTCCCGGATTGTCTGATCAAACCTTATATTCCAACTCCTTGATGCCTGCTTAAGTCCATAAATGGATCTTTGTAGCTTGCATACCTTTGAGCAGTTCTGAGATGTAAAACCCTCAGGTTGTGTCATATACACATCCCGGTCCAAATCCCCATTCAGGAATGCTTTTTTTACAACCATCTGCTAGATCTCATAATCATAATGAGCAGCAATGGCGAGAGTATCCTTATGGATTTGAGCTTGGCTACCGGTGAGAAGGTTTCGTCATAGTCAATACCTTCCCGTTGACTACAACCTTTTGCAACCAACCTTGCTTTATAGGTAATTACATTATCGTCCATGTCTGTCTTCCTCTTGAAGACCCATTTGCACCCAATTGGTCTAACCCCTTGCGGTGCATCAACCAAATTCCAAACTTGGTTCTCGTACATGGAATCCATTTTTGATTTCATGGCCTTTTGCCATTTATCAGAATCTGAGCTTTTCATTGCCTCATCATATGTCCTTGGTTCATCATTCTCCACAAGATATAGTTCCTTATCATTAGTGATGATAAACCCATATCTATCGGGGCCCTTATGAACACGACAAATCACTAAATCCCTTGCTAAATCGATCACTGTTTTTTAGTATTTCCATCACAAATTTGTCAAAAGCTCACCAAAGGTTGATTCGAGTCTCGAGAGTGGATTCACAGCCTTTAGGCAATTTTCTGAGTTCCAATCTTTTGCCTTAAGTTATTTATTGCTGTTTGTTGTGTTTCTGGTTGGTTTTCTAGGCATTTTGCCCCTATTTTCGATTTTTTTATGGCTTTCCAGCGAAACACCGCCTGACCACTCTGGCGACTAGTAGGTCGCCTGAGCAACTTTGCTGGCTGACACAGCGAGTCGGCCTACGTGTTGCTCAAGTGTCCAGTCACTTTTTCGATGGATTTTCTTCGGTTTTTTCCCCAAGCTGAAAAGTTAAAGTTATTTTAGCATTTTTAGTCCAAATCTATTGGAACAATTTTGGAAACGACTTGAAATACCAATAATCTTGGGTTTTCGTGCATAAAAAGTCTGTTCTGGCCTGTTTAGACACTTTTTCCAGTTGGCCACTTCAGTGGGCAGTAGGCCGACTGAGTGACACCTAGGCCGACTCACTGAGCCAGTCTATCGTATCATTCAAGTGGCCTACGACCTCACTGAGTTGGCCTACTGGAAAAAAATGCCCAAATGGTCCCTGCTTGTTTTATTTTGTGTTTTTAGCTCTGTTTTATCATTTTCTTGCGTTTTAGCCCCCGATTTTCAACCAAAAAATTCCTGAAAATCACATAAAACCTATAATATCATAATATATTTTTTAATATATTTTTCATGATATTCTAATTATTTAATTGGTTAAATCACCTTTTAATGGCCTAAAAATGGGGTTTTTAGCTAAATAAAATCTTTTGTAATAGTTAAAAATTCCAAATTTTTTTTCTTCTGTATTTCCCTTATTATTTTAGGTTCTTTAGTTTATTTTATTTATTATTAGATTTTTTAGATGCTCATTTAAATGCCCGATAATTGTGTTTTAGCCCAAAAAAATCCTAAAATATGCTTTTACCTTTTGTTTGCTTTATTTTCCGCATTTACTTATTTTTTGCATTATTTATGATTATTCGTACATATTTATTCGCTTTATTTACTTTTTTGCATTAGAAAAATGTATAGGTATTTGTAAAGCCATGTAATAATTTATTTTCCTGCTTTATTTACTGCTTTTGTGTAATGTATGGCTATATAAACCGAAAACTCCAAACATTAATCGGATTTAAATCGTATAAGAACTAAAGTCGCCCTTATTAAAACTTAAACGGTTTGAATTAAAAATTGAAAAGTAAGCAACATCATCTAAACTTGGAATCTCTGTTTTGAGGTACAGTCTAACCACCTAATAGGAATACCGTACCCAAGTTCTCGGTGGATCTTAATCGGGTGGTGACTCTACTTTCAAATACTGGATTTCAAGTCTCGTGTCCCTTAACATGAAAATTGGACTTAAATTCTACTTCAACATTGATTTTATCAATCCATCATATATCACGCTAAAATGAGGATCAATCTCTCGGCTTGCTTCATAGCTTCCGTTATTTGCCCCCGTGCTATGCATCTCACGTGGTCCCTAGTGGAGAAAAGGTCGTTCGCTCACATCTGCCTAAACGGATTTTATGGTAGGTGATCCATACTATTTTTAGGAGAAATCAGTCGTGAATGCAATTTATTTCATCCAGACTCGATTTCCCCTTATAATTAGAGGCTTTTAACCTTATTTCAAAGGGGGAACACATATACAAGAAAAAGCCAATTAGAAAAGAAATTATAGCATAAAGTTTAGGACATTCTAGTAGTTTTTATAAGAATAGAAAGGGTATAGTTGAGGTATAGAAGGTATAAAATAGGGAGAAAACCCATTCCTTATGGTTTTGTCCATATTTTATTCATTTCTAGCTTCATCTATTAGGACTTGGGGGAGGTTCTGACCACACAAATGCTCACCTAAATAGTCCTAAAATAACCACTTCATCATCTACTTTAGCTAGGCTCTCTCTTAGCATATGGATCACTTCAAACTGGATTCACATCGCAAGGGTAAGCTCCTGAGTTTCAGAGAGACTCAAATCTCATTTATTTTATCATTATTTCTCATATTCTGATCCATCTATGTAAAGTTTCTGCCTTTTGTTGAACTGAGGTTCTACCCGGGACCAAGCAGGACCTGTGCAGGTCCCCCTATACCCATACGGGTCCCCTCCAGCACCCGTACAGGTCCCACCTACCCGTACAGGTACTGGCCCCCAAGTAGAATATAAAGTTCCCCTTTTAACCTCTAAAATCAATCTAACACCACCATCTGCCATGCAATCATTTTTACTAATAATCCGGTAAATCAACCCACAAAAGTTAAAATGTGTTTTCATAACAAAATACATTGAAGTCCAGTTATTTCTCACCCATCCTATAAGACTTTTAGGCACTATCGACCGCAAAACCGCCACGCTAACATAATCACATTTTTTCTTAACAAAATGTTGGGTTATGATGTGCTGTAGACTATGCTAATCTTTGTGGATGCAGGCAAATTTATTTTATTTTATTTTATAACTTAGAAAAAATGTATACGTTCCCTTGCAATTCCCTGTTTTCCCCCGGTTGTAATTTTTATTCCCCTAGTTATTGGTTATACATTATTGTAACTTGTAAATGCGTGAATCTAGTGTAGAAAAATAGGATTTCCATAATAATTCCCCAAATGATGAAAAATAAACCGGTTTTAGAAAGCGAATGTAGTTTTGAATTAACTAAATGAGAAAAATAAGTGACTCATCCGATACCCGAATCTTTGATCTAAAAGATATGAGTCTCCCGCCCAATGGGAACCATACCAAAACTCTTTCCCAAGTAGACAACTTGGGTGGCGACTCTATCATTTGTATCGAGATTTGGGTTTCAATTCTTATATTCATAAACTTGGTTAAAATGTGCAAACTTGAACTAAATGATTTCATCACGCCTAAATCAATCAACGAATCACCTTAGTGGCCCCCACCACAAGGTGCCAAGGGGGATCCACACATCATCAATACCTCACATTGATGACTCTGCTAAGGAATTAATCTTTTAACTTGCAAAAATTTTGGTTTGTTTTAAAAGCTTAAAAGATTAAGATGATCACCCAAATCATTTACTTAATTCAACCCATTTTCTTCTTCATCGTTTGGGAAAATTATTACACTTTATCTTCTCATCTCATTCCCTCTAGCTAGACAGGCTATTCTTCTAGTGCTAGGTTAAGGTGCCCTACTTTTTTTATGAAACTTACGAAAGTGTCACTCATCCTGATAGGAATTGAGGACACTCTAGTGGGTGGAGCACTCATTGTCATCTCCCTCCAAAAAAGGCTTGGTGCGATAGAAACCCACTATGTTAAGTTCCATTACATCCCCAAGCCATTCTTATTGAAAAGCCATAGAATTTTATCCTCTAGGTACCCTTTTTCGGTAATATTAGACTAGGTCGCCATTTATTATCCTCGTGGTAATCAAAGGAAAATACCTTCAGAATTAGAGGGAGGAATAAGGTTGGAGGACACGTTTCACATGTACTGTGTTGTATTTTCCCTTATAATTAACCCACCATGCATTATTGTAATCTAGGCATGCATACCACATCCCATGCATGTACTGATATTTTGGTTCCTACCTCAGTTCAAGGCAAGAACCGACAATCTCATCTAGTCCTCATCCCAGTCCACCCAATGGCTCAATTCTGTCAATCTGTCTAGCCAACAAACCCAACGCTCCTCGCAGCTAGTAGTGGGTCTCCCTTATTTTATGGGTTTACCCTATGGTATGACCCACGACCAAAAAACTCATCCTATGACTCTCGATGACATCTCACCTTGGGAAACTACTCTTTTGAAGATCTTTAGGAAGCCAAGGAAGTATGGGTTGCTTGATCTTCTCCGGCCATATGGTCAACCAAAGACTAAAGAAAGGGGCAACTTTTGTTTGTACTATATCAGCTCCAGTCACCCAAATGAAGTATGTGAAGGTCTCCCCAAAGCTATCATAGTACAAATTGTTAAAAGGTAGATTTATGAATCCAGGAAAAGCGGCGAGGAAATAGCCATGATCAACTCAGGGTTAGAATAAGCGGAGGTATGGAAGCGCATCCTAGAAACTAAGAAAGCATGGGAAGAACCCTCCATATTCGATCTTATAGCTATCAAGAATGGAGTGGGGAACCCGTCCATGATTATTTCTAGAGGTGGTTAACGGTGTTGGAAGCTTTTAAAAGGAAGCCTCATGAGAAAGAATTAGCTGATCAATTCATGTTTGGGCTATCTTCCCACCTCTGTAAGATAGCATTCGTGACAGCATACATGACCACTCCTAAGAATTATGAAGCAGCCATAGAAGCAAAAAAGTGTTCTAAGAAAATGGAGGACAATGACCCATCAAAGATTGAAGTAGACAAGGCCATCGATACCCTGACTACTTCAATATATACTATATTATGCTTGGGGGATAAGAAAAAGACACCTATTTGAGAAGCCTTAAAGAACTTGGCCCAAGTCACAAGAGAAAACATGGATGATGTCCGTGACCTAACTCACATTCTAATGAGTGACCAGGAAGACCATCCGCCAGTGGAGGATGATAATGCAATCATATGTAATGAAAATGATGTTGCCTTTCGGCATCCTAATGATAATCATACTAATTTTTCTTACTTATTTAATGTTTTGCCTGGTAGCACCATGCATTCAACGGACCACACATATAACATTTTTTAGCATTGATGACATTAATTTCAATACTAAGGAAGCTCCAAAAATGGTAACAACATCTAATGACTTAACCGCTATTGAAAAAAGAGAGATGATAAAAGTGCTTAGAAAATATGTGAACGCTTTCTCTTGGTCTTATTATGATATGCCTGGGGTAGATCACCAAATTGCTTAGCATCGTACCCCAACCGATGCTAAGTTCAAGCCAGTCAAATAAAATTTGGGAAGGTTATGTCCTGAATGGGCTGACAAAATAAAAGCTGAAGTTACTAGATTACTCGAGGCTAAATTCATTGAGGTAACTGAGTATCCAACATGGTTAGCGAATGTGGTTCCTGTTCCAAAGAAGGATGGAAAAGTCAGAATGTGCGTTGATTTCCATGACTTGAACAAAGCATCTCCAAAAGACAATTTCCCATTTCCTCATATTAATGTAATAATAGATAGTGCTGCAAGAGCCGTCATGTACTCCTTTTCAGATGGCTTCTCTGGATACAATCAAATTCTAATGGACATTATCGACAAGGTCAAGACAACTTTCATTATGGAATGGGGCGTATACTGTTATAAGATAATGCCTTTCGGGTTGAAGAATACAGGGGCAACTTAATAAAGTGCTGTGATAGCCTTACTGTATAAAATAATCCATAAAGAGGTTGAGGTTCATATAGATGATAGGTTGGTAAAGTATAACACAAGGGAAGAGCATTCTAAGATTTTAGAGAGAGTCTTGACAAGGATTGAGAAATATAACGTGCGTTTGAATCTAAAGAAGTGTGTGTTTAAGGTTACTTCTGGAAAACTCTTAGGCCACATCATTAGTCAGAGGGGAATTGAGGTTGACCTCGACAAGGTTAAAGCTAATCAAGAAATGCCTATTCCTAGAACCGAAAGGGAAGTCAGGTCATTTCTTGGATGGCTTCAGTACGTGAGTCATTTTATTGCTAAGTTAACACCGGTTTGCAAACTAATCTTCAAGTTGTTGAGAAAGAAGCACCCGATATAATGGAATGAACAATGCTAAATAGCCTTTGATAAGATAAAAGCTTACCACGTGAATCTGCTAGCCCTAAAACCTCTGATGCCTGACAAGCCATTAGCTCTCTATTTGGCTATAGAGGAGTCGGCTGTTGGTGCGATGTTAGTCCAAGGATAAGAATATAAGAGCAAGGACACTGTCTACTACTTAAGCAAGAAGTTGTTAGAACATGAGATAAAATGCACAGTAGTGGAAACGACGTGTACTACGATGGTATAGCTAACCAAAAAGTTAATGCATTACTTCCAATCTTACAAAATTCAAGCAGTTGCCAAGGTAGACCGAATGAAGTATCTTTGTCAATCCCCCACATTGGCAGGGAAACTCTCCTATTGGTTTTTATTACTGTCTGAATTTGATATTGATTATATCATAAAGATGGTCATCAAGGGGAGAGCAGTGGCTGAATTTTTAGCAAGTCAACCCATAGAGTCTGATTATATTAAAAACCTAGATTTTCGCAATGAGAAGTTAGCAGCAGTGGAAGTATAAAAGGCCGAATGGATCATGTATTTTGATGGGGCAACGAATTGAAAGGATGCTGATCTTCAGGTAATAATCATTACACCTCAAGGAGAGGTTTTCCTACTAAGCAAATGATTGGAATTCCCAGTCACTAATAATGGAGACGAATACAAAGCTTGTCTCTTTGGTCTTGATGCTCTATTAAAAGTAGGAGCGAAGAAATCTAGGGCGATGGGAGATTTTGCACTAGTTATAAAGCATGTTGTATGGGAATGGGAAATAAAAGAAGGGTCACTCAGGCCATACATGGAAGTTGTTTGGGAGTTGTCAGTACAGTTTAGTCAATGCTTCTTCCAATATATATATAGGGATGAGAATTAGATGGCAGACTATTTAGATACCTTTGCCTCAATATGGGAGGGAGAAGAGACTCAACCTATCCTTCCGCTGGTAATAGAAATGGCTCATTCACCATTTCATGAAAAGGTTTGGGGTATGACTATAGAGGAGACAAAGGCTTATTGGTACGATGACATTAAGAATTTTTTGAAAGAAGGAGAATGTCCCGGATAGTTATCAAGTTTAGATTGCATGGCCCTCAAGATATTGGCAACACAGTTTAGACTAGTTGATGAGGATCTCTTTAAAAGAACACCTGAAGGTTTATTGTTGAGATGTTTAACAAAAGAAGAGGCAGAAAAGGTAATGACCTATGTGCATTCAGGGGATTGTAGCTTGCATATGAATGGAATTGCTTTTGCTAGGAAGATTCTCAAAATAGGGTACTTCTGGACCACAATGAATGCCGATTGTGTTGACAACGTCAGGAAATTTCATGAATGCCAGATTTCTGGGGATATATAGCATTTACCCTTGTCCGAACTTCACAATTTATCTACTCCTTGGCCTTTCTCGGCATGGGGGATAGATATAATCGGTGAAATTTGGCCATCATCAACCAATGGACATCGATTCATAATGGTCATGGTTGATTATTTTTCAAAATAGGTAGAGGCCGAATCTTACACTAGTGTCACCGCCAAGAAAATGGCCAAGTTCATAGAGAATCATATTTTTGCTTGTTATGGGGTTCTACACCATGTGGTAGTCGATAATAGGGTTCAGCTTCAAGGGGCCATGACCTAATTATTTGAGAAGTTCAACGTCGAGCATCACAGATTGTCTCTATATAGACCATAAGCTAATGAGGCAATTGAGGGTGCTAATAAGTCAGTCAAGAGGATCTTGTCTAAGACAGTGACTACCTATAGGGATTGGGCTACTAAACTTCCGTTTGCAGTTTAGGCATATAGAACCAGCGTAAGGGCACCCACTGATTAGACACGTTTTTCCTTGGTATAGGGAATGGAAGCCATGTTACCTGTTGAAATAGAAGTACGATCTCTATGAGTTGCACTCAAACCTCGGTTGAAAGAGTTAGATTGGGCAAGAGCTAGATACGAACAATTAAATGCAATAGGTTAGAAGCGGCTCAAAGCACTTGACCACCTGCAGATGTGCCAGCAGTGCATTGCTCAAGCTTACAGTAATAGAGTCAAATACCTGAATCAACCTCTCGAGGCAAGTGATCTAGTTCTCAATCAGCTTTGCCAAGTCAACACTGACGCTGGGGACAAGTACAAGCCTAATTAGGAAGGACCATTTGTTGTTAAGAAAGTCCTTGGCAAGGGAGGAATCAAACTCATAAACATGGATGGAAATGAGTTCATGAATCCAGTGAATCAAGATACGCTTAAGCGTTATCATGTCTAGGTCAATAGAACTAAATCACATAAAAGCAGCACAAAGAATAAAAAGAAATAAAAGAATAAATCACCCGACGAGTGGTCCTATACCACTCAACCAAAAATTAGGGTGCAATCCGCTGATCGGTAATGCGCAAACTGGTTAGGCAAAGGTTACAGTACTCAAATGCAAATAAAGCTCGCTAAGTTGAAAACCTGGAAACGGCGGCTTAGGAAAAAGTTAGGGCATTGAGAAAAATTGTCAGTTGCTTTCTGGAAAATCTATAAAAAGACATGTAGGCAGTAAGAGTTAACCATTGGAAATTGTTAGTATTGCCTATGTGCTAAAATTAATCTCATCAATGAACATGTTAAGATTTGCTAAAAAGTTTGGTCTTATGAATGCATGCATGTCTTAGGTAAGATAATCAAGGGTACGTGAACATCAGTTTTTCTCTGCATTTTATGCATCTTTGTTGTTATCTTTACTGCGCGTACATTATTCATCAAAAGACAAAAATACTGATAAGCCACAAAAGAAATAAGGTTTATGCAAAATTTGGAAAATGTCTGCTGGATTGAAAACCCAAAATGGCGGTCCGGGAAAAAGTTAACATGAAAAGAAAATAAAGAAAAAGCCTGCTGAATTGAAAACCCGAAAGGGCGGTCCCGGTAAAAGTTAAGGCAAAGAAAAGAAAAGTTCGCTGAACTAAGACGTCAAGGAAGAGTTCAAGTAAAAATCAGGACAAAAAGAAAAGAAGATAAATGTTTGATAGGTCATCTCACACTAAGTTGCCTATGCAAAAAGGAGAACACAATTCAAAAGCGCTAGGTTCATTATTTATAATAATTAGGACATCATTTGTAATTGCCATGTCTCATAACTAGGATTCCTTGAACTCAGTTCTCTGATTGTGGAATAACAGGATAGAACATATCCCCAGAAGTGCTAATTTCAACTAGCCAACCTTGGCAACTCTGGTCAGTTGCATTGGGCCAGTTCATTACGATCATGAACTTGGAGTGTTCAATGGTTAACTCACTCACTCATTATACACGGTAAATGGGCTTTATTATTAATTATGTCAAAGGGTAACATGGTTTACTAGATAATGATATTCAATGGTTTTAGTTTAGAAAAAGAAGGTTCAACATGCATAAAGTTCAAAGTAATAAAAGTAGTCTGTAAATAGAATCTAGGTTTACATCAAAATAAGCCACGTAGGGCCAAAAATGTCAAGAGTCCAGAAAGTAATAACCACAGCCTAATCTAAGCTATTGGGGGTCCCATCCCTAGCGGTCCTCTTGTGTCTGGTCTTATATATCTGCCAGCAAATCATCCATGTCTATCATCATATGATCTTCTGCCCCATCAGCATCCGCAACAGGTAGATCAGGAACCTTGACTTCTAAAGCCCCTACTATACTCCCAACTGTAATATCAGTCTCTATTACTCAGCGCCCTACTGCCTCCGTAACTCTAGCTGCCCGAGCCACCACTGATGCCACTCAATATGCTAAGCTATCATCACCAGACATAGAATTAGATGGCTTAGGTGTCTATTTATCCTCAGTCATCTGGGCCAGCTGGCCCCGCAACACCTCGACCTCAGCCCTCGCCCGATCAGTCTCTACTCTAGCTCATTCATCCTCAGTAGTGGCTACTCACAATTTCTCCTCTAGAAATCTAGCTCGCTCCTTAGAGGCATCCAAATCTTGGGTGGACTTATCTTGCTCCATAGCAAATACAGTCTATAATGGAAATCATGAGATCAGTACATATATATAAATGTCATGGCAAACAACATGCATAGTTTGTTCAATTTTACAGGTAAAAGAAACTTACAGAGGCTAGTTCATCCTAAAATAGCAATAGGTCCTGGATAGAGAAGAAACCTCTAGCGATCCTCTTCACCTCAGACACAGTCACCAGAAAAGAAAAATCACATCAGAATAGAATATCCTAAGTGATTATTATAAGAATGAGTACAAAGGCCACGAATTCCTCACATGAGTGGAGCTGGATGGAGTAAAGCAGATAGGATGGACCGACTCCTTGAGCTCCTTGGCAGCTCTGTTCCCCAAATGATATAGGAGCCGGAAGAAAGTATATCTAACTCTCCCCAGAGGACTCCCTCTCTCACACCCCCGATTCATTGGTGGCTCAGGATTAGCGAGGGAAGTAGGCAGGCCTCTTCCTTTGGAGGCAAGAGCTATAACATTGTATAATTACACTCAGGTTCATAGTCAATTTTTGGAAAGTAACGAAAGAATTCACAAAGGCAAAGTTAAGAAAATATCTAAGAAGAAGGCGTAGTAGACCTAGCTAGGCCATCACTGCTCCAAACCACGAAAGGACCCTCGTGACCACCCCTCGGTCCACCCGTATCATAATCATCATCATCATCACCATCACTATTGCTCCAGTGGAACTCGAGTGGGATGTCGTTGAAATGAATACTTTCATACGGAGGAAGGAGCGAAGAGTCGATGAACTCAGAATAGGAGCCCCCCCATAAACATCACTTGGGCCCTATCACGCAATAGGTATGGCCCTTGATCCATCTCAGGCATCAAATTAGGCTAAAAGACTCCCACTAGGACAAGAGGAGGGATTGGTCTCTCCACAATGGCACTGGTCCTCCAGTCTCGGACCCTCTCACATAAATGCCACTCTAGGGTGAGCGGAGACTCCAACACAAAGTGGCAATCATCCACGCCAGCCCGCATCCGCTCGATGTCTCCGTGTGTAACCATCCTCTCCCACGGGTCTCGAATAACCTATACAAAGTAAATGGACTATAAATATCATGATTTTGTAAATATATTTTCTACAAACAGTTATCAAAATGTAAAATACAGGTTTAGCATGAGAAAAGTTTGCCAAATTAGAGCACAGCTGCCGGAGGAAATCCCTACACTCTGATATGGTGATAGCTTTCTGCTGCCAAGGCCCCATCCACCTTGAGATAATATGAGCCAACTTAGGCTACTCGGGCAAACCTGGCCTAGGGATAAATTGATTCTCAAAGGCCTAAATATGCAAAATAAGGTGATGTTAGTTACAAAGTATTTCGAGTAAAGGGTTAAAGCACAAGAGATTAATTTAGGAATTACTAGTAGGATTAGATGGAAAATTTTATGCTCAAACTGCTAGCCTCTATTAGATATGATATATGTCCTAGAGGCAATTAAGGCGATATATCTTAGTTAGTTTTATTTGTACGAACAAAGTTATATTAATTAAGGTATTCTTTTTTTATATCAATGACTTTGAAATTATATTATCACTGGCTTAGAATATATTTATTGATGTATTTGCAAAGTCCATAACATAATCATAGCATGAATTGCATGGGCTTAGTGGGACTATATTAGTGAGAACTGGTTCGTGTGCAATTATGATTTGTCTAAATATCCCTAGTCGTAGTATCAAGACTGGGCATTGATGAATGTGGATAGACTAGCATGTGTCGTCATACCTCTTAAATTTGATTCAGAGTATCATATCTCCAGTGCTAGAGGGTGGTACCTGGGTTAACACATGAATGTATTTAGGGAGATACATTGGAGACCACTATGAGACAACGCTCGGTAAACTATATTATGTGTTGGTGTTTTAATCGTCTCATTGCAATAGCAATACAAATATCCTTAGACCAGAGATACTAGTTACCTTGTTCAGATGTTGGTATACTTTGGATTATACCTATATATTCTATAGACTGGATGATACGGATAATTACGTGCATAGTTTATGTTTGTCCGTTGGTAAGCTGAGTAGTCAAGATGGAATCTATCACTCCACTATAGCGATATAAGTGAGATGTACCTTGCCACTTATTATAAGTGACACACTCGTAAACCTCTTATCAGAGTATGAGTTGATATGATGGGATCCTGATCAACACATTAAATGGTTGAGTAATTTCCTTTAGCAGCAAGACTAAACTACTGGGGTAGCCATTATAGCTACTAGTGGACGAACACTTAAACCGAGTCCTAAAAACATATGGTACTTAATAGTTGATTGAAGGAGTGAATTATATTGAAACTATTGCCGAACCAAGATTAAGTCACAATGCACATGACATCTCAAATATTAAGGGGTCATATGCCTTTGCTAGAGTTCCACTATGACCGATCAAAGTAAATGGATTCCATATCGGTCTAGAGGTATAAGCCAGTGAATTCCGAAAAAGGGATTAACCCAGGTTAAACTTTTGGCGGTGTGATATTACGTGATCCTATAAGGTCACACAGTTCGAGTTACGATTGAGCTATATAATGGACTGTCAGACTAGGTCGAACCTAGAAGAGCAAGGAAATATGGTTAGACCATAACACATTTGTTAGACCAATATTCCTTTGATGGACCAATGAACCTGATAAATAATAAGGAGGTTAAAATAGTAAAAAAGGGAAGTAGAAACACAAACGGAGCAGGGTTCAAGGAACCTGCACGAGTGGATTTGCACATGCACTATTGGACATTAAATGCACAAGATCTGTGCGTGGGCCAGTGCACAAGTGCACAAAGGCCCATAGGCCTTGTGCAAGCCCAAAGTGGGCTGCGTAGGAACGCAACCAACAAGGGCTTCTATGGGCTACGCTGGACGTATAGGTCTTAGGCTTGTGCATCGCGTAGAGCATAGACCACTAGCGGGCTGCGGATGCCCACGTGTCTTGTGCTCCTATAAAGGCCACAACCCTAGCGGGCTGGGCTTGCACTCCAGTGCAAGCCCAGCCACACCACTGGTCGCCGGCTTGTAGTTTTAGGGTTTAATCGAATAGCTTGCCCTCCAAGCAAGCTCTCTAGTGTTTGTGTTAAACTCTACTTTTGGTTTTAATTAAATATACTTAATTGCCCTATTTATTTTAATTCTAATTGGTTGAGGGCAGGGATTTTATTTTCCTTTGAATAATTCCTAACCATTATAAATAGAAACCTCCTCCTTCATTATTTTTCATTCTGAATTTAATAATCCCTCTCTTGCTCTCTTATTCTCTTAGTTGTTCTGATTCCTATAAGTAATCCGTCAAAAGACGTATTTACTTAGAATAGAAAACTAAGGGAATTTCTTCTAGAATAAATTAATAGGGAAGATCTAGCTATCTTCCGCTCTTTTATTGGTTCTTCCTTTCTAGAAGGTTTTGGTCGGTGGTGCTCATATGGACTATTTATGGAGGGCTTCTACTTTGGAGTGTGTGCACATAGCTGAGGGGTCTTTCTACCGGCTACGGGATTCACGATTCAACTGGTAAGCGGTTAAATAATTTTTCGGTCCTTTTAACAAGTGTTTATGACCTAGAATAATTTAAGACTAGCACTATTATCAATCATGCCATGCTTACGAGATCCAGGGAACTAGATTAAATTTTTTAATTTCTGCTGCTCCTATTTTACTTGCTAAAACCCTTAATTTAGAGCAGTAGTGGTATCAGAGCCTTCCTAATGTGATTGTATGATTGACTAGAAATACGTTAGGTCTGAATTTCTATGAAATATTTTCGAGTATGCTATGCCATGCCTAGGAATTTATTTCTTGCAATAGAAAATGCTGTGATAACTAGATTAAGTGTTGCTTAAACTTAGTCAAGGTAGTTATCTAAGGATTAACAATGTTTTACTTGAAATTGTAAATGCTTTAATTTTTGAATTATTTGGAATAATTCTTGAATTAGAAAAGAACGAAATCTTTAACTCAATTAGTCTATGGTTAATTGAGTTAGAAGGGCCAATGTTTATTCTAGCAAGGATTGGACTTGGCTTCTCACTCACTTCAAGGGGACCTCTCCTACTTGGATTGGACTTGGCTTCTCACTCACTTCAAGGGGACATTTTAATTAACAAGGATACTTTTTAAATTAGTTGATTTCTAGTATAATGAATTGGATTCATTATATGGTTTTACAAATGAAAGTTTAAATTGTTAAATTAAAACTTATAAGCATAGGTGTAAGAAATTGAACAATGAATCCCCTTGGTTGTTTTGCATGCTATATGGAGTCTTAGTATGATGGAATGATTATGAATTACCAGTTGAGCATGACCCCTTTGTTGGGCCTACTAATTCCTTTTATCCCTGAATTAGTTATAATTTCATAATCATGTCCATGTAAGTCCTAGATTAGGCTTGACCGGTTGCTCCAAGAAACCCTCATTAAAATATTAAGATAAAATTAGCATTCCTAAAAATCGAAGTATGATTCTAGGCCTTTTCATTAAATGAATTGCTCATGCAAAGCATGCCTTCGTCTCTAACATCGTCTGTCACATGATTTGAGTTATGCTTAAGTCTTAACCAGACTAGGTTACTTTTCCATAAAATCAGAGCTAATGTTAGGTTGGAGGCATCATTTGAGGAGTCAAATGATAAGTTATACACGTCCATTGGCTTGAACTCAAATGGATTAGCAATTGAATTTGATCCAAATGGACTAGATCCTCCTATAGCTATTAACTCGTGATAGCATGGGTTAGCTTAAATGAGTTATAGATGCTACCTACTAAGGAGAATGGTTAGACCATGTTACCCGAAAGACAATAGAAGGGGCTATTATGTTTTTGAATTGAACCTTGAATAAATAGTAGGAATATGTATTTAACTAAAAGACCTTAAATTAAATGCATGTACTAGAACCTAGTCTAAAGCAATAATTCTTTTCTTATATCTAGGTTGAATACGACTACAAACATAAACTTTCGCGCTATTCTTGGAAACAAATTAGATGTTACAAATCTTAGTGATTAGTTAAGGACGGTGAGCATAGTCATCAGAGGCGAAGGCCTGGTTTATGTTTTGAATGAGCCCCTTCCTGATGAACTTGATGCTGGCAATCATGAGAAACGTGAGGCATGGAAGAAGGATAGGAAAGATCATGAATCTAGAACATGTTTAATGTTGGGAACCATGAATCATGAACTTCAGAAACAGCATGAGAATGTGGATCTCAATACCATGATTCTCCATCTTCAGGAACTCTTTTCTGAGCAAGTAAGGACTGAGAGGTTTGAGACCTCGAGACTTTTGTTTGGTACTGAGATACAGGCTAGTGCTTCAGCATCTCACTATGTTTTAAAACTTCTTGGCTATGTCGAGAAGGTTGGTCAATTGGGTTTTGTCATGTATCAGGAGTTGAGCATAGATCTCATTTTGACTTCGTTCACTTATATTTATTCACAGTTTGTGACTAAATATTACATGAACAAGATTGATACGACAATCCTAGAATTGATCAACAGGCTAAAAATAGTAGAACCTAAGATCAAGCAAGATCAGAAAAATCTACTGATGGATCATAAAACCAAACCTTCAAAGGGTAAGCCCTAGAAAAAGAAGGGGCTAAAGGCTAAGAAAAAGCTTAGTAAGAAGAAGAAAAATAGGAAAGGAGCTGGATGTTTCCAATGTGGAAAACTAGGACACTGGAAAAGTGATTGGCATGCACCTGTCTTTGAGCATGTGAAGAAGAGCCCTCAGAAGTGAACTACTTTAGGTTTGTTCATGATTGAAAATTTCACTATAATTCATTATAAGTCTACATGTGTATTGGATACTGGATTTGGTACTCATATCTATACTTCTGTGCAGGGGTTGAGGAACCGTAGAAGGCTAGCTAAAGGAGAGTTGGACCTAGGAGTTAGAAATGGAGCATGGGTTGCTAAATCAGCTGTAGGAATATATAGTCTCAAATTGCCAAGTCACCTAGTTTTAGAATTAAATAAATGCTATTATATTCCGGTTATTACTACGAATATTATTTCTGTTGCGTGTTTAGCAGCAAAAGGATTTGAAGTTTTATTCAATAATAAAGATTGTCAAGTTCATAAAAATACTGTTCTTTATAGCAATGGAGTTTTGGTGGATGTCATATATGTTTTAAATATTAAAGCTGAAATTTTTAGTATGAATGATGCTAAGAGATTGAAATTAGATAAAGATAAATCATCCTACTTATGGCATTATCGTTTAGGCCATATAAACCAAACCCACTTAACTAAGTTATACAAAGGAGGTGAATGAGGCCCAATAGACTGGGAGTCTTAAGGGGCATGTAAACCTTGTTTATTAGGCAAAATGACAAAGAACCTTTTAATGGTGAAGAGCAACGTGCCATAAGTATATTGGAAATAATACACATAGATGTAAGTGGTCCATTATATGTGTGAGCACATGGAGGATTCATCATCTTCATATCTTTTATCGATGATTACTAACAATATAGGTATTTGTACCTTATTAGGCACACATCAGATAGTTTTGAAAAGTTCAATGAATATAAGAATGAAGTTTTGAGAAACAACTTGGAAAGAATATTAAGGCAATACGGTCAGACCTAGGTGGAGAATATTTAAGACTTTTATGATTATCTAAGGGATAATGGAATATTACCCCAATGGACCCCTCCTTATACTCCTCAGCACAATGGTGTGTCTCAGAGGAGGAATAAAACTTTGTTAGATATGGTTTGGTCCTTGATGAGCCAAGCAAGTTTTAATAAATCCTTTTGGGGATACGCACTTGAGAGCATAGTTTATATACTAAACCATGTGCCCTCAAAATCAGTTGATACAACATCATACGAAAGGTGGTGTAGTAAGAAACCCTCTCTTTCTCACCTGAGCATTTGGGGATGTCCTACCTATGTTAAAAGGACATTGTCAGACACACAGGGAGCTAGGGCTGACAAATGCTCGTTCATAGGTTATCTTAAAGAGATAGTAGGATATACCTTTTATGATCCTAAGGAATAAAAGGTGTTTGTTTCTAGGACTGCTCAGTTCCTTCAAAAGGAACACATGCTTGCAAAATCTAGTGGGAGCAACCTTGAATTTGAGGTTCAAGTAGGTCAACAAGATGATCAACTGATAATTCTTACGCCTGATACATAATAGAGTGTGATCGAGGAACAACCTGTTACACAACAACCATTGCGTATGTCTGGTAGGGTTCCCAATGCTCCTAAAAGATATGGATTTTTCATCACGGATGATAAACAAATCTTTCTAATGGAGGATGATGAACCTAACACCTTAGATTCTGATAAATGGTTAAAAGCCATGAAATAAGAAATGGATTCCATGTGTGAAAACCAAGTATGGAAATTGGTCGATGCACCTGATGAGGTTAGACCCATAGGTTGTAAATGGATTCTCAAGAAGAAAACTGATATGGATGGTAATGTAATTACCTATAAGGCAAGGTTGGTCGCAAAAGGGTACAGTCAAAAAGAAGGAATTGACTATGACTGGTAGCCATGCTTAAATCTATAAGGATACTCTTGGCCATTGCTGCTCATTATGATTTTGAGATTTGGCAAATGGGTGTGAAAGCTGCTTTCCTAAATGGAAACTTAGATTGGGATGTGTATATGATACAACATGAGGGTTTTACATCTTATAATGGCTCAAAGGTATGTAAGCTGCAAAGATCTAGTTATGGACTTAAGCAAGCATCTAGGAGTTGGAATATAAGGTTTGTTGATACGATGAAAGAGTTAGATTTTATCTCAAATGCTTATGAGCCTATATGTTGATGACATACTAATAAGAGGAAATGACATTTCTCTTCTTCAAATGGTTAAATCGTGGTTGTCAAGAAAGTTCTCCATGAAAGACCTTGGAGAAGCAGTATTTACACTAGGTATAAAGATCTATAGAGATAGATCCAAGTGGCTACTAGGTCTTTCTTAAGATATATACATAGACACGGTATTGACTAGGTTTAACCTTAAGCAATCAAGAAAGGGTTATCTTCCTATGTCTCACGGAATTAACCTTTCTAAATCCGAGTGTCCGGGGACACAAGAGGAGAGATTATGCATGAATGAAATACCCTATGCATCTGCAATAGGATCTATCATGTATGCTATGGTATGTACACGGCTTAATGTCTCACATGCGTTGAGCATCACATGAAGATTTCAATCTGATCTAGGAGAGAATAACTGGAAAGCTGTTAAGAATATCCTTGAAGGACTAAGGAAATGTTCTTAGTATACGGAGGAGGTGATCTCACAGTAAAGGGATTCACTGATGCGAGTTTTCAATCTAATAGAGATGACTACAAGTCACAATCAGGTTACCTGTTTATGTTAAATGGAGGGATGGTTGTTTGGAAGAGTTCCAAATAGGATAGTACTACCAATTCAACCAGTGCATCTAAGTACATTGCTACTTCAGAAGCGACAAAACAAGTGATCTAGATAAAGAGATTTATTGGTGATCTCGGTGTGGTGTCTATCAGTGAGGAACCAATAGTAATTTACTATGATAACACTAGGGCTATTGGTCAGGTAAAAGAACCACGGTCTCATCAGAGAAATAAATATGTACACAAAAAATATCATATAGTTCAAGATATGATAAGAGATTAGGATATACAGATGGAATATGTATCCACAAATCAGAACCTAGCGGATGGTCTGACCAAGCCTTTGACACAAATTAAGCATGACCAACATGTTAATAGTTATGGCTTACGGCATATAGCTAATTGGCTCTAGTGCAAGTCGGAGATTGTTAGATTTGATGTATGATGCCCTAGAGGCAATTAGGGCGATATATCTTAGTTAGTTTTATTTGTACGAACAAAGTTATATTAATAAAGGCATTCTTTTGTTATACAAATGACTGTAAAAATATATTATGACTGGTTTAGAATATATTCATTGATGTGTTTGCGAAAGTCCATGACATAATCATAGCTCGAATTACAAGGGCATAGTAGGACCATGTTGGTGAGAACTGGTTTGTGTGCAATTATGATTTGTCTAAATATCCCTAGTTATAGTATCATCAAGATTGGACATTGATGAATGCGGATGGACTAGCATGTGTCGTCATGCCTCTTGAATTTGATTCAGAGTAGCATATCTCCAGTGCTAGAGGGTGGTACCTTGGGTTAACATATGAATGTATTCAGGGAGAAAGAGTAGAGACCGCTATAAGACAACACTCGGTAATCTATATTTTGTGTTGGTGTTTTAATCGTCTCATTGCAATAGCAATACAAATATCCCTAGACCTAAGATACTAATTACCTTGTTTAGATGTTTCTATACTTTGGATTATACTTATACATTCTATAGATTGGATGATATAAATAATTATGAGTATAGTTGATGTCTGGCCATTGGTAAGCTGAGTAGTCAAGATGGAATTCATCACTCCACTATAGCAATATAAGGGAGATGTACCTTGGCCACTTGTTAGAAGTGAAACGCTAGTAAACCTCTAATCAAGGAATGAGTTGATAGGATGGGATCTTGATCAACACATTAAATTGTTGAGAAGTGTACTTTTGCAGCAAGACTAAACTACTGGGGTAGCTATTACAGCTACTAGTGGACTAACACTTAAACTAAGTCCTTGAAACCAGATAGTACTTAACAGTTGATAGAAGGAGTGAGTTGTATTGAAACTATTACAGAACTGGGATTAAGTCGTGATGCATGTTATGTTTCAAATATTGAGGGGTCATATGCCTTTGCTAGAGTTCCACTATGACCGATAAAAGTAATTGGTGTCCATAACAGTCTGGAGCTCCAAGCCGATCAATTCCTAGAAAGTGATTGAGCTACGTTAAACTTTTAGAGGCTCAATATTATGGGATCCCAGAAGGTCACACACTTTGAGTTACAATCGAGCTATGTAAAGAATCATTAGACTATGTCTAATCTTAAAGAGCAAGGAAATACGGTTAGACTATAACATATTGGTTGGACAAATGAACCTGATAAATAATGAGGTAAAAATAGTAAGAAGGGAAAATAGAAATACAAAAAATGCGAGGTTCGGGGAACCTCCACGAGTTGATTTGCATATGCACTGTTAGACATTACATATGCAAGATCTACGCATGGGGCAGTTTAGAAGTGCATAAAGACCCACAGGCCTTGCACGAGCGTGCTGCACAAGCCTAAAGTGGGCTTTTGTAGGCTGTGCTAGACGCACATGCCTTGGTCTAGTGGGCTGCGCAAGCCAGCGTGGCATGTGCTCCTGCGTAGGCCACAGCTCTAGCAGGATGGGCTTGCGCTCCAGCGCAAGCACAGCCACATTGCTCGCTGCCAGCCAGCAGTGTTATGGTTTAATTGGGAAGCTTGCTCCCCAAGCAAGCTCCCCATTGTTTGGTTAGACACTGCTTCCAGTTTTAATTGAATATACTTAATTGCCCTTTCTATTTTAATTCTGATTGGTTGAGGATAGGGACTTTACTACACTTTGAATAATTCCTAACCACTATAAATAAAAGCCTCCTCCTTCATTATTTTTTGTCTTGAATTTCATAATCCCTCTCTTGCTCTCTTATTTTCTTAGTTGTTCTGATTCCTAAAAGTAATCCGTCGAAAGATGCACTAACTTAGAATAGAAAACTAAGGGAATTTATTGTAGAATAAATTATTAGGGAAGATCTAGCTATCTTCTGCTCTTTTATCGGTTCTTCCTTTCTAGAAGGTTTTGGTCGATCGTGCTCGTGTGGACTATTTATAGAGGGCTTCTACTTTAGAGTCTGTGCACGTAGCTGAGGAATCTTTCTACCGACTATTGGATTCACGCGTCAAGTGGTAAGTTGTTCATTATTATTTGGTTCTTTTAATAAGTGTTTATGACCTGAATAATTTAAGACTAGCAGTATTAGCAATCATGCCATGCTTAGGAGATCCAGATAGCTAGATTAAATTTTTAAATTTCCGCTACACCTGTTTACTTGCTAAAATGCTTAATCTAGACCCACAGCCTCGAACTCCAACATCCAGCCTGTAGTAAAACTATACAAGGATGGCCCAATACTAGTTGTTGCCGGACACAGCCGAAAGATCCTCACGGCTAAGAGCAAACCATAGTTAAGGTTGCTCGAGTAGACTGGGAAGAAGACATTTTAAGGAAGGCCAGCAGGAAAGACTGTGCGTGCTGCTCCCTCCTCCCCGCAGCAATAGGGCTTGGCTGTCCAATCAAGTAACTGTGGAGCTCTCCATACTTGAGCTACTCCTTCACTCTAGGACGAAGCCCAAGTAGTCTCTCCACATAGATCATCACCTCAGCCCGAGAGTGCCATCGGTCGGCATAGACATCAAAGTGAAGATTAGACCCTCCCTAAGTCAACCCTGTGAGTGCACACACATCTGAGGGAGTGACAGTAACCTCCCCGATAGGTAAGTGAAAAGTGTGAGTCATCTCCGACCACCTCTGTGCTAGAGCTAAAATAGAGCTCGGAGCCAGCGTCTTCGGGGCCGGAGGAATGGCACTGATAATATCTGTGAACCCAAATGAATCTATGCAGGTAAATAGCTCGGTATCCCCTACTGCCCGTATCTCCTCATACCATTTTCTATAGAAGGTCAAGGCTCTCACAATCTTGAAACAGAACAGCAAGGACAAAAACACAATTCAATAGGCTTAGAATGCATTGGACGGGTCAAAATTAGAAAAAAGTTGCAGAAAACCAAGTTCTGGACATTCTGTCCTTGAAGAAGGGACCCGTACGGGTCCCCTGCGAGTAGTCCCTATGCAAAAACTTCCCAAACAATGCATTCAACAAATCTCAACGACATCTCATTCAAATTAGTCCCAAAAGCATCCAAGACTAAAGTTACATGCATCAGGCTCTATTTCAGGATCTAAAACACTCTAAATCATGCCAAAAATAGAGAAATTCCAAAATTCTCAAAAATGGAAAAATGGGAATCAAGTGAAATATATGGAGTTTTAGGCATTGGTATCAGCAGAGGGAATTAAAGGCACTTCAGAAATAGGAGTGGGTCCATGAAATGAGTCCCCCTCATGAAAAGCATACCCAACCAAAATCGAGCATTCCTGAAGCTCTGAATCACCTACTTGAGGCAAATCCTCGTGCCTAATGGAGAAACGATCGGTCTTTGGAATATTTTTATACATTTTGGATGGATTTTGGAAGAAATTCAACGAAACTTAGGAGAAAATTGGAGGTTTGGTAAAAGCGGGAAGGTGAAGGGTCTCTTGCCATTCAAATGATCCTTACCCAGACCTGTACAGGTCCCACTTTCATGAATAAGCACCTACATGGGTCCCACCCCAACCCGTACGAGTCCTTTCCTTACACTAGTGGCAATTTCATGCATCAAGTCGAAACAAATATTTCTTAGTGGCAGGGGCATCTCCCCATCATCAAGTACCCTAGGGGCATCCACCCTAGGGGCACTCCCTAACAATAGAACCAATCAAGGGGCATCTCCCTCCAAGGGGCATTCCCCTGAGAGGCACTCTCCAAGGGGCTTTCCATCCCTAAGCAATTGGGCGAAACTCGACATTTCCCAAACTCAGTTTACAGTTCATTTAGGGACCAATCCCTACCAACACATCTTCATTCTTGTTTGAAAGGGAAAAAATTTTTGTTGACCACAAAGTCAACCAAGAATCAAGACGTGTCATCTCAGGCAGTAGCTAACTCAACGTTTTTATTGTCTCTTAGCATGTTATTCAAAATCCCTAGCTAGGAAAGTCAATCTACCTTAGGAAAGCGATACACCATTAGTTAGGAAAGTGATCTGCCTTAAGAAAGGGATAAGAGGAAAGTCATCTGCCTTAGGAAAGGGATACATTAGCCAAGAGAGTCATCCGCCTTAGGAAAGTGATACACTTTCAGTCAGGAAAGTCGATCCACCTTAAGAAAAGGATATAAGGAAAGTTATTCGCCTTAGGAAAGGGATACATCAGTCAGGAAAGTCGATCCTCCTTAGGAAAGGGATACAAGGAGAATCTATAAGAAACAGATGAACAAAATAAGAGACACACCTTCCCTAGTAACGTCACTAGGAATATGCATTGGCAAGGGAAAGTCATCCCCCTACACAAAATGGATACACATTGGCAAAGGAAAGTCATTCGCCTGAAGAAAGGGATACACATCAGCAAATGAAAGTACTTTGCCTTAAGAAAGGGATTCGCATTGGCAAAGGAAAGTCATCCGCCTCAAGAAAGGGATACGCATCAGCAAAGGAAAGTCATCCACCTCAAGAAAAGGATACGAATTGGCAAAGGAAAATCATCCGCCTCGAGAAAGGGACACTAAAGAAAGGAGTTTGCCTCAAGAAAGGAACTCACCCATGTCATCACCTTCGGTATAATTTTTAAACCCTCGCTTACTTCATGAGATCGTATAGATCCGTATCTATAGTGATCCCATAAGGGACAATCGATCACTAGATTTTAATGATCCTTCTCACTAAACGATGATGAGAGCTAGATAATGCAATCTTTTACAGGTGTTATCCATCAAAGGTGTTCCTACTGCTGTAGTGCTGAGTTTGGCTAAATCTGGAGACCTAATCTACCCTTAGGGACCTGTATGGATCCTACTTGGTCGTATAGATCCACCGGTAGAATCGTATGGGTCAAGTCCCTGATATGCTTGGGAAGGACCTATATAGGTCCCACCTAACCCGTATGGGTCCTATTTCTGCCTAAACAGATTTTATGGTTGGTGATCTATAATATTTAGAGGAGAAATCAGTCATGAATGCAGTTTATTGCATTCAGACTCAATTTCCCCCTTTAAATAGAGGCTTTTTACCTCATTTCAAAGGGGGCAACATATACAAGAAAGAGCCAATTAGAAAAGAAACTATAGCATATAGTTTATGAAATCCCAGTAGTTTTCATAAGAATAGAAAGGGTATAGTTGAGGTATATAAGGTATGAAATAGGGAGAAAACCCATTCCTTGAGGTTTTGTTCATATTTTATTCATTTCTAGCTTCATTTATTAGTATTTGGGGGAGGTTATTTCCACACAAATAATCACCTAAAAAGTCCTAAAATCACCATTTCTTCACCTACTTTGGCTAGGCTCTCTCTTCACACACGGATCGCTTCAAAGTGGATTCACGTCGCAAGGGTACACTCCTGATTTTTAAAGAGACTCACATCTCATTTATTTTATCATTATTTCTCACATTCTGCTCCATCTATATAAAGTGTCTACCTTTGGCTGAACTGAGGTTCTGCCCGGGACCAGACAGGACCCGTACGGGTACCCCATACCGGTACGGGACCCCACCAGCTTTCGTATGGGTCCTACCTACCAGTACAGGTACTGGCCCCCAGGCTGAACCTAAAGTTATCCTTTTTAACCTGTAAAATCAATGTAAAACCACCGTTTGCCATGTGAACATTTTTGCTAATAATTTGGTAAATCAACCAACAAAAGTTAAAATGTATTTTCATAACAAAATACGTTCAAGGCCTATTATTTCTCATGGATCCTAGAAGACGTTTGGGCATTATCGGTCACAAAACTGCAACGCTAACATAATCACATTTTTTCTTAACAAAATGTTGACTTATGATGTGTTGTAGACTGTGCTAATCTTTGTGGATGTAGGCGAATTTATTTTATTTTATAACTTAGAACAAATGTATAGGTTTCCTTGTAATTCCCCTATTTTCCCCCGCTTGTAATTTTTATTCCCCCAGTTATTGCTTATACTTTATTGCAAATTGTAAACACATGAATTGAGTGTGAAAGAGTGTATAAAAATAGGATTTCTACAATAATTCCCAAATGATGAACATAATCCTGTTTTACGCGGCGAATGCAATTTTGAATTAACTAAATAAGAAATATGTGACTCATCCGATACCCGAATCTCTGATCCAAAAGGTATGAGTCTCCTGCCTAATGGGAATAGTACCAAAACTCTTTCCCAAGTAGACAACTAGGGTGGTAACTCTATCATTTGTATCAAGATTTGGGTCTCGATTCTTTTATTCATGAAATTGGTTAAAATGTGCAAACTTGAACTAAATGGTTTCATCATGCCTAAATCAATCAACCAATCACCCAAGTGGGCCCTGTTGCGAGGTGCCAAGGGAGACCCACATGTCATCGACACATCACAGCACCTCTCCTACTTGGAAATATATATCAGTGCAGCTTGAGTTAACAAAGAGGGGAATAAATATGGATTGATTTATTTCTAGTATATAAGATGGTTCTTATATATACTGTTATAACAAAGTAAAAATATTAAATTATTGAATAAAACCTTAAAGGAAATGAAACATATATAACAAATAAAGACTGGCAATAATTTAGCATATAATCTATGTTGATGGAATAATTATGATAATGAGCTTCAACCCACCTAAGGTTAGACCCTACAAATTAATTCTAAAATTCCATGAATTAATATAAATTATTATAAATATGTCCATCTAATAAATTCTAGATAGGGTGAGACGTCTAACACCAATAAAATTCCAAAGTGAATATATTAAGGCAAGTTATAGTCTTCCTTACTCAAATTTATAATACGGTCCTTTTCGGCTATAAAAGTGTTGCATAAAGCATTCCTTTTCATCCACATCGGCTGGACTGGGTAGTCCACCATAAAATTGGAGACTAGCTCAAGAACTAAGACAAGTTCAAGGATAAGAGCGCACATCCCTTGGAGTTAGAGAACTTGAACAAATCAGAAATTGCATGCGATGCAAATAAAATGGGGTTCCAACTACAACTTACTAATATAGCTTGACTCATAAAATTGGGGGTCATACTAGACTAGTTATATATGCTGCCTACTTGGAAATTTAGCTAGGCTAGACTTCCCGAATTCAATAGAATGGGCTATTATAAATTTCGAAAAGTGGTAGGATAAATGTATTTAATTAAAAGTCCTAATATTAAATACACGTACTATATACTAAAGTCTAAACATTTTTTCTTTCGTACATCTTGGTCAAAATCTTCATTATAATACAAATGTTCATAACGATGACCAATTTTTGTTGGATCTAGCTTCAACGGTTTGTTTAGAAATGTGAGGATAGTCCTCAAAAGCCTGTACATTGTACAAGCCCGAATCTAAACAACATTGTGCAAGCAATTCTGCTTAAAACAGATATGGATGAAATACATGAAGGAAACTAGGATACAACACCTTGGAAGTTGTTAACATCCATGTTACCTTATGTAAGTAGCTAGAAAGAGACAAGGATAAACATTAAGTCAGATGTTAGGATCCATGTTACCTTAGCTACAAGGGCATCATAAAATCATAGAATTGGGTGTCTATGTCTTTACATCTTAGAGAAAGGATTTTCCATGGTAGAAAATTTGAACCAAAATATTTTGATACAAATTGGTAGGACCAATTAGTAAGAAATTTAGATGGTTCATATCTCAAAGAAGTAAAGGGACACATGGTGTCTAGTTTTGAAGCAGGATGGAGCAGAGTGAAGAGAAAAATAAAAGGAATGCTGAGAATTTTGTCTAGGAAACAAAATGATTGTTCTCAATATGAAATATTGGAAATAAGTTATTCATTTCAATATGGAATATTTGAAACAAGATCAAAATGGCTAAAGTCTCATAACATGAGAAGGGGAGGCCTTAAGCTTCCACTTAGAGATGTTTGATATTGGGAATTTCTACAACTCAAGGGAATTCTAAATTGGTATGGAATACCTAATTAGAATCATATATCCATATGAAGGTATAGATATTGTTGAGAAGTAGAGGTTTGGCAAAAGGAGAGTTGTACTTACGGAAAATCATTAGGGCTTGCTGGCTACTGATGACGTAGGAACTTAAAATCTCCATTTGACTAAATTTGTAAAAGGATAAAATTTCATTGTCATTATAAAATATTATTTTTTGCTTCACAACAGATGGAATTTTATTCCAATTTGATAAAAGGTGTTATCAAAGTTGTGAATGATATTTTATTGTAATATGACAAATAATATTTTGTAATTACAAAAATCATATTCTTAATATAAATGATGCTAAGAGAAAATTAGATAATGAGTAATCTTTCGACTTATGACACTGTCTTTTATGCCATATAAACAAAGATCGCTAAGCTAAGTTATACAAGCATGGAGACTTAGGCCCAATAGATGTGGAGTATTATGATGATTGTGAGCCTTGTTTAAAAGGAAAAATGATGAAGTTACCCTTTAAAGGAAAGGGTGAACGATCCACGAGTACATTGGAACTTATAAATATAGATTTATATGGTGCAATGAGTGTTAAGGCACTAGAAGGATACTCCTACTTCATAACCTTTATTGATGATTATTCATGATATGGTTATCTGTACTTAATGAAGCACAAGTCTGAAAGTTTTGAGAAGTTCAAAATATTCAAAAATGAAGTAGGGAAACAACTTCAGAAAAGTATTAAAGCACTGTGATTTGATCAATGTGGAGAATATTTAGTCAAGAGTTTCAGGATTATATAAAGGAAAAGGGATTGTTCCCCAATGGACACCTCCCTATACACCCTAACACAATGGAGTGTCTAAAAGGTGGAATCATACTTTATTAGATATGGTTTGATCCGTGCTAAGCGAAGCATATCTTAGTAAATCCTTTTAGGGATATGCACTAAAGAGCACATTTTATGTATTAAACAGAGTGCCCTCTAAATCAGTTGACTTTATTCCTTACAAAAGATGGTGTAATAAAAGGTCATCTCTGAGTCACCTAAGAGTATGTGACTGTCCTGCCATGGTAAAGAGGATAACATCAGATAAGCTGGATGTTAAATTTGATAAGTGTCTGTTGATTAGATATCCAAAGGAAACTAGTGGATATCTATTTTACCAACCCGAAGCACAAAATGTATTTGTGTCACGGAGTGCTCGCTTTTTGGAAAAGGAACACTTACTTGCAAAAGTCAATGGGAGTAGAAGCACAAAATGTATTTGTGTCATAGGGTGCTCAATTTTTGGAAAAGGAACACTTACTTGCAAAAGTCAGTGGGAGCAATCTTTAATTTGAAGTTCAAGAGGAAGAATAGACAATCAGCTGATTGACCCCATTCTAGGCATACATGAAAGTGTGATCCAAGAATATCCTGTCAAAACACAATTATTGTGAAGATCATGTCGTGCTCTAAAAGGTCCCAAAATATATGGTTTTATCATCATGGATGATAGGGAACTATATCTCATGGATGATGATGAACCAAGAATCTTTGATGAAGCAATGAAAAGCTCAGATTCTGATAAATGGCTTAAAGCCATGAAATTAGAAATGGTTTCCCTATATGAAAACCAAGTTTGGAATTTGGTCGATGCACTAGAAGGGGTTAGACCCATTGGGTGCCAATCAGTCTTCAAGAAGAAGACTGACATGGATGGTAATGTGAATACCTATATGGCAAGGTTGGTTGCTAAAGGTTATAGTCAACACAAAGGTATTGACTATGATGAAACTTTCTCAATGGTAGCCATGCTTAAATCCATAAGAATACTCCTCGCCATTGCTACTCATAATGGCTCAAAGGTCTGCAAACTGCAAAGGTCCATTTATGGACTTAAGAAAGCATTTGGGAGTTGGAATATTAGGTTTGATCAGACAATCAATGAACTTGATTTCTCTTAAAACATTAATGAGCCTTGTGTTTACAAGAAGGTTAGTGGGAGTGCAGTGGTTTACTTAGTAATATATGTCGATGACATTCTACTAATAGGAAATGACATTTCCCTTCTTCAAAGTATTAAAATATGGTTGTCAAGAAAGTTCTCCATGAAAGACCTTTAAGAAGCAGCGTTTATACTAGGTATAAAGATCTATAGAGATAGATCCAAGAGGCTGTTAGGTCTTTCTCAAAGCACATACATAGACAGGGTACTAAATAGGTTCATCCTTGAGCATTTTAAGAGAGGTTATCTCCCTATTACAAAGGGGATAAACCTATCTAAGACTGAGTGTCCAAAGATAGGTCAGGAAATAATATGCATGAAGGATATACCCTATGCATCCGCGATAACATCCATCATCTATGCTATGATATGTATTAGGCCAGATGTCTCTCAAGCCTTGACCTTTACGAGTAGATATCAATCGGATCTAGGTGAAAAGCACTGGATGGCCGTCAAGGCAATTCTTAAGTACTTGAAAAGGACTAAAGATGAATTATTGATATATGGGGATGGTGACCTCACAATTAGATGCTACACTGATGCGAATTTCCAATCTGACTAGGAGGACATTATGTCTAAATCAGGTTTTGTGTATATATTAAATGGAGGGGCAATATGCTAGAAAAGTTCCGAGGAAGAAATAAATACCGATTCAACCACGGAGTTTGAATACATAGCTGCATATGAGGCGGCAAAGGAAGCTGACTTATTAAAGAGATTTATTGGTGATCTCGGAGTGGTGCTTGAGATTGTTAATCCAATTACTTTGTATTGTGATAACAATGGTGCTATAGCTTAGGCAAAAGAACCACGGTTTCACCAGAAAAATAGACATGTATCCAGAAAGTATCATATAATCTGGGAGATTGTTGACTGTTAGCATAGGTTTGTTTTGGCCTGATGAGGAATAATGCCTATTTTATTCTACAATCAGACAAATGAGCCAAAAAGGACCGAATTATCATCCAAAATCTGAAATTCAAAAATCCACATTCTAGGGAAGCTTCGATTTAGCATTTCCTACTAAAAAATCAAAAAGTCAAAATTTGGTCAAACATAAGTAATCCTCCCGTCGGGTAATTACCTATCTACAGTTAAAAAAATCAAATCTTACCGAGATCTGGCAAGATTTTATGGGATCTAATGTAAAATCTTGTTAGATAGGTAATTAGCCCGCCAGCTAGTTACCGCCCTATTATAAATACCGGGTCACCCCCTCATTTCAAAACAGACGCAAATTTCTTGAATTTCCAAAATTACCTTTGCGTCCTTTTCTAGTTTTAGGAGTCCAAAAATCCCCAAAACTCTATCAAAACACTTCCAGATACGAGCTTTATCGCGAACATTTAGTATAAACTCAGTCTCAGGTCCTTTTAGATCAAGATCTCACAGTGATCTTTGGTCTAAAAATGACTTAAACTTTATAATTCATGTCGAAATAATCCAAGATTATAGCCATAACTTAGGTTAAGCCCATTTTTCAACCAAATCACAATCCTTGACAACTTCGGTCCCGCACTGGCTCTCAAGTCATCCTCGATAGACGAAAAGGTAAACTGAGGGTAATCGGCTCTAAGCCCAAATTTCAAATTCATTAAAATCCATTTTCACTATTCTATTATTGCACATTGCATTCTCGTGTCTCTGGTTAAGTGAGCCACTTAAACTATAATATGTGTAAATAAGCTCGCAGGTACGGATGAAGCATCCAGAATGAGGGGAAACTCTATCCGAGTTTCCGGGCCAAAACCCAAACGCTGCCGTTACTCTACCGAAATTTCGGTAGCAAATTTCTATTTATTAAGCCATTATAATGCCCATTTTTTCTTGAATTTAATTCTCAAATAAAGCCGTTGTAATGCAAAAATTACCACAAATTCAAAAAATTCCAAAAATAACCCAAACAATTTGAACAATATGAGTAACTATCATGTCCGAACTCAGAATCTTGTTTTCTCTTTGGTATTAAAATCCCGTTTTGGGTCAGTGTACCACAATTCCCAGTGGAGCTGAACTAGGTGGCGTCTCTATTTTATTTTTAAATAAAGTAAAAATGCTTTATTTTAAAAATATCTTTTCTTAACAACATGAGCAAGTATATTTCTCAATATAATCACATTTTTGGCTAATGAAAAGCCATATTTTTCACACTCAACAAGTTTCTGTGAAAAATATTAAAATAATCTTCTCTTTAAGCGAACCTGATTTTCTCAAACCGAACTAAACTCTGCAGTTTCTTTAAACTACACCACACCGAATCGCGCCCCGCGCACCCCACCCCGCATGCAACCCATCAAATAGTCCTCACACCCCCTCACAGTGGTGACTCTGCTGGGGATTTCATTTTTTTTATAAAAACTCGATTTTTATAAAAGTTCTTTCTTCGACATGATAATTAAAATATTGTTCAAACTAAATTTTAGAATTACGGAATTTGTGATAATTTTTGCATTAATCAAATTTTAGGACTACATAGCATCTGCATTCTTTACCCCTAAACCAATTTATGTGTCTTTTGGTGAAGTATCTCTAAGTTCGCTTAGGGCTTGAGGGGTATGGATCTGATTACACCCCTTGCATAACGTACGAGGACCTTGTTCGCTTAAGGGCAAGACTACCTATGTATATTACATGTGGAAAAGTTTCCTTTGGTTCGCTTAGGCCCACTTGGACTCAGTACACAAAGGCGCAGGGTACCCCAAATCGCACCCAATCCTGAGACTGAAACCCACATATAGATGAACCATAGACACTTCTCTATAGGTTTACCTAAAACCCTTAAGTGCACGCAAGCAGACTTCGCTAAGTCCCCTATTGGCTTTAAAGCGAAGTAGCCCAAACAAAGTAAAAAGGGTGGCAGGCACCATCTAACCGTTTGCTACCTATGGAGATTTATTAAATATAAATAAACTAAAAATGAACATCATGAAACATTATAATTGTGTGAAAACTAACCACATCTTTTTGTAGCCATGACATTAAGATGTGCCATGCCATTTCATTAATCGAGACTACTGAGTCCAACTAGGCTCAGCCCGTGAGCCGAAAAAACCAAGACTAGTGAGTCCACCTAGGCTCAGCCTTTGAGCTAAAATAATCGAGACCAACGAGTCCACCTAGGCTCAGCCCGTGAGCTGAGATAACTGAGACCAGTGAGCCCATCTAGACTCAGCCCGCGAGCTGAAAGACATAAACCTTTTGAGTGACCCTAGAGTGAGCTCACCCCTTGGACCAATGAGTAAAAACCCTTTAAGTGACGCTAGAGTCAGCTAACCCCTAAGACCAATGAGTCAAAACCCTTTGACTAACCCTAATGTCAGCTAATTCCTTGGACCAATGAGTCAAAACCCTTTGAGTGACCCTAGTATCAACTCACCCCTTGGACCAATGAGCCAAAACCCTTTGAGTGACCCTTATGCCAACTCACCCCTTGGACCAGTGAGTCAAAACCCTTTGACTGACCCTAGTGTCAGCTCACCCTTTAGACCAATGAGTCAAAACCCTTTGAGTGACCCTAGTGTCAGCTCACCCCTTGGACCAATGAGTCAAAACCCTTTGAGTGACCCTAGAGCCAGCTCACCCCTTGGACATATGAGTCAAAACCCTTTGAGTGACCCTAATGTAACCTCATCCCTTAGACCAATGAGTCAAAACCCATTGAGTGACCCTAGTGTTAGCTCACCCCTTAGACCAATGAGTCAAAACCCTTTTAGTGACCCTAGTGTCAGCTTACCCCTTGGACTAAACCCTTTGAGTGAGGAGAGAAGGGCTAGATCAATATCAAGTTCCACCACACCTCGTATATCAAGGAAACTCTGACCCGAATGAACATGTAGAGGAATTCATTCGATTTATGCAAGAATAGGGAATAGCTATGATGGGTTTTGCCCCTTAATTCCCCAGATTCTTAGAAGGTCCAACCATAGACTGGTATGATGCAATGCCGCTGGAAGGACGTTAGAATTCATACTTTATGGAGAGATCTTTCCTCCACTACTTTAGGGCATCTCAGGTATACCCGGATGAACTTTGTTGATGATCGGCACTATAGGTTAACCGATATAATACCGGTTAGCAGGATATCCCTCCTCCACAACCTCCTATGTACACTCCCCCAGATTATATGAATCCAAACTATGTCGGAATGAGCTTGTTCAAATTTGAGAATTCCTCTGTGGAAATACATCCAGAAACCCAAGAACTATATGCTCTTGAAAATGCATGGAACAACCATGAAGACCAATAGAGGTGTCTCGGCCTGAATCTAGATGAGGGTGCATGAGTCCTATTTGGGGAAATCTATACCGACATACAATATATGGTGCATATGTAGAGGAAACTTTTGCCAGGATACAAACCATGGTGTTCGAATTTTGTATAGCCATTGTAGCAGTCAAGGTCGGAATAGATCCTAAGGAGGATCCCGAGGAAGATCGTGAGGAAGATCTTGAGGTAGACCTTGAGGAAGATCCGAGGAGGATCCTGAGGAAGACCCTAAAGAGGATCCAGAAGATAATTCTATTGATGATATCCCAGCTCAGCATGCGCTAAATTGGATCTTTGAGCCACAGCCTTTCAAAGATTCAGATGAGGAAGTGGAAGAATTTATGGACTCCAGCAAATCAGATCACGAAGATGAAAGAGAAGTAGATAACCTGCGGTACGAATAAGAGGCATTTTCAAATGATTAGCTAAATCACTTACTGGGAGTTTTCTAGTACGAGGCGCCCTTCCCCCATGGCATGATGGTGGATTATGATGGTATCGAGAGTTATGCCTCCTCTCTAGAGCATGACTCCCCGAGTGCCTTATAGTCTGTAGTAAGTGACGATTCTGGAGACTTTACAGACTTTGACTTAGGTAGCGAACATATCATTAATATGAATCGAGATGAGGGGACAATAACCCTCTCAGGAGTACATCATGGAGAGGATCCGTGTTGAAAATGAGTTAGCCCGAGCTAGTCATCGGATCAGGAGTCCGGACTTGAGTGAATTTTTGCAAATGTTAAATGACGGGTACATTTAATATGCCCATTGGCCCGAAAGGTTAAACTAGACTCTCAGAAAGAAGCCAATTTCTTGGTATGATGGGCTGACATTTTACCAGAAATCATTCTAGAATGTTTTGGCTAAACAATTCATCCACTACTTCACATGGGTCGATCCGCCAAAAAACTCAACCCCTGAGTTAGATAGATACAAAAACCTTTTACGATAATGGGAATGGGAAGCAACCAATGCTATCTATCCAACGTCAATAGAATCAGGTAGAGAGTACCCATGGTACATGAATAAGCGTAACAATAAGCAAATCACCTATGACGATGAGCCAAATATGCTTGGTGAAGGGGATCTAGTTGATGAGGCCTCTTCGTCCATCCACATGATCAGACTAGAATCTAACCCTATCTAGTGTCAAATTCTACAAGAAAACCCTATCATTCTAAAAAAGCAACCTCAAAAGGTTCCCTTCATGCAGTGGCCTTTCACTACCAAAACACTAGCTCCCTTAAACTAACCCATTGACTTGGGGGAAATACCACTTGATGAGGATTTCAACGAGTTCAAGGTCTTCAAAACAACAAACTCGCCTGCCCAGGTAGTCAGTCCTATCACCAAAGGAGGGAAAGTCACTGGATTAGTAGCCCCGGCTGCACCAAGAATTGAACCACTAGAACCTCCTACTTTTGTTAAGCCCTCAGGGCTGGTAGAAAGCCCAATTATGGATCAATTGAAAGCCACTACAACTAAGTTGAGTATTTAGGACTTGCTCCTGGGTTCTTAAGATCACAGGCTTGCCATCATCAAAAAGCTGATGGAAACACCTCCCCTAGCATCACTAGAACAAGTCTGCGTACTACTTAATAGTGACACTAGCACTGTTATCCCCGACATCATCTTCTCGAGCTCAGATTTACCTGATGAAGACATTCGCTATAACAAGGCTCTCTACTTGAAAGCTAGTGTTTTCGGGCGCATCATGCAATGTATAATGGTCAATGATGGCTCATCACTTAGTGTCTATCCCAAGGATATTCTGACGATCCCAGGACTAATCGAGAGGGACTTGAAGAAATTCGCAACAGTCATCAAGGCCTATGACAACTCCAAGAGGACTGTCATTGGCACATTCAAAGTGAAAGTTACTATTAGCAAGGTCTCATCTATAGTACTTTTCATGGTCATAGATATCCTAGTAACCTTCTCTATGGTGCTCGGATGGCCATGGTTCCATGCTCTATGGGAGTTCTATCCACTCTTCACCAAAAGATCTAGATCCCTTTTTATAGGAAGATTGTCACTCTAGAGGCTGATGAGGCATTAGTAGTGGCAGCACTAGAAAATGGAGAAAGCCATATGAAAGGATTTACCATGGCCATAATTATACAAGAATCAAACAAGCAATCAGAGGTGCACTAGGGCCCATAGATTCAAGGATACATGTAAAAGCGCCACACTCCTAGTAAAGGATTAGGTGCCCACGAATAGGGAATGCCGACCTTTAATGTAGGGGCAAGGGAGTGGAAGCCCACAGGCCTTGATTACACAGGCCCTAGAAGAATTGCCCACAAAATGTCTTTCAGAAGAAATTGCAACAACCCTACAGTGGGGCTCCCGAGCCTGTTACTCACTGAGGAAAGAAGGTTCAGGGTTCAAGATTTTTCCAAATGTTGTTAACTATAACAAGCATACTGGCAGTCCTGTAACTTGTGTGTTGAAAGAAGTGAGTCATCAGCCAGATTTAGGGGCAATCCTAGGTCAAATCAAGTTTGATGAATAGATATACCTAAAGAAAGAAGCTAAGCAAAGAGGAGGAGATCCTCGGCACCCTAGACAAACACCTTCAAGTGCAACTCAAGATAGTGGAGGAAGCAAAGAGCAAAGAAGGTGACTTGAGCCAAACCATCATGGGCATGGTCACAACCATGAAAGGCAAGGCGAAGGTATAAGAGGAAGATGATGAGGACATCTTACTGAAGCCAGCTGCTATAGGGGAATCATCTGATGCGGAACCAGACCCTGCCAATCAGGACGAGTCTTTTATTTCTGTTTCCAGTTTGTTTGAAGTGAATAATGTACTTTATGATGATAATAAGATGAAGAACTTTACTTATTTAGATTGTGTTTCTAATTACAATTCCATGCATCCATTCCAGCATTCATCTAGCATCTTTAATATCAATAACGATGTTACAAAAGAAATTAACTTAAATATGGAAGATGAACCAAAAATGGTATATATTTCCAACCAATTACCCATTGAACAAGAGAGAGAATTGATAAAAGTATTGAAAAATCACGTTTTAGCCTTTGCTTGGTCTCACAAAGATATGCCCGGACTACATCGGCACATCGCCGAGCACATGATCCCCACGGACCCAAAAATTTAGCTAGTGAAGTAAAAGATGCGAAGAATGCACCTAGAATGGCCAGAAAAGGTTAAAGCAGAAGTAGCCAAGCAGATCAAGGCTAATTTTGTTGAGGTTGTTGAATTTCTTACTTGGCTGTCCAACATAGTTCTTGTGCCCAAGAAGAATGGCGACGTCCGTATTGGTCCCAGTGAGGGTCTTTATAAGGTCAGAGGGCAGTGAATGACCCTTTTTTCATAGAATATACAGACTTTAAAAAGTCTTGGTGTAGCATGTTTGATTATGATCCGGATGATAGATCCGGATGATCAGTTATGATAATATAAAGCAATAAATAAAGAGTTAAGGAAACCAAACCAAGGCCCACCAGCTCCAGTCCCTAGAGTTTCCTTCCTTCGAGCTTTTCCACTAGTGGATTCCTTTCCAACTGGCAGGAATCAAGCCTTACAACTTGTCTCTGGATTGTAACCCCTTCCAGATGTAGGATATACCACTAGAAGCACCAACTCCTAGCTGAGTCCTTTACCCTTTAGCATGATATACCTCTTAGACTTCTACCCCGAATATAAGCTGAGTCCTACAGGGAGTTCCCACTCAAAGCACCAACTTTAAGTTATATCCCTATCTCACAACTCACCTAAGTTGGAGATCCTTACACTCTTGTTTTCACAAAGGTTTTGGTTTTTGGATTTCCTTAAGTTTATAACACACTTCGGAATCCTTCCAACAGATTTGGAGTTGATTGATTCTTGGAGGGATTACAAGCTGATTGAATGCTTGTGCTTTGTTACTTGCTTGTCCTCAGGATTGAGGTTGAAAAGCTATCAGTGATCATTTTCCTTAGCTTTTTTAGATGCACCAACTTTTAGCCAGTGGTCCATTCCTTGTGCTCCACACGCCTTCCCTATTGGTCTAGGTTAAAAAGGTTATTACCTGTTTCTCTTTCTACTGTCAGTTTTTTGTCCTTTTCTTGGGAAGGGATATTTGATGACAACTAAGACCAAATGGAGAGAAGGGAAACTTTTTGAAATCATACCCTTTGTCTTGAATGGAATCTTTCGGATAGCCTTAGATTTATCTAATCTAGATGTAGCTTCAATTAGTTTGTCTTCCCGATGCTGTTGTGAGAAAGGTAGCAGTTTGTTTCCTTTCCAATCTCTAACTAGATGATAATCTACTTATGCTTAGGTAATAGTCTTTACTTGAAAGCTTGTATTGGACTTGATGAATACTTGGTTGTTCGAATTTAATGCATAAGTCTTGCTGTACTTAGGTCCTATTATATTTAGTTATCCGGATAAGTTTTCCTTAAGTTTTGTTTACTTCAAACTTGATCCGGTCTATTTTGTGTTCTAAATCATTGTTTCCCAACAGTCCAAGTTTGCGTTGACTTCAGGGACTTGAATAAGGCCACTCCTAGGGACGATTTCCTACTACCGCTAATTGATGTTTTGGTTGGCAGCACAACAAGAGCAGCCATGTATTCCTTTATAGATGGATTCTCGGGATATTACTAGATCCTCATGAATGTAATAGACAAGTTCTAAATAGCACTCTTATTGTTTTAGGATGATGCCTTTCAGACTTAAAAATATAGGGGCCACTTACCAACGAGCAGTCATAATATTGCTACATGACCTGATCCATAAAGAAGTCGAGGTCTATGTAGATGACATGCTTATGAAATCCGCCACGCTAGTAGAGCACCCGATAGTACTAGAGCGATTCCTCACAAGGATAGAGAAATACAATCTTCATCTGAACCCGAAGAAATGCATATTCGTTATCACAATAGGCAAATTACTGGGGCACGCGGTTAGCAAAAGAGGCGTAGAGATGGATCCTGATAAAGCTAACGCCATCAGGGAAATGCCTGTGCTAAAAACTAAGAAAGAAGTGAGAAGTTTCTTAGGATCCATATAATACTTTAGTCACTTTATAGCATGGTTGACTACCACATGCGAGCCTATCTTTAAGCTCTTGAGGAAATAGCAGCCAATAGAGTAGAACAACCAATGTCAGGAAGCCTTTGACAGAATTAAGACCTACCTAATGAACCCTCCAGTATTGAAGCTGCCAATTCTTAGAAAACCACTCATTCTCTTCTTAGCAATAGAAGAGACGTTTGGTGGGGGCCATGTTGGTCCAAGAATACGAAGATAAGAAGGAACACATGGTTTATTAGCTCAGTAAAAAGTTGCTAGAATATGAAACCCGATATACCATCGTGGAGAAGACTTGTTCCGCTATGGTCTTGCTCACCAAGAAGCTCAGGTGCTACTTCTAGTCATACAAAATTCCAAGCAGTTGCGAAAGTGGATCCAATAAAGTATTTGTGCCAGGCTCCTTCATTAACTAGAAAACTGGCTAGGTGGCTCTTATTTCTATCAGAATTCAATATCAAGTACATAACAAAGAAGACCATCAACGGTAGGGCAGTGGCCAAATTTCTAGAAAACCAGCCACTCACAGAAGGAGAACAGGAAAACCTAGAGTTTCCTAATAAATATTTCACAACCATGGCTGAGAATCAAGAAATGAACCATGTTCTTTGATGGTGACGTTAATAAGTGAGGGACCGACTTGGGGGTCATCATTATAACGCTCGATGGAGCACTCATACCTCTATCAAAGTAATTTGAATTTCTCTCCACAAATAATGAGGCAGAGTACGAAGCTATTTATTTGGGATGTCTGCCCTAATCACTCTTAAAGCAGATAAGGTAAAAATCATTAGCGACTCAACTTTGGTCATCAAGCACATCACAAGTGACTAGGAATTAAAAGAGGAATCCCTTAAGCCTTACCTAGAGGCTGTATGAAGAAAAGCCACGATGTTCAACGAATGTGAATTCTACCGCATGCCCCACGTGGAAAATCAAATGGCAGATGCATTGGCCACCTTACCCACCATATGGGAAGGGCCCCAAAAGCAGCTAATCAAGCCTCTTGTTATGGAGACAACCCAATCTCTGTATTACGTCCACACAATAAATAACGCCATGAGTAAGGAAGAACCTTGGTACACTGACATTGTCAGGTTCCTTAAAAATGGGGAATATCAGGCTAAGGCTAAGGATTTTGATAGAAATATGCTGAGGAAGCTCATCGTGCAATTCTACATGATAAAAGGAGATCTATTCAAGAGATCTTCTGATGGCATACTATTAAAGTGTCTGGCCCAAAAGGAAACTGCAATGGTAATGAAACAGGTACATTAAAGAGACTGCGGTCCACATATGAACGGTGTCGTGATGGCAAAGAAAACCCAAAAAATTGGATATTTTTGGCTAACCATGCTAGCTGATTGTATTCAAGAAGCAAAGACTTGCCATGCTTGTCAGATATACAGGGATGTTAGCCACTTACCTCCAATAACATTTTAAAGCTTGATGATGCCTTGGCCATTCATATCCTGGGGCATCAATATCATTGGTGAGATAACGCCATCATTTACTAATGGCCATCACTTCATTATAGTGGCCGTCGACTACTTTTCCAAATATGTCGAAGCAGAATCATAAACGAACATAACGACCAAGAAGATGGGTCGATTCATTTGACGACATATCTTCACTAGATGCGGCATTCCCCATCATATAGTAAGTGACAATAGTGTATAGTTCCAACGAGAAACAGCAGACCTTCTTGAGAAGCACGGGATTGAGCACCATTGCTCATCACCCTATCATCCTCAAGCCAACAGAGCTGTAGAAGCGGATAATAAGGCAATCAAGAAAATCCACTCTAAGGTGATTTCTAACTACCGAGATTGGGCTGATCATTTTCCCTGTGCCTTATGGGGATACATAACTAGTGTTAAAACCCCTACAGGTTAAACTCCTTTTTCTCTCATCCATAGAATGGAAGCGGTGTTGCCAGTTGAAATGGAGATCAAATCTTTATGCATAGCTGTCAAAGCCAGACTTTCCAAAGATGAATGGTGAAAGGCGAGACACTAGGAATTTACCTTGATTGATGAAAATTGATTAACTACACTAGAAAATCTGCGGTTGTACCAATAGCGCATGGCCAAGGCCTACAACTGAAAAGTCAAGGGGCAAAGCTAACCACTAAAAATGGTTGATCTAGTCCTAAAATAGGCTCAAAAATCACACACAGATGCTTGAGGCAAGTTCTAGCCAAAATGGGAAGGCATTTGCATAGTAAGAAAGACTCTCAATAAAGGGGAGTGAAAATCTCAGACTTGGATGGCAATGAGTTCGTGAATCCAGTAAATCGTGACAAGCTGAAGCACTATTGCGTGTAAAAAAAATTAAATATGATACAAAGGTCTGTCAAGAGCTAGTGAGGACTCTTGGGCAAAAATAAAGACCCTAAAATGAAGGAGCGAAGCCTTAGGTAAAATCCATTCAGAACCTTTGGCGACGGTGGGCATATCTTGGAAATAAATACAATTTTCCCTTCCTATTTGAATAATATCTTTAGTAGTAAGATGTTCATGTTAAAAATACTAAATGAGTGCATTAAATGGCAATTGGGAATTTTTCAATGAAACATACATTCATACAATAATATTTCAACTTCATTACACATGAAAATACATTGCAAACAACAAACAAAAAAGACAAAAATGAACGACGAGGCCTAAAGCCTTTATTATCCTACAGGAATGAAAGACACATGATGGCAAGCTCAAGGACCCTCAAGGAAGCTACAGAGTCTCTACGTCTCATTGAGTCTCTCTCCAAGGGTAGGAAGCCTGCAAGTACTCGTAACTAAGATGCGATATGCCTCAAAAGGATTGATGTCAAAAGACATAGAATAGTTCATCTCTACCTAAGTACGGCTGATCCATCTCATGTCATGATGATTAAACCGAGTATATGAAAGGTTTGAGCCAATAAGGGTGCACAAGGATGTAGGGCACCCTGAGGATGGCCATACTGCCTGTATAAGCATCCAGGAGAGCAGGTAATGATCTCGAAAAGGCTAATGAGGACCACGCCACCTCTAGTGACATTAGCAGTCATATGTGTGATACCCTACCAAGGGAAAACCTAACGAATATCCTCTACAGCTCGGCTACCAATAAAATCGACCCACTCCTTGAGAGTGAAGTCTCTCTAAGGATGATTGTCAATACGAATTATGGAGCCCCAAGCCCAGTAAGCCCTCAAATAATAATCCATACTTATGGGAACAGATAACATGGAAAGCTTGTCCTAGAGCCAAAGCTACAAAAGCAATAAATGAGAAAAATATAAAAAATACAAAAAAAGAAAAAGAAAAAAGAGAGAGAGAGCCTGTTGGATTGAAAACCTGAAAAGGCAGTCCAGGCAAAAATTAAGGCAAGCCTAATGAAATAAAATCCTGAAAGGGCAGTTCATGCAAAAATAAAGGCTCAAGTAAAATTTACCTGAAGAAGAAGCTTGCTTCCCCTAGTAGTAGCTTCAGTTCCATTCTGAGAAGCATACACAAAGATCAGTGTCTCAGCCAAACTCACCACAATGGGAGATTTCCCCTCTAGCATCTAATCAACGATGGTCAGGAAGGCAAAACTACAAACTATAGTAAAAACCTCGCAAAGGAAAACCCCTAACAAAAGTAGACAAATGAGCAGGAGCTAACTTGAATAATTAAGGGAGAGTCCCTTGACTATGTCAGAAGCCACATCCAACCTCAATCCCTTATCATAAATCAATCGATGCCTGTTGAAACATTGTAGCTACAAAAGATTCATCAATATGTCAGAAAACTCAAGATGATGCATCTGAATGACTGGAGGTATATCAGCTGAAGACCTTAGTAATGTAGTTCTCTATGGTAAAATCTTAAAGAGTAGCAGTCCGCTATACGTAGTTTGTGGGGTAATTTGCCAATCTCTAGCAGATTACCCCAATAAACTCGATTAACAAAGCATAAAGTAAAGGAATAAAGGCTAAACTCTTATTTATATATGAAAATGTGTTCATATAAGAAAAGGCACTACAAATGGCCCAAAGAAAAGAAAACAACAACAAAAAAGTAAAGCCTATCTACTACTGACGAAAAAATTTAGGAGGATCACCCTGTCCCTGCTGCTGGTCGTCCACCAAGAGCATCCCCAATAGAGCCCAATCATTCATGTGCATTTTATGACATACCATGCATAATCATTAAAATAATAAAAAAATGAACATACCGTCATATCAAAGTTTTGGTTTATCATGAACCGCTGCTGCCCTTGAATGTATCCCCTATTGGAGATGCTATCAGCAATGGGCATCTATAAGAAAAAATGATCAAAGACAAGTCAGAACCATTATGAATCAAGATTCTAAGAAAAGATTATAAGAAAAGGTAAAACAAGCTCACATGAGTGGTATCGGCCGGATGGAAGGCCACCGGATGCTCGGGATCAAGATAGGGTAGAATCACCGGTATATGGGTACTCAGGTCAGAATGGTACATCAGAGACATGGGCGGCTGATATTAAAACCCATGATGTCCCTCCACCATCACCAGACCCTGAGATGGGATATATGACACGGAAGAGCTACCCACATGAGCCGAAGTAGTCAGAGGTCTCTTCCTACCTTGGTGATCCTAAAAAATAATCAAGCAAAATCAATACAATAATGAAAATATAAGGGAGATATTCAAGCCGATGAAGGGCATACCGTCATTTGGACAGCCTCAGGCAATCCCGCCTGGCCGCTAGCGGTAGAAGTTAAAGGGCCATCACCCTCAGAAGGGTTATAAATGTCTGGCTTAGGCTCGATAGGGACAAGGTCGGTCTCTGGCCATCCAAGCAGCTGCGAATGGAAAAACTCCTTGTATCCCCCAACCCGCTCTGGGAAAGCACTGGGCAAACAACCAGAGGCCAAACGCGTAAAGTCTGGCAACCTATGAGGCTAGAAAATCCATTGAGGCACCTCAGGAGGGATGGAATGCAACCTGGGAGGTAGATGCCAACCTTTTATACGCTCTTCCACGTACTACTCCAAGGAGAAGGAAGTCTCTATGATTAGCCGCGTGTTCACAAACTCCCCAGCTCACCTCACGACATCCGGCTAGTAAAGAGTGTAACCTTAGGGCTACATATTAATCTGCAAGAAAGAGAAAGACCAAACAATAATATAGCAATTAAGGCAAATCAAGGAATGATAAAGCATACCTTCTCTGAAGATAGATTGCGAAAAGCATAGATTGAGACTCCATCGCCCAACCACGCTAGTAATCCAGCACCTGAGGACAAAACGGGTAGCTACCATCTTGCGCAAGCTTGGTCATTGGGACGATCCCAATCTCAAAAAACCAGATCTGTGAGAAGATAAAAGAAATCAGAGCGCCAAAAGACAAACCAAGCATACTCGTAAAGAAGAAAAAGAGCTAAGTTCTTATATAGACAATTTGGAGGCAAGACTTGGACTTTCAAATCCTATTCCTCACGCATAGATTAAGGGGCCAATATAAATGACCCAATGCGGCTCGGTCCTAGGCGAGCTCATCAAAATGAGATGGGTCAATAAAAGTTCATAGGATATGGAGGTTCACGATCAAGCCCTCAGTGGGAAAACACAACCATGATAGAGTGGCTGCCATAAAAGCTCTAGCCTCGCTGGTGGAAGTCAAATGCCTTCTATCCTCAGTAGTCTAGAAGGTCATGAGTTTCTTGCAAGAATTTGCCCGGGCTTGTCTTCAGAATAGCCAAATCAACGCCTCAATGGTCTCCACATTGAAGTGTTGGTAAGTAAAGCAAGCGTTGAAGTGGATCACATTACCATGAAAAGGGAGACCTGTGATGGCGCAGTAATCTAGCGGTGTGATGGTATACTTCCCACAACGGAAGTGGAAAGTATGAGTGGTGTCAGACCACCTGTTCAGAATATGGGTAGAAGTACCGAGTGGGATGTATGGATACTTGCGAGATCTCAAATACCTGCAGTTCCTCACAATCCTGCCCAAAGACGTCTTATTGACAATGGCCTTGGCACCAAGAGATAGCACCTTATACCACTAATGGAATGGTTAATGCTAGCGCCCTCATGCTTGGTGACCAAGTCCATGCATGCACGCATATCATATACCCAACTCTCGATAAATCACACAATTATCAAAAAAATCATTGCATTAAATAAATCATTGCATAAAATAAACAAACAATAAAATGGATAAGTCATTGCACTAAATAAAAGCACCAGTAAGGCTTACCAGAAACCGAGATAGATGATCGGAAGGCTTCAAGGCAGGAAGGATAAAATTCCCTGGAAGGATCCTATGGTACATCCAATTTGGCGGGAGCCCATACAAAGCATCGATAGGAACCTCGAATAGTTCCACTTGTTTACCATCGATAAGCACGTTCCGAGTAGTCACTTGAATGGCTGGCAGATCCAAGCGGATATTATAAAGCTTGAACCACATGGAAACCTCTCAAAATCTGAAAAGAAGGGGCAAAAGGGGGAAGAAAATGAAGGAAATCATCGTAAAAAAAAGCTAGAAAGCAAAAATCTTCAAAGAAAGGGAGAAAAACTCGCAAGAGAGAAGAAGAAGAAATTTTTGTGTGAAGAAAATGGGAGCCAAGCTGCTGTTTTTATAGAATGCAGGTAATTACCTATGTAATTAGACCATCGGCTAATTACCTATCCAGCCATCACGCATTTACGCATCCCACGCGTTTATGCTTAATGGCTATAAATGGTACCGTTATATAGGTAAATAGCCCGTCTGCTAATTACGTATATTTTGAAAATTTTTACAATTTTGCATAATTCATTCATTTCTGCATTGTTTATAAAATGAGCGGACCTAAAATTTGTTTTACATAGTAACTCATATATTAACCATCCAAAAATATTTATTTCGACCCCCAGTCAATTTTGACCTGATGCAACTCATTAATAAAAAATTTTAATTAAAGGGGCAAAATATATTTTGTTTCAAATTTATCGATTAAATATATTTTTTACTCATTGCATACAACACACGCTCTTTTGTTTATTTCGCATACGACAAAATTTCTAGCACGAAATTTATGTATGTGAGGGGTAAACTGTTAGCACAGGTCTGCTCCGAGCTGATGAGAAATAATGCCTATTTCGTTCAGTGATCAGTCAAATGATCCAAAAAGGACCGAATTGTCATCCAAAATCCGAAATTCAAAAATCCACATTCTAGTGAAGCTCTGATTTAGCATTTCCTACTAAAAAATCAAAAAGTCAAAATTTGGTCAATCATAGGTAATCCTCCCACTGGGTAATTACCTATCTTCAGTAAAAAAATCAAATCTTACTGAGATCTGGCAAGATTTTACGGGATCTGATGTAAAATCTTGTTAGATAGGTAATTAGCTCGCCAACTAATTACCTATGTAATTAGCCTATCGGCTAATTACCGCCCCATTGTAAATATAGGGTCACCCCCCTCATTTCTCAACTGACACAAATTTCTTAAATTTCCAAAATTACCTTTGTGTCCTTTTCCAGTTTCGGAAGTCCAAGAAGCCTCGAAACTTTATCAAAACACTTCCAGATTTGAGCTTTATCACCAACATTTGGTATAAACTCACTCTCGAGTCTTTTAGATCACGATCCAATAGTGATCTTCGATGTAAAAATGACTTAAACTTTACATTTCATATTGAAATAATCCAAGATTATAGCCAGAACTTGGGTCAAACCTATTTTCCAACCAAATCACAATCCTTGACATATTCGATCCCGCATTGGCTCTCAAGTCATCCTAGACAGATGAAAAGGTAAACTGAGGGTAATCGGCTCTAAGCCCAACTTTCAAATTCATTAAAATCCATTTTCACTATTCTATTATTACACATTGCATTTTCATGTCTTTGGTTAAGTGAGCCACTGGAGCCACTTAAACTATAATATGTGTAAATAAGCTTATAGGTACGGATGAAGCATCCAGAATGAGGGGAAACTCTATTCAAGTTTCCGGGCTAAGACCCAAATGCTGTCGTTACTCTCCCCAAATTTTGGTAGCAAATTTCTATTTATTAAGCCATTATAATGCCCATTTTATTTCTTGAATTTCATTCTTAAATAAAGTCGTTGCAATGCAGAAATTACCATAAATTCCAAAAATTCTGAAATTAATCCAAACAATTTGAACAATATGAGTAACTATTATGTCTGAACTTAAAATCTTTTTTTCTCTTTGGTTTTAAAATCCCATTTTGGGTCAGTATACCACAATTCCTAGTGGAGCTGAACCGGGTGGTGACACTATTTCATTTTTAAATAAAGTAAAAATGCTTTATTCTAAAAATATCTTTTCTTAACAAAATGTGCAAATATATTTCCCAATATAATCACATTTTTGGCTTATAAAAAGTAATATTTTTCACACTCAACAAGTTTACGTGAAAATAATAAAATAATTTTCTCTTTAATAAAATCATGCATTTTATTATAAAAAGAGGCACACGCATTTAAGCAAATTAGATTTTCTCAAACTGAACTAAACTCCACGGTTTCCTTAAACTACAAACACTGAATTGCGCCCCGCGCATCGCACCCTGCATGCATACCATCTAAAAGCCCCCGCGCCCGCTCACATTGACACTAAGATGATAAGATTAGAAAATGTCCCCACTAAATAGGTCCTCACGGATGGTCTGACAAAGCCATTGACACAAGTTAAACATGACCAGCATGTGAAATCATTTGGATTAAGGCATATGGCTAATTGGCCTTAGTGCAAGTGGGAGTTTGTTAGACATGATGTATTCCCTTAGGGAAAATAGGTCTACATAGCTTATTTACGTATTAGTATGAATAATTTGTTTAATTAATAAAGGCATTTAATCTTTTATTTATATCGATGTGTTCACATATATTATGACTGGTTAAAATATATTCATTAATTGATATCTATAAATATAGCATAAAGTGAGAGATATCATAGTGGGACTATATTTAGTGAGATCTGCTTCATGTGCAATTATGATTATGCCTAAACTATCCCTAGTCATAGTTTCATCAAGAAAGGATATTGATGAAACCACCAGACTAGCATGTGGTCAACTCTCTTAGAAAGGGTCCAAGTAGTTAACCTCCTAAGACTGAAGGTGGTGCCTTGAGTTTGACACGTGGATATATCAGGAAGATATATTGGAGACCGCATTTAGATAAATGCTTGGTGTATATATCAATGTGTTAATGTTTATCTTCATGCAATAGCTTTGTGAATATCCTCATAGTTGAGATATTCGATACCTTGTGTGGTACTATCACTATACTTTGGGTCATTCCTATTCACTCATTAATTTAGGGTGCCACACGTGATTACGGGTATAGTGATGACAACATGTTGGTAAGCTATGTAGTCGGAAAGAATCCATCGCTCCAGATATATTAAGGAGTTGTACCTATCCACTTGTAGAAGTGATGATTACTATAAACCTCTGATCAGAGTATGTGATTCATAGAAATAGTGTCTAGTTAAATGCATTATGGTAAAAAGTAATATACTCTGGTAACAAGTAAATAACTAGGATAGCTTAGACCAACCTCGCTATTGGTGGGTTAACACTTTAATCAAATCCAATAAACCAGATGGTACTAACATTAAAGAATGGAAGGAGTTCATCACGTTGGATAGCTATTGCATAAATCGAGATTAAGTCATAAGCATAAATGACGCTCTGAGTAATGGGAGATGGTGGACCCTTGCTAGAGGCTTACTTCAGTCGTTTAAGGTAATCGAGTTATGTTCATGGTCTAACACCTCGAGCCAATAGTTCCTATAGAACAAGGACTAGTTAAGCCTTAATAGCTCAATACTAGGGGATCCTATAAGGTCATACACATTGAACTTTGATCAAACTGAGTAATGATTTAATAGACTTGATCTATTATGAATATTAAATATGGGATGGATAAACTATTACCTTGTTAGGCCAGAGAGTTTTTTTGACCGGCAACTAATTTTATTAGGGTCATAATAAATTAAAATATTGATTAAAATGATTAGATCATTTTGGTTAAGCCAGATATATATTTTGACCGATAACTAATTAATTGATGTCATAAATAAATAAATACTGAATGAAGAGGAACTAAAAAATTACTGAACTGGATTATGAGGGTGACCCTCCGTATTTGGGCCACTTCGGCATTAGATGCCCACATGGGTTGCCTAAGCCACGCGAGCCATTGGGCTCGCAAGCTATAGGCTGCGTGCGCTACATGTACAATGCACACGGGCCTATAAGGACAGCCTAAACAAGCACTGCCTAAAGGTAGCACTTATGGCCCAATGGCCCCCACGATCTGGGCTTGCGGGAAGTCTTGTGAGGCCTAGCCCATGGGATAAGGTAGGCTTGTGAGAGCCTACCTTGTATGGTGAAAACCTGGCTTGTGGAGCAAGCTGGGTTAGCTTTGCCAGCATGTGGATCCCTTGGGATCCTCATGTTTGACCAAGGGTAGAATGTAAATTTTCCCATCCCGCATCTAATTTGGGGAGCCCTTACTCCCCCCCATATAAACCAAGCTCCTTTTCTTCATTTCTTACACCACTTATTCCTATGAGCCCTTACTTGAGATTCTAACGCGTTTTCTTCCCTTTAGTTAATATTTTAGGTGGATTTTGGAGTGGTCTTGCAGCTACTTATAACTCTACGGTTCTTCCTCGAGGGAGGTTTTGGTTGTTGGGGTTCTTGTGGATACTCATAGAGATTATCCCACACTTGGAGGCTTATGTAAGAGGGTTCTGCAAAGTATGCTTCAACTTGTAAGTCTTCTACTTATCTTTCAATTGTTAAGTCCCTTTCTTTAAGCATTGTAAGACTTAATAATCATTATGCTTAGGTTGTTCTGCATGCTTAATTTGTATGCAACTAATAGGAGTTCCTAGGGATAAGGGACAAAATTTTGAATTTTCACCGTACCTGTTATGCATGTTCAAAGTGACTGTCAGTTCTTAACACGAGGGCCATCCTTGCTTAGATATATTATGGACTGGATATGGGGTCAAGGAAGAACGATAAGATTCTTAGGCTGAGTAACTTGCTCCTCCATGTACGGTATTTGGAGTTTATTTGATTATTCCTTTCCCATTTTTTATTCTTGCCATTTTTAGTCCTCTTTTTCTTTTGATGATTTGGACTGATTGGTGTACGATTGTGTAGGCATAGACCTTCAAGCACGAGATCCTTCTAGTAGTGGTTTTTATGACCACCGTGCTAGCCGGTTTGCCCTTCCTTGCCCGCTGGTGTGGGAGTGTTGGTGGATTCTGTCGATAGAGGATTGGTTATAAGGAGGTTCTATAGTGCTTGAAGTATAGCTCGGCATGAACTTTGACCCTTATACCTATCTTGCATTTAAATAAAGTGTCAGTCAAAATCGTCTTCATTGGTTCACTTATTACTTACTTTGGTTGTCTTGGTTGGCCAAATTGTTAGGGATCCTTTTGAGGATGTGCCCAACTAAGCCGATGTCCTTGCCGTCTGAAAGGATGTGGATGACTAGAGGTTTTTAATGGAATGCCCCTTGTCTTTAGAGTAGTATTTGGGGGAGAGAGTATGAAACTAGTGCGATGCCATGCCTGCTGCTAGGCATGTTCTCTCGGAACCTCCCAGGGGCTTATAATAGCCTTATTTTACTATCACTACTAATGATGACGAGGAAGACTTTTTGGAGGGGAATGCCACATGGGGGAAAGCGTTCCTGACCCTTATAGTGGCCATATGTTACGCTTGCTTCCCCTTTTTCCACGCATTAATTGGTTGACACGATTAAGTTTCACAATGAGAAGATGAACCCGTAAAGTCATGGTAGTGATGAGCATATGGGTTCAAGGTTTGATGAGGAGGTGCCTATGGGTCATGAGGGATATTACTCACCCGAGGTAACACCATACCCGCCTTCTTAGAGATTCTAAATTTTCTTGCCTGATCTATGGTTGATACTTATGTTTGTGCTTTCTTGTTGTTATGTTTTTTAGGCACCCACTAGGAAGAGAACCAAGCTCGAGACAAGTGGAGTGCCTAGCAAAGCTAGGCCTGAGCACCCGAATACGGTGGTGGGATACCTCTCAATGGCCTTGGAATAATCTTTCCTGCATCTAGGACCGAGAGGTGACTTTCAGGTAAGAGATATGACCTCGAGCGGGCACGCGATGGATTTCATGCCATCAAATACTATCCACGTAAGTTCATCGAATCTTAAATCCGTCCCTTTGTTCATGTTAGTGTTCCTTTGATTTTATTGATTGCTTTTGGATTTTTAGGTTACTCGTAGGGAGGCAGAGTGATTGGCATTGAATGCTTTTTCCCTTAGGGACACCCTTGTTTCCTAGACTTTATTCACCCAAGTATGATTTTATTCCAATAATGATGTATTAAAAATGCATGTATAAATCTTATGAATGATTTTTGTTGTTATTGTTTTGCAGGAATTCATGGCATTATTGTTCTATGATGCTAATCAGGCGAAATGCTATGAATGATTTTGGTTATTAATATTTTGCAAGAATTGATGGCATTATCGTTCTATGATGCTAATCAGGCCCAAGCGAGGTACCAGGAGGAGGCGGCTATGAATCAAGAGCTTTGGCATCGAGTGGGTGAGTTAGAACATCAACTGCAGGCCACACTACATTAGAGGAGAAGCAAGCATAACCTGGACAGTGCACCTCAAGGCGAGAATAGTCATAGGGGAGTGAAGGTGGCAGCCCGTGGGTATTTTGCTGAAGTGCTTGAGGATTCGTGGAGGATGCCTATGACCGAGGAAAGGGTAGAGGAAGAGGAGACAAACAAATCTGGTTTTGTACCCTCGATACATTGGGGTTTGGATTTGTTTCAGCTTTATTTTGGGATTATGGTTTGATTTAGGATAAGATGACTACATGGTTTGCGCTTTCGGGCTTTCAATCTAGAATAAAATGGATATTTGGTTTGATTTGTGTTTGGTATAGGTGACAAGACTTTTTAAATGTTAAAATAGGTTTTCATGGCCTAAAAAAGGCCTGGAATTCATTGGTATTGATGTCATACCATTGGCGATTTCACTAATGCCGCCATGGGAATGAGAAAGTTGATTTTGCTAAATAAAATAAACACCACCGACAACTGATACCGCTGGCGGCTTCGTCCACGGTATGGACCATATAATCCGCTTCTCCACATTTGAGTTGTGCCCTCTACTCATAGAGTTCCATGACATCCTAGGGATCCCATGCCCAATGCGCATGCCCCGAGTAATTTTAGAGCTCATATTTGGTGCAGAGGACCAACTGATTGGCTTATGGGCTTAGCAGTTGTGAACCCATTCCATTCTTGGGTGCCCAGATCACCTAGATTTTAGCTTAATGCCGTATTGGATTGGTGCAGGGATACATGCAGAGCTCATATGGCTTGGCCATTCGTGGTTGCATTGTTACTTATATCTAAGTTCATGTTGGAAGTGGGTGTAGTTGCTCTGTTTCTTCTAATTTCCCTCATTAGGTCTATATCGATAGGGGCATCGCTCATATATGTTGGGCTAGCCGAGACACTGCTGAATATAGATGCTGCTTCTTCTGATCCCAACTTGATTGGCAACCATTTTCACTACTACAAGTACCCTTATTACTGTTTTGGGTTCACTATTAATTCCTTTGATTATAAAAAGGTATTTAGTAGGTGGCTCATGGAGATATTCAAGCTAACCTTAGCACTCCGAGTTAGCTCACAAAAATATTTTCCCTTGCACCTTAGCGAGAGAGGGACGGTTCAAGGCAATTTTGACCGATTGACTATCGATGACTAAGTTTCTTTTCTAAGAGGGTATCACGACACACAGATATAGTGGGTTAGTCCATGGTAGAGGGATTCAGGATGTGGTTATTGAGTCATGGGGATCCTGTGTCCAGTTGTTGGGTTTGCGAAAGATCACCTCTTTCACTCCATACCACCTCCGACGCAAGTATGGCCAACGTCAGAGAGTACCTTATAAGCTTCCTAAAAAACATGATAGTGTCTATGATGCAGGCTGGGTGACTTATATCCAAGAGAAGTGGGCTAGGGAGCCCATTTTTAAGGTCTTAAACCACGATCACGTGGAGACTATCGAGACTAATGACCACTATAAGGGATTTCTTACCAAGACCACAAATCTATCCACCCAAACTGAGCGGTCATGGGCCCGCTTAGAGGGTGGCGAGCTGAGTAGGGATTTAAGCCCTTTCATACGACCACTTTATGGAGGATTTCGAGGTTTTATGATGATGGTGAGGGGAGCCCAGGTTTTCTGACTTTTGCATAGACCTTGGTCTTTTCTGTCTATCAGAATTATTCATCTTCTAGTTATTGCTTTGCTTTATATTATTACGCATTGATTGAGATAACATGATGCATTTTTTTACTTCTGATGTTTTAACCGTCTAGACGTGTACATTCATACAAACATAAGCATTCAAGATTCAATAAAATAGATACTTTTATTACATAAAGTAAATTAAAGTACATGATGTTGGTATAAGCAATTCCCTAACTTTTTCCTGGCTGGTTTGCAGAAAACCAACCATCAGGTGTCACCCTGATTTTTGCCCAATTGGTGGAGGACCATAAGGCGGGTGATATATATATATATATATATATCTATATATTATCGCTTTTCTGATTTATTTCTTTTGTTTAAACAAAATAATGCTTAAGCCTATCCTAATTCACGGGGTCACAAACTCATTGCCATCCATGTCCATAATCTTGACTGACCCCTTGTTGAGCGTCTTTTTAATCACATGTGGCCCTTCCCAATTAGGCCTGAATTTCCCCCTGGCATAAGTGGTAGA